>JAOWBW010000041.1:1775941-2451811 GCA_026119855.1 Campanula takesimana
TAATGCCTCTAAGGTGTACAACAAGTTAACACATTAGTGCTTTCAAGAACATAAGGAAGAGCTACTACTCTTATACTTACGTTCAATGTCCTAAAACACCTATCTAGGTGCTCTATACAATCACCTTAAAACCTCATTAATTTAGTCTTTGAATAGCCCTCTGAGTCTAGGTTATTCAGCTTCTTCGGATCTTGATTCCGACTTTCCTATAGAAAGTTATGGAGGAAACAATTCAAGAAGAAAAACAGATTCCCACTTGGCACGACCGCGCGTGCAAAAATGGCTCGACCGTGCCATCAAGGTCGAGAGTTCTCACACAAAACTAATTTTCCGGCACGACCGTGCCAATAAAAGGCACACGGACCGTGCTAACACTGTCGAGGAAATTGTCTAAAGGTGATATTTGGCACGACCGTGCCAATAAAGGCGCACGACCGTGCTCGGTACAATTTGGTAGTTTTTCCCTGATTCAAACTTAACAATTCTCCGTCCCAAGTTAGGAGTAACTTTACTAACGTTTTAACAATACCCAGGGCATAAAAGCCTACTTCAAAACAAATTGTCAAGTATAATTTCCCTTTTTACCAAGTCTTTTATACTCCCCTTGTCCCATAATTACAAGTACCACAAAAATCGTCCCAAACACGAAATTAACATTTACAAAAGTATCGAGAATAACATTTATGCATGTTATACAAGCAAGGGGAGCTAATAACTTACCTAGTCAAAATTCAAGTTGACCCGAAACTTATTTCTGTTCGGCCTGGAACGCTCCTATTCAACGCCACGAATATTAATCCGGGATCAGAATCAAGAACGGAGTGATAATTAAACTCGAGGAGTCGAGAATAGGTGAAACCCTAACCTAGCTTTTTAGAACAGAGGGAGTGTACGTAAGAAATTTTGGGTAAAAAAAGACCCAAGAAGAAGAAGCAATCCAAGGTTATCTATCAACTATCCAGGATTGCACTTAGGCCCCTCAAGTTTCACTTTTAACAAAAAGACCCCTAAAGTCAATTTTTTACAAATGACCCCAAAAGTCAAACTAGACATTTAACCACCTTAACATTCTAAAGCAGTTAAAAATTAACCCAAGTAAAACTAGCACATAATATGCAAGTTCAAGTATTTAACCAGTATGTCAAATATTTAACAAGAAATTTGATGGGTGTTACATTAACGAGCCGAGCCGAGCTCGAGTCAAATGCAAACAAAATAAACCGTGCTAACGAGCTTATCAAGCCGAGCCCGAGCTCGAGTTATTCATGAATTAAACGAGCCGAACACGAGCCGATCTCTAACGAGCCGAACACGAGCCGATCTCTAACGAGCCGAACACGAGCCGATCTCTAACGAGCCGAACACGAGCCGAGCTCTAACGAGTCGAACACGAACCGAGCTCTAACGAGCCGAGCTCGAACAAAGCTCATCGAACAAACAAGCCGAACACGAGCCGGCTCGATAAAAATTCGAGCTCGAAAACTCGGTTCGAGCTCGAGATCGAATAGTGCTTCGAGCCCATTCGAGCCGAGCTTTAACGAGCCGAGCTCAAACGGGCTCGGTTCGTTTAACAGCCCTAATTGATGTAATGGATGGTGGGCCTCTTTTACTTGACAATTACAATTTTGCCCTTTTTAAATATTTGATTCAACACAAAATAGAGGGCTTTTTAGTCACAAAATGTAGGGCCACTTGTTAAGATACCCTTGAAGGGTATCCTAACAAAACTATATATATATATATATATATATATATATATATATATATATAGGGTCATGCTCTTATGAGAACTCAATTACATGAGAACCAATGATAGCCATTGGATTAGACACAAATCAAGGGTTTAGATTACTTTTTTAGTTTAAAACTTCGGTGGCATTCTTGTAATTAGGTTGACAAACCAAGGGAAGGGCAAAATACCATGTGTGTTCCAGAATTTTGCCACGTCATCACTCAAAATTTCCCTAAATTTTCAAATTAAATATCTCATTAATTATAAATCGAAAAAATAATCCGAGAGCACTGATTTTTTTGTCTCGACGAGACGAATCAAACTACATCCTTGAAGATAGGGTTTTGAAAAAATAATATTGAACAACGTCAAATTTTTAAAATACGCTTGGATACAATAGGTGTTTGCGTATTGTATCTAACTGGATTGTTATGAACATTGTATTGGATACAAATGACTATTTAGCTATTGTATCTAACAGCAATGTGTCAACATTGATGTTGGATACAATAGGTGTTTGCCTATTGTATCTAACTGAATTGTTATGAACATTGCTATTGGATACAAATAGCTATTTAGCTATTGTATCTAACAGCAATGTGTCAATATTGCTGTTGGATACAATAGGCGTTTGCCTATTGTATCTAATTGAATTGTTATGAACAATGTATTGGATACGATAGCTATTTAGCTATTGTATCTATATAGCAATGTGTCAACATTGATGTTGGATACAATAGGTGTTTGCTATTGTATCTAACTGTATTGATATGAATATCGCATTGCATACAACAGGGGAGTAGCTAGTGTTTCCAATAACAATGTGTATGAAAATTGTTGTTAGATACAAATAGTTATTTAGCTATTGTATCTAACAGCAATGTGTCAACATTGTTGTTGGTTACAATAGGTGTTTGCCTATTGTATCTAACGGAATTGTTATAAACTTTGTATTGGATACAAATGGCTATTTAGCTATTGTATCTAACATCAATGTGTCAACATTGCTGTTGGATACAATAGGTGTTTGCCTATTGTATCTAACGGAATTGTTATGAACATTGTATTTGATACAAATAGCCATTTAGCTATTGTATCTAACAGCAATGTGTCAACATTGTATTGGATACAATAGGTGTTTGCCTATTGTATCCAACAACAATTTTGATACATTGCTGTTAGATACAATAGCTAAATAGCTATTGTATCCAATACAATGTTCATAACAATTCAGTTAGATACAATATGCAAACACCTATTGTATCCAACAGCAATGTTGACACACTCCTGTTAGATACAATAGCTAAATAGTTATTTGTATCCAACAACAATGTTCATAACAATCAGTTAGATACAATAGGCAAACACTAATTGTATCCAACAGCAATGTTGACACATTGCTGTTAGATACAATAGCTAAATAGCCATTTGTATCAAATACAATGTTCATAACAATACAGTTAGATACAATAGGCAAACACATATTGTATCTAAGCGTATTTTAAAAATTAGACGTTGTTCAATATTATTTTTTCAAAACCCTATCTTCAGGGATGTAGTTTGATTCGTCTCATTGAGACAAAAAAATCAGTGTTCTCGGGTTATTTTTTCGATTTGTAGTTAATGAGATATTTAATTTTGTAAATTTAGGGAAATTTTGGGTGATGACGTGGCAAATTCTAGAACACACATGGTATTTTGCCATTCCCTTTGTCTGTCAACCTAATTACAAGAATGCCACCGAATTTTTAAACTAAAAAAGTAATCTAAACCCTTGATTTGTGTCTAATCCAATGGCTATCCTTGGTTCTCATGATATTTAGGTTCTCATTTGAGCACCTATATATATATATATATACCTGTGGCGCAGCCAGGATTTTTTTCCAATGAGGGCAAAGTTACACTACAATAAAATTTCAACTGTATTTTTGTCAATGGGGGCAAAAAAAAAAATCTAGTGTATTAATACTTTCATCTCAAAGGGGGAAAATTTCAAAAAATTGTACTAAACCTCAAATTTTTTGTAAATTTTGCACTAGTAAATTTTTGTTTTTTTAAAATCAATGGGGTCAATTGCCCCGTTTCCCTTAAGGGTAGCTCCGCCTCTTATATATACTCCCTCCGTCCCACCCGAATTAAGATTTTTGGGTTGGGCACGGGGATTAAGGAAAAAGTGTAAGTGGAGTAGGTGTTGTGAGTATGGAAAGTAAAGTAAGAGAGAGAAAGTGAGGTAGAGAATAATTAGTGAAAAGTTGTTGTGAGTGTGAATGTGGGTCCCTTTTTTAAATAAAATATTTCCATTTTTGGGTTGTCCTAATTCGAATGGGACACACAAAATGGAAATTTGTCCTAATTCGAGTGGGACGGAGGGAGTATATATATATATATATATATATATATATATATATATTGTATCAAGATTATTTTCTTATATAGTTGTTTGTACATTACTTACTTGTACCATTATGATTTTTATCAAGAAAGTGTTTTCGTCGTGTAAGAACTGCTTGGACTTGTTGTTGATCCCTTGAGACATGTAAATTATTGTGTTTCTTTGTTCGGAACAAATCAGAAAGGAAAGTGCGACTTTTTCTTTCGGAAGCCTAGAGAGACTATTGGTTGTGTAATCTTCTTACCTATAAGCATCAAGATTACCAATAATACAGTTTGGGATTGAAGAAACAGATATCATTTGCCATACTCCACGCTTTATTTCTTTAGATTTATTACTGTAAATAAAGAGTTAGCCCACCAACCCAATCCAACTCTTCTGCATCATATCATCCTTATTTTAAGTCTTATGATTTCTTCTTCAACATCTAGTTACAAGTTTGTATAAATTGTGCTAAGAATTTGAGTACAAGCCTCTCAATCAACTCTCTATGGAGTACAATACTCCTTTGTTTTATAATAATAAGTATCGCAATTAACTTATAAAATATTTTAAAAAAAAGTTGCGTAGTTATTTGTAAATTGCTATAATATAATTGCATCAACGCTACTATTTCTTTATTTAGAAACCTTAGTTTTCAAAAAGAAAGAAAAAAGAAAGACACACACTTAATGGACAGAGAGAGTATATAAGAAACATGTGTAAGCAACTTATGCACTATATGCGGACCCACACATGGTCGACCCACCAAAAGATAAAAATTTGTATGAGAACATTATGATCCGTCTCATAATAGAGACAGGTCATTTTTGACCCATGACCCGGATCCATGACCCACAGGCACAAATAAAAATGTTTTTTTTTTTATATTATTATTTTTGGTTTTTTTTCGGTTTGCCAAAAATAATAGTTACTATAACTAAATGTAACAAACGTGTTACTTATATGTAACAGTTTGTATACATAAAAGTAATACATATATACAGAAAAGTAACAGTGTTTTTTTTTATGTTTTTTTCGTTTGCCAAAAGTAATACTTATTACAACTAAAATGTAACGAACGTGTTACTTGTATGTAACAGTGTTTATACATAATTGTAACACATATGTATAGAAAAACCATTTACATTGTTAGAGCTAAAAACACTTTATTAGTATTACATGTAAAAGTATTACATTATCTATAAAAATATATTATTATTTCTTTTATTAAAGTGTTAAATTTACTTGTACAAACAATTACATTCATGTATATGAGTTGTTACTTTTCAAATGTTACTTTCTTTCAAAAAATTAAATCAAAATACACAATATTTTACATTTTTGCAAAAGCACTATTACATTTCAGTATAAATGATAATTACATTTAGATATTGTTTGGGTTACACGTAATTATAGTTAGTATTACATTTGAAAAAATGGGTAAAACGAGCTTTTGTTTTTTGTAAAACAGGTGTTACGAACAATGTTACTTTATATGTATACAGTCATTACATTAAGTTACGGTAACTATTACTTTATATGTATACAGTCGTTACATTAAGTTACGGTAACAATGTTAATTTATATGTATACAGTCATTTCTTTTTAGTCTGTCCCAAAGTATATGTTCACATTCAAAAATGGCAAAGAATCTTTACTATTCAACCCACTCATTATCTCTCCTACTTTATTTTTATACTCACAACACCAATCAATTTACTATTCTCTCCCACTCATTCTCTCTCCTAATTTATTTTTACTTTTATATTCATAACACTTGCATCACTTCCAATATTTTCTAATCTTCGTGCAAATGAGAGGGTGGACATATACTTTGAGACTGTGGGAGCATATTTTTTATTGACTTGAATGGGGTAAAGCTTCATTAATTGCACTAAAATCATTGATTCTAGAGATTTTATAAAATTTACACTAGTATTTTTTTTTTCCTAATCAAATAGGGGCAGTTGCTCATTTGGTAGGACTCTCTAGATCCGCCACCGCCAGTGGTTGACGCCGGACTGAAGATTTTTGAACCGGCAATAGAGTTTACTTATTACTGTAGTACCAATATCACATCCACAAAAAAAAAAAAAAAAATACTGGCTAGTCGCCAACCAGATACCATGACATATAATCTTACCTATAACAATGAGAAAGTGAAACTTTTTTTTTGTTGCGCAATATTATCTCATTTTCCCCAATAACTTGTTGACCCCTCACCCCAAATGAATAGGCAAAAGTTGCGACATTCTGTTGTGTTGATAGCTCACCTTCCATGGAAAAACATTCAAATCAAATCATTCTTTGATACTCCCTCCGTCCCAAATTGATTTTCTCATTTGCCATTTCTCATTGTCTCATAAAGTTCTTCACATTTCTACATTTTAGGCTTAAACAAAGCATGGCTAATGAAGCAAGTGTTCATATCCTTAAAAAGTTTGAATAGTCAAACGTGAAGATCATTTTGGGACGGAGGGAGTATTTATCTACTCCTATTTTCTTTCCCTTTTACTCTCCCGTTCATTACACCCTTTCATTTTAGGAATATCAGTTTAGATCCCACCTTATTATATTATCACCATTCACCAGTGCTGATTCACCATAACTCTCTTTATGCATATTCCCATTATTTGAATATACATACCCTTTTAATTTTCTACATTCATGCCTTCTTTCTTGTTCATAATCCTCACTATACTACTACTATGTTGTTCTTCCACGTATTCAACGTCTAGACGATCTCTTAATGCTCATAAACTTGGACTTCATCGACAAACTGGCTTTCGGGTGACTCTCAAACACGTTGATTCCGGTAAAAACCTCACGAAATTAGAACGTTTACAGCATGCAATGAAGCGTGGAAAGTATAGGCTACAAAGATTAAATTCTATGTCATCTTCTTTGGTAGCTGATACTGATGTGCAGAGTCCAGTTTATGCTGGAAATGGTGAGTTTCTTATGAAGTTATCTATTGGCACTCCTTCACAATCTTACTCTGCTATAATGGACACTGGAAGTGACTTGATTTGGACTCAATGTAAGCCTTGCAAACAGTGTTATGACCAGCCTACCCCTGTTTTTGACCCTTCAAAGTCGTCTTCGTTTTCTAAGTTATCGTGCTCTGACGACCTCTGTCAGGCTCTGCCTTCATCTAGATGCGGGACGGACGGATGCGAGTATTTATACTCGTATGGGGATAATTCATCGACGGAGGGTATTATGGGTACTGAAACTTTTAAGTTTGGTGATGTTTCTGTTCCTAAGATTGGGTTTGGTTGTGGGGAAGATAATGAAGGGAATGGTTTCACTCAAGGTGGTGGACTTGTCGGACTTGGGCGTGGGCCCTTGTCGTTGGTTTCTCAGCTTGATGAATCTAAGTTTTCGTATTGTCTAACTTCTATCGATGATTCGAAAACAAGTACTCTATTGATGGGGTCTTTAGCGGGTGAGAAGATTAATGGTACAAGTATAAAGACTACACCTTTAATCAAGAATCCATCACAACCCTCTTTCTATTACCTTACCCTTGAAGGGATTACTGTTGGTATTACCGATTTGCCCATCAAGAAGTCAACTTTTGAACTCAATTCAGATGGGAGCGGAGGAATGATCATTGATTCTGGTACAACTATAACTTATTTGGAAGAAAGTGCTTTTGATGAGGTGAAGAAAGCTTTTGAAGCTCAAGTAAATCTGACGGTGGATACGTCAGACTCTACTGGGCTTGATCTTTGCTTTATATTGCCTGCAGACACGAGCGATATTGAGATCCCGAAACTTATTTTCCATTTTAAGGGTGCGGATTTGGAGTTGCCTGGGGAGAATTATATTATTGCAGATTCGAGTTTGGGTGTGTTGTGCTTGGCTATGGGAGGGTCTAGGGGGATGTCCATTTTTGGGAATGTACAACAACAGAACATCATGGTACTACATGATCTTGAGAAAGAGGCTGTCTCTTTCATTCCTACACAGTGTGATCAGTTGTGAGAAGATGTCTAGTGTGTGTTCACTGATTTATTTCCTTGGGATGATATTCTTGTTTCTGTGTCTTTTTTTCCTTTCTTTCTAGTAGAATCTGGAACAATAATTTCTTTACATTTATCACACAGTAGATGTTGATGGCGCGCATCTATTTTCCCTTCATTTTGTTTTTCTTTTCCGTTAAAGTTTACATCACGCTTAAGAACCTTTGTCACTCAATTTGTCAGATGCAGTGTAGTACAGTGCAAGGGATTCAGTGTACCGCCCTGCAACATGACGCATTGTGAGCGTGATTTCTCAAGTAGATTCTAGTTCTTCACACAGCCCTTACCATAAAATTATGGGGAGAGGGGGAGAGAGACAGAGACAGAGACAAAGACAAAGAGAGAGAGTTTGCAAAACTAAAGTACGCCATTATTTTTACCATAAGATTGAACGAAACAAGTCTCGTTCATTTGATACTACTAAATGATACAACACAACAATAGGAAAAAGTACACGAGCATGGAATACTTTCTTAAAACCGAAAAAAGTACACTTATTCTGAGACCAAGGGAGCAAAAGCTAGTTCACAAATGCTTTATGCCAATGTAGCATTCTAAAGAAATCTCTCGAGCCACATAAATCAAACAGTTACTACTTATCTTTGAGTCGCAGAGCAAACGCCTCCAAAGATAAAAGAACTTGTTTCAGCTTCTCTTTTGTTGGAGCATGACTTAGATTGCCATCACTATCAAACTTTGGTGGATTAGCGAATGCCATGACTCTGAATTCGGGCTTATTGATGAAGTGGAGATCAAGAAAAACTCCGATTTGCCGAAGATGATATTGAGCTAATCCCCCTCCAAGACCTCCTCCAGCACTTACAATAGCAGCAGCCTTGTTAGCCCAAACATTTGGTGGTCTAGATGCCCAGTCAAGTGCATTTTTCAAAGGTGCTGTTATAACGGGGGAGGAAATAGCTATGTAAGTAGCAGGAATGATAACTAACTCTAAGTAGCTGATGTTATACCGGATCAGAAAAGGCGAATAGAAAACAGTAAACGTAGATAAAGAACAAAAAAATACTTGGTTCACAATGTAAATAATGAACACATATTTACTTGGTTCACCAATAGTGTGTTAGACTGTTAGCTATGTTGACAACCACACGGAGGATATATTTTATTGCGGATGCAGAATTCAGATTACAAATTACAGTAGAGTATTAGAGATAATAGACTATATGGTACTCTTTAACTCTAATAAAAAACCCTAAACATACAAGACATCCCAATAGCTGATCATCCCCGTCTCATAATAAATTGAATAGTACTCGAACTTATTAAAAACCTGCTTTAACCTGTTTGGGTATTACTTATACCTATGATGCTGGGACTCTTCATTTCATCCCGCCGCACTCGTTCTTGTATGCGAGTCTGACACATGGCTATTTTACACTACATTTAGTGTAAAATCTTTTTATTTTTCCCGAATCTGACACTCGGATACGTACCCGTATCAGATACTCTTAGGCGAGTCCGAGTCACAGGCTTATACCATACCATGATACTCTTGCAGTAAGATTCTTACTGTACTTAGAAATGTCATACTCCCTCCGTCCCAGACTAAGGTTCTTACTTTCCTTTTTGGTTTGTCCCAGACTAAGATTCTTAGTTACTTTATTACCTAAAATGGACAATGGGACCCACTTGTCATTCTCACAACAAAAACTCTTTACCCACTTTCTATCTCCTACTTTCTCCTACTTCAATTTTCATACTCACAACATTTACTTTTTCTTAATCTCCGTGTAATGTCAAACTAAGAACCTTAGTCCGGGACGGAGGGAGTACTACTTATATTGAGATTGTCAAGAAACGAAAGCGCGACAAATACTACTACTCGTCTACTCCCTCCGTCCTAAAATGATTTTGACGTTTGTCATTTCTCATTGTCCCAAATAGTTGTTCTCAACATTTTTGGGATTGAAAACCTATAATACAATAAAAGGCAGGAATAACTGCCACACAAAGAGTGGCTGAGATTGATTCTCAGAAACATGATCTGACGGCCTAAAGTCAATCCTAAATTTAGCCCTAACTGCCTATGGAAAGCTGCACACTTCAATCCACTAGTCTTCGCTCTTCGCAACAGTTGCAGTCTTGCAGATCAATTGAAGCGAGCGAACTGAGAGAGAAGAGTCTCCGGTAACTAATTCTATTCGCCCAAATCGCAAAGAAAACCCCTCGAAAAATCACTCCTTCGCTTACTATTCTTGATGATTTTATTTCTACACATAGGCAGGTTCGTCTCTCTCCCACCTTGATTATCTCTTCTATTCATCGTCTTTCTAAGTTTCCTCTTCTTGTAAGTAAATGGAGTTGAGTAATTAAATGGAAATTTTGACTGTGCTAATTTTAATTTTAATTTTTATTTTTGGTGCAAACTGTACTAATTTTATGAAAAATACAGGAAAGCTGTCTAAGAAGTCTAATGACTTCTCTTTAGGGTTATGCTTTTTGAAGTAGAGGGTCTGAAAGGTGATGAAGTAGATCTCATACCAAATCCAAAAATGCTTTGGGCATGATTATACTGATGCACCTTTGGTAATTGGTACACATATGGGGGTACACTTCTGTGGGTTGGTATTGTACCAGTTCTTTTCGTTTTTTAATATGCAGAAAGGGGAGTGCGTAAATAATACGTTTGCACTTTTAACAATTCTAATGTTGTTTATGAAGATATTTGCATCATAATGTTGTTTATGATTCTTCCTAAATTACCGTATTTTTTTTGCTTTTGCATTTGAACACTCAAATTGGATTTGAAATTATCGCTAAGGAATTTAGATTCAAGTCATGCATGATTGAAATTGAGAGATTTCATTGATGCATCGTCAAGTATATTATATTAATGTGTTATGTGTTACCATTTTGTGATTGAATTTGTGGTTAGGTTCAATGGAGAGTGATTTAGATTTGGTGCTGGAAATACTTTGCAACATTGTAATATGTTCTGTTTTTCTCTTGCCTTTACAATGTGGAGTATAGTGATTTTGGCTATGTAATGTGATTTCCTTAGCCAGGTACTCTATTCAATTCATCACCTCTAATCTTTTGACTTTTTTTGCTATATACTCCCCTCCGTCCCAAAATAAATGTTTAAAATATATTCAAATTCATTCATGATCAAGATCAAATTTGAAAAACATTTGGACATTCATTTTGAGACGGAGTGAGTAGAAACAGAGAAATGACTGGAAAATAAAAACTCTAAATACAGTTCAGGGCCTTAGGAAAGAACTCAGCTGAAGAATTTAAAGATCTCAAGAAAGAGTTTTGCTTCACTGTATGCAGGACAAGACCCTTAAGAAGGTGATCCAACTCCAGGTCAGAAAAAGAATCTCTACATTCCTCACTTGCGCTGGCATTTTGAATAACGAGGACATCAAGTTGCACAGTTTCTTAAGATCACTACATTGGCGGTTTAGTGAAGGTGATGTCAAGAATAGTTATTGGACTTTCATTAATTTCTTAGTGGATAAAATTGGGATCTTTGTACTTCGGGTTTAATGGGATTGGATTTTTTTTAAAAGGGAAAACTTTGTTTTGGTCCATTGTACTTTAGGGCGTGTTTCACTTTTACCATCGAACTTTATTTTTTTCATTTTTACCATCGTACTACAAACAATGGTGTCATTTTAAACCAAATGTAGGTGTAAAATGACACCATTGTTTGTAGTACGATGGTAAAATTGAAATAAATTTGGGTATAAAATATCGAATTTGGTATAAATGATACCATTGTTTGTAGTACGATGGTAAAAGTGAAAAAAATAAAGTTTGATGGTAAAAGTGAAACACGACCCAAAGTACGATGGACAAAAACGGAGTTCTCCCTTTTAAAAAAAACAATTTTTTGTTACTTTATAAATTTTATAGAAGTAACAAAAGAAAATAAGGGATGTATTGTAGCACAGCCGGACGGTGCCTAAGTCCATAACTGGCAAGGAGCGGAAATCGACTACTTAGAATGATTCAAAAAGCTCTTAACTAAGATCTTTGCCGGCAACAAAGTGCTCCACAACGAAATAAATCTCTTTAAATTCTTAATTAGTCTTGAATGAAGGTCCATTTGTATTATATTTTGATGAATTTTGATATATTAGGGAGCTTTCAACAGTGCTCATCTTTCAAGTTTCTTCACTTAAAACCACTCTTTTGATCGTTCTTGCTTGCGTACGACTTCTTGATCTATATGTAAGCTTCCTTCAATTGGAGCAATGGTAGCTTTCATTGGAGTTAGATATTATGTCACGTAATCTTTTTGATCTCTCCGATATTGTGTTGATTTTTCAAGTAAGTTTAACCAAGGTCTTAGTGCTTGACTATTCCGTACCGTAGCCGTGCCAGTACGCAACATTTTTATAGGACTGATGAAGTCCACACTGTCGCCGTGCCAGTGGCACGGGCACGAGTACTAGTATATAAACAAAACATAGCTAATGAAGCAAGTATTCATATTCTTATACTAATAAAATTGAATAGTCAAATTAAAGTTCATTATGGGGCAGATGGAGTATCAAACTGGATAGAGTGAGTATGAGTATGAGACATAAGTTATGGTACTTGAAAATGAGATATCCAGATTGAGGATCATATCAACTCCATTAAAGGGATAAGGTCATGAGAGGATACCGGTGACGGAGTAATTATACTCCGGGGAAGCAAAGAGGTAGCAATCGGCTTCTAGAATCTTCTGACGGAACGCCTCCACAACCGGCGGGAAAGTGCCATTAACCTCAAGATCAGTATTGAGCATCGGCAACGGTTCTATATCAATGTACTCGATCTGCAAACCCTTTATCGACTCCTTGCTTATTTCTACCGCTATAATCCATAAATTACATCCGTATTAATTACTACATTCTAATCAATTTTGTGTAGAGAGAGAGAGGCAGAGAGCAGACGATATATATAGAGAGAGAGAACCAGAACGGATGAGGCCATGATGGAAGGAAGCTTTGCGAAGAGAGCCACAGAGAGCTGCTACTTTGATTACTGGTTTCACTGCACTTGACTTCGCCGTCGCAGTCGCCGCCGCTATTTCCATTTCTTTTGTTTCTCTTTCTCTCACAGACCCACCAGAATAGTAGTCGGAAAGAAAGCAGCTTTTCTTTTGTTTTCTGATTGGCTGGCTTCAGTTTAATCTGAGTGGTGATTATTTTATGAGCAATGCCGGGCACAAAATAAGGTCACAAAATTTTGCACATAATATGAGGTGTCGATATTTTATTGGTTGCATCAATAATGGACTCGCCACACTCTAATTAAAAACACTAATAAAATTACTACACATAAAATTTTGTGAGAAAGATTTTGTGACTTTTTTATGCTCATAGTATTATTCTTATTTTATACTTTATACTGGAGGAGTAGGTATAGGAGAACAAGACACAATTTTGTACTACTCCTACTCCCTTGAGAAATAAAAGACGAGTCCATCCTATCCTATGTGCTCACTTCGTGTACCACTTTATGTGCTACAAATAGAGCCGTCAATTCGGGACCGTCCCGTCGGGACGTCCCGTCCCGCCTTATATATGGGACGGGACGGGACAACATATTCCTATCCCGAAAAAATGCGGGACTATTCGGGACGGGCCAAAAGGGGTTCGGGACGGGACGGGACGGGACGTCCCGTATTTTAAAAACCCAACACAGCAGCAGCCCAAGCCCCAAGCCCCAAGCCCAAGCCCAAGCCCAAGCCCAATTCAAACAACAAACCCGGCAGCCCAAGATGGAAGTTTAATTGAAACCCAGTTAGTTACATTGATTTGGACCATTTCAATATCTCAATTCCCAAATCAAACCCTACCTAGCCGACGAGACGAGCGACGACGCCGCACTCTTCTCAGTTCTCCCACACCGACGGCAAGGCGCCACCGCACTCTCTTCTCCCACACCGACGGCGACGGCGACGGTCAGCTCCTCATCCTCTTTTCTTCTCTTCTCTGTACTGTACCTCGAAAATATTGTGAGCATCAAAATCTTGTATAATATGGTTGTCAATGTGTAAATTTGTACCCATAATACATTAATCCGCATAATACATTAAAAGGATTCAATCAATTTCTAGAAACAAGCTGGAACTCTTTTTTTTTTTAATTAATTAAAAAAAAAAGATCAATTCTTTACTGTTATTTGAATGTTATATTAGTGTGAGGAGTATACTGGCATATGCAGAAAGAGAAGGTGGGGATGATGAGTTTAGACACACTGTTTGTTTTGGGGGATTGTTTATTATTATTCAATGCTATATGAATTGTAGTTGATTGTAGTGAAACATACTGTGTTTGTGTTAATATCGCGTCAACTAATCCCGTGTTCGTCCCGTATTGTCCCGCGTCCCGAGGTGATTTGGGATGGGACGTGGAATTTCCGTCTCGCGTAAAATTAGGCCCGTCCCGTCCCGTCCCGTATAGATAGCGGGACAACATAGTTTTGTCCCGTCCCGTTATCCCGAATTGACGGCTCTAGCTACAAGTAATCTAATGGTCACAGTTATTGAGATTGATATTATTGTAATATTATACAAACATGTAAACGGTTGGATTACAAGTGGTACATGGAGTGGCACACAAAAATTGTACAGGAGATATCAACTCAATAAAGACCCTCACGTTTCTCTTTAGAATATTACTCTGTCTCGCTTTAAGGTTTTTACTTTCCATTTTAGTTTATCCCCATTTTAAGGTTCTTACTTTACTTTATTACCTAAAATGAAAAGTGGGACCCACTTATCATTCTCACAACAAAAACTCTCTACCAACTTTACTTTTTATACTCACAACATTTATTTTTTCTTAATCTCCGTGTAAAGTCAAAGTAAGAACATTAATTTGGGTCGGATGGAGTAGAAAACATACTTTCGCAAAATCAATTTTTATTTTTTACTCCCTCCGTCCCAAAATACATGTAGTTTAAGTGGTTGAAATTTATCCCAAAATATTTGTAGTTTTTCTTTTATCTAGATATCTTTGATATTGTTTATCGAATATACCCTTATTTATAATGGTAGTTGTCATTGTAAAAGCATTTAATTGTCTTGATACTTGTAATATTTCAAGGGTAATTTAGTCTATTGGACATGCATTGATTGTTTTTCTTAATTTGCGTGAAAATCCTAGAATTACAAGTATTTTGGGACGGCGTAAGTATTTAATACTCTCTGGGTAATTTAATTTATTAAGATGGGCTTGAGCATATTATTTAAAAAAAATCATAAAAGTGATGTATTATGAGTATAGATAGTTGGTTAAAAGAGAGAAAACATGATAGAAAATAGTAAGTGGGTAGTTGTTGTGAGTGTGCAAAGTGAGTCTTATCAATAAAAAAAAAAACAAAAAAACTTTCCATTTAAAAATTTTGTAAAATTAAATTGGGATAACCAAATGACAATTTTAGTAGATTAAGGAGGGACAGAGGGAGTACTCTCTCCGTCCCAAAACTCTTTACACGATTTTGAAAATGTACGGAAATTAAAAAATGAGTATATACTACTACCTCCGTCCCAACTCAATACGCATCTTTACTGTTTGGCACAATATTTAAGGAGAGATTATTTATATTCAAAAGTATTGTGAGTGGAGAATAATGAGTGGTTGGGAGGAAGAAAGAGAATGAGTGGAGAATAATGAGTGGTTGAGAGGAAGAAAGAGAATGAGTGGAGAATAATGAGTGGTTGGGAGGAAGAGAGAGAATGAGTGGAAGATTATAAAAATAATAAAAAAACTTTCCTTTTTTGGATTGTGCACATATCAACGACACCCACTTAAAAGGTAAGTGTGCACATTGAGCTGGGACGGAGGTAGTATATTCTAAAATATTGTGAGCGAGAAAAAGATTGTGAGTATAATAAGTTGAGTGGGATTTACAAGTGTAGCCTAAATTAAGAGTGAGTATAACAAGTAGAGCAGAAAGAATATAAAAATAATAAAATTTAAATATTCTTAGAAAGAAAACTTATCGATGAAATACATGCCTAAAAAACAAAAAGAGGTGGTCTCCCATGAGAACAATGGGATCCGTCTCATGCATGAGACGGGTCGACCCATGACCCATGGGGCATGACCCGCCACGTGGCAGCTTCCCAGAGGTCCAAAAAAAAATTATTTTTTTATTATTAGTTTTTTTTGTTTTTTTTTTAATATTATTTTTTCAGCTTTTCAGCCGTTCACCAAAAGTAATAGTTACCATAACTTAATGTAATGACTGTATACATATAAAGTAACATTGTTCATCAGTAAACGTAACACCTGTTTTACAAAAACAAAAGCAAGTTTTACCCATTTTTTCAAATGTAATACTAACTATAATTACATGTAACCCAAACAATATCTAAATGTAATTATCATTTATACTGAAATGTAATAATGCTTTTGAAAAAATGTAAAATATTGTGTATTTTGATTTAAGTTTTTGAAAGAAAGTAACATTTGAAAGTAACAACTCATATATGAATGTAATTATTTGTACAAGTAAATGTAACACTTTAATAAAAGAAATTATGACATATTTCTATAGATAATGTAATACTTTTACATGTAACACTAATCAAGTGTTTTTAGCTCTAAAAATGTAAATGGTTGAATTATTATTTTTTCTATACATATGTGTTACAATTATGTATAAACATTATTACATATAAGTAACACGTTCGTTACATTTTAGTTGTAATAAGTATTACTTTTGGCAAACGAAGAAAATATAGAAAAAAAAAACTGTTACTTTTCTGTATATATGTATTACTTTTATGTATACAAACTGTTACTTTATATGAATTCAGTCATTACATTAAGTTATAGTAACTATTACTTTTGACAAACCGAAAAAAACCAAAAAAAAAATAATTAAAAAAATTAAAAAAAAAATTGGGCCTATGAGAGGCTGCCATGTGTCAGGGTCGACCCCTGGGTCCTGGAGCCGGTTCAGTGGGTCGGACGGGTGGGTCAAAAACCGACCCGTCTCATGGATGAGACGGATCATGCGTGGTGCACGGAAGTCTTTGTCAAACAAAAATTAGTGCAAAATCTTTGGGACTGGGTGAGTATGAAGGAATCTTATGAAAAATCGTTTTTTCCTATGCTCGATGGAAATGAGTTACAGTCTTGTTGTTACTACTACAAGTGTTACTCCCGTGTGATGCACGGCTGTCACTTACTCAATTTGTATAAATTTAGATGAACTAATAAGAATCGCACATTATAATTATGAAAAAAAAAAGTTGAAAAAATATTGCCAGTGCAACATCAGTTTGGCCAGGAAATGTATCGTTACATATCAATATCTTAAAGTTAGCTGCATCTCTAAAGCGAGATAAAGCAAAATATAGTTGACCATCACAAAACAACATTTTCTTCAATAAAATATCAACAGTAATGTCATCATATATTCGTTAATTGCAATAACAACATCTACCGTTGAAAATTCCCCTTTCCACAAAAAACGAAACATCTTGGCGACTTCTTAAACAGTCAGAATATTCTCTCAAAAAATAAAAATATCATAAAACATAAAACGAAAAAAATTCCCTTCAAAAATCCTAATACAAAAATGGGGTTTGTTAGGATACTCTCTTCAAGGGTAACTTAGCATGTGGCCGTTAATTTTCTGACAAAAATACCCACCAATTTATACATGAACGCAGATAAATTGAAGGACAGGAATGTAAAACAATGAAACCCCATTTTTCATCTTCTCCGATTTTCTCTGCACCGTCCCTTATTCCCGCTGCCATAGCCCGAGATTGCTGCCCTTCCCGTTTCCTCCTCAGGTGGCATAATCACTCAATTTCCCAATTAATCTAACTCCACAAAGGTATCCCCGCTTCGGTTTGAAGAGCCGCCATCATAGATCACATGAATTCATACCCAGGAAACAAGAGATCCAAAGACTAGTTCATCTTCGACCAAACAAAACTGTATATTTAGGTTTAATTACAACGACATTCACCTCAGTTAATATTATATTTTTACGATTTCATGGGTTGTCAATTTCACAATCGGGGCTTCATCCTGCTTTATGTCAACAAATTTAGAACATAACAGGAGTTGCGATTGAACTGTAATTTTGGGGAAGCATAGGAATTGTTTGGCGATATGGGTGTGTCAAGATTAAATTTTGACAAGTTCTGGTTAGATTTTACCTTTGTTCAGGGGTTCTGCGAATTGGTTCTTTTACTGAAAATTGACAATGTTATTGAATGGAGTGTTGTATTGGTATCATCAGCCATTAAGTTCGTGGATTTATTTTGAGAGAAAATTAAAGAAGATGATAGTAATGGGGAATGGGGCCTTTTTTATTTTTAGAGTTACAATCTTACCCTCCATTTTGTATTTGCTTAAGGTAAAACTAATGGGTATTTTTGTCAAGTAAATAGGGGCCACTTGTTGTTAAGATACCTTCGAAAAGGGTATCCTAATAACTCCCTACAAAAATTGCCTAAAAAAACGAAGAAGTTAAAAAAATGATAAAAAGTTCGGAAGCCTATTTGAGGCCCTAAACAATGTTTTTTGGGCATTTTATACCTACATCAAGGGGCATAGCCCAATGACTTTTGTTCGTCTCGCTCCGACGTTCGATTTGATATGCGGTGCGTTCTGTGGTTGATACGGAGTCAAAAGTTACGACCGTTTCCGCGCACGGGCTCAAATGACTTCAAAAGCATCAACGCGTTCCGTCCGCATCAATTACTAATTTTTCACTATATATTGATCATAATTCATGTTTTTTCACTAAATAAAAACATATTAAAAAGTATCATATAAAAATCAGTATACATGCAAAGTTGACTTATAGTCCCAAATTAAGGATGATGACATATTTGACTTTATTTACCAAACTTTCCTATTTTGGAGGAGCATATGGGCCTCATTCTAAAAACGAAAAGACTCTATTGTTTTTATATTAGTTTAGATATAGATGAGGATTCCTACCAAGCTTGTATAATAAGCTAAAAGTTGGAAGACAATTTTACCCTTCATTGTTATAAAATTTACCACTTTCTTGCTATTATATTACTATAGATTACTCTAAATATAGATGTGTGATTTTTTCAATATATATTGTTCAAACTTAAATTTTTCACATAATTAAAAAAGTAAAAATAATCACAAACAAAACAAAATTACTTGAAAAATTTGACTACTTCTACCAAATTAACGTTAATGACTTTTGTTCGTCTCGCTCCGACGTTCGATTTGATATGCGGTGCGTTCCGTAGTTGATAAGGAGTCAAAAGTTACGACCGTTTCCGTGCACGCGCTCAAAAGACTTCAAAAGCATCAACGCGTTCCGTCCGCATCAATTACTAATTTTTCACTATATATTGATCATAATGCTTGTTTTTTCACTAAATAAAAACATATTAAAAAGTATCATATAAAAATCAGTATACATGCAAAGTTGACTTCTTGTCCCAAATTAAGGATGATGACATATTTGACTTTATTTACCAAACTTTTCTATTTTGGAGGAGCCAATGGGCCTCATTCTAAAAATGGAAAGACTATCTTGTTTTTATATTAGTATATACTCCCTCCGTCCCACTAGAAGTGAGACTTCTTTCCTTTTTGGTCCGTCCCACATCAAGTGAGACTACCAAAAATGAAAATGTTTTAATATACTTATATTCATCATTCCCCACCATTTAACCCCACTCATTCTCTCTCTTCATTTTCCACCACTCATTTTATTCAACCAACACTACTATTTACCCCACTCATTCTCTCTCTTCATTTTCTACCACATATATATCACTTTATCTTAAATATTGTGTCCACTCCTCTAGTCTCACTTCTAGTGGGACGGAGGGAGTATATAGATGTGAATTCCTACCAAGCTTGTACCATAAGCTAAAAGTTGGAAGACTATTTTACCCTTCATTGTTATAAAATTTACCACTTTCTTATTATATTATATTACTATAGATTACTCTAAATATGGATGTGTGATTTTTTTCAATATATATTGTTCAAACTTCAAGTTTTCACATAATTAAAAAGGTATTAATAATCACAAGCAAAATAAAATTAAATGAAAAATTTGACTACTTCTATCAAATTAACGGTAATGATTTTTGTTCGTCTCGCTCCGACATTCGATTTGATATGCGGTGCGTTCCGTGGTTGATACGGAGTCAAACGTTAGGACCGTTTCTGCGCACGCGCTCAAATGACTTCAAAATCATCAACGCGTTCCGTCCGCATCAATTACTAATTTTTCACTATATATTGATTATAATTCATGTTTTTTCACTATATAAAAACATATTAAAAAGTATCATATAAAAATCAGTATACATGCAAAGTTGACTTCTTGTCCCAAATTAAGGATGATGACATATTTGACTTTATTTACCAAAATTTCCTATTTTGGAGGAGCATATGGGCCTCATTCTAAAAATGGAAAGACTATCTTGTTTTTATATTAATATAGATATAGAAGTGGATTCCTACCAAGCTTGTACAATAAGCTAAAAGTTGGAAGACAATTTTACTCTTCATTGTTATAAAACTTACCACTTTCTTGTTATTATATTACTATAGATTACGCTAAATATAGATTTGTGATTTTTTCAATGTATATTGTTCAAACTTCAATTTTTCATATAATTAAAAAAGTAAAAATAATCACACACAAAATAAAATTACATGAAAAATTTGACTACTTCAACCAAATTAACGTTAATGACTTTTGTTCGTCTCGCTCCGACGTTCGATTTGATATGCAGTGCGTTCCATGGTTGATACGGAGTCAAAAGATACGACCGTTTTCGCGCACGTGCTCAAATGACTTCAAAAGCATCAACGCGTTCCGTCCGCATCAATTACTAATTTTTCACTATGTATTGATCATAATTCATGTTTTTCGATAAATAAAAACATATTAAAAAGTATCATATAAAAATCAGTATACATGCAAAGTTGACTTCTTGTCCCAAATTAAGGATGATGACATATGACTTTATTTACCAAACTTTCTTATTTTCGAGGAGCAAATGGGCCTCATTCTAAAAATGGAAAGACTATCTTGTTTTTATATTAGTATATATATAGATGTGGATTCCTACCAAGCTTGTACAATAAGCTAAAAGCTGGAACACAATTTTACCCTTCATTGTTATAAAATTATCACTTTCTTGTTATTATATTACTATAGATTACTCTAAATATAGATGTATGATTTTTACAATATATATTATTAAAACTTCAATTTTTCTCATAATTAAAAAAGTAAAAATAATCGCATACAAAATAAAATTACATAAAAAATTTGACTACTTCTACCAAATTAACGTTAAAAACTTTTGTTCGTCTGGCTCCGACGTTCGATTTGATATGCGGTGCGTTCTGTGGTTCATACGGAGTCAAAAGTTACGACCGTTTCCGCGCACGGGCTCAAATGACTTCAAAATCATCAACGCGTTCCGTCCGCATCAATTACTAATTTTTCACTATATATTGATCATAATTCATGTTTTTTTCACTAAATAAAAACATATTAAAAAGTATCATATAAAAATCAGTATACATGCAAAGTTGACTTCTTCTCCCAAATTAAGGATGATGACATATTTGACTTTATTTACCAAACTTTCCTATTTTGGAGGAGCATATGGGCCTCATTCTAAAAACGAAAAGACTATATTGTTTTTATATTAGTATAGATATAGATGTGGATTCCTACCAAGCTTGTACAATAAGCTAAAAGCTGGAACACAATTTTACCCTTCATTGTTATAAAATTTATCACTTTCTTGTTATTATATTACTATAGATTACTCTAAATATAGATGTGTGATTTTTACAATATATATTATTCAAACTTCAATTTTTCTCATAATTAAAAAAGTAAAAATAATCGAACACAAAATAAAATTACATAAAAAATTTGACTACTTCTACCAAATTAACGTTAATAACTTTTGTTCGTATCGCTCCGACGTTCGATTTGATATGCGGTGCGTTCTGTGGTTGATACGGAGTCAAAAGTTACGACCGTTTCCGCGCAAGCGCTTAAATGACTTCAAAAGCATCAACGCGTTCCGTCCGCATCAATTACTAATTTCTTTGATCATAATTCATGTTTTTTCACTAGATAAAAACATATTAAAAAGTATCATATAAAAATCAGTATACATGCAAAGTTGACTTCTTGTCCCAAATTAAGGATGATGACATATTTGGCTTTATTTACCAAACTTTCCTATTTTGGAGGAACATATGGGCCTCATTATAAAAATGGAAAGACTATCTTGATTTTATCTTAGTATATATATAGATGTGGATTCCTACCAAGCTTGTACAATAAGCTAAAAGCTGGAAGACAATTTTACTCTTCATTGTTATAAAATTTACCACTTTCTTGCTATTATATTACTATAGATTACTCTAAATATAGATGTGTGATTTTTTCAATATATATTGTTCAAACTTCAATTTTTCACATAATTAAAAAAATAAAAATAATCACACACAAAATAAAATTACATGAAAAATTTGACTACTTCTACCAAATTAACGTTAATGGCTTTTGTTCGTCTCGCTTCGACGTTCGATTTGATATGCGGTGCGTTCCGTGGTTGATACAGAGTCAAAAGATAGGACCGTTTCCGCGCACGCACTCAAATGACTTCAAAAGCATCAACGCGTTCCGTCCGCATCAATTACTAATTTTTCACTTTATATTGATCATAATTCATGTTTTTTCACTAAATAAAACACATATTAAAAAGTATCATATAAAAATCAGTATACATGCAAAGTTGACTTCTTGTCCCAAATTAAGGATAATGACATATTTGACTTTATTTACCAAACTATCCTATTTTTGAGGAGTATATGGGCCTCATTCTAAAAATGGAAAGACTATCTTGTTTTTATATTAGTATAGATATTGATGTGAATTCCTACCAAACTTGTACAATAAGCTAAAAGTTAGAAGACAATTTTACCCTTCATTATAATAAAATTTACCACTTTCTTGTTATTATATTACTATAGATAACTCTAAATATAGATGTGTGATTTTTTCAATATATATTATTCAAACTTCAATTTTCACATAATTAAAAAGTAAAAATAATCCCACACAAAATAAAATTACATGAAAAATTTGACTACTTCTATCAAATTAACGTTAATGACTTTTGTTCGTCTCGCTCAGACATTCGATTTGATATGCGGTGCGTTCCGTGGTTGATACAGATTCAAAAGTTACGACCGTTTCCGCGCACGCGCTCAAATGACTTCAAAAGCATCAACGCGTTCCGTCCGCTTCAATAACTAATTTTTCACTATATATTGATCATAATTCATGTTTTTTCACTAAATAAAAACATATTAAAAAATATCATATAAAAATCAGTATACATGCAAAGTTGACTTCTTGTCCCAAATTAAGGATGATGACATATTTGACTTTATTTACCAAACTTTCCTATTTTGGAGGAGCATATGGGCCTCATTCTAAAAATGGAATGACTATATTGTTTTTATATTTGTATAGATATAGATGTGGATTCCTACCAAGCTTGTATAATAAGCTAAAAATTGGAAGACAATTTTACCCTTCATTGTTATAAAATTTACCACTTTCTTGCTATTATATTACTATAGATTATTCTAAATATAGATGTGTGATTTTTTCAATATATATTGTTCAAACTTCAATTTTTCACATAATTAAAAAAGTAAAAATAATCACACACAAAACAAAATTACTTGAAAAATTTGACTACTTCTACCAAATTAACGTTAATGACTTTTGTTCGTCTCGCTCCGACGTTCGATTTGATATGCGGTGCGTTCCGTGGTTGATAAGGAGTCAAAAGTTACGACCGTTTCCGCGCACGCGCTGAAAAGACTTCAAAAACATCAACGCGTTCCGTCCGCATCAATTACTAATTTTTCACTATATATTGATCATAATTCATGTTTTTTCACTAAATAAAAACATATTAAAAATTATCATATAAAAATCAGTATACATGCAAAGTTGACTTCTTGTCCCAAATTAAGGATGATGACATATTTGACTTTATTTACCAAACTTTCTTATTTTCGAGGAGCAAATGGGCCTCATTCTAAAAATGGAAAGACTATCTTGTTTTTATATTAGTATATATATAGATGTGGATTCCTACCAAACTTGTACAATAAGCTAAAAGCTGGAACACAATTTTACCCTTCATTGTTATAAAATTATCACTTTCTTGTTATTATATTACTATAGATTACTCTAAATATAGATGTGTGATTTTTACAATATATATTATTCAAACTTCAATTTTTCTCATAATTAAAAAAGTTAAAATAATCGCACACAAAATAAAATTACATAAAAAATTTGACTACTTCTACCAAATTAACGTTAATAACTTTTGTTCGTCTCGCTCCGACGTTCGATTTGATATGCGGTGCGTTCTGTGGTTGATACGGAGTCAAAAGTTACGACCGTTTCCGCGCACGGGCTCAAATGACTTCAAAATCATCAACGCGTTCCGTCCGCATCAATTACTAATTTTTAACTATATATTGATCATAATTCATGTTTTTTCACTAAATAAAAACATATTAAAAAGTATCATATAAAAATCAGTATACATGCAAAGTTGACTTCTTGTCCCAAATTAAGGATGATAACATATTTGACTTTATTTACCAAACTTTCTTATTTTGGAGGAGCATATGGGCCTCATTCTAAAAACGAAAAGACTATATTGTTTTTATATTAGTATAGATATAGATGTGGATTCCTACCAAGCTTGTACAATAAGCTAAAAGCTGGAACACAATTTTACCCTTCATTGTTATAAAATTATCACTTTCTTGTTATTATATTACTATAGATTACTCTAAATATAGATGTGTGATTTTTACAATATATATTATTCAAACTTCAATTTTTCTCATAATTAAAAAAGTTAAAATAATCGCACACAAAATAAAATTACATAAAAAATTTGACTACTTCTACCAAATTAACGTTAATAACTTTTGTTCGTCTCGCTCCGACGTTCGATTTGATATGCGGTGCGTTCTGTGGTTGATACGGAGTCAAAAGTTACGACCGTTTCGCGCAAGCGCTTAAATGACTTCAAAAGCATCAACGCGTTCCGTCTGCATCAATTACTAATTTCTTTGATCATAATTCATGTTTTTTCACTAGATAAAAACATATTAAAAAGTATCATATAAAATCAGTATACATGCAAAGTTGACTTCTTGTCCCAAATTAAGGATGATGACATATTTGGCTTTATTTACCAAACTTTCCTATTTTGGAGGAGCATATGGGCCTCATTATAAAATTGGAAAGACTATCTTGATTTTATCTTAGTATATATATAGATGTGGATTCCTACCAAGCTTGTACAATAAGCTAAAAGCTGGAACACAATTTTACTCTTCATTGTTATAAAATTTACCACTTTCTTGCTATTATATTACTATAGATTACTCTAAATATAGATGTGTGATTTTTTCAATATATATTGTTCAAACTTCAAATTTTCACATAATTAAAAAAGTAAAAATAATCACACACAAAACAAAATTACTTAAAAAATTTGACTACTTCTACCAAATTAACGTTAATGACTTTTGTTCGTCTCGCTCCGACGTTCGATTTGATATGCGGTGCGTTCCGTAGTTGATAAGGAGTCAAAAGTTACGGCCGTTTCCGCGCACGCGCTCAAAAGACTTCAAAAGCATCAACGCGTTCCGTCCGCATCAATTACTAATTTTTCACTATATAGTGATCATAATGTATGTTTTCACTAAATAAAAACATATTAAAAAGTATCATATAAAAATCAGTATACATGCAAAGTTGACTTCTTGTCCCAAATTAAGGATGGTGACATATTTGACTTTATTTACCAAACTTTCCTATTTTGGAGGAGCATATGGGCCTCATTCTAAAAATGGAAAGACTATCTTTTTTTTTATATTAGTATATATATAGATGTGAATTCCTATCAAGCTTGTACAATAAGCTTAAAGTTGGAAGACTATTTTACCCTTCATTGTTATAAAATTTACCACTTTCTTGTTATTATATTACTATAGATTACTCTAAATATAGATGTGTGATTTTTTTCAATATACATAGTTCAAACTTCAATTTTTCACATAATTAAAAAAGTAAAAATAATCGCTCACAAAATAAAAATTACATGAAAAATTTGACAACTTCTATCAAATTAGCGTTAATGACTTTTGTTCGTCTCGCTCCGACATTCTATTTGATATGCGGTGCGTTCCGTAGTTGATACGGGGTCAAAAGTTACGACCGTTTCCGCGCACGCGCTCAAATGACTATAAAAGCATCAACGCGTCCCGTCCGCATCAATTACTAATTTTTCACTATATATTGATCATAATTCATGTTTTTTCACTAAATAAAAACATATTAAAAAGTATCATATAAAAATCAGTTTACATGCAAAGTTGACTTCTTGTCCCAAATTAAGGATGATGACATATTTGACTTTATTTACCAAACTTTCCTATTTTGGAGGAGCATATGGGCCTCATTCTAAAAATGGAAAGACTACCTTGTTTTTATATTAGTATAGATATAGATGTGAATTCCTACCAAGCTTGTACAATAAGCTAAAAGTTGGAAGACAATTTTACCCTTCATTGTTATAAAATTTACCACTTTCTTGCTATTATATTACTATAGATTACTCTAAATATAGATGTGTGATTTTTTCAATATATATTGTTCAAACTTCAATTTTTCACATAATTAAAAAAGTAAAAATAATCACACAAAAACAAAATTACTTGAAAAATTTGACTACTTGTACCAAATTAACGTTAATGACTTTTGTTCGTCTCGTTCCGACGTTCGATTTGATATGCGGTGCGTTCCGTGGTTGATAAGGAGTCAAAAGTTACGACCGTTTTCGCGCACGCGCTCAAAGGACTTCAAAAGCATCAACGCGTTCCGTCCGCATCAATTACTAATTTTTCACTATATATTGATCATAATTCATGTTTTTTAACTAAATAAAAACATATTAAAAAGTATCATATAAAAATCAGTATAAATGCAAAGTTGACTTCTTGTCCCAAATTAAGGATGATGACATATTTGACTTTATTTATCAAACTTTCCTATTTTGGAGGAGTATATGGGTCTCATTCTAAAAATAGAAAGACTACCTTGTTTTTATATTAGTATAGATATAGATATGAATTCCTACCAAGCTTGTACAATAAGCTAAAAGTTGGAAGACTATTTTACCCTTCATTGTTATAAAATTTACCACTTTCTTGTTATTATATTACTATAGACTATAGATTACTCTAAATATAGATGTGTGATTTTTTTCAATATATATTGTTCAAACTTCAATCTTTCACAGAATTTAAAAGTATTAATAATCACACACAAAATAAAATTACATGAAAAATTTGACTACTTCTACCAAATTAACGTTAATGACTTTTGTTTGCTCGCTCCGACGTTCGATTTGATATGCGGTGCGTTCCGTGGTTGATACGGAGTCAAAAGTTAGGACCGTTTCCGCGCACAGGCTCAAATGACTTCAAAAGCATCAACGCGTTGCGTCCGCATCAATTACTAATTTTTCACTATATATTGATCATAATTCATGTTTTTTCACTATATAAAAACATATAAAAAAGTATCATATAAAAATCAGTATACATACAAAGTTGATTCTTATCCCAAATTAAGGATGATGACATATTTGACTTTATTTACCAAACTTTCCTATTTTGGAGGAGCATATGGGTCTCATTCTAAAAATGGAAAGACTATCTTGTTTTTATATTAGTATAGATATAGATGTGGATTCCTACCAAGCTTGTACAATAAGCTAAAAGCTGGAAGACAATTTTACCCTTCATTGTTATAAAATTTACCATTTTCTTGTTATTATATTACTATAGATTACTCTAAATATAGATGTGTGATTTTTTCTATATATATTGTTCAAACTTCAATTTTTCACATAATTAAAAAAGTAAAAATAATCACACACAAAATAAAATTACAAATTTTTTTTGACTACTTCTACCAAATTAACGTTAATGACTTTTGTTCGTCTCGCTTTGACGTTCGATTTGATATGCGGTGCGTTCCGTGGTTGATAAGGAGTCAAAAGTTACGACCGTTTCCTCGCACGCGCTCAAATGACTTCAAAAGCATCAACGCGTTCCGTCCGCATCAATTACTAATTTTTTCACTATATATTGATCATAATCATGTTTTTTCACTAATTAAAAACATATTAAAAAGTATCAGATAAAAATTAATATACATGCAAAGTTGACTTCTTGTCCCAAATTAAGGATGATGACATATTTGACTTTATTTACCAAACTTTCCAATTTTGGAGGAGCATATGGGCCTCATTCTAAAAATGGAAAGACTATCTTGTTTTTATATTAGTATAGATATAGATGTGGATTCCTACCAAGCTTGTACAATAAGCTAAAAGCTGGAAGACAATTTTACCCTTCATTGTTATAAAATTTACCATTTTCTTGTTATTATATTACTATAGATTACTCTAAATATAGATGTGTGATTTTTTCAATATATATTGTTCAAACTTCAATTTTTCACATAATTAAAAAAGTAAAAATAATCACACAAAATAAAATTATTTTTTTTGACTACTTCTATCAAATTAACGTTAATGACTTTTGTTCGTCTCGCTCCGACGTTCGATTTGATATGCGGTGCATTCCGTGGTTGATACGGAGTCAAAAGTTACGACCATTTCGGCGCACGCGCTCAAATGACTTCAAAAGCATCAACTCGTTCCGTCCGAATCAATTACTATTTTTTCACTATATATTGATCATAATTCATGTTTTTTCACTTATTAAAAACATATTGAAAAGTATCATATAAAAATCAATATACTTGCAAAGTTGACTTCTTGTCCCAAATTAAGGATAATGACATATTTGACTTTATTTACCAAACTTTCTTATTTTGGAGGAGCATATGGGCCTCATTCTAAAAATGGAAAGACTATCTTGTTTTTATATTAGTATAGATTAGTATTACTCCCGTGCGCGATGCACAGGTCATTTCATGAAAAATGGTTAACAACATATATTACAATACGATAACAAATCTTACAATACCATATTCTATTTACAAACAAAAGTTGAGCCATAGTAGCATCCAATTCAGTTACACATTGTGAAATACTTCTTTAAAGACAACAAATCTTACAATACCATATTCTAAAATTTGTAATTGATAAATAATTAAGTGATTTATCAACAACAATATTTAGAATTTCATTGTGATCATTAAATTGAGACTAATGTTTGGTTAAAGTTCATTTTTATTTACCATTTAAAGTCAAAATGAGATTACCTTTCAGGACAGAGATCGAGTATTTCTTAAACTACTTGTATGTTGAAGTACATGTAAAACGAAAGTATAACACAATAGGAAACATGGAAAAGGTGGATGTTATTTTCAAAAACCAGTCATCAATCAGTACTAACAATTACTCCCTCCGTCTCAGAGTAAGAGTACTACTTTCCATTTGGTACGTCCCAGAGTAAGAGTTTTATTCCTAAAATGGCAAAGAATTTTTACTATTCACCTCACTCATTCTCTCTCCTAATTTACTTTTATACTCACAACACCAATCAATTCACTATTCTCTCCCACTCATTCTCTCTCCTATTTTACTTTTACACTTACAACATTTACATCACTTCCAATATTTATTAATAAGCGTGCAAATGAGGGGTAAGACTCTTACTCCGGGACGGAGGGAGTACATTTTTTTTTGTCTTTCATTCATTCATATACCCATGCTTTGTTTGTTTATACACATGGAGAAGTAGTGTTCGAAATCCACTAAAGCTGAGTTCATGATGCGCAAATGGACAACTTACACTCACTGGTACGTACATCAGTTGATTTTTTTTTTTTTTTTTTTTTTTTTATGATACCCAGGTTTCCAGCTTCGCCGGACTTACGGTTGCTCGACCCAGCTCCGCCGGACTAGTCCTGGACCACCAGCCTCCGGCCCCTCATTGACTGGCGGAGGTAAATCGCGGGATGTGCCTGAGATGGTTAGGGTAGCAACGCCCTTATACTCATGGCCGAAAGGGAGCTCTCTCCAAGACATTGCGGTTGCTCGTGCCAGGGTTCGAACTCCCCACCCTTGGGTTGCAAGCCCAGCAATATTGCCTCCTTTACTAGCGCAGCTATGCCCACCCTTGGGTTGCAAGCCCAGCAATATTGCCTCCTTTACTAGCGCAGCTATGCCCCGGGGGCACATCAGTTGATTTTTATCTATACGCATATCAATATATCCTCACCATATCGTCAGTTTGCACCTAATTGACCCAGGCGTGGTCATATTTCTCATTAGACAATCATACACTTTCACAGCAACAAAAAAAAGTACAATTGTTTTAATCCAAAAGTACACATTGCTATAATCCATATCAGTGTAACCCCCCGGACCCCGCCCCCTCCCCCCCCCAAAAAAAAAAAAAAAAAAAAGAAAAAAAGAAAGGAAAAATCACCAAAACCCCTTAACAAAATTATATAGTTAGTAAATTTAACCATGTTTTATTGTGGGAGAGAGTATGCAGGATTCACCCCTCCATAATTCCCACCCCTATAGCTACATTTGAATGATATACTCCCCTGTCCCAGAATGATAGTCCCCTTATTTTCATCGAATGAACTTGAGTAATAATTAAGATTACTTTTAATTATTCTAATGAAATTTTTGAAATTGTTCTTGATACACCTTTATAAATAATATTAATATCAATTTTTAGATTCACATTAACATAAGTATATGTAGCATTTATAACTTCTCAAAGTTCCCTCATAGTAACAACGAAAAAAGTGGACTATCTTTATGAAACGGAGGGAGTAAGTGTTTTCCATTTTTTGATTATTGTAGCTGGTAATGCTAACATATCCCTAACTTGGTTATTGTTTCATATTTCAAAACGACAGCAATTGAAAATAATGTAGGAAGGAAAATGTAACCGGAAGCGAATTTGTAATTTTTGAAGATAGAAGTTGAACGACATGTACCAAACAGGGGTGTCGGATCGGGACGTATACAGGCCCAAGCCCAATGACAAGGGCCCAGATGCAGCCCAGCTAAGTCATGTGCCGAGGTGATAACCGTATGCCGACTTGTGCCGAATTAATAGGGATAAGGCTGCATGCCTAAAATTCCGCCATATCAACAAACAAACTCCATATCATACACAAATACAGAGGATCCTTATCTAAACAAGGAGATCCCTACAACAATACAAACAAGATATCATTTCATCCTTATCATGACTCTATCTCATCAGAATACGAGTCACATAACAACATGGGCTCCCTGGCTTTTCTAACAAGTCAGGACTCATTCACCCATACCTATATAAACAGGTCCTCCATACAGGGAACGGGTAATGAACTCTTTTGGCTCTAAACTATAGTAAATTGATTTCTCTATTTCATACTCAAATCCGTATTCTTATTCTCACGCCGGAGGGCCTTCGCCGGTGAAGCCCCTGCGTAGTTTACGTTTGCTCATTGTGCGCAGATCCGTACGAGGAAGTTCTCATTGCTGGATTTATCCGAACCGCTAGACAAAGGCTGATCCGGTACGTTTTTGGCAACATCAGTTTGGTTCCATTGCCGGGAAACGTCCGATCAGAGAACTTGTCCGGATAACCACAATTTCCTCTGTCTGGAAATCCGACCGACGGTGCACAGACAAGTGTTACACCCGATGCCAATCTTAATCCGCCACCACCTAACGTGGTAAATAACAATGTTTTGAATCAAGGGCTCCCTCCTCCGCCTCCACCTCAAGGAGCTGATATGCACACACGCTCCAAAGGGCCTCCACCTGAGGTTACCCAGCATTATGGACGGAGGAGACGAACAACTTCACGCCCTCAGAATACTGAAGCTGGCCCATCTAGGCCACCACCAATTGATCGAAGGGTATTATTGCAACAAAATCTCTCGACCCTCCAACAGCTAGCTGACCCTCAAAGGGCTCTACTAGAATTTGACCCTGACCATTCCCTAGCACCCTTTATCCAGCCCTCTGGTACTAGAGGAGCTCCGGAAAGCGAGGGAAGAAGTAACCCTAGGAGAATTGCACATGCCGAGGATAGACGTCCTCAAGATCCGCGTGATGCACCACCAGGAAGTCGAGGTGCCCGTCCGAGCCGACTTGATGGTCTCTTTGGCCCAATTAACAATGGAGCGAGAGATCTGAGATATCAGATAAACCAGAGGAGGGAAGAAGAGGCAGAGTCTCCAGATGTAAGAATCCTAGGAGAAAGGCGGCTATGGGAAGACCAACGTCAAGCCCCACCAAGGCAGGCACCACCTCGCCGCACTCCATCGAGACGACCCCTAGCTGATCCAGAGATAATCCGAGTCGCGGGAAGAGGCCGAGATAAAGAAAGAGAGAGATCTAGGAGGTCTCATCGTAGCTCGGCGATAAGCGAAAGGCTCATAATGGACTTACAAGAGAGGTTGGAAAACATAGAAATGAACCAAGGGCAGAGAAAGCCCAGGACTGATTATGATGCAATGCGTCCATTTTCACAATGGGTCAAGGATTCTCCACCTACTCCCAAATTGAAGTTACCTCACCTGGAAAAATACTCTGGCAACTCATATGCTTTGGATCACCTCCAATCCTTTGAGGGTATGATGGCACTAGTGTCTAACGAGGATGACGTACTTTGCAAGGCCTTTGCTAGTGCGCTAACCGGGGCAGCCAGGTCTTGGTTCATGGACCTGGAGAAGGGAAGCATTGATTCTTTCTCTAAATTAAAATCGAGGTACTTGGAATATTTCGCCACGGCAGGGGAAAGAAAGAAAAGGTTGTCAGACCTAGCAAACATAGTTCAAGGGTGAAACGAGTCGACAATGAACTTCTATAATAGATTCAGAAACTTGGCCTATTCGATTGAAGAGAGACTCACCGACCGGGAGATTATAATGTGCTTCACCAATGGACAGAGGTCAAATGATCTTACTTACGAGTTGTCGGTGAGAGAACCTCTCACAAAGTCCGAACTATAACATGTGGCTTATGCAACGGCTACTGCAGAAGAGAAAAAGTTGTTGATGTCTGGAGACCGAGATCGGGAACGAGGACGAGAAAGCAAGCTGCCTCCTTCTGACTCGGCCCAAGGCACCAATAGAGGTGGAAACCGAGGAAAGAATAGAACGAGAGGGACAGAGATCTTCACCCCCTCACAAAACCGATCTCCGAGATAATGAACGTGGTAAATCTTCCTAATCCAAAACCCCTCAAAGACAACCCAAAATTCCCTAGAGACACAAGCAAATACTGTGCCTATTACTGGGACAACGGGCAAGACAAACAATTGCTATGCCCTAAAGAAAATATTGCAACGATGGGTTGATCAAGGGAAGCTGAATGAATTCATAGCAAAGAAAGACAACAAGCGCCCGAGGGAAGACGAGAAGGAAAATGATAGAGAAGATATACCACCACGGGCAAAGCTGATCGGAGTAATAAGAGAAGAAATCCCCTAAAACACAAAGCTAAAGGAGCAGATCTATGAACTAAGCAAGGTCTATCACATCCCCCCTTGGATTCATAAAGGGGAAGAAGTGACCAGTTTCTCTCCGAATGAGCTAGCCGGGAACAGGGCGATGAGAGAGCAACCGTTGGTCATCACGGGCAGAATAGACAACTGTGAGTCAGATAGGCTCCTAATTGATTCAGGGGCTGCCAAAGATGTGCTCTACTACAGAACCTTAAAGAGATGGAGCTACCAGATACCATTCTGACCCCATACAATGGAAGACTTGAAGGGTTCACAAATCACAAGGCCGAGGCAAAAGGGACCGTAGACCTAGTACTGGAAGTCGGTGAGTACCCCTATAAAACCTCGGCGACAATCACATTCGTCGTTTATGGACTTAGAAAAGTGACTACCATGCCATCCTGGGCTCCCCTAGCCAGGGAAAATTAGGAATGGTTGCCTCCCTCCCTCACCAAAGGGTGAAGTTCCCAACCCCGGCAAGCATATGTTATGTCCCCGACGCTCCTAAACACTTTTTGGAACACGTAATGAAGTCCAGAAAAGCAAAAACCAAAATGGAGATTGACATTCCAGAAAGGAACATTACTCTATCGAGGTCGACCACGGTCACAACGTCAGCACCCAACATTGGCGTGATAATGGTAGATATACCTGAGGAATGGGTGGTGCTAGATGACGACAACACCATGAGCGAGACCGATGTGACATATGGGTTGGATGGATTTGGATCTATCTCTATAAACATAGCTTCGGACGAGCCGAGTGACTCGACCCTCGCCCTCGTCCCAAGCTCGGGGGCCTAAATACCCACCCATATAGATGCCGAGATAGACAAACTCCTAAACATGGAGAACTTGACCCTAGATGGTAAAGACAAGGAGAGATTCAAACAAATTATTGTGGAAACTTTGGAGTTCAGAGACGGTCCCGAGCTAAATCCAGTTGACCAGCAAGACGAGGTCATTATCAACCCTGACTATCCGGAGCAAAAGATAAGAATTGGGAAACAACTTCCCCCGGAAGAGAGAGAAGAGCTTATCAACTTGCTCAAAAACAACCTAGATGTATTTGCATGAAAGGTGGAAGACATTGTTGGGGTTAAAGAAGCTATTTCTCTCCACAGATTAGAAGTGGATAAGTTTTTCAAACCAGTCAAGTAGGCACGAAGGGTCTTCTCCACAGATAAAGAAAAGGCGATCGAGGTCGAGGTAGATAAATTGCTGAAAGCCGAAATCATCCGCGAAGCAACATACCCCGAGTGGCTAGCTAATGTCGTCATGGTTAAGAAGCAGAATGGTAAATGGAGGATGTGCGTAGACTTCACCGACCTCAATAAGGCGTTCCCAAAATATGGCTATCCTCTTCCAAGGATCGACAAGCTGGTCGATTCAATTCCTGGACACCAAACTATGAGTTTCCTTGATGCCTATTCAGGTTACCACCAAGTCAAGATAGCCGAGGACGACATCGAGAAAACAACTTTTCAGGCAGCTGGGGGAATCTACTGCCACGTGATGATGCCTTTTGGCCTAAAAAATGCCGGAGCGACTTACCAAAGGATGGTAAACAAAGTGTTCAAGTCCTAGATAGGCAGGAACATGGAGGCCTACATTGATGACATGGTAATAAAGACCAAATCAGGAAGCCACGTCCTAGATTTGACCGAGACCATAAAAAACCTAAAGGCTAATGATATGAGGCTCAACCCCAGTAAATGTGTGTTCGGGGTCACGGCAGGCAAGTTCCTCGGCTTTATGGTGTCACCGCGAGGCATTAAGGCAAATCCAGAGAAAATCCAGGCCCTAGTCGACATGTGTTAAAGATGTTCAGAGGCTAAATAGGAGAGTTGCCGCCCTGGGAAGGTTCATCACCAAGTCAGCAGAAAAGTCACTCCCGTTCTTCAAAGCTTTGAAGGGAACTAAGGACTACGCCTGGACCCCAGAGTGCTCGGCATCCTTCCAACAACTGAAAGAATACTTGGGTTCTCCTCCACTACTCAGCAGTCCAATTATGGGAGAGACACTCTATGTATTCCTTGCAGCAACAGATAGCGCCGTGGTGGCCGTGCTGGTACGAGAAGATAACGGGGTTCAGAGGACAGTTTATTATGTAAGCAAAGCATTATTAGAAACCGAGTCAAGGTACTTAAACGTGAGAAAATAGCATACGCCATGGTGATAGCCGCTAGAAAGCTACGAGCTTACTTCTCCGCTCATCCCATCATGGTTTATACTGACGCGCCACTCAGAAAGATACTTCATAAGATGGATAGCTCAGGTTGACTACTCAACTGGTCCATTGAATTGATCGAGTTTGATATCACCTACAAACCAAGAAAGACATTATTGGCACAGCCCCTAGCAGATTTCCTAGTCGAGACCACGTTCTCGAGTGAATATACGCCGACAAACAGGAAGAGGAAATTCCCCATGGATAGAGAGCCTCTAGAGGAACTGCCAAGTGACTGTTGGGTTTTGTATACAGACGGGTTAACGACGCGAGGAAGGAGTAGAGCTAGAGTATACCTAACAGGTCCAGGCGGTGAGCACGTAGCTCATGACTTCATCAGGTTTAAGTTCCCAGCTTCAAACAAACAAGCAGAATATGAGGCCTTGATCTTGGGAATAGAAAGGGCTAAGTTATTTGGTGCGAACAAACTAGTGGCCTATAGTGACTCCCAACTCGTGGTGAATCAAGTAAAAGGGGAATACAACACCGAGAATCACGTGCTAATAAAGTACAGAGATCTCGTTAAAGGGGAATACAACATCGAGAATCACATGCTAATGAAGTACAGAGATCTCGTCCTCAACATGACTAAAAACTAGGAGTTCTGGGAAATCAGGCAGGTAGGACGAGAGCATAACCAGGAAGCCGACTTTCTATCTAAATCGGCCACACCAGAAGAGACAAATCCCTTTATCATCTATGCTGATCAACCAGCCTACGAGAGACTGGAAATCCTAACTCTTGACGATGAGGAAAGAACCTGGATTGAAGACTACAAAGATTACATTGAGAAAGGAAAATTACCAGGGGACGAGTTAGCGGCCAAAATGATAAAGAGGAAGACGGCCAGATACATAGTGTGGAACAATATCTTGTATCGGAGGTCGTTCTCCAGGCCCCTCCTAAGATGTGTCTCCCCTAAAGACACATAGAAATTACTGGCCGAGGTACATGAGGGAGTTTGCGGAGGACACCCGGGGGCCAGAACTCTCGCCGACAAGGTGATCACGCTCGGCTACTACTGGATGAACCTAAGAGAAGATTCCCACACCTACGTGAAAAAATGTGACAAGTGCCAACGCTTCTCAAACCTACCCAGAGTGCCACCGGTGGAGCAAAGTCTTATTATACCGACCTGGCGTTCGACATGTAGGGAGTCGTCATTATTGGGCCCTTTTCCTTGGCCAAGGGAAGCAACAAGTTTGTGATCATAGCAGTTGACTACTTTACCAAGTGGGTGGAGGCTAAACCCTTAGCAAAGATTACAGAAGAGAATGGCATCAACTTCATTCACGACTACATATAGTGTTGGTTTGGTGTCCCTCACTCCATTGTGACCGATAACGGGATCCAGTTCTCTGATGCTTTTACTGAAGAATTAAACAGACTGGGGGTGAAGTATAGAAAGTCATCGGTCAGCCATCCCTAAGGTAACGGGCAAGCCGAGGCAGCAAACAAGTTGATATTAAGAGCCCTAACCAAGAGTCTAGAAGGAAGGCAAGGAAAGTGGCTAGACGACCTCCCCCTTGCTCTATGGGAAGTTCGTACAACCACTCAGGGGCTTATTGGGGAGACTCCATTTGCACTGACTTATGGATCTGAAGCTATGGCGCCGACCGAGATGGCTTTGCCTACCTTTAGAGTAACCAATTACGATGAGGTCGTCAATGAATATAACCGACTGCTAGAACTAGACCTGGTTGAAGCAAAAAGGCTGACTGCTCAACTTAGAATGATTAACTACAAGCAGAGAACCAAGGCCTACCATGATAGTAAAGTAAAGAAGAGGTTTTTTGAAGCCTGCGACTGGGTACTCAGAAAGATCGAGTCAACGCATAGAAAGGTTCAACAAAACAAGCTCTCGCCCAACTGGGAAGGACCCTACATCATTACTCACGTCATCCGAGAAGGGACCTACATGCTCAAAACTCCGGAAGGAAAAGAGCTGAAACACTCATGGCATTCGGAGCACTTGAGGAAATACTATCAGTAACTCTTCGGCACCTTATCTATATTTCGTTGTTTTCTAGTTAGACTTTTTGATCTCTAGTTTTTAAAACTTTTACTAGACTAGATATTACTAGTTTCAATTTTATCAATAAAACTCCCCTTTTTATCTTTCACATCGCTGATTTCACATCACGAATATAAAAGCACGGTTTAAGCATTACTTGACAATGCCGAGACCGCCATCCGGAAAGTATGGCTCATACGCCTGACTTCCCTTGAAGCCTAGTTTCAAATACTAGCACGGCCACGGCCTATAAACAAAGTCGAGTACTTACGTCTGACCACTCAAAAAGTAGTACGACCACGGCATACATGACGTGAAGGGTCCCCCTTTTTGAGTTAAGGCTAAAACGTCTCAACTTCTAACGATTTGACAGTTCTGACAAATAGACCTCTCAAATTTGAGTTAAGATGATGACATCTAACTCCAAGAATAATTTGAGCCTAGTTCTGACAACTAGTTTCCTTCAAATTTAACAAAACCGAGCATCTAACGCTCGTCACGGCCCATAATGGTGAACGACCACGGCCTATAAATATAGCCTAAACCGGCTGTGGTATATCTCATCATTTCAGACAGTGTTGGGACATCTCAAGCCGAGATAAAGTAACATGAACAAATGACGAGATAACACACTTGGCCACATAACAGTCAAGTAAACAGGTATTAATTAACACATCAAACCGAGGAAAAAATCCCTACAATAACAAGTGTTTACGCCCCCAGTTAATGCTGGGACAAGGCATAACAAGTACTTAAACTACAAATAACATGTGTTTATGCCCCCCAGATAACACTGGGCCAGGGCATGCAAATGCTTAAACAACAAAGAAATTCTCTACGACAAAACCGACCTTACAAAACACGAACAACAAGTTTGGAAATATCAAGGCAACCTATCCCAAACTGGCATAAGCTTCCTCCCCAGCCTTCTCAAGAAGCTCCTTGAAATTCCTTGGTTCTATGGCAGGAGGATTCCAAACAGGACGTTGAGCCCTACGGTCGCGACCTTGGATGACTTTAAGGCCGGTTTTAGAAAAGGAATCAAGGAATGAGCGGCCTTAGCTTCAACACTATAAGCATCCTGGTGAAAAAGGCGTGCACATTTCTCCAAAGGGACATTAACTTTAGGATCAATGTACAGAAGCTGAGTCAAGTTTGACCACGCATCATTGTAAACAGTGCCCACTTGATCACTCACGTCCTCCTTGAACTGAGGCCCTTTCCTGTATGCTTCAACAGCCGCGCTTTCCCTGGACGGTATGCTTTCCTCCAACCGAGCGTATCTATCCTCCATCAAAGCAAGCTTTTCCTCAGCCGTAGTCTTCTCGGTCACCATTAGTTCAGCCCATTTCATCTCCTTCTCGTCATTGGCTTCTGAGACCACCAAAGATTCCTTCAGCTTCAATGTCTCATCCTGCGCTGATTTCACCATCAAGTCAGCCTCCTTCATTCGTGCCTCTGCCCGATGGTACAGAGCATCCACGGCAGATTTCTCCTTTTCCACGTCCTGAGCTCTCTTGGACAATTCATCATGGGAGGCTTGGAGCCTCTCTACCTCGGACTCAGCTTTTCTGGCCGATTCAAGGGTTTTCTGAAACATAACATAGTCATGTTGTGCCAGAGACGCGAGCTGAAAAGAAACACGAGATGGGTAATTGGAATACGAAGGCTAAGAACTGGACAAAACTGAGACAGATCTTACCTCACTCAGAATTAGACCTTTATGGTTCAAAAGTTGGACAGAAGAAGGCCTGTCGGTTGTCAATTTATCTATGGTGTCGGCATTCATAGCGCGTTTGATGGTAGGGCTGCCCAATTTCAAAGAAGGTCCAGAACGAACCGACACATCCACACCCGACATGATAGGAACTCCGCTGTACTGTTCAATCAAACGCTTGACCTCGTCATCAGGCAAGGAAAAAACTGAAGCTGAACCGTGAACCAACAGACTTGACCTCTTTGGCTGAGGGTGGCCTTGAATCTCCCCGGCCTCCACCCGGGACCGTTTCTGGCGAGAACGGACATCACCTTGGTCCACTTCCATCTCAACATCGGCACCTTATCCCTAGTCTCGACTTTGAGTTACACTATCCGAAGGAAGGGCCTTCTCAGTCTCTAGCACGGTACCCTCAGTATTCTCCCCATGCACCGCCTCGACAATTTGATCTGCCAAAGGAACCGCTGAGTCTTCTTTGTTCTTGACCAGGGCTTGCCCGACTTCCATATCGGCATGGCTTTTTGCTTGTGCCGATTGCTTGGATCTTTGTTTCTTATGTCTGTCCGCCTCGACTGGGTTAACATATTCCATCTCGATCTCCTCTAATTTACTCATGGTCAGGACTGCATAAGAAATGGGTATATTAAGACGAAAGCAAGAATAGCACCCAACATACAAAAAACAAGAAGATGGACAGTGAATTACAGCCTACGATGTCTGCGGCCCTAAGGAAAATGTCATTCTGCTCCTTGCACCTTATGCACTCATGGTTAAATACAAAGTTGGGGTGGATAATCCAATTAGGAAACCTGTTTCCCCTCTCCACGTTTACCTTGGGGACAACGCCGTCGATAGGACCCGCCATCAGTCCGTCCAGTACATAATACCTTGGATCCTTCTCCAATTCATCCTAATCAAGGGTGCCGAGGGAGGCGAACTCCTCAAGCTTAGCTATCAACCGATCACTCCATTCAGGCTCATGAACCTCCTCGGGTCGACTCGGTAGAAAAGATGGAACGACAAATTCCCAACCAAAACAGGATTCCACCCTAATGACATGATTATTACAACCTGACACTTTGCTGACCGTCCCCAAGATGGGGGAAATTATTTTGGGTTTGACGGGTCTGATTTGATAGTAATCGTTTGAGATTTGTAACTATAACTTACGTTGAAGAAATGATCGAAAGCTGACATGCAAGGTTTAAAATTGAGACAACGGCATAAAACTATGAAGCTCGTCAAATACCTGACGGCATTCATGCTGATATGCGCTGGAACTATCTCCCATGATTCCAGGAACTCATTAATGAAAGGGTTTAGGGGAAGTCTCAATCCTAACTCGAACTGTTTAAAGAAGAAAGGGACAAAGGCTTGATCGTAATAGAAGCGTTGAACCTTCTCCTCGGTATCTAATGGACCATGCTTACTATAATGCAGACAGTATTCATCCCGATTTACTCTATATCGAGAATAGAGGGTCTCAATCATCTCGTCACCAGACTTAGGATGTTTATCCATGACAGGGCCCGACTTTCCTTTGTTCCTACCTACTCCGCTACGGCCGACGCGACGATCTCGTCTTGGTTGGGAAACATCCGTATCAAAACGGTCTACAATCCTCTCGGACGTACTCTCCCCGGCCATACCTGTAGAAGAAACAGAGGGTTTAGACTCATCAGTAAGCCTGTGCATGGCAACACCCCCCCCCCCCCCCGAATCGACTACTGGGACCGAGGAGGCTGCTCCCTCGAGACGAGACCTAATTAAGGACTTGTGTTTTACATAAAACAAGAATATATGGTCGAGGACCTCGCCTATGTTTTTCATTACAACCATGTCGGCATCCTCGCCATCTCTTACTCTCGGCGCATATAGCCCGGAAGGATACCTAAGGTCTTTTCTAGGTGATTTATTCGAATACAAAATATCTCCAACAGCCAGCAATGATAGAATTCTCCAAGATCCGTTTGACTTGATGTATATCCTATTATTTCTTTGATAGAAGCGATACACGGGCTCAATGACCAAAGACGAAGAATCGACCATTTCAAAAATTCGGGGCATAGAACTATTCTAAAAACTTAATTCATTCCAAGTGCCTGGCTCCCATGGAACGAACGCCCGGTAAGATTGAAGCTTTAAAAAGTTTTTGAAGAAACCCTAGCTATGGCGGAACGAGAAAATCACTAAGGGGGATAAAGAAATACCTTGGGTCAAGAAGTGATAGGATGAAATTGACGAATGAGTCATTCTGAGCACTTCAAACGGATTAGATCAACGGAAAACCGAGTGATTGAACGGAGGTAAATGCCGGCGATCGTCAGGTTTTTTAGGCTGGAAATTCGAAAAAGGGAAAATGAAGTGAAGGGTTTGAATTTATATTCTGGGTCAAATGGGTAAGATCCAAGAACCCAGTCCGACCCGATCCGAAAACACATGGGTAAGCACAATTACCCACTAAGACTTATCATTACCCCTAAATATTAGGAGCGTAAGTTTTAAGGGAAATGTCCTTTCAATTAATGTACTTGCGCCGTCTGACAAGAATAGTGAAGTTGGAACGCTTGATGTGACTCAACCGTCAAAATTGGAAGGAAATTGTTAGACAAAGCTTAATAATGGCGAACCATACTCGGTCACCGTGATGGGTGGAATGCTTGGGGACCAGAGGAGTTTAGATGATACAAGAGGGGGAACGAAGCTTAGACAGATGATAATTAGAAGACGGATAGTTTCATTACTATATCCAAAAGACCCCATAAATAGGCCGGGGGCCTGGCCTTTACAAAGTCAAAATAGAAGAAAAACTACTCAAAAAATCTAAAAATGATCCTATTCAGCATCCATAGCATCCCATTCATGATCCCCGTCGTAACCCCAGTCACTCTCCTCCATTGAAACGTCTTCATATATTATCTTCGTCTTCCTCTCCTTCACCGTCCCTGCCGGAGCCATCATCACTATCATTGCTAATGTCTGAGGATTCCTCTTCATCAATTTCCATGGGAACAGGAGACTGATACTCTCCGTTGCTATCAGATCGTGATTCGTCCGCCGGAAAACTGGACTCCGGGGGAGCATCGTAATCGCTGTTGGCACTATAGTCATTATGCAGTTGATGGTTTTCATCGTCATAATCTGAAGAGTTCACTTCTTCAGGGAATGCATCCGAGTAAGATCTCTTGGACACCATCTTTATTTCTTGTAGAAAGTTTTGAAGACAAAGAGGGAGATGGTGGAGTTAAGAGTGAAGGATTTTAAACTGATAAGTGTCCTTATATATTCCAGAATGTGAAGGAGGGATGCTGATACTATTCATGATGGGAATACAATTAATGAAGTTCTGCTTTCCAATCGGAATCATGATTACTTCTTGGGGAAAATCAAAAATTTGTCAGAGTGTAAAGATTTGGCGGCTGCTAGTCAAATCAACGCCAGCACAATCATAATTAAACGAAGACAAAACGGTACAGTTTCTACTCGACAAGTCGACATAGAAACTCGGGGGCCACTGAACGACATGTACCAAACTGGGGTGTCGGACCGGGACGTATACAGGCCCAAGCCCAATTACAAGGGCCCAAATACAGCCCACCTAAGTCATGTGCCAAGGTGATAACCGTATGCCGACTTATGTCGAATTGATAGGGATAAGGCTGCATGCCTAAAATTCTGCCATATCAACAAACAAACTCCATATCATACACAAATACAGAGGATCCTTATCTAAACAAAGAGATCTCTATAACAATACAAACAGGATATCATTTCATCATTATCATGACTCTATCTCATCAGAATACGAGTCACATAACAACATGGGCTCCCTGACTTTTCTAACAAGTCAGGACTCATTCCCCCATACCTATATAAACAGGTCCTCCATACAGGGAACAAGTAATGAACTCTTTTGGCTCTAAACTATAGTCAATTGATTTCTCTATTTCATATTGAAATCCGTATTCTTATTCTCACGCCGGAGGGCCTTCGCCGGTGTAGCCCCGACATAGTTTACGTTTGCTCATTGTGCGCAGATCCGTACGAGGAAGTTCTCATTGCTGGATTTATCCGAACGGCTAGACGAAGGCTGATCCGATACGTTTTTGGCAACATCAAAAGTTAAATTTGTAACCATAAGACAGAAGACACAGTCAGAAGTCATTGAGAATGAAGCAAGGCGAAGATGAAAAAGATTGAATGAAAGGAATGGTAGACGTTGGAGAAGTAAAAACCACAGGTATACAATAATCTCTAGATTTATTAAAATGAATCTATAACGATCTTCAATAGAGTATAGTTCTCATTGCTTAAAAATTAGCTTATCATATGACAAGAAATTAATACTTAAATGAATACAAGTGAAAGACGTTTCGTACCTGATGCTTTAGAAATTCCCCCGCTGAGAAACGGATCTCCCTTATCCATGATTACCCCCTTTCAATTTTTGATAAAAACTCCTCTCTTTGAAACAAAATTTGTGAATAAGATTTTCACATACTGAAGCTAATTGAAAAGTTCAAATTTCAAAGTTTGATAAAAGCTTTCGTCATTGATGGAATCAAAAGTGCTTTCCAACGTTAGGCCTAAGGAGGAATATATGCCACGAAACATAAATTTTTACTGTTTTCCACATTAAAGTTTCTTTCCTGGCTAGCAACTTATGTAATTTTGTTTTAGTTATAGCAAAATATTTACAATTACGAATTTTTAAAATTATCACTTTCCGTAAATGAGTTTAAATGTTACTTGAAAATTATAAATTTTTATTCATTTTGGTGGTATATTTGATTTTTATCTTTTAATACTATTTAAAATATTTTGTTTTTGGAAGTATACGTGACATATAAGGACATAGGGTATAACAATTTTGTATCTTGTACTTGAATTGTCACTTTTTAAAGGTGGTGCAGTGAACTTGCCATGGGATGTTACCAATATATTGTATTGCTTAGAAATTTGTGTTGAATTACATATAGCATTAACTTTTTATTATAAAAAAGGGAACCATCACTTCTTTTTTTTTCAAACTTTCACCTCCAACAACGCACTATTACGGTATTTTATTATTTATTATACATATCATTATAAACAAATATCCTCTTGTAAGGGATATTTAAAACATCATTAGATTTCCAGTTTTGAAAATTCAAACATGTTTGATAGCATGATTAATTAAAAAGATTCAATTTCTACAACTTGTGTGGAATTAGGTACACAAATAACTTCTTTTTATGTACTTTTTTTTTAATTTTACTTTCACTTAAATTCATATCAAATTTTAGACTAAATGAAAATTATATGCAAAAAATTTACATTATACAGCTTAAGAATATTAAGTTATAGTTTGCCAGTATGTCTTTCACTTTTTTTTCATGATTTAAATATATAATGTCTTGCTCATTGTTGTTATAATATACAGTAACTCCCTTAATTCTTACTCCATTTCACTATCAGATCTCTCTAAATTGTTGTTTTGTTTTGAATCAAATATGAGGAGATGGGAAAAACCGAGACTGAGAAGGTAAGTAGAACATAAGTTACAACTTCATTACAATAGAATGGATACAGTTAGTAGCTCATAGCAAAAGGAAGGTAGACAATAGCTTAAACCTTCTTACTTATTACAAAGTGGCCATATCTAACAACAAAAAAGCTAGGCAAATTCAAACCACTTTACTTGTGACCCCTAAAGATTTCCTATTCACAACTTATCAAACCCAAAAGAGTTTCATACCACAACCCTCTTTCCCAAAAAAAATAACCATCACACATCTCTTACGCTACTAACTCCACATCTATGTAACACCAGCTTCATGCATTCTCCATCTTGCGCTTCAAACCAGAACCACTTTCGCTTGTAGCTTCATTTTTGTTCTCTTCCTCAACAGTATTGAAGTCTTCCATTAGATTCTTTTTCACATGCTTTGTCACTCAATTTCCTCACTTTATTTGCTCTCATTGGTGCAAGAGCGGCTTCAGGTAACTCCCGAGGTACCACATCACTTATGTTTCCGGGATTAGAAAACTCAACAATAAGCTCCAGATCAGTAGTCATTCTCATAACAGGAAAAGGACCTAGATTAAGGAATGTCCTTAACATTCACCTTAAATAGTCCTTTGACTCCAATCATCCTCCTCATAAGCTGTGGAGTATTCTGCAAAAAATGTAGGTAATATCTTATAAGGGCCAACATATTGAAACAATATAACAAAAATAGTTTTATTCCAAAGAAAATATATCAGTATACCTGCCCACCAGTTTGGCTACCAAGTTCCTCTTCTATTTTACTCAGTAGTAAATTACACTCTTTGTCCCACAAAATCAGTGTAGCAATCCCCCAATTGTTTGCTACACGAACCAGAATTTTATATCGCAGCCTCCCAACATGATCACTTTTATCACATGTGACACAATAGAAAGTTTGTCCTGTTTGTGGCATTTTCCTGTGGCAATCAGCGCAAGAGACATAGCACCATTCTAGCATGAGTTCTATGTCCACTATTTGGCAAAACACCCAGTAATTATCAATCTTGCAAAGAAACCAAAAGAAGTTAGTAGGGCAGATCAACAAATATATTGAAAATGACTAACTGAGGTAGCAGAAATAAACAACCTGACTAATCCTAATTAGACGGTTAATTGATATGGGTTTCTCCCTAGAAATTTGAAGCTCTTGCCTAATGGTAAGTACAGCTGCATTTGTATTAGTGACAGGTATTGCCATGTTTATCTCAGTAGCCAAGCTGCGTAAGAAAAACAGGAAGTTGTCACAAATGATGAATATTTATTTTTTGTTGAATTCAAATATCAAATATATGATTAATACTCAACATACCTTTGTCGAAACTCTTGAATCTCACTGACTTCGGGACAGTATATCACTTTAGAGACATTGAAAGTGTTGGACAAACGAACGTCCCCTCGAAATTTCCTCACCCTACCAAATTGAATGATAACCACTATTGGGCCCTCATTACGTTCAATCTGATTGAGAAGATCTTCAGCATATTGTCCCCACAGTGTACAGGGGAGAACATTTCCACTGCAGAAAGATATAAATCACTTATTTATGGCTAGGGATACTTATTGAAATAAGGATATTTTAAGTTAATTACAATGTACCTCAAATTGGACAAAGTAAAGTCCAGCATATTAGTTACACGTCCTTGGACCTAGAAAGGCGACCAATTACATCTAAAAAAAAACATTTCAAAATAAAGCATGGTTATTAAAAATCAATAGTACGTGAATTTAGTATGGGCATGAAATTTTAATGTTAAATACTTATCCACTAAAATCTCGTCATCATGGGCTTCCCAAGTTGAGAGATCATCGTACATCTTAAACTCGTACATATGGAGAGGAAAATCTGGATTAAATACTTCAACAGCGTTTGTCTTTTGGGTGAAGATCATCTTGAAATCAGACGTATTAGTCCACACCTTCATGTTGTTTGTTGTGAGGAAGAAATTCTTAATGCAATAAAGATGTTCCTCATGAAGCATATGACAAAATTTGGGGATGAAATTCCTCTTAATTGAACCGTGAATCCTTCGACCCTAAAACAAATTAAAGTATCAAAATTTTTAACCATTTAATTTGTTGTTAAAAGCAGCATTTTAGAATAAATATTGAAACTTATTTCATACCTCCACATCATGGAATATGCATTCATTATAATAGATATTGTCGACATCGTCACCTACATGTAGAGAGTACGAACGAACCAAACGGACTTTGACTGCCTGGTTAAGATTGGAAGGATCAAGATTTTGAAATAAGCTTGCAAAGAGGTGCCATTGTATGAACTGGGTGGTGAAGAGGGGAAGAGTTGAAGAATGCTAGCAAATGAGAAAGGCTTTTATATTTATACTTGAACTGAGACAAAAATTATGTATTTCAAAAATAAAAGAAGAAAAAGAAATGAAAAGGTTGTGTGAGTAACGGGTACTCGGTATCTGTAAGAAAAGTGAAAGAAATTTGAATTACCACAGCTATCCATGGTTGTAAATTGGATTTGATGAAGACACGTACAGTACACGTGTAAGAAGGACAAAGATAGTTGAATTCTATAGCCACATACACAAAGCAATTCAAAATGGCATCCTCCATAGCACGTGAGCCAAAGAAACCAGCTTGTTAGTATATATTGATAGATATGGTTATAGATTTGCCATCATTCTTTAAAATAATTACAGAAGATGCCATCCACCATCCTGTTATTATATATTGTGATAAAAGAAAATGTGGTGGAGCATATTGAAATGCTTAAGGCAAAGACAAAGTTTGTCAAACTTATTTGAAAAGTCAAACTTGTATGAAAATCCAAACTTGTTTGAAAAGGTTAAACATATTACTTGTGTCTTGAGAGACAAAGGTAGATGTCATCAAAGATGATATAATGATTTTTGAATGAAGGAAATAGAAATTGTATCAACCGATGGGTTGAGTTGGTGATCAATAATGAGAATATGTCTCTTTGGTTGGATCATATTTTTTCATTCATTAAAAAAAAAAAAAAAACAAGATGTGAAATGCGTGTTGAACTACATCATCATATGATAAGCATAGTGATATTTTGTGATATATACGGATTGTTCAAACACATGGTAATAATAACAATGTTATTGATATTATTAATAAGCATTGTCTCATTGAATGGAGAAGTTGAAAAACAAATTTAAAATGAGATAATAAGGATAAAACACTAATGAGTTTAGTGTGTGTATAACATGGGTTTGTACACTAAATGTCCACCTTGTGTGCTATTATCAAGTGGTGTTGATAAAAGAAATGATAGCATTATTGCTATATTTAGGACTAACCCAAAGATGTGAGGGAGGGGTGAGTCTACTTTGGAAAATAAATACCAATTGATTAGGTTACCCCAAGAAAACAATGTAAATTCCATATGAATTATGGAAACGTAGGCCTACGTACACTTGTGAACGTGGGGGTAATTCGCAAAGTAGAAAGTCCAGCATCAACAAAATGGATATTTTGGCACAAGATGGTGGAGTATGTAAATAATGAGTTTTCATTATGGTTGCTATATATTATTCAATGACTTTGAATATATATAAAACCAAGAAAACGAAATATATATATATATATATATATGAAAATCAAGTATTGATGTCAAGTTCATGAAAATGAACAAATAATACTTTGAGTGAAATAGATCAAAGTGATGCTTTGAATGAAATATATCAAAGTAAAACCTAGAATAAAGTGCGCAAGTTAGTAAAGTCACTAGATGACTTGAAACAAGCACAAAGATAATGACATCAAAAGGTTGATTTTGTCATGAAAGAAAGTGAACTAATCAAATATAACATAAGTGGTTATGTCATAATGTTGATTAAATCAATCGAATAAATGTTGTGGGTTTAAGATTTCAAGAAGAGCTAATGAATTTGCTTTAAGCAAATTATGATATAGTTCTTGGAAATTTTAAAAAAGGTCACGAGATATGGGTTTGGCGGATGCAATCCTTGAAGCGAAAATTTCTAAGAAATCTAATGGATAATTCTTGGAAAATTAACAAGGATTATTTAGCAATGACTTAAACCCAATTGGCATGAGTCAACATCTATTGAAGAATAGAGGTGGCGTTGTTTCTCAAGTTGAACACTCGAGAATTAATGGAAGTCTAGTGAGTTGGTACACTAGTAATCCTAAGTATATTGTAAAAGTACTAAGGTACTTGAGATACAATTGGGATCATGGATTACACTATACTAGACATATGTCGGTAATTTAAGGATATAGTGATGCTACTTGGGTATACGAAATCAAAGACTCAAGGTCGTGAGTGGATTCGTATTCTTATTAGTGAAAGCGACTATATCATAAAAATATTCTAAATAAATAACTTATAAATAGATTCATAGCGGAATCTAAGTTTATAGCTTTAGATAAATGTGGTGAGAAAGCCGAGAGGCTACACCAATTTATAGAAGATATTTCAAGGGATAAAGCTTGTGCTAGCAATTGGTTGTATTGCTAGAAGTCAATCGGTGATTGATTGAATACAAAGCACTATTTATAATGGTAGGTCTTGACTTATATGTCAAAGACGTAACACCATTAAGAAACCACTCTTAACTAATATGACTATGTGAAGTCAAATAAAAAACGGACCCGTTAACCAAAGGGTTAGAACCGAGAGTTAGTTATAAATTGTGGAGGGGAATGAGACATAAGCCTCTTAGAGTTGATCACAGCGGAAAACCCAATCTAGATGACTGGAGATATCAAGAACTAGATTCAAAAGGGACCACCTAACTGTTAAAAAACTCGCGCGTCACAGTGGGGGTCAAAACCCCAAGTCCGTTCCTATTAGTGACATCCCGAAGGGACAAGGATAAGCCTATGGATTTTAATGACTCTTATGCGTCGAGAAAGTCAAGCGGGGTAATACGGGTTACCTTCAAGAAGTCACCTATGTGGGAGAGAAGTGGGGCCTCTTTGAGGAGAATTGTGTGAGGCTCATTCTTAGACCCTCTTGCAGAACCAGGCATTATGTTCAGGGCCATGAACGAACATAGCTATGAGAAATGAAATATGTTAGGACATTACTTGTGTCTAGTATATGATCGGCTACACAAAAAGCCTATCGATTCAAGGACATCGCGTCTATTGACTTGCGAGTAGAGTAAATATGCTAGTACGAGCGGAGGTTCAATGAGCAACATCCCCACACCTTTGTATGCAAGTTTTTGTCTGCCGGACTTTATCACCAATCTCGTCCTCAATTTCCTTCATGTGGGGGATTGTTGGAAAAATATATTGTGTGTGAAGGAAATTGTGTACATTTCTTTGCAAGAATCGTTTGTCGTTGGACAAAGGTTATCGTGGGTTCATGTTCTATTTTTGTATCGCAGTCGAGATTTTTTTTATTTTTTTTTGTTATTTTGAACCGTAATAGTCAGATCTGAAGACGAAAAGATATAGATTTGAAGAAATCAAAAGAGAAGACAATAGTGGTGCAACATCGAAGATGTGTTAACTTATGTTTTGAAATTGAATTTGTGGCAAATTTTAAAAATATTGCAGAAATTCGTCGCAGATTTTTTTCATTTTTAACCATAATAGTAACAGTTTTTTTTTATATTGATGTTTAATAGAAAATTATATTTTATTTATTAAAATATTTTTATCTTTCCAAAAAAAAATTAAAAATATTGTTATTGTAAAGAAATTCATTATCATTTTTTATTTTTTGTTTTATTTTGTTTTGGTTTGTTGTGGTATAATTGACGAAATAATAGGACATTAAAAATTTGTTAAATTATAAGGGTGGTCAATGCAAGTTTTAGAAAATATGTTAACCTTTCCATTTATTTTGTTAACTTTAGTTAACTACCATCCATCCATTATAACAGTCATCCAAAATTGCAGTGAATTGCAACTTTATGTGAACATTATGCACTAAATTGAGACTTTTCATATTTTTTGACCCACATCGCAACCCCGTGTAAATTTACTGGTAGTATAGTGTAATTTTCCCTTTAAAAAAATAGTGTGATTGCTTGACTAAATCATTGGAGATAGTCTTAGTCTATCTTTTACTTTTAAATTTACACTTAAAACTTTTACTATTTGTGTTATTTTAAAAAGAGAGAAAGCGTGATATTTTCAATGAAATGATGGCAAAAGAGAAATTACTCCATCTTTTTCTAAATAAATGTCCATATTTAAGAATTTTTTGTCCTAAAATAAACTAAATTTTTGTCACTAGTATTTTTATATTTGCAAAACTAAATGTGTGAAAAACGGATTACATGATTATATATATATATATATATATATATATATATTCCACAAAATTGAATAAAAAGTAAAAAAATTCAAATTTCTCATAAAATAAAATTTAGACATTTATTTAAGAACAAATGAAGTATTAAAGTTTGAGGGTGGATAACGCAATTTTCAAAGAAGCTCGTTGGATTTTATTTTTCTTCATTTTGTTAGCTTCCATCCATAGCCAATTAGCCATTAAAAAAAAAAAAAAAAATCCCCATTTCGCCATAACATTAGGTACTAAATTTTAAAAGTTGTAATATTGAAACCTAAATTGTAATTTGTGTGAAGTTTTGAGGTACTAACGGGCTATTTGCCCTAATTTATTTGGAGGTATAAGTGTAAAACTACAAGTCGGTAAAGTGGGCCGGAAAGAAGAGAATGGCAGCAGCAGTAGCCGGAGGAGGAAAGCCCATAATCAAAGTAGCAGCCATTTGCGGCTCCCTTCGCAAAGCTTCCTTCAATCATGGCCTCCTTCGTGCTGGTTCTCCCTCCTCTCTCTCTCTCGTTTTCCTCCGTCTCACTACCTTACTTTTCCGATCATGCATTAACATTCAACTGATCCTTCAATTACTATTGTAATTTTGGATTTTAGCTATGGAGATTAGCAAGGAGTCCATTACCGGACTTCAAATTGACGACATTGACATAACGCCGTTGCCGATGCTTAACACCGATCTCGAAGTCGGTGGCAAGTACCCGCCGGTTGTTGAATCGTTCCGACGAAAGATTCTAGAAGCCGATTCTTACCTCTTTGCTTCCCCTGAGTACAATTACTCCGTCACCGGTACGGCTATTACTCTTTTCCCTAAGCATTGATCCTTCACTGTTTTCCGTTTGACTAATTATACAGTCAATGTATGCATCACCATATTTTGTACTGGATTATGTAGTTTGTAAGTCTCACCCCTAAATGGAAGGCTACTCCTAAGACAACTTCCTTATTCGAAAATACAATGCTTCAAATTAAAGTAATTACTAATTACTAGGATAGATTGGATTTGGACAATATTTTGGTGCTCACATTTCACATTTCACATTTCATGTTTCAGTTGTTGAATTTTTTTTAATTTTTTTTTTTGAAAGCAAAATTGTTGAGATTTCTGTTAGACTTTGATATGAATTGGAGCGAATATAGGTAACACTTGGAGGATTTTGCACCTGGGATAAAATGTTCTGGAATTTGATTTCAGAATTTCACCTGTGGTTATAAAAGTTGCACCCTCCTGCATCCCAGAAAAAGTCACTTAATTGATTTTGTCTTCCCCCCCCCCCCCTCCCCTCCAAAAAAAAAGTCCTACTTTTGAAAAAGGTTATAGTTTTAGTGCAATTTCAAGAACATACCAGCAAGTAAATCTTACATTCGTAAAAACTTCTACCTTTTTTGGGACAATGGGAGTATTAAGTAAGGTGGCACAACAAACACAAGCTTTTCAGCAATCAAAGCACTCAAGTGCCGTGAATGTACATCACTTATATGAATGTACATCACTTATATATGCATGCTGCATATTTCCTCAACGAATGTAATACTCCCTCTCTCCCGAAATGATAGTCCCCCTTTTTTCGTTGTTATTACGAAAGTAATTGAGCAATAATTCAGCCAACTTCTAGTTATCTTAATGAAAATTTACAACTCCTTGTTGATGCACCATTATAGATACTATCAATACCAATTTTTTGATTTTCATTAAGATAATTAAGAGTAGCCTAAATTATTGCTCAAAGTTCATTCGTAATAATAACGAAAAAAGAGGGACTATCTTTCCGGGACAGAGGGAGTATTATTTATATGAAAGTGGAATAAGGATTTCTCTCAACACATGTGGAAACAATATAGAGTAAAAAAGAGATGTTTTTTCTAATACTTGATGATACTGGGGACAAGTCTTCTATTTCTACCTTTTATTCTCGGATTTGGATCGTTAGGATTCTCGAACGATCTTTACTCATGTCTCTAAGCTACATTAGTGGGGAATATTACTGTGGAGTGACTTGTGGTCGTTGGTACATTTCTTGATTTTTCCACTACCAAATAATAATTTATGTATCTGCTGAACAAGTAGCTTGAAAGTGTCTATTTTTAGTTGTACGGTGAAGATGTTTCTGTTAATTGAATCATTCTTTCCTTGCCAATCTGTTATCAAAATGGTATGACCTCACATCAAAATGATTTGCTTTGGAAGAAAACAACTCAGTGTTATGTGAAATGGGGGAACACTCTCCACCTCAGCTCCTAAAAAGAAAATGAAGTTAGTGAATTGCTTTTACCTTTTCCATGTCAACTGAAATGCCCTCGCTGCTTACAATATAGCCAAGAAAACTTACTTCCTTTGTGCAAAATTCACACTTCTTCAAATTGACATAGAGCTTTTCTTCCCTAAGAACACACAAAACAAGAGTTAAATGTTCATGATGTTCCTCCAAACTTTTGGAGTAAATCAAAATATCGTCAAAATACACAACCACAAATTTTCCAATGAAATTTCTCAAAATGTGATTCATTAGTCGCATGAAAGTGCTAGGTGCGTTAGTAAGGCCGAAAGGCATAACTAACCATTCATACAACCCATGCTTTGTTTTGAATGCAGTTTTCCACTCATCACCTTCTTTCATGCGAATCTGATGGTATCCACTTTTTAAATCAATTTTTGAGAAAATTGTGGAACCATGCAATTCATCTAACATATCATCAAGCCTAGGAATAGGATGACGATATTTGATGGTTATGTTGTTTATTGCACGACAATCAACACATAACCTCCATGTTCCATCTTTCTTAGGTACTAAAAGAACGGGTACCGCACAAGGACTAAGACTTTCTCTTACCAATCCCTTACCCAACAATTCTTCAACTTGACGTTGAATCTCCTTAGTCTCCTCGGGACTAGTTCTGTATGCCGGTTTGTTAGGAATTGATGCTCCAGGAACAAAGTCTATTTGATGCTCGATTCCTCGAATTGGTGGTAATCCCTTTGGAACATCTTCAGAGAAAAGATCTTCGAATTCCTGCAAAAGTGAATGTATGCTGCTCGGTATTTCACCGGCTATCATATTAGTCTCCAATTTTCCTTCTTTAAAAACAAGAAGTACTAATGGTAAACCACAATCGATAGCTTCTTTGATGTCACTTTTTGTTGCTAACATACACATCTTTTCTTTCGATTCAGGGGATTGACTTTTTTTCTTCCCTTCTTTTCTTTTTTTCTCTCACTCTCATTTTTCTTTTCTCCCCCTCTCTCTTTTTCTTTTTCTCTCTGGTTTTCTTTTTCTCTCTCTTTTTCTTTTTCTCTCTCTTTTTCATATTTTTGGATCCTCACTTGATCAGCATACACTTGTGTTGGTGTCATGGGCACAAGGGTAACATTTCGATCATTGTGAACAAATGAATACTTGTTTGTGTATCCATCATGCTTAACTCGCTTATCAAACTGCCACGGCCTTCCCAAAAGCATATGACATGCTTGCATAGGCACAACATCACATAGTACCTCATCTTCATACTTGCCAATCTGAAATGGTACCATTACTTGTTTTGTAACTCGAACTTCGCCATAGTCGCTAAGCCATTGCAGTTTGTATGGCTTGGGATGCTTTAGAACAGGCAAGCCTAACTTTTCCACCATAGAAGTACTAGCAACATTAGTACAACTACCTCCATCAACAATAACATTACATACCTTTCCATTCACAAAACACCGAGTGTGGAACAAGTTCTCTCTTTGAGCATCATCCTCGTCCTTCATTTGTAAATTCAAAACTCGCCTTGTAACCAAAAGCTCTCCTTGGGCAGGTAATTCTTCCTCGTCTGATTTAATGGAATCATGGTCTTCAACATCTGTCTCATACTCCCCATCATCACGAATTATCATGGCAAGCTTGTTTGGACATTGGCTTGCTATGTGACCCCTGCCTTGACATTTAAAACATTTTATGTCACGATTTCGAGAAGTAGAGGATTCATTATTACCTTTAGCAGCCCCATCACTTTTTGTTGCTGGTTTAGAGAAAGAGGATGAAGAAGCGGAAGTTTTATCCTCCTTCTTTTGAGAGCTTGCTTCCCAAGTGTTGGTGCGAGTACTTCCCCCCTTCTTGAGCTGTTTCTCCACCTTTATGGCTTGATGCACCAGCTCTTCCATCTCCACATAATGATACATTTCCACCCTATCTTGAATTTCTCGATTCAATCCATTTAGAAAGCGAGCCATCGTAACTTCACGATCTTCCTCCACATTTGCCCTTATCATGAGAATCTCCATCTCTTTATAAAAGTCTTCCACACTTTTTGTTCCTTGCCTACAACTTTGCAGCTTGTTAAGAAGCTCGCGATAGTAATAGCTTGGAACAAATCTCCTTCTCATGATTGTCTTCATTTCCCTCCATGATTGAATAGGTGGTTCCATGTTTCTTCTCCTATTCAAAACCAATTGATCCCACCAAGTTAGTGCATAATCTGAAAATTCAGTGACGGCCAATTTTACCTTCTTGATTTCGGAATATTGGTGGCAATCAAAAATGAACTCCATCTTTTTCTCCCACTCCAAGTATGCTTCCGGATCAGATCTACCATGAAAGGCAGGAATTTTCATCTTAATTGAGCTCAAGTTGTTGTCTTCACGTTGCCTTCTTCCATTTGGCCTCCTTTCTCGTTCAACCTCTCTATCTAAATGAATACTCCCGATCTCATCATCTTCACCTCTTCGAGTTGGAGGTCTTTGTGACTCCTCCTCCAATCTGTCCAACCTTTCGTGCAAAGGTTCTATCTCCTCACGTAATAACCTCCTCATTTCGCCCATCAAAGCTTGCATTTGGAGGGTGTTCAGATTTTGTTGCTGAACCTCACCATCGTTTTGAGACATTATGTACCTGTTGTGACAAGAAAGAAAAAGAAACCTCACAAGAGAATTTCACTCCCTCACGTGTTTCTCTCAATTTTTTGGTGATCACTCAACACTCAAATTCCCTCAAATATAGTCTCACTTTTATTCTCTCTAAGGGTTCTTATCAAACTAAAACTAATAATCAAGTGTATAGTGTCTTCTTCCTATCTTGATCAATCAACTAGGAAATGTAAGGATCTATGAAAACAAGAAGAATTTAGATGACTAGAGATGAGAATTGAACAATACAAGTGACTTGAAGAAAGAAGATAAGAACTTGAGTTATGAACGATATCAAATGAAACTTGAAATATAAGCAACTAAAAGTAATGGCTATAATAACAAAAGATTTTTTTTTTTTTTTTTTTTTTTTTTCTGCTCTCCTTTTATTTAAGCTCTTCTAATTTTTTTTTGGAGTTTTTTTTTTTTTTTTTTGGAGCTTTTTTTTTTTTGGAGCTTTTTTTTTTTTTTTTTGCAGATAATTATCAAAAGAAGAAAATAAAATTAAAGAAATAACTTTGATTCCTCAACCCCCCAAGATTCAATGATAAAATTCCTTGCCAACTTATGACAAAGCCCAATATCAATTATGAATAATGGAATACCAAGAAAATCAAAAGATGCGAAGACAAGAGAAGAGAATAGTAGAGAAGGATAGTATACGACTTCTTAGAAACCGGGCTCTAAACAAGGCTCAGAGCAAAAAATGACGGCCATGCCCTTATCTAGAGTACTTAGTTATCAATTGGAAGATGGTTGCATATCGAGTGTTTCTTCTTAAGTTTATCACTTGAACCTATTTGCAAAATGTGATGTGTTGTGAGTGTTGATAGTTAGGTAGGAGAGCGAAAGTGGGATAGAGAAGAGTTAGTGGATAATTGTTGTGAGTATGACATGTAGGACCCACTTTCCATTTTTAGGATTTTGATTCTTAAAATGGGACGCCCTTTTAGGAAATTTTTGACTCTTAAAATGGGACAGAGGGAGTATATTTTTTTTTATTTGAGATTGAGATGGACATGGACCTTTATATATATATATATATATATATATATCCTTCGTAGTCTTTTGATCCCTCATTAATGTTGTTGACATCCATTGGAGATTATGAGGCATCAGAATTGATTCCATCTGGTTGAGATTGTACTTTGGTCCATTAAATTTGCTCCCGTTGGGGTGATTGTTCGGGTGAGCATTGCCACAACGAACAACCACCACAAGTTTTTCCTATTGATCTAATTCATAGACCAATAAAGTGGATCTTTCAGCCACTTGATAGTAGTTACTGCTGTCATTGGTCACTTACGTAAAATGCCGTATAATCTCCATCCCAAATATAAAAGTCCGTCCTTCCCTTTTGATTTATCCCGCAAAATAAATCCCATCCTAAAAATGCTACTCCCTCCGTCCAAAAATGTTGTTCCCACTTTTTCCATCGTTATTACGAATGAACTTTTAGCAATGATTTTAGGTTATTTTTATTATCCTAATGAAAATCTAAAGCTTGATATTAATAGTATTGTTGATGGTGTATCAATAACAAGTTTTAGCTTTTCATTAGGATAGCTAAATTAACCTAAAATTATTGCTCAAAGTTGATTCGTAGTAACTATTGAAAAAAGTGGGAACAACATTTTGGGACGGAGGGAGTATAATTTTAGTGCACTTTCAAAAAGATACAAGTAAAGCTACATTCTTAGTAAGCTTGACTTATCAAATGCTTCCTGCGTTCCATTTGAAGAGTAATTTTGGGCAGTCCTTTTTCAGTCAATTGACTATGTTTGAATATAAATGTTGTCTCCTTGTTTAATTTCAAATGTTTTGAGGGGCAATTTAGAGAATTAATCTATTGTCGATCACTGTCCTTAATCGTATTCGGTCAAATCACAAATTTGACTGAGGGAGTAAGTCTTATCTTTATGGAACATTTTGGAATAGATATAACAGAAGGAAAAGGAGATTCAGGGCAGATTATAAGAAAAATAACCAAACGATGAATTTGACAAAAGTGGGAGATGTAGGGGGTGGGGGACAGAAAAACTGAAGGGACGGCGAGGAAAAATGTTGGAATGAAGAGCTTAACCAAGAAAGAAGGGGGGGGGGGGGGAGAGTAAAAGAGACGAAAGGTAGTACCTTCCACAAGTGAATAAAAGTATTCTCGTGTATGAATGAAGAAAGCTCCTTTTTATCTTTAGTGAATAGTTACGAATGACATGGGACAAATGTTCTCAAATTTCAGAGTGATGCAGTATGTAGTGCGACCTGTGCCGTGGATGGTATAGCTTGTGCCAATTTTTATGTTTACCCACAATCCCTTATATTGTAGTCCGAAACCTGTGCAATCTTGGACATGGATGCCTCCAGTTTGGCAATAAGGCACTCAAGTATTTTGTTAATGCCCTGCCTCAGGCTATATAGACTGCAAAATCTCTCTCCTAGCCTCCAAGGAGCAAAGTATCAGCACTGGTAATGCACATGACACCAAATTCCCCTGAACACTATTCCAAATTGGGATGAGCTACTCGCTTAAACGTTCCAATGGCTTGGGAGCCAATCCTAGTTTCCTTGCCCGCCCATTATTGTTGCTGCTGATTAATCCCTGGGTCTAGCTCAAGGAAACTCGCTAATGGTTGGGTTGGGCCCTTGCAAGGAGGCAGGGGGATTATTGAACTTGCCTTTTGGTTGTGTGCAGGTCACTGTAGCTTGATCTGTTGACATGAATTACCCAAATATGCGAAATGATATGTAGTCAAACAACAATTTGAAAACCTCAAGGAACAATACCCGAGCAAACCATATAATATACCATTATGAGCTGATGAATGATATACTCCCTCCGTCCCAAAATAGCTTGCACCATTTTGGAGTTGCGCGGAAATTAAGGAGAGAGTATATATATTCAAAAGTATTGCGAGTGGGAAAGTGTTGTGATTACGAATATTTGAAAGCGGGACCAACTATTTAAGTGTGTGAGTATGACACGTGAGGTAGGTGAATAAAAAAACAATAGAAGTTGAATATTTTAGGAAGTGGGACGTACTAATGGGACACCCAAAAAGGAAATTAGTGCAAGTTGTTTTGAGACGGAAGGATCATATTGGGAGCTCATTGTCATTTTTTTTCTTTTTGAGCTAAATAGTTTGTTTTTTGAGCTCATACTCATTGCTATTTCCTTCCACAATTGTAGGACCTTTAAAGAATGCAATTGACTGGGCATCAAGATCCCCAAATGTTTGGGCCAACAAGGCTGCTGCTATAGTGAGTGCTGGAGGAGGTTTTGGAGGTGGACGTTCGCAATATCATCTCCGACAAATAGGAGTTTATCTGGATCTTCATTTCATTAATAAGCCCGAGTTTTTCTTGAATGCGTTTCAGCCTCCATCAAAGTTTGATGCCGATGGGAACCTGACTGACCCTGCAACCAAGGAGAAGTTGAAAGAAGTACTTTTATCTTTGAAAGAGTTTACGTTGCGACTCAGAGATGAGTGCTGAGGGTTTTTTATGGAGGTGAAAGCGATGTTTTGACTCTTCACGGTATTGAGGGGGTATGCATGGCTTCTCCTTGGGCTTTGGCTGCTTTCTGTTTAGTTAACTCTTTTTTAACCTTTTTTTTTTTTTTTTTTTGGTGTGACCATTAAGTTATTTATGTATATGGTACTCCCTGTGTCTCGGAATAAATTTCATTGACAGGTCAATGTTATTATGTTTCCTTGATTACCCGAATCATATATGAGTAGAGTGACACCTCTTATGACATTGCAATGTTTGTGCTTATTAGAATGGGTAGTATAGGAAGATCACCAAATTTCATACCTTATTTGTAGTAAGACGACATTTATTTTGGGACAAACGAAAATAAAAGGTTACACGTCTATATTTTGAGACAGATGGAGTATGTTTTATGCTACAAACTATGCTTAGATGTCAATTTCTTACAATTTTCTTTAAATTGGAGTACTCCAATTTATATGGAGACATCAAGTATGACAACCAAATCCTACAATGCACCTTGATTTGAATCTTTCCTTAACCACTTTTGCCAGCTCTATTTTGTTCTCTCAATCCCACCATCTCCATTAACAAACAAATACTTCCAACTTCCACGCCATATAAATGCAAAAACTGAATTTATGTAAACTGTGTTGAAATTACTCTATTTTTTTTTTCTTAAACAGATTTGTTGTAGCATTTCTTTATATGAACAAATTAACTCAGCAGATATTATGTAATCTCCAGTTCCCCCATGTCATAGATTTCAGCATAGAATTTTTGACTTTTTGTCTTTAACAAGATGCAGTAGCATATAGTTAGTCTTAAGTAGTTTTTAAGCAAAAAACATTTGTGTTTAATTGTGGTATACAATTAACAATTCCAAGTTATGTTACGTGCAAAATATATTGAACACCCACGATAAATATTTTTTAGATTTCATATACGATATATAAATAAACATGAAATATTTGTGAACGACATAAACCGACTTGGTCAATGAGTTACATGGACTTTGGGCCCATACTTCATAAAGCCCCATAATCAAGAGGTCCATGACTTATGGACCAACATACCTCGGCATCATCTAAGCCGAGTGAGCCGGCCTGGACTAGGCCGAGATAGACAATACAGACGGTGAACATTCTAACTCTTAACTCGGCCTCTATGACGAGCCGAGATACAGGAGGCAAACCGACTTATCTCATCAGCAACATTGCTCTCCTAGCATAAAAGGGAGACGAGACTACATACAGAGTTCAAGTGCAATACCAATACAAGGAATCCTTATCCTAGCAAGGAGACCTCTTCTACAAGATAATTGGGATAACAATCATCCTTATCAGGATTCTCTCTCAAGAGTACGAGTTCTACATCAACATGGGCTCTTTGGCTTCCTTAACAAGTCATGACTCATTCACATATCTCTATATAAACAGACCCTCAATACAAGTAACGGGTAATGAACTCTTTTGGCTCTAACTCTAGTCAATTGATCTCTCTTTATTCTTATCTCACATAACAGATTCTTATTCTCACGCCGGAGGACCTTCACCGGTGAAGCCCCGGCTAGTTCACTTTTATTGTTTCGTGTGTGCAGATCCGAACGAGGAGTTCTCTTTGCTGGATTTATTCGAACCGTTAGGCGAAATGATGATCCGGTACGTTTTTGGCAGCGTCAGTTTAGTTCCATTGCCGGGAAGCGTTCGGTCGGAGAACTTTTTGTCCGGATAACCACAATCTCCTCATGGCTGAAATACCAGCCGACGGACAACAGGAAAGTGTTACGCCTGAAGGTGATCTCAATCCGCCACCACCTAATGTGGCCCATAACGCCGCTCTGAATCAAGGGCTCCCTCCTCTGCCTCAACCTCAAGGGGTTGGTATGCATACCCGTTCAAGAGGGCCTCCACCGGAAGTTACTCAACTTTATGGAAGGAGGAGGAGAACAACCGCATGACCCCAGAATAGTGAGGCTGGCCCTTCAAGACCACAACCTTTGGAGTATGAACACAAGCACTCCATGGCACATCTCCTCCAGCCCTCCAGAACTAGAGGAGCTCATGAGGATGATAGAAGGAGTAACCTTAGGGAAATCCCACGTGCTGATGGCCGATGCTGCCAGGATCCATGTGATGTTCCCCAGGAAAACCGAGCAAGTCGGCTTGAAGGTCGACTTGGCCCAGTAAATCGAGAAGGAAGAGATTTGAGAATTCAAATAAATCAGAGGAGGGGGGAAGAAGCCGAATCCCTCGACGTAAGATTTCTAGGGGAGAGACGCAAAAAAGATGATCGACGTCGGTCTCCACAAAGACCTGCTACGACCCATTGTACTCCACCGAGACGATCTGTTCCTGACCCAGAAGTAAGCCGAGTTGCTGGAAAAAGCCAAGATAAAGGAAGGGATAGACAGAGAAGCTCTCATCGTAGTTCGTAAATCAGCGATCGTACCCTAATGGATTTAAAAGAGAGACTCGAGAATGTGGAGATAAACCAGGGGCAGAGAAGGCCTAGGAATGACTACGACGCGATGCGTCCTTTTTCATAATGGATAAGGGATTCTCCACCTAATCCACAACAAAAGCTCCCCAACCTAGACAAGTATTATGGCAGCTCCGACGCCTTGGATCATCTTCAGGCTTTTGAGGCCGTGATGGCACTGGTATCAAATCAAGACGATATCCTTTGCAAGCCCTTTGCCAGTACCCTGACTAAAGCAGTAAGGTCTTGGTTCATAGATCTAGGAAAGGGAAGCATTTACTTTTTCTCTAGGTTGAAGAGTAAATTTTTGGAGTACTTCTCCACTGCTGGGTGTAAGTACCCCAATCTGAAATTAACCAACTTTAGAGGAACTCTTAGCATCATTCAGGGATAAAATGATAGGCTGGGACCTCACTAAGATAAACCTAAAATTCCAAGACTATTCTGGAATTAAAATTGGAAAAATCCAGAAGCTCGCCAGGCTGAGCCGTACGGATAATGTGGGTACTAGAGGGGCCAATCCGTACGGATGGTTTGGGCACCTCAGTCCCTATAATTGGACCCTTGCTGATCATTTCAAGGGGGGGGGGGAAATCATTTGTGTGCGTAAACTCTGTCAAACTGAGAGCAGATTAGGGATACAAACACATTCTTGAGTGAAAAGAGAGAAAGAAGATAGGCTTAGAACCAAAATTGGTGAGGCCTCCTTCTCCCCATCTTCTCTTCATCTCATACTCTATTTCATTTTACCTTATTTATATTATGTCTTTGTTATTCTTGCAAATATTATGAATTGGAACCAAGTTCTTGATGTGAATCAATGGTACCCTCATGTTTTATGCATGATCAAGGGTTCAAACCTAAGATAATCAAGACTTGTTATCATTTAATGTCTCTTTACATTAATGCACTTTACATTATGTCTTTACATTAATGCACTTTACATTATGTATTTACTTTTATGCAATTTATATCACGTCTTTACATTTATGCAAGTTAAATTTCATGTCTTTACTTTTAAGTTGATTTTATGGTGAAATGATCAAGTTTGGATGATAAAGTTTCAATCTTTATCATTCAAACCTTGATCTAACTCCAATAATGTCCCTTTGGATGGTAAAGACTCAATCTTTATCCATCCAAATGTTGATTTCTTACTTCTCCAAGGCTTTTCCTTGGATGAATCATCCATTTGGATGTTAAAGTTTCCATCTTTAACCATCCAAATGATGATTTTGGCTCAAATGCCATGTTCATCACCTTTCTTAATTTTTCCCCAATTATTGCCTTGATCACACTCAAAACCTTTTGTTTTGGTGTTTAATTAGTGATCAAAAGCATAGGGATGATTCAAATCAAGTTTTGTGTGAGTAAATAAACTGGAAAAACGTAAAACTGTTCAGTTTCAGCAGAATGCTCTGTTTCTGCCTGAAACTGGATTGATTTCTTGACAATCTACAAAAAACCCCAGGGATGACCTTCCTAGACGTATGGCTAGTTTGGTCAGAGGGGTGATTTTTCAGTCTTTCCCCTCTTCTGTTAAACTGTTTACAAAACAATCCTTTTTTTTGTTAAGTTTCTAACTGATTTTGTTAAAAATCAGTTTCTCCCATTTTTAAGAACACACACACACTTGCACAATTTTGGTTAGCAAACTTAGGGAGACTCGGTTTTTTTGAGGCAATTTGGGTGAACTACCGGTTAAGTTCTTCCCAAAGTGTAACCTGACCTCCGAATCCTTTGTCTCTAACCTTTTTTCGTTAAGTTTGGGTTTAAAGTTGGCGACTCCGTTTTCTTTTGAACATTAAAGTGCCGTGTTTGATTCTCGAGGGAACTTTCCTCTGTTTTCCCCGCGGGTATCCTACAGTGGCGACTCCACTGGGGAATAAAGTGTTTGCAAACTTCTTTTTAGAAGCTTTGGGGGCACTTTTGTGTGGATCAAACTCCCGTCCCCGTTTGTTGACTTTGTGCATGTTTTGTGTGTATTTTATGTTTCTGTTTTAATTTCTGGGAGTGAAACTGTTCTGGAAATGCAATAAGCTGGGGCTTGATGATCAGAAGCTGAAAATTGGCAAAAAATAATGGAGCTACTGCGCTAATCGTACGGCTAGTTTGGCTGGGCCCACAGAATGCTTCAAGCTAACAATTTTGTGCAGGGCAGAAGCATCCTGATGGTCCCCTTGCATTTCTTCTTGTCCAGGTTCCATTTACAGCCTCTACTTGTGCACATTTACCTTCATTTTCTTAGCCAAAAATGGACTTTTAAAGCTTGGTTATGCACAAATTTTTGGACATAAAATTAGGTTTTCAAGGCCTCATTGTGCATTACCCTTTTCATAAAAGTTTTGGTTTCTCAAATTCCTTTGTTGTGCACAACCTTTTTGTACAAACGATTTTCAAAAGGTTATTGTTCATGTTGCAAAATTTTGGTTTCTCAAAAATCTTTGGTTGTGCACAACCTTTCCATGTACAAAATTTTGATTCTTGCTTGTTCATAGCTTTGCTTGATTACTTGTGCAAGATGCTTGTTCATTATACTTGTTCATACAATTGTTCATACAATGCTCATGGTATTAAAACGGACCGAAAATTTCTATTTTGACTCAAAAGGGAACATAGAAGGCTTCACACAATGCGAACTTGACCTTGTGTACGTTCCAAAAACCCTTTAAACCCGTGATGGATGCCACGATGCAGCTTGATTGGTGCTATTGTGCCCTTCTCGCGCGCACGGGTCCATTCCACCTCCCCTTCCGAGCCGAGTCAACCACACATGTCCGTGACACACAAATACCGTGACCCTGGTTGGTTTTTGGTCTAGCTCATGTCATCACGTCCCTAATACGTGCCTGAAGTTGATTATGGCCAAGTTAACGCCCGAGTCATGACTCCTTGTGAAAGCAAGTGTGACCAAGGTCATCTTTGACCCGGTCCTTGACTTATGCGTTGATGTTAACCATAATTAACCTAAGTCATGTATTAAAGATAGGGTGACACCGTGTCATTAAGCCCTAATGTTTGATTCATCCTAATCACCCTTAAGCCCAAGGTTGAGGTTAAAGACCCCTTGTTAAACGAGGTCATGCCAAATTTTCGTTAAGGCACTGAGTCAATCTTAACCTTAACCGGGGCTTAATCATGATAAGAATGGCCCACGCATTGGAACTTGGTGACGCACTAGACCTTAGGTTTGTTTCTTTTGGTCGGTAGAAGCCACGTGCCCTATAGGACCCTCGCCCGGGATAGTGCATCCTTGGGAGTGTGAAATACAGGTGAAAAACGAGGGGCTTATAGACGTAGTGTTGGCTTCCACTGATCCAGGGTTAGAATAGTTGCGAAAAAGAAGATAAATCTTTTCCAACCATTTAGGGTCAAGTCAAGAAAACTTTTTAAGTAAACTTGAATGAATAAATAATCGCACATTGCATGAGTTTTCTCCTTTTTTGCTTCTCGTCTTTGACACATTGCATTCTTTCGTTAACAAGCGTCATTTAATTAAGTCTTTAGACGGATCCCCGTTATCTTCCAAGATCTATGTGAAGCCATAGGATTAATTTCTTAAGCTCCCGTTAGATTCTTAGGAATAGTCCCTAGGAACCCGTTAAGTCATTGGAAGATAACCCGTCAATCTTTGGATGGATTCCGAAGACCCGTTAAATCCTTAGGAGTAGTCCCCTAGGTCCCCGTTAAGATTCCCGTTAAATCTCCAATAAATCAGTCATGTATTTGGATGGACCCCCGTTATCCTCCAAGAAGTTAGTCACGTTCGTCTTTTCCTCTTAGAATTGTAAACCCATTCGAACTACGGTGATCTGAACCTCTCATCACGTGGGACCCCCTCCCTCCTGGTGAGAGGAACATAGGCAACTTCGCCTTTAGCCCAAGCATTCACCTAGTGTTTACCCGAGCTTAAAGCTACCTTTTGTCTTCCCCGTAGCTCAGATGAAGTGGACGAGAGTATCATGTCGCCGCCTAGTGCGTGTGGAATCAGAGAGTTCCCCGGTCACTGCAACTTCTCCAACCCAGTACCTCGGAAAGACGGCTTCAATGGATGGTAGCTTGGGAAATGACGTCACAGACAATCCGGATAGCCCTACGAAAGAAGAGTTGCTCCAAGCTCTAGAAGCCTCCGGGGCTACGGAAGAAGTCATCACAAAGAGCCACAAAGAAACACATAGTCCGGTTGATGAGTCGACGAGACAAGGAGGTGTCACAGCTCTACTCCAAACTGAGGGGCTCTTCACCAAAGTGACCAATCACAAAGAAGAGGTGGAAGCCACCCAACCTCCGAATTGCAACCAAAGATTGTCCCCTCCATCTCACCAAAATACCGAGACCCCCCATTTCTTTGCCCCAATACGCCGTCATCCACAACGAGCCTCTCACTCAAATCCTCCTCATCCCAAATCCAACATCTCCCATAGGACACCTCCTATAAAATCCCAAACACAATCCACTCAAAAGGCCCGCAAACCACTGTTCACACCAGTTATGCCTCGAGCATCATACCCACAACACTTTCCCAATCGTATCCTTTCTCGGTTTAATGCCATCAACCAAGCCACCGGAGCTCGGTCACTGTTCAAACCACCATATATGGATACCCGACCAGGCACTGCCAACTTGCCTCCACCAGATTTCCCAATAAGATTCCGGAGTGACCCATATCATATCTACAATCCGAGACCTTTTGCACCACAAGATCCTTACATGCCTCCAATGTGTATTACTGCAAGCAACCAAGGTTATGGGTATGCCTATGCCCCTGCACCTCCGCAAAATCCTCTCAATCATCTATTCGAAAGGACACTCAATGAGAACCCCTTTGCATTTAGAGACGGTGATTCTTGTCCCCATCACGCCCAGTCAATGAGGAAAGAAAAGTCAAATATCGAGCCAGACCCCGTTTCACAAGGTTTGAGGATTTCGGAATGCCCATAAGCAAGGTATTTGAAGGATTGGTCAAGCGGGGCCTCACATCACCTCTTGTCAATTATCAACCTAAAGACCCCAAAAGGCCTCTCGACAAGACCAAGAGGTGTGCCTTTTACAACTACCATGGGCATGATACCGACGATTGCACCGCTGTAAAACGCGTCATCCGGAAGTTAATCGCGAAAGGAAAGCTTGAATGCCCCAGGTTGGGACGTTGGTGACAAAGCGACATATATGGTCAGGGGTGGAATATCAAAAAACCCCTCCCTTTGGAAAGGTCAGAGTCTATTGTTAGGATGTGTGAAAAGTTAGTTAAGATGTCAGTTAGGTTTAGTTAAGATGTCTGATTCCCCGGTGAATGCCATGTGGTGACCATTCTGAGTCTATTGTTAGTTTTCTTAATAAGATTATTACCATTTGCCTTGTCAAAAGTGTTGGGTATGCTTATCTTTTAACCCTCCTAAGTATGTTAGAATTGATCGATACCATCACCTATTAGTATTTTATGGACTTTAGGACCCTATGTAAGAGTTTAATAACTTCAATTTTTAGCTTAGTCCATTTTATAGTATAGACTTAGTTTATAGGACTTGGAGCGAAAAGGAATGAAGATCTATGTGATACTTTAGTCTCTGCGCAGGACTTCTTTGCGCTGGACACTACTGCGCAGGTCTCTCCTGCGCAGCACTCAACCTTGCTCAATTTTCAATTATTCAGATTACCTAACTTGGAAAGCGCTTAGAAGATGTACGCTTATTAAAGTGCTGAGGTGTGCAGAAACGACAAATTAAGCACACTCAGCATATCCAACGATGGAGATGCGCTCAGATGAAATAATTCAAATGAAGACAGTTGTCAACCTTCTAGAAGAAGATTTTGAATTTGGTCTTCATGCTTTGACTCCAACGGCTCAAGGAATCCTGCGCACCAATCATATTGTGCCAGCTCATCATCCTTGATCAGAGCTCCAACGGCTATAAAGGACACATGCGCACCAATCATATTGTGCCAGCTCATTGTCCTTGCTCAGAGCACCAACGGCTAGTTTTAAGCTCTCTGCTATAAATAGCCTGCTTATCTTCATTTCCAAGTTGCTAGAGTTTGTGCTTACTAAGTATCTTTGAAGTACTGAAGATTGCTGCTTAATATTCCCAGATTCAAGAACAACCTTCAAACTTGCATACCTTCAAACTCCTGCCTAGATCCTAAGCCTTATATCACCAGAATTCTTCGTGCTCTTCATCTCATAGATTCATAGAGCCCAGAATTTCTGACACACACACAACTCTTGAAGCTTCGATCATTTAGATCTTACTTCTTGAGAAACACCGGTTTAGTCTAGGATTTTCTCTTCATAGAATAGATTTTGATTTGAGTTTTGATTCTTTGTAATCTTGTAAAAGCTCCTCACATCAATATATATCTCATTAGAAAATCCAAGACTAACCATCTTGGTAGAGGACGTAGATATTTTATCGATTGAACCTCTCCAAATAGCTTGTTCATTATTCTCGCTATTTGTTTCCAGCTTACTTTATTTCCTAATAGCTGCTTTGTTTGATCTTATCAGATTGCTATTTGCTGCTGTGTTTTGTTATTGCCCTAGAATCATTTTAACCAACTCTTAAGCCAAATCTTAGAGCGTGCGTTTTTACCTTCTGCGCAGTATACCCTGCGCAGTTGCTGCTTAAATTTCCGTTGTGAATTTCACACTCTCTCTGTGCGCTATACTTAGCTTATTTGAGAACTGTGCGCATAAGCCATTGATTTGCAAAAGGGTTTGAAAAGGATTTTAAAACGCTATTCACCCCCCCTCTAGCATTTTTCATACCCTTGTTGCCCCTTTAGGGACCAACAAAAAGTGTGCATAAAAAAATTATAAAAAAATGGAAAATGTGTGAGTCTTTTGCTCAAAATAAAAAATGGTGATCAAGTTTCTTAAAATAAAAGATCATGTTTTCCTAAAAGGCTAATCCGCTAATGAAGCGTTCTTTTCAAATCATGGTTATAATTTCACCTTGAGGTTTAATATGCTAAAGTCCTTCGCGGTTTTGTCCATTATAAACATTGACCAAGGACCCCACATTTGAATTGGTATCCGAGACAACCGTCCACATGAGCAAGGAGATCAAAAGGTTGGGACACTGTTTGCAAGGAGAGGCCCGTGCTTCGGAAGCCCAAAAGCGGCTACAAATGGAGACCCGTACCTTCGTCGAGTGCCACACACGAAGGCTACGCACCTTGAAAGGAAATCACCAAAAGGAGATGGCCAAAGTAAACTTCCCACTCATGAGCAGACGAATCCGGCAATTACAACGCAAGCCAAATGGAGACCTCACGACATCTTTTCCGACGACATGGAACCCGAGTTCCCCGTGGAAGATATGGAACATGCCGCCGACAACCCCTCCAACAATTGAGGAAGAAAATGGATCATCGTGCTTCATTGGAGCCCATCCCTAAAAAAAAAAAAAAAAAATTGGGTCTTCCACCATCGTAGGATCTAGACCTTCATCAAAGTCCATCCCGGACAGTGTCTTTTCATTTACAAAGGTTCGCACTCGGACATGTGTGTACAAAATTATCTAAATAAAAGAGTCATTTTCATTCTCTTCTCTCTAGACTTGAGACATTATTTGCAATATACATTTACTCTTGAAATTGCCTTGCTTGTTATTATCAATTGATTGCTACGTCCATAAAATGATGAATTGACTCCTAAGCATACTAGTCAATGACGACTCATTAAGGACGAATGGACCTGACACAAATGCAAAATGTTAATGCAAACAATTAATCTTGATGTGAATAAATGTTGTGATCAATTGGCATGAAGAAACCGTTAATGACAAGCCTTCCCCGATACACATTCCCCGATACACAACCCGATACACCTTTCCGATACAAATTCTCGATGCACATCAAAGGCATCCCAAGACAATGAAAAGGCAAGGATGTTGTTCCTCAACCTCCAATATTCAACCGTGATCGCGCGTGCGCAACCAAGCAAAGGGCTTCTCGGATCTTCAAAGTCAAAGCCGAAAGTGACAGACATTCCACCAAGGGGCTACAAATGAACCAATGTCCAAGATAGCAAGTTGGGGCTAATGTTTCACCTCTCCCTCAAAAAAAAATGAGAAGAGGGAGAGGAAATGAATATGTGAAAAGAAGGAAAGGAAATAAATATATGTGAAGAGAAAGTCCGCCTCAAAAGTTCACTGCAAAAGTCCGCCCCCAAGGGTTCGCAAGAAAGGAAGTCTATCTCAAAAGACAACCAAGAAGGGACTCACCTCAAAAGGGCCCATTCATCTCAAAAGGAGTTCACAACAAAGAGGGTCCACTCCAAAAAGTCTATCCCAAGGAGTTCGCCACAAAACAAAGCAAAGCGATCTACATCAAAAAAGCAACAACATCCTCTGAGACAACGTCAAAAGAAATCCAACCCCAATAAAGGCAGTGCATCGCTGAACTACAGTGACCTGAGCTCCTCAAAATGAGGGAAACGTAGGCAACCTTCGGGTACGGTCATAACATGAAACAAAACCATCAAACCTTGGTCCTCTCAAAATAACCAAGTTCTCTTCCCACAGTCCCATCAATGACCAACTCCCCCTAAACACATTCTCCTTCTGATCTTGCCATTGATCGAATCTTAATCTCAATTGATCACAACATTTATACATGTTAAGGCTAATTGCTTGCTATAATCTTGACTTAATGACATATATGGTCCATTCAAGCAATCATTTGATGACATTAACTAAGGCGAATTTCAAATGTCTCGACAAGTCTTCTTTTCTCCATCTTAAGAAAGAGATAAACACTTATGTTCTGACAAGCAAGGGCTTCCTTCCTCCCATTTCATGATACATTGCTCAAAGAGCTCACCAACATAAAGGGACTCTCTCCCAAATAAAATGCCCTTGCAAGTTTCCTCCAAGAAAAATACTTTGAGTACCCGTTCTATCGAGTCGGCTGGATCACTCATTAAAAAAAAAAAAAAACAAAAAAAGTAGCCCGCTAGGTCAAAAACCCGCAAGTGCGGCTTAGGAAAAAAACAAGGTGTGCCATAAAAGACGTAAAAGAGATGCCTGCTAGGTTGAAAACCCAAAAGGGCGGCCTAGGCAAAAGAAAGGGTACGTCATGAAAAAATGATGGGTTCCTAACCTCACTTCAAAGGTCAAAAGACGACATTGGGGCTACCTCCACGTCAACGACGATGAGGACATGGGGCTACCTCCACACCAACGACACTGGGGATACCTCCACATCGATGACATGGGGCTACCTCCACATCAATAGAGACAAGCGGATTTCCTACCACCCGTTACTTCTCAACGAATGGACAAAATCCAAAGGACTTTATGCATAACAAACTTCATGGTTAAGTTAAAATCAAAATTTTTATTAACATGCTTCGTTAAAAGGTTTGCCTTTAGAAATAAGCATTTTCAAATTTGCCCATTTGGCATCATTCATCAAAAACAATGTTTCAAGCAAAATGCTTTTGATCAAAGAATGATTTTCCAAAATCTTGGACTTTTTCATCCACAAAGGTCGCCCCTAGGCTCTCCCCCGGTGTCAAGAAAGAGTGTCAATCATCCCGTAGAGTTGAGTTGACCAAAGTCCAAACTTTGACCAAAATGGGTCAAGTTAAAATGTCCCGGCAGTCCTTTAGTCGGACGTAAGACCTGTTTTCCCCTCGAGCTCCCCAAAAGTGGAGTTGACCCAAGTCAAGCCTCGACCCAGAGTGGTTATTATAGGTTGAAGCCTTTGTCTCTGCAGTCCTTAGTCGGACGTAAGACCAGTTTTCTCGTCAAGCTCTCCAAAGGTGTAGTTGACCCAAGTCAAGCCTCGACCCAGAGTGGTCATTATAGGTTGAAGCCTTTGTCCCGGCAGTCCTTAGTCGGACGTAAGGCCAGTTTTCCCATCAAGCTCCCCAAAGGTGGAGTTGACCCAAGTCAAGCCTCGACCCATAGTGGTCATTATAGGTTGAAGTCTTTGCCCCGGCCGTCCTTAGTCGGACGTAAGACCAGTTTTCCCGTCAAACTCCCCAAAGGTGGAGTTGACCCAAGTCAAACCTTTGTCCCCTAGAGTGGTCTTTTTAGGTTAAGAAAGCCTTTGTCCCCCAGAGTGGTAATTTTAGATTAAGAAAACCTTAGTCCCCTAGAGTGGTTATTTTATATTGAGAAAACATTTGTCCCCCAGAGTGGTCATTTTAGGTTAAGAAAACCTTGTCCCCCAGAGTGGTCATTTTAAGTTAAGAAAGCCTTTATCCCCTAGAGTGGTCATTTTAGGTTAAGAAAACCTTAGTCCCCCAGAGTGGTCATTTTAGGTTGAGAAAACCTTGTCCCCCAGAGTGGTCATTTTAGGTTGAGAAAACCTTTGTCCCCTAGAGTGGTCATTTTAGGTTAAGAAAACCTTTATCCCCCAAAGTGGTCATTTTAGGTTAAGAAAACCTTTGTCCCGGCAGTCCTTAGTCGGACGTAAGACCAGTTGCCTCGTCAAACTCCCCAAAGATGGAGTTGACCCAAACCAAGACCCATAGTGGTCATTTTAGGTTAAGAAAACCTTTGTCCCAGCAGTCCTTAGTCGGACGTAAGACCAGTTGCCTCGTCAAACTCACCAAAGACGGAGTTGACCCAAGCCAAGACCCATAGTGGTCATTTTAGGTTAAGAAAACCTTTGTCCCGGCAGTCTAAAATGACGTAAAATTGTTCATTTTAGTCAACCCTCTCCATAGAGCCAAGTTGACCAAGTCCCGCCTCTGACCAGCTGAGAGTCATACCCGTCAAGTCAACCCTCTCCATCTGACCAATCGAGAGTCATGCCCGTCAAGTCAACCCTCTCCATAGAGCCAAGTTGACCAAGTCCCACCTCTGACCAGCCGAGAGTCATGCCCGTTCCTTAAATAGAGCCAATTTAACCAAGTCCCACCTCTGACCCGATGAGTGTCACGCCCGTTCCTTAACTTAACCCTCTCCATAGAGCCAAGTTGACCAAGTCCCGCCTCTGACCCAATGAGTGTCACGCCTGTTCCTTTTAGTCAACCCTCTCCATAGAGCCAAGTTGACCAAGTCCCGCCTCTGACCCGCCAAGAGTCATGCCCGTTTCCTTTTAGTCAACCCTCTCCATAGAGCCAAGTTGACCAAGTCCCGCCTCTAACCCGCCGAGAGTCATGCCTATTTCATTTCAGTCAACCCTCTCCATAGAGCCAAGTTGACCAAGTCCCGCCTCTGACCAGCTGAGAGTCATACCCGTCAAGTCAACCCTCTCCATCTGACCAATCGAGAGTCATGCCCGTCAAGTAACCCTCTCCATAGAACCAAGTTGACCAAGTCCTACCTCTGACCAGCCGAGAGTCATGCCCGTTCCTTAAGTCAACCCTCTCCATAGAGCCAATTTAACTAAGTCCCGCCTCTGACCCGATGAGTGTCACGCCCGTTCCTTAAGTTAACCCTCTCCATAGAGCCAAGTTGACCAAGTCCCGCCTCTGACCCGATGAGTGTCACACCTGTTCCTTTTAGTCAACCCTCTTCATAGAGCCAAGTTGACCAAGTCCCGCCTCTGACCCGCCGAGAGTCATACCCGTTTCCTTTTAGTTAACCCTCTCCATAGAGCCAAGTTGACCAAGTCCCGCCTGTAACCCGCCGAGAGTCATACCCATTTCATTTCAGTCAACCCTCTCCATAGAGCCAAGTTGACCAAGTCCCACCTCTGACCCGCCGAGAGTCATGCCCCTTTCCTTTTAGTCAACCCTCTCTATAGAGCCAAGTTGACCAAGTCCCACCTCTGACCCACTGAGAGTCACGCCCGTTCCTTAAGTCAACCCTCTCCATAGAGCCAAGTTGACCAAGTCCCGCCTCTGACCCGCCGAGAGTCATGCCCATTTCCTTTAAGTCAACCCTCTCCATAGAGCCAAGTTGATCAAGTCTCGCCTCTGACCCGCCGAGATTCATGCCCGTTCCTTTAGGAGAGAATGACAGATGTTCCCCTATACCCTAGGAGAGGATGATAGATATCCACCTAGCCCTTAGGTTTGAGTAGCCTTAAAGTTTCTCACCCCTTCCGAACTACGTTAGGCTTGATTCCCCTCAAATGGGATACGTAGGAATCCTATACCCCTAGGTCCAGCCATGCAACTAAATCGGTCAAGCCGTCCTCCCATCAGATTGGGATGCTTATTTTTATAGACAACCCCGCTTTTCCAAAGCGACGTTGCCGAGGGGCTCTGTAAGTACCCCAATATGAAATTAACCAACTTTAGAGGAACTCTTAGCACCATTCAGCGATAAACTGATAGACTGGGACCTCACTAAGATAAACCTAAAATTCCAAGACTATTCTGGAATTAAAATTGGAAAAATCCAGAAGCTCGCCAGGCTGAGCCATACGGATAATGTGGGTACTAGAGGGGCCAATCCGTACGGATGGTTTGGGCACCCTCAGTCCCTATAAATTGGACCCTTGCTGATCATTTCAAGGGGGGGGGGAATCATTTGTGTGTGTAAACTCTGCCAAACTGAGAGCAGATTAGGGATACAAACACATTCTTGAGTGAAAAGAGAGAAATAAGATAGGCTTAGAACCAAAATTGGTGAGGCCTCCTTCTCCCATCTTCTCTTCATCTCATACTCTATTTCATTTTGCCTTATTTATATTATGACTTTGTTATTCTTGCAAATATTATGAATTGGAACCAAGTTCTTGATGTGATTCAATGGTACCCTCAATTCTATGCATGATTAAGGGTTCAAACCTAAGATGATCAAGGCTTGTTATCATTTAATGTCTTTTTACATTAATGCACTTTACATTATGTCTTTACATTAATGCACTTTACATTAATGCACTTTACATTCTGTCTTTACTTTTATGCAATTTATATATCTTTACATTTATGCAAGTTAAATTTCATGTCTTTACTTTTAAGTTAATTTTATGGTGAAATGATCAAGCTTGGATGATAAAATTTCAATCTTTATCTTTCAAACCTTGATCTAACTCCAATAATGTCCATTTGGATGGTAAAGACTCAATCTTTATCCATCAAAAGGTTGATTTCTTACTTCTCTAAGGCTTTTCCTTGGATGAATCATCAATTTGGATGTTAAAGTTTTCATCTTTAACCATCCAAATGATGATTTTGGCTCAAATGACATGTTCATCACTTTTCTTAATTTTCCCCAATTATTGCCTTGATCACACCCGAAACCTTTTGTTTTGGTGTTTAATTAGTGATCAAAAGCATAGGGATGATTCAATTCAAGTTTTGTGAGAGTAAATAAATTGGAAAAACGTAAAACAGTTCAGTTTCAGCAGAATGCTATGTTTCTGCCTGAAACTGGACTGATTTCTTGACAATCTGCAAAAAACCCCAGGGATGACCTTTCTAGCCGTACGGCTAGTTTGGTCAGAGGGGTGATTTTTCAATCTTTCCCCTCTTCCGTTAAACTGTTTACAAAACAACCATTTTGTTGTTAAGTTTCTAACTGATTTTGTTAAAAGTCAGTTTCTCCCATTTTCAAGAACACACACACACTTGCACAATTTTGGTTAGCAAACTTAGGGAGACTCGGTTTTTTCGAAGCACTTTGGGTGAACTACCGGTTAAGTTCTTCACAAAGTGTAATCTGACCTCCGAATCCTTTGTCTCTAACCTTTTTTCGTTAAGTTTGGGTTTAAAGTTAAATTAACGTGGCGACTCCGTTTTCTTTTGAACATTAAAATGCCGTGTTTGATTCTCGAGGGAACTTTCCTCCGTTTTTCCCGCGGGTATCTTACACTGGGGCAAAAAAGAAAAGGCTCTCTGACTTGGCTAATATGGTGCAAGGTAAAAACGTGTCGACCATGGATTTCTTTCAGAGTAAGATACCTCATGTCCTATGCAACAGCCATTACAGAGGAGAAAAATAAATTGAAGTTTGGAGACAGAGACCGAGATCGCGAAAGCAAGCCGCCCACTGGTGACTCGGCTCAAAGTTCCAATGGAGGTCAAAACAGAGGAAAAAACATAACGAGAGGGACAGAGATCTTCACCCCCCTCACAAAGCCCATCTCAGAAATAATGAACTTGGTGGATCTTCCTAACCCCAAGACCATTAAAGAAAACCCCAAATACCCGAAAGACACGAGCAAGTACTGTTCGGGGTCAAAGAGGCCATTGCCGTTCACAAACTTGAAGTGGACAAGTTCTTTAAACCGGTCAAACAAGCACGGAGAGTCTTCTCCAAAGACAAAGAAAAATCCATCGAAGTAGAGGTCGAGAAACTAATGAAGGCCGGTATCATAAAGGAAGCAACTTACCTGGACTGGTTAGCTAATGTCGTCATGGTCAAAAAGCATAAATGGGTTGATGAAGGGAAGCTAGACCGGTATGTCATAAAGAAAGACAAAAAGCGCCCAAGGGAAGAAGGGAAGGAGGAAGAGCGAGAGGAGAGGCCTCCCAGAGCAAAATTGATTGGGGTCATACGAGAAGAAATCCACTCAAATACTAGGTTAAAAGAACATATCCATGAGCTGAGCAAGGTATATCACATTCCCCCTGGGTTCATAAAGGGGAATAGGTGATCAGGTTTTCTCCCAACGAACTGGCCGGGAATAGAGCAATGAGGGAACAGCCGCTGGTAATCAAAGGAAGAACAGACAATTGTGAGTCTGAAAGACTCCTCATTGACTCGGGGGCTGCTAAAGACGTGCTTTATTATAGAACCTTCAAGGAAATGGAGCTACCAGACAGCATGTTGACTCCCTACAATGGAAGACGGGAAGGGTTCACAAACCACAAAGCGGAAGCAAAAGGGACCGTGGACCTACTACTGGAAGTGGGAGAATACCCTTACATGGCCTCGGTAACAATTACGTTCATTGTCATGGACCTGTCCAGTGACTATCACGCCATCTTAGGCTCCCCTAGCCAAGGAAAATTAGGAATGGTTGCCTCTCTCCCTCACCAAAGGGTGAAGTTTCCCACCCCAACAGGCGTAGGATGTGTACCGGGTGATCCTAAACACTTTTTGGAGCATGTGATGAAGTCCAGGAAGACTAAGAACAGAATGGAAATTGATACTCTAGAGATGAATGTCACTTTATCCAGGACCACGATTACCACGTCAACATCAAATATCGGCGTAGTACTTGAAGCAGTTGACGATGTCCCGGAGGAATGGGTCATACCTGATAACGAGGACGCAGTGACAGAGGCTGAGATAACCTACGGGCTTGAGGGTTTTGGATCTATTTCCTTGAATACATATTCTGACGAGCCGAGTGACTTGACCCTCGCTTTCGTCCCAAGCTCAGGGGCCACAGAACCTACCTACGTCGAGACTGAGGTTGACCGACTCCTGGACATGGAAAACTTAAGCCTGGAAGGTGAAGACAAGGAGAAGGTTAAGCAAATCATCATAGAAACCTTGGAGTTCAAGGATAGACCAGAGCTCAACCGATCGATTAATTGGAAGAGGTCGAGATCAATCCAGATTGCCTTGAACAAAATATAAAGATTAGAAGGTAGCTCCCTCCAGAAGAGAGAGAAGAGATCATCTCCCTACTCAAAAACAATCTGGACGTGTTTACGTGGAAGGTCGAAGACATGGTCAGGGTCAAAGAGGCCATTGTCGTTCACAAACTTGAAGTGGACAAGTTCTTTAAACCGGTCAAACAAGCACAGAGATTCTTCTCCAAAGATAAAGAAAAAGCCATTGAAGTAGAGGTTGAGAAACTAATGAAGGTCGGTATCATAAAAGAAGCAACTTACCCGGACTGGTTAGCTAATGTCGTCATGGTAAAAAAGCAGAATGGCAAATGGAGGATGTGTGTGGACTTTACATATCTCAATAAAACCTGCCCCAAAGACAGTTACCCACTCCCAATATTGATAAGCTGGTAGACTCCATCGCTGGACACCAGACACTTAGCTTCCTTGATGCTTACTCGGGTTATCACCAAGTCAAAATGGCAGAGGGAGATATTGAGAAGACATCTTTCCAAGCAGCAGGAGGAATCTACTGCTACGTGATGATGCCCTTCGGCCTTAAAAATGCTGGAGCAACCTACCAACGGATGGTCAACAAGGTCTTCAAAGCACAAATTGGAAGGAATATGGAAGCCTACATCGACGACATGGTAATAAAGACCAAGTCAGGAAGCCACATCCTAGACCTGAGGGAGACAATAGAGAACTTGAAGGCCAACGACATGAAGCTTAACCCTAGCAAGTGTGTATTTGGGGTCACAGCAGGAAAATTCTTAGGCTTCATGGTTCCACAGAGGGGCATTGAAGCAAATCCAGAAAAGATCCAGGCACTCGTAGACATGAAGGAGCCGACATGTATCAAGGAAGTCCAAAGGTTGAATGGAAGAGTGGCCGCCTTAGGAAGGTTCATTGCAAAATCCGCAAAAAAGTCACTCCCCTTCTTCAAAGCCCTGAAAGGAACGAAAGGTTTTACCTGGACACCAGAATGCTCATCTTCATTCCAGCAGCTGAAAGGATATTTGGGATCTCCGCCCCTGCTTAGTAGTCCAGTCATGGGAGAAACGCTTTACATTTTTCTAGCAGCAACAGACCGTGTTGTAGCAGCTGTACTTGTTCGAGAAGAAAACAGGGTCCAGAAGCCGGTATATTATGTGAGCAAGGCACTATCAGAGACCGAGTCCAGGTATTTTAATGCTGAGAAGATAGCATTTGCCTTAGTAATAGAAGCCAGAAAGTTACGTGCCTACTTCTCAGCTCATCCCATCACAGTCTATACCGATGCACCCCTTAGAAAAATACTCCACAAGATGGACAGTTACGACAGGATGCTCAACTGGTCCATTGAATTGACCGAGTTCAACATCGAATACAAACTGAGAAAGACCTTGCTGGCACAACCTCTAGCGGACTTCCTGGTTGAAACTGCTTTCTCAAGTGAACACGTGCCAACAGCCAGAAAAAGGAAGTTCCCCATAGATAGGGAACCCCTTAATGAGTTACCAAAGGATTGATGGATTTTATACATAGACGGGTCAACTACACAAGGAAGAAGTGGAGCAGGAGTATACTTGACATGCCCAGGCGGCGAACATGTTGCACGAGACTTCGTCAGATTCAAATTCCCTGCCTCAAACAACCAGGCTGAGTATGAGGCCTTGATCTTGGGCATAGAGAAGGCAAAATACCTCGGTAAAACGAAATTGGCGGCTTACAGTGATTCCCAATTAGTAGTGAACCCGGTGAAAGGGAAGTACAATACTGAGAATCATATGCTGACTAAGTACAAAGACCTCGTCTCAACATGGTCAAAGATCTGGAGTTCTGGGAGATAAGGCTAGTAGGACGAGAACAGAACCAGGAAGCTGACTTGCTCACTAAGATGGCCACAGCAGAAGAAATCAACCCCTTAATCATCTATACCGATCAGCCAACCTATAAAAGAATGGAAATTTTAGCGATCAATGATGAAGAAAGGACTTGGATCGATGACTACAAGGATTACATTGAAGAAGGGAAGCTACCTGAGGATGAGTTGGCAGCTAAGACGATCAAGAAAAAGACGGCTAGATTCATCGTATGGAACGGGATTCTTTACAGAAGATCTTTCTCCAAGCCTCTCCTTAGATGTGTTTCACCCAAAGACACCGAGAGCCTACTTACCGAGGTACACAACAGAGTTTGTGGAGGACACCCGGGGTCCAGAACCCTAGCTGAAAAGGTAATAACACTTGGATATTACTGGCCAAACCTGAGAGAAGAAGCCCAAACCTATGTAAGGAAGTGTGACAAATGCCAACGCTTCTCAGATTTACCAAAGGTGCCTCCCGTAGAACAAACCTTTATCATACCGACTTGGCCTTTCGACATGTGGGGAGTCGACATCATTGGTCCTTTCCCCTTAGCCAAAGGGAGCAACAAGTTCGTGATAGTGGCAGTAGATTACTTCACTAAGTGGGTTGAGGCCAAAGCTTTGGCAATGATTACTGAGGAGAACGCCATCAATTTCATTCATGACTACATCTGGTGTCGGTTTGGGGTACCTCATACTATTGTGACTGACAACGGGCTGCAGTTTTCGGACGCTTTCACTGAAGAACTTAACAGGCTTGGAGTAAGACATAGAAAGTCATCGGTCAGTCATCCACAGGGTAATGGCCAGGCAGAAGCAGCAAACAAGCTCATCCTGAAAGCACTCACCAAGATCCTAGAAGGAAGTGAAGGAAAGTGGTTAGACGATCTCCCTCTAGCTCTATGGGCAGTTCGTACAACCACTCGGGGGCCGACTAGAGAAACACCCTTCGCATTGACTTATGGTTTAGAAGCCATGGCCCCACCGGCCGAGATGACACTCCCTACCTCAGAGTGACAAACTATGACGAAGTCCTAAATGAATATAACCGGCTGCTAGACCTAGACCTGGTTGATGAAAAAGACTGTCAGCTCAACTCAGAATGATTAATTACAAGCAGAAGACCAAAGCCTACCATGACAGTAAGGTGAAGAAAAGGGTTTTTGAAGTAGGTGACTGGGTACTCAGAAAAATCGAGTCGACACACAGGAAGGCTCAGCAGAACAAGCTCTCTCCGAATTGGGAAGGTCCTTACATTATTACCCATATTATCCAGGAAGGGACCTACTATTGGTGTGTATGCCCTAGGCACGTTATTTTGAACAATGATTATGTTATCATTTATTTCATTATATAAAGAGCTGTTTGATTATTAATGTTACATGTTTATTCATAATAACCTGTCCCTAGTTTGCTCTTAATGGAACTAGTATATGGGTTGATTGATAATCATGAGATGATTATGTGTATGAGATACAAATCAAACTTATAGGTATATGTTGTGAAATGTATACTGGACATGACCCGCTTTGAGATTTATGTCATGGTCATTTGTCATAATTAAATCTCAAATAGTTAATATCATTGATATCCTTAGACATGAGATTGTTATAGTCTTCCACTTGGTGAACATCATGTTTGACTCACTCTAACGTTGTCTTTAACTGGATAATCATAACGGGTGTGATTGGCATGATCGGAATCAAGTAGGGGAGAGTAACAAGTCAAGACTGGATTTGTCACTCTATAAGAGAGATGTTAAGCTTAAGGCCTCTCGATGAATGATGTTGATGAAAATGTTTAGCCAAACCCAAATGGATTAATGATATCAATTGCATTTGTATTATCAACATATTCGGATATCGAGAAAGTATTGAACAAAGATAAGTTAACCGTTGGACCGTGGCTTATGTTCAATGATATCGAAGAAAAAGGGATTGTGATACTTTTTACAAGGATACGCGTTAAACTTTGGATTACAAAGTTATACCATTTGGGTAGTCATAATGGCTTGCTAGAGTCCGCTTATGGTTTACGAGGGCTGAATATTTTGGACTCGTTGCCATTATAGTATAATCCTATTGGGTCACACACGCAGAACAGATCAAGGCACGAAAAAACTAATGGGTCAGTCTGTTGGGTTTCGTAGTAACATGCGCAGCGGAATTAAGCATTTAAAATTTTCATGAAACCCAAAGCCCATAGATCCATTCATATGGTTATATTAAATACATGCATAATGAATACTAGAATACAAACCCTTGATGACTTTGATTTTGCAACCTTGAATTCGGTGGAGGCTTGAAAGTTTGATCACGAACAGAGCAAGAACACGAACTTTGAAGATGATAATTTTTACCCTCTAGCGGTATCCACACCACGAACGAATATCAAGAACACTTAATCTTGGTTGCTAGACCAAATTATGAAACACACTTTCACAATTGTATTTACTATATAGAATTATGAATTCTTGAACTATGATTCCAAATCTCTAATCAAGAATATTGTTCTCTCAAAACTACTAGGCTTCATTAGCTTAATAGCTGGTTAAAAGATGCTTATATAGGTCCTAGTCATTAACCCTTAATGACCTAGGATTCCTAAATCCCGTCACCCAATTAAGGAAACAAACTTTTTGTCCAAGCAGCTTTGGCACGGTCGTGCCCTAAAACTGGCACGGTCGTGCCAATAGGGTCGAGCCTGCCTTCCCTTTTCTGATTATTGGAACGGTCATGCTTTATAATCGGCACGGTCGTCCCCTAAAACAAGCACGGTCGTGCCCGACCAGAAAAACCCATTTTTCCATAATTCCAATTCAGTCCTTTAGGATTCGTTCTATTCGTGTGTGACCCTCTAGGATTACACTAAGTTGGCAATGGGCCCAATCATGAACCCATAAGATTGTTGGATATTATGCCCTAGGCCCTTGAGAAAGGCCTATGCGTTATATCATAGCTTCATTAACAAACCTGATTATTATATCTTTTGCATGTTTATTATAATGATCATTGTCCCTAGCACTTATGAAGGGCTAGCATGAGTTTAATGGATAATCATATGATGATTATAGCGCATAGGATATCGATTAAACTTGTGGGTACATGTTGGAGGACAAGTACTGGATAGACCCGTTATGAGATTTATGTCATGGTCAAATGTCATAATTAAATCTCATAATAGTTATATCATTTATCCTTAGACCTGAGATTATCATAGTCTTCCACATGATGAATATTATGTTTGACGTACTCAAACGCTACCCCTAACCGGGTGGTTATAAAGGCTACGATTGGCATAATCGGATTCCTGTAGGGAAGAATGATAAGTCAAGATGGAATTTGTCCCTCTCTCAAGAGAGATATCTGCTTGGCCACTCGATGAGTGAGATTGATAATAGTGTACGGCCGTACCCAAATGAATTGAAGCGTTCAATGTTATTTGCTCATATCAATCTACTCGAGATCGAGAAAGCGTTGGACAACATAAGTTAACGTGGACCATGACTTATGTCCAATATGATATCGTGTGATAAAAGGGATTTTGATATGTTCTATAAGGTTACTTTGGACTTTCAAAGTTATACTAATTGGGTAGTCATAATGGCTTGCTAGAGTCCGCTTATGATTTACGAGGTCTTCGGACTCGTTGCCAACATAGTATAATCCTATTGGGTCACACACAATATAACAGATTGAATAAGGCACAGAAAATGGGAAAAACTGGATCCTGCTGGAAGGATCCGTACGGATGGTTTGGGAGCCACCCAACCAATCCGTACGGATGGTTTGTCCAGACGGAAAACAGTTTGTTCAGATCTCTTGTTTGACAAGGAATTTTGATCCCAAAAGGAATTAGGTTTATACCCTATTATATATGTGTGCAGTCGGGTTTGAGAAAGCTAATGGTTGATTTTAGAAATCATAACATGTTGTTTGAGAAACAATTACACAAATATAGAGGGGATTATTAGTTTTGAGATTTAGAATCATCATAACTCAATAATCAATGGAGCAAAATAATTCCTATGAAGAAATCGTTTCTTCATCAAGCCTTGGGTCTAGCAATCCAGATCAAGAAGGTGTTCTTGATATCCTTTCGACGTGTGGATACGATGGAGGGTGTTTCCTTTAGCACCTTAAAGTCCATGTTCATGGATTCGATCTTCAAGGGTATGTTTCTTTCATCTTGTATTTAATTTAATCAACATGCACGAATCTGGGTTCTTGGGTGTTTGATTTATATGTTTAATTCCGCTGCGCATGATGCATCAAAACCCAACAGTGGTATCAGAGCCCCGTTCATTGTTGATTATTTTAGTATATCATGTTGAAATTGTTTAATTCGATTATATAATATCTACATGATAATAAGATGAATGTGTGATTTGAGTTATATATATGAGATATAAAATTTATGAGCATGGATATGGGGATTATGTAATTATTGTATTGATTTTATCCATATGAATAATTGCATGTTTGGGATATCAATAAATAATTGGATTATGTGTATTGATAATTTGGATCTAATTTGTGTATGTAATAAATTGTTTATTCATGGTATTGATTAGATCTAATTAAATTCGTAATCTGTAAATTCATGTTTATGTAATCTGATTATGTATTAACATGATATTGGATTTGGTCGAATTTCCGAAATTCTGAAAAAAAGGGGAAATCTGGGATCCTACCAATGGATCCGTACGGATGGTTTGGATGATGCCAAACTGATCCGTACGGATAGTTTGGAAATTCTCAGATTTGATTCTGTTTTCTGGTGTTCAGATTGTTCTGTAAATTATTTACAGAATTTGAATCTGGAAACTGGAAACTGCTTTCAGACGGCTGGTTTCCGAAACCGTGTTTCCTGAAACAGTTTTCGGCCGAAGAATTCAAAAGGAATTGCAGAAATCAGAGTTCTAAAGAGTTTAGAACTGCTGTAATCTGTGAGATTAAGAGACAATGAAAGATCTTGAAACAAGTATCCAACCTATACGGGAATGTGGATGCCTTTTGGCTTAGTTTCGACCATATAGAGAAGTTACTTGGTTTCTTGATCTTAGCACGAAAATGTAGATGCCTTTTGGCTTAGTTTCGGCTGTGCGGTTTGTGCTTTCAATTTCAAGATGCTCTGCGGATACAGTTTCAGAATTCTGAAGAGTTCAGAGTTTATGTGATGTGTATGAACGAGCTGTACGGATTAATCTGGATGCTTCCAGAAACATCCGTACGGATGGTTTGGGCATTACTGATTCTGATCTGTTTCAGACGGCAGGTTTTGGAAACCGTGTTTCCTGAAACAGATTTCAGTTCATAAGTCCAGACAGTTACTGAGATCATAATCTTAAAGGAGTTTAAGGTTAGTGTAATCTCAAAGTTTCAGAATTTATCCCTATACAAAGTGCAAATAGTTTGCAGATAAGGAAACTATATTTGGATTAATTTATTGCATGGACCAATGGCAGGCTTACGCCTTGTTTCTGGGAATGCGAATGAAATATCCAATCTGTAAATTGTTTACAAATAATTTAGATTCCGTCCCCATTATGTTGCTCCATAATTAAATCACAAGATTTTGCTTCTGTTAATTAATTGGATTAGTTAACATCATTATGCAAAGACTATATTGTATTATGTTTGACATAATTAAATATATGATGCATAGCTCTAAGCAAATAAACCTTCTTAAAACTTAAGTCAAGTGCCAATCCATGATTAAAACACTTGTGAGTACATGGGTAGTTTTATGTGGGTTACGCCCTAGCGTAGGCGCATTAATTCTATTCATCTATGAGCAAGATGAGTGAATCAGAGTTTCCTATACGTTTAAAATGGTTTGACTTAATTGGGCTATCAAAACAGTTTTGGGCCTAAGGCACAGATGAGATTAAAACATGTTTGACATAAGATGTCTAACAATATCGTAAAAGATCTAAGAGTCACATATGATGTGATTGATAAAGAGTTATCTACCTAAATAACTTGATTTTCAGCAGTCGTGCCCTAGCCGACTCAAAGTTGGGTGAAATACGGATCTTAGCCTACTTAAATTATATTATACAATTGTTGTATTTGAAGGTGTATAATTTAGTGGGAGTATTATGAAATACATTAAATGTCTCTAAATGATAATGGTATGAAATATATGTGTATATTTATTTGCATATTTCGTAGAATGTCTTAAACTATAATCATGTATAATTACTGCGATTGACCCCACTTTAAGAAGAATAAGATTAACTTCCATGACCTAGTCATGAGCTTAAGAATTGTTCTAAAGCAAGATCGGAAGTTATGAATTCTTAATAAATAATATTCCTAAGAAACCTAATGCCTTAAGGATGGACAAAGACATTGATTAGAAACATGTGGATGATTCTATAGATGTCAATTGTCTTATGACTTGCTACCATATGTTTAGAACTTTAGAAGTATCTAAAACACATGGATGCTTATTTGATAAGCAATCACATAGAAAGCGTTCCTACAAGCAAGAAAGGCAAGAAAAGTTTGAGATTAATTAGAGTCTAACATTCATTTGATGAATGAAAGGTATGTCAATAAGTTATCATGTTTCGAACATGGAGAGACATTAATTACCTTGATATTGATTGATAATCAAGTTAGTTTGGAACTAACAAACGGATTTGACATTAATTCATAAGCGACATTTGATGTTTAAAATGCTATGTCTTAATATCAAATGGGAACCTTCTCAAACTGTAAAGGTAAATAAGGACAAGGATTTAAGATAAAGGCAAGACAAAAGCTGTCAAGCCTAAAAGGAAATATTTGTGGCAAAACCTAAAATCCAAAGAATGTAATTTGTACCTTGGGAATAGGATTGACCGTTGGTGAAATTACAATTTGAATTAAAAGATCAAAAAGAAGGGTAGTTGGACTACCACTTCAAGTATTTATGTTAAAATTTCTACTTGTAAGGGTAAAGATTAACCTATGTGGCAATAATGATGCAATGGTTGCAACATTAATCATAGGAACTTGCGAAGTGTCTTTACCTAATAAGTTCATATTTGTTTTGAACAAATGGTGCTATGTTCTTATTTTAAGTAGAAATATTATTTTGGTTTCTTCATTAGAAGATTATGGATATTTCTTATTTCGAATAAGAAAGTGTTCCATTAAATATGATTTGCCTTATTGTATTGCTAATCATATAATGGGACTTAATATCCTTATCTTGGAAGAACAAAATAATGAGCATAACGTAAATAATGGAAATCTGAATATAAGAATGTAATCGTTACATTCTTAAAAAGCATTAATGTCTATATCAAATGATAAGAAACACATATCTAAAATTCCATGGGACGGACTTTTAAATTCATATGATTTCGAATCATGTGATAGATGTGAATCTTAGAAATTGATCAAGATATCTTTTACTAATAGTAGTAAGAGGAAGTACTCTTTTGAACTTATACATTTTGATGTATGTAGTTTATTAAAGTAACAATGCTAGAAAGGATTTCAACATCTCATGGCAAAAGTATTGATGTACTATGATTAGATCAAAGTAATGAATATTTGAGCCTTGGACTCGATGAGAATTTTGCAGAAAGTCTGCAATTTAAGAAAAACAGAATCTGAAAACAGCAGCCGTACGGATGATGTTCCAGAAGTTTATAGATTGTCTGTAAAACACAGTTTTTCGTCTCATAATAAGTCAAACTGATCTTTAATTATCCTTCTGGATTATGTGCTGGAAACATCTGCGATTACACTAACTTGAGTTTCATCTAAAGAGGTTCGACTAATGCCATATGAGATATGGAATGAAAGAAAACTTTGTTTGTCTTTCATAAAGATTTGTGATGTGATGCTTTTGAGAAAAGTGTTGTCTGGGACAAAATCACATCTAAATCTTATAAATGTAATTCCATGGGATATCTTAATGATATTGATTTTACACCCTTTAAAGAGTACAAGTCGTTTGTTACTCTAAATATCACTTTCTAGATAAATCGTTTATCTCTAAAGAACTAGTGGGAGTAAAATGTATCTCGAAGAGTTCGAGACCCAAAAATGACATGGAACCTAAGATGGAAGTTGAACAAATATTCACAAGGAGTTGTGGAAATTCGTTCAAGTATACACAAGAAATTTGCATAACTGATAGGATACTATCTATAACTAGAAATATTGATTTATCGTAATAGAAAGTAATTGGGAAGATATCATTGTGAATGATTGACCTATTACCTATCAAGATTCAAAGTCCGCTCCTGATTTAGATCAATGACTTGGAGTCATAAAGTCTAAAAGTGCAATCCATGTATCATAATCAAGTTTCGAACTTGATTGTTCTACCATAAGGCTTAAAAAGCATAGGATAGAAAAAATGAGTTTTCTTGGAGAAAACGTACATGGATCGCAAGGTGCATATTGATAAAGCACGACTAAATGAGTAAAGTTAATTCATAATGTTGATTATGATGAAACTTTATCACCCATAGTCATGCTTAATATTATTAGAATTCTTATTGTCATGACTTCATATTTTGAATATGTAATATGATAGATGGATGTCAAAACTATATTCCTTAACAGGAACTTACATTAGGATGTGTTTGATACAACCTAAAAGTTTTGATTGATCCATAAGATTCTAATAAAATATGAAAGTTGCAGAAATTCATGAGATGGATTGAAGCAAACTACTTGGAGTAAAATTTAATTTTGATGAAGTATTCAAAGAGTTTGAATTCATCAAAGATGAGACTTGTGATTACAATAAATTTAGTGGGAGCGTAATATTATTCCTAGTCATATATATGTGGTTGACATATAATTTATTCTGAAAGAGTTTCTAAATGAAAGACTTGGATAAAGCCACCTATATCATTGGAATTTAGATTTATGGAGATAAATCTAAAACGTTGTTTGGTTAAAGTCAAAGTACTAGTAAAGACAAGATAGTGAAAAGTTCACTATGCAAGACTCTTGGAGAGGTTACTTGTGAAAGTCTAATGGCATTAATCTTTGCAAGATTTAGTCTTACTGGAAGACTAATGAGCAAGAGTACATGATTAGGATTCCATATGCTTCGGCAATTGGATCTATCATGTAAGCCATGTAAATGTACTAAGACCGTATGTCTCATATACTTGGAGTATGATGAGATGATACCAATCGGATCCTAGTGAGAGTCACTAGTTAAGAAACACTCTTATTTTCTCTAACAGGAACTAAAGGATGCGTTCTTGATCTTTGATGGAATAAAAGATGACTTGTAATAGTTACATAGATGCATTCTTACAAACCAACAAAGATAAATATTACAGTATAAATACATGTTTACGTCTAATAATGGTGTTAGAAGAGTTCTAAATGGACCATTACTATTCTACAAAAGGTTAAGTATCTAGTGGCATGAGATGCAACTAGAAAAATGTCAAGATTAAGATTCTAATTAGTAAACTAGAAATCATTTCTAGTGTCACTAATTTAATGTACCTTCATTGTGTCAATAATAGTTATTACACAAGTCAAGGGACTAATATCTTATCTAGACATATACTCAGATATTTCTATCTTACTCGAGAAATCGTCAAAGATGGGAGATGTCAAAATATGCAAAATACCTCATGATAATAACAAGGATAATTATCCTACATAAGCTCGTTTGAAATTATGATGGAGATCATAACTTATCTCAATGGGTATTGGATACGCGTTGATTGGGGCTAGTGCAAGTGGTTGATTGTTGGATATTATGCCCTAGGCCCTTAAGAAAGGCCTATGCGTTATATCATAGCTTCATTGTTATAGAGATAACAAACCTGATTATTATATCTTTTGCATGTTTATTATAATGATCATTGTCCCTAGCACTTATGAAGGGCTAGCATGAGTTTAATGGATAATCATATGATGATTATAGCGCATAGGATGCGGATTAAACTTGTGGGTACATGTTGGAGGACAAGTACTGGATAGACCCATTATGAGATTTATGTCATGGTCAAATGTCATAATTAAATCTCATAATAGTTATATCATTTATCCTTAGACCTGAGATTATCATAGTCTTCCACATGATGAACATTATGTTTGACGTACTCAAACGCTACCCTTTAACCAAGTGGTTATAAAGGCTACGATTGACATAATCGGATTCCTGTAGGGAAGAATGATAAGTCAAGATGGAATTTGTCCCTCTCTCAAGAGAGATATCTTCTTGGCCACTCGATGAGTGAGATTGATAATACTGTACGGCCGTACCCAAATGAATTGAAGCGTTCAATGTTATTTTCTCATATCAATCTACTCGAGATCGAGAAAGCGTTGGACAACATAAGTTGACGTGGACCATGACTTATGTCCAATATGACATCGTGTGATAAAGGGATTTTGATATGTTCTATAAGGTTACTTTGGACTTTCAAAGTTATACTAATTGGGTAGTCATAATGGCTTGCTAGAGTCCGCTTATGATTTACGAGGTCTTCGGACTCGTTGCCAATATAGTATAATCCTATTGGGTCACACACAATAGAACGGATTGAATAAAGCACATAAAACAGGAAAAACTGGATCCTGCTGGAAGGATCCGTACGGATGGTTTGGGAGCCACCCAACCAATCCCTACGGATGGTTTGTCCAGACGGAAAACAGTTTGTTCAGATCTCTTGTTTGACAAGGAATTCTGATCCCAAAAGGAATTAGGTTTATACCCTATTATATATGTGTACAGTCGGGTTTGAGAAAGCTAATGGTTGATTTTAGAAATCATAACATGTTGTTTGAAAAACAATTACACAAATATAGAGTGGATTATTAGTTTTGAGATTTAGAATCATCATAACTCAATAATCAATGGAGCAAAATAATTCCTATGAAGAAATCGTTTCTTCATCAAGCCTTGGGTCTAGCAATTCAGATCAAGAAGGTGTTCTTGATATCCGTTCGACGTGTGGATACCGATGGAGGGTGTTTCCTTTAGCACCTTAAAGTCCATGTTCATGGATTCGATCTTCAAGGATATGTTTCTTTCATCTTGTATTTAATTTAATCAACATGCACGGATCCGGGCTCTTGGATGTTTGATTTATTTGTTTAATTCCGCTGCACATGATGCATCAAAACCCAACAAAGATATGATTAGGTTCTAGCAAACCGTCATACCTACCCAAATAGTGTAACTAGATACAAGTTCACATTCCATTTAGAACATGTCATAATCCCTTTGTCCACGATGTCATTGAACACAAGTCATGATCAACAAGTCAACTTGTCTTGTTCAATACTTTTCTTGATCCCGAATATGTTGACAATCCAAATGATATTGATCTAATCAATCCATTTGAGTTTGGCCAAACATTTCATCAACATCATTCCTACGAGGGGCCCAAGCTTGACATCTCTCCGAAGAGGGAGAAATCCAACTAGCTTATTATTCTTCCCTACGTGAATCCGATTATGCCAATCATACCCTTTATAACTACCTGGTTAAAGGTAGCGTTTGAATATGTCAAACATAATCTTCATCAAGTGGAAGACTATAATAACTTCATGTCTAAGGATTCAAATAACATAACTAATATGAGATATATGTACGACATAGACAATGACATAAATCTCATACAGTGGGTCATGTCCAGTACATTGTTCCAAACAAGTACCCATAAATCTAACATGATCATCCCATGATCATTTAGCCTTTATACTAGTGATTAACAAGCTCTAGGGATGGAGATTATTATAAGCAAACATGAGCATTAATAATAATCAAAATATCTCTTCATTAATATGAATATAATGATAATACATACAACGTTTAACAAACGTGCCTAGGCACCAACACCAACTATCCACCACTTGCCCTAGGCCCAATCACTTAGGTGTATAATACCCAAAGACCTAACATGACCATCATGTTTAGCTTGTGGAAAACGTTATCATTAGTTGGTACTTTGCATATATGTACGTCTCCCTTGTCAACGATTTCTCGAACGATATGGAAAACGCCTAAGTATGTGTTTGGATTTAGGATGTGCCCTTGGTTCCTTTGCTTGATCGATAGCACCACTATTATCACTAATAAGATCTATTGGATTAGCAATGCTAGGAACCACTTTAAGTTCACCAATGAACTTCTTAATCAAAACAGTATCCCTTGCAGCATCCAATGCAGCAATATACTTAGCTTTAGATGTAGAATTAAGTACTGTACTCTTCTTGGAACTATTCCAACTTACAACTCCACTTTTTGACTTAAACACAAAAACAGATTGTGATCTACAATCATCTTTGTCGGTTTGGAAGCTTGCATCCGAGATCATCTTCCATACCTCTATAGATCAAAAACGAATCTTTAGTCCTTCTCAAATAGTTAAGAATCGCTTTTATAGCCATCTAGTGATACTCACCGGAGTCGGATTGATATCTACTCGTCATGCTCCAAGCATTAGATATATCCGGCTTAGTACTTATTATGGTATGGTGGATCCAATTGCCGAAGCAAATGGCATCTCACACATTTTCTCATGCTCATCTTTTGTCTTAGGACATTGAGTCTTGCTTAGAGAAACTCCATGTATCATTGGCATTTGTCCTCTCTTATAATTTTCCATATGCGGAGTCTTCTAATGACCTTGTCAATGTATGTACTGTCGCGACCCCGGACCCCGCGGGCCCGAGACCGCGATCTGGACGTCGACTCTAAAACCAAAACTCAGAAATACTGGAGTTAAAAATTTCATTTGATACCAAAAGGGGTGATGATCCAAAGTTTTACAAAACCAAGTTTGACAAAAACCAATTACAACTTATCATAAACTTCCACAAGTTCATGCCAACAAAATACAAATATACACAATTCTTAGTGACGTCATTGTTTGGTACAACTACCCCAAAATGGTTACACATTTACATAATGTAAACCAACCTATATCAACCTTCCCCAAAAGAATGGATCCACACTCGACGTCCTCGCTCTCGTGATCAGCGAGACTAATCCTTAGCACCTGGGGGGGGGGTTAAGGAAAAACAAAGATAAAAGAAAAGGGGGTGAGATAAATCTCAATAAGTTACTAATGCAACTACATGACATGCTATGATGCAATAAGCAATAACCAATAATTATCATCACATAGCACATAGCAATTATCATATAACAGATAGCAGCGGAAATAAACACATAACAAAGGATATAGCCAAGGTTTTCCAAACCGGAACATCCAAATAAAGGATCGCTGCGCAGCTTCAATAATCAACAATCATCATCTTCATAATAGCATGAAAGCCGAAGAGAAACCCCGGTACCGGAACCAATAATCAAATTAAGTGTCACAAGGGACGGGAGTCATGCCACAAAGTCATGCTCCAAGAAGCTAAAATGCACACAAAGGAGCTAGCTCTTCTCACATCCAAGGCCAATCTGGAGGAGGGTAATAATGGGGCAAAACAATGGTCAACATCACAATGGACTTGGCCGTGCCATCATAATGCTTCGCATCGCCCAAACACACACAAAATACCAGCTGGACTTTCACGTAAAGGCTAAGTAATAAAATACTAGCACGATAAACAACGAAGGATTCCAAAGTAGGGAATCATGCCAAGAAGTCACCAAGAAAGTGAAATAAACCAACGATACACAATTAACGTGTTCCAACAATCTTAACAATGATAACACAATTTCCATATAACATTTGACCACAAAGGATCCAATTAAATCGAGCACTCTACCCAATTTACTTACTCATATCGAAGAGCTTCAGGAGAGCTTTAAAACGGTAATTTATACGCCTAAAACGGAGTCCGGATGAACAAGATATGGCCCTCAAAAGATTGGACCAAAGAGGGGAATAAATTTCATAACAGGGGAGGGGGATGCGCGCGCCTCCAATGGAGGGGATGCGCGCGCCTCCTAGATCAGTTGGAAACTCAAGTTGGGAGAAGGAGAGGGTGCGCGCGTTTCACATACTTGGGTGCGTGCGCCTCTTAAGTACAGAAGGTCTTGATTCAAAGATGGCCTAAGGGTGCGCGCGCCTCCTAAGGGAGGATGCGCGCGCCTCCTGGCCCGGAAAGGCAAATTCCGGCCAAATTTCTGGGTATCCTCCATTAATAACCCCAAATCCAATACACACCAAATATTTACCATTTCTAACACTACCAGAAGGGAACTAAGGTACCTACACCATTTTGAGCCAAAATAACTCCAACAACATCATCTAAGGACCTCACTCAAGGGTGATTCAAATACCAAAATTTCACCAAAATGAACAAAGTGCAAATCACTCCCAAATCAACCCAAGATGCAATAAATGGCATTCAAAACATCAAATAAACATGGAATAGCATTTCTAGCATAAAAATAGGGGGAAAAGTAACTTACACGGATTTCTCAAAGTTGACGGAATTCAAATCTTTTTGGCTCTACGCGATCCTATCGACGATCTACACAACGTTCAAGTTTTAAGAAATGGATGATAATGAGAGGAAGATGGAGAAATGAAGAGAGAAGGAAAGAGGAAGAAACTTACCCAAATGCTAGAGAGAGGAAGAGAAATGGCTGGGAGATGGAGAATGGGGAGGTTGAGTGTATGAGGGAGAAGGGGAGGAGTAGGGACGGAGTAGGGAATGATTTCAAACATTTACACTTAGGCCCCCTCCACTACACTACACACAAACACTACACTCCCTACTAATAATTAAGACTCAACACTTCCACACTAGCCCAAATAACTCGAATAAAATGCTAGGCATAATTATTATAACACATAAATTGCACACATAATTATTTAAATAAATAATAATTTAAATAAATAATAATTTAAATAAATAAATAAGCAAATAATTAAATAATACTCATTTAATTGCTAATAAAATAGAGCCTATATTTCGGGTCGTGACATTCACTCCCCCTTAAAGAAAATTCGACCCGAATTTTAACGAGACTTACCTTAAACAAAAAGCCACGGAAATTTCCTCTCGATCTCATCTCGGAGCTCCCAAGTCGACTCCTCGATGTTATGATTCCTCCAAAGAACTCGAACCAACGCGATGCTCTTGCTCCTCAACTCTTGAACTTTAGAATCAAGAATCCGAACCGGTCGTTCCTCATAAGACATATCGGGCTCAATATCTTCCGGTATCCTCGGTAACACGTGAGACGGATCATGAACATACTTCCGAAGCATAGAAACGTGAAAGACGTTATGCAACCGGTCCAAAGATGACGGTAATGCGAGACGATACGCTAGAAGTCCAACCTTTCCCAAAATCTCAAACGGACCAATAAACCTCGGAGCCAACTTGCCTTTCTTCCCAAACCTACGAATACCCACCTTCGGAGACACTTTCATGAATACCAAATCACCGGTCTGAAAGCTAAGATCTCGCCTTCTGTTATCTGCGTAGCTCTTATGTCGACTCTGGGCTGTTTTCAATCTATCCCGGATAACTTTAACTTTCTCAACCGAATCCTGAAGCAAATCAATACCCATAATCTTCGCTTCACCAACCTCATCCCAATAAATAGGCCTCAAACGGTGCCATCTCGATACTAGCCTGATAACTGTTGTTGTAAGAGAATTCCACTAACGGTAGGTGCGAATCCCAAGAATCGGAAAAGTCTATCGAACACGCTCGCAACATATCCTCCAAAATCTGAATAGTCCTCTCGGATTGACCATCGGTCTGAGGATGAAAAGCCGTGCTGAATCGCAAATCTGTACCCAAAGCTTCCTGAAACGCCTTCCAGAATCTAGAAGTAAACCTCGGGTCTCGATCTGACACAATGCTAACCGGAACCCCATGCAATCTAACAATCTCATCGATATAAAGGGTCGCAAGCTTTTCCATCGAATATCTGATATCAATAGGCAAGAAATGGGCACTCTTGGTCAATCTATCCACTATTACCCAAACACTGTCATACTTCCTACGGGTACGAGGTAGTCCCGTAACGAAATCCATAGTCACATGCTCCCATTTCCACTCGGGAATCTCCAACGGCTGAAGTAACCCCGCGGGTCTCTGATGCTCGGCTTTGACCTGCTGACATGTTAAACACTTCGAAACATACTCTGCTATTTCCCTTTTCATGTTAATCCACCAAAATTGTTGCTTCAAATCCTGATACATCTTCGTACTACCCGGATGAATAGTATACCTCGATTTGTGACCCTCATCAAGAACCCTCTGTTTAACTCCATCAACATCCGGAACACACAAACGACCACGGAAAGTCAAAACTCCAATCAAACTCAATGAAAAATCCTCGAAATTCTTTACCTTCAATTTACTCATTATCCTCACCAACTCGAGATCTTCTTTTTGAGCTTCCTTTATCCTCTGAATTAGGGTCGGAGACACTCTAATATTCGCAAAAATAGCCCCATGTCTCGATTCACGAGGAGACCAATCTCGAACATCCTCAAGCATTTCCCATTCACGAACCATCATCGAAGCCACATAAGATTTTCTACTAATCGCATCGGCTACCACATTCGCCTTCCCCGGATGATAAGAAATCGTGCAATCATAATCCTTCAACGATTCCATCCATCGGCGCTGTCTATTATTCAACTCTTTCTGGGAGAAAAGGTACTTCAAACTCTTGTGATCCGTAAAAATTTCAAACTTCGCCCCATAAAGGTAGTGCTTCCATTTGTGCAACGCAAAGACAATAGCCGCTAACTCCATATCATGAGTCGGGTAATTCTGTTCACTCGGGGTCAACTTCCTCGAAGCATAAGCAATTACTTTCCCATTCTGCATCAACACACAACCCAAACCCTCTTTCGAAGCATCACTGTAAATCACTAGGCCATCGCTCCCATTAGGCAAAGTCAAGATCGGTGCAGTAGTCAACCTCTTCTTCAATTCCTCGAAACTCTTGTCACACTTCTCGGTCCACACAAACGGAACATTCTTCCAGGTCAACTGAGTCATCGGAGTAGCAATCCTCGAAAACCCTTCAATAAACCTTCGGTAATAACCGGCTAAACCCAGAAAGCTTCTAATCTCTGTCACTGATTCAGGTCTCTTCCAATCCACTATAGCCTCTATCTTTGACGGATCCACAGAAATACCGTCTTTCGAAATAACATGACCCAGAAATGACACCTTCTCGAGCCAAAATTCGCATTTACTGAACTTCGCAAATAATTTCTCCCTCGCAAGAACGGATAAAACTGTCCTCAAATGCTGCTCGTGCTCCTCTCGAGATTTCGAATAAACAAGAATGTCGTCGATGAAAACCACCACAAACGAATCAAGATAGGGATGGAAAACCCGGTTCATCAAATCCATAAACACAGCAGGCGCGTTCGTAAACCCAAACGGCATAACCAAAAACTCATAATGACCATACCGAGTGCGAAAAGCAGTCTTCCGAATATCCTCTGATCGAACCTTCAACTGATGGTACCCACTCCTCAAATCAAGCTTAGAGAAAACCACGGACCCTTGAAGCTGATCAAACAAATCATCAATATGCGGTAGAGGATACTTATTCCTCACCGTAACCTGATTCAACTTCCGGTAATCTATGCACAATCTCAACGAACCATCTTTCTTCCGCACAAAAAAACCGGTGCTCCCCACGGGGAAACACTAGGGCGGATAAATCCTCGGTCAAGCAACTCTTGCAACTGGACCTTTAACTCCTTCAACTCTGCGGGAGCTAACCTATAAGGTGCTTTCGAAATTGGAGCCGTACCCGGCAAAAGATCTATACAAAACTCAATCTCACGATCGGGAGGCATATCATACTCGGTAGAGAAAACATCGAGAAATTCCCGAACTACCCGAACACTATCCAAACTAGGGGATTCTTTCCTAGTATCAAGAACACTAGCCAAATATCTCTCACAACCACTATGCAATAACTTTCTCGCTTTCATAAAAGAAATTAAGCGAACCTTTCTACTCAGAGGACTAGCCTCAAACACAAATTTAGGCACATCGGGAATAGAAAAAGTAACAGTTTTCTTACGGCAATCGACAGAAGCATGAAACTTGCTCAACCAATCCATACCCAAAATGACATCAAAGTCTTGGATAGGAAGAACTACCAAATCCGCACAAAGGACACGACCACAAACAACCACATCACAAGCACGAAAGACTCGATCAGAAATCAAGCATCCTCCTATAGGGGTCGACACCTCTAGCACGTACGGTAAAGACTTGAATGCAGCATTTAACATGGAAGCAAATTGCACAGAAATGTATGAATGAGATGATCCTGGATCTACTAACGCTCGTGCGCTCACATTAGACACAGAAATAATACCTCCAATAACGGACGGATCATCGGTAGCTTGTTGTTGATTCATGGCATAAACCTTCCCTTGAACTTTGGGCTTCCCGGTAACATCCCTTTTCTGACCTTGATTATTACCAACTCCTGACCCGGATGCTTGTCCTCTACCTCTCGGGCAATCTTTTACAAAGTGACCCATTTGACCACAATTGGTGCACCTTCCTTGCTTCTTCCAACAACGGTCTTCAGAATGACCTTCCTTTTGACAATACGAACAAAGCCTCCTGATTTGGCTCCCTTGGTTCCCGGAAGTGGTACCCGGGTTCTTTGGGGTCGGTTGTCCTCGGAACTGAGATTGTCCCCCAAAGTTACCTCGATTATCAATTCTCGGTTGTGACTTGCTCTGCGCTCCTTGCTTACTCGGGTTAGCTATCTCGGTTTTCCTTTTGTGTTCCCCAATATCTTGCTCTATAAGATAGGCTCGGTCCACCGCATCTTGGAATGTCACTATCCGCTGAGCAATAAGCTGAGTACGAATGGAGGTCTTCAATCCCCGAATAAATCTCATAGCCTTTTGTTCCTCGGTCCTCACCAAATAGTCGCAATACCAGGCTAATTCTATGAACTTAGCCGAGTATTGTGCTATAGACAACACACATTGCTCTAGGTTGAGTAGCTCGATCTCCTTTCGGTTTTGATCAACAACCGGAATGAAATGCTCCTTGAATTTGCGCACAAACAACTCCCACGCATACACCGTGTGAGTATCATCCCAAATGGCTTTAACACCCTTCCACCAATGCTCGGCGGCTCCCACAAGCTTGTAAGCCGCGAACCGGACCTTGTCCTCATCCGAACACCCAAATACATCATAAATCTTCTCCATAGACTCAATCCACAACTCAGCTTTCCTTACATCGGGCTCCCCATTGAATTCAACCGGTTTCAACTTCAGAAATTGCTCCAATCCATAGCGGGGTGGTGCTTTCTCTACCCTCGGACCTTGATCATGTATGGCCTTCATGGCCACCTCGAACATGCCTTGGAACATGGCATGGGATTCTTCCCTCGTATCATTCTGATTCGGTGCTCCACTAGTGCCTCCTCTGTTTCTTCTTCCAGACATTGAGAGCAATTACCTGTATAAAACATCAACCGTTAATCACTCCGCACACTACTACCCACCTAGGTCATACTAATCCACCTAGACTTATACTTAGAGCTAATGCCACAGCTCTGATACCAACTGTCGCGACCCCGGACCCCGCGGGCCCGAGACCGCGATCTGGACGTCGACTCTAAAACCAAAACTCAGAAATACTGGAGTTAAAAATTTCATTTGATACCAAAAGGGGTGATGATCCAAAGTTTTACAAAACCAAGTTTGACAAAAACCAATTACAACTTATCATAAACTTCCACAAGTTCATGCCAACAAAATACAAATATACACAATTCTTAGTGACGTCATTGTTTGGTACAACTACCCCAAAATGGTTACACATCTACATAAAGTAAACCAACCTATATCAACCTTCCCCAAAAGAATGGATCCACACTCGACGTCCTCGCTCTCGTGATCAGCGAGACTAATCCTTAGCACCTGGGGGGGGGGTTAAGGAAAAACAAAGATAAAAGAAAAGGGGGTGAGATAAATCTCAATAAGTTACTAATGCAACTACATGACATGCTATGATTCAATAAGCAATAACCAATAATTATCATCACATAGCACATAGCAATTATCATATAACAGATAGCAGCGGAAATAAACACATAACAAAGGATATAACCAAGGTTTTCCAAACCGGAACATCCAAATAAAGGATCGCTGCGTAGCTTCAATAATCAACAATCATCATCTTCATAATAGCATGAAAGCCGAAGAGAAAACCCCGGTACCGGAACCAATAATCAAATTAAGTGTCACAAGGGACGGGAGTCATGCCACAAAGTCATGCTCCAAGAAGCTAAAATGCACACAAAGGAGCTAGCTCTTCTCACATCCAAGGCCAATCTGGAGGAGGGTAATAATGGGGCAAAACAATGGTCAACATCACAATGGACTTGGCCGTGCCATCATAATGCTTCGCATCGCCCAAACACACACAAAATACCAGCTGGACTTTCACGTAAAGGCTAAGTAATAAAATACTAGCACGATAAACAACGAAGGATTCCAAAGTAGGGAATCATGCCAAGAAGTCACCAAGAAAGTGAAATAAACCAACGATACACAATTAACGTGTTCCAACAATCTTAACAATGATAACACAATTTCCATATAACATTTGACCACAAAGGATCCAATTAAATCGAGCACTCTACCCAATTTACTTACTCATATCGAAGAGCTTCAGGAGAGCTTTAAAACGGTAATTTATACGCCTAAAACGGAGTCCGGATGAACAAGATATGGCCCTCAAAAGATTGGACCAAAGAGGGGAATAAATTTCATAACAGGGGAGGGGGATGCGCGCGCCTCCAATGGAGGGGATGCGCGCGCCTCCTAGATCAGTTGGAAACTCAAGTTGGGAGAAGGAGAGGGTGCGCGCGCTTCACATACTTGGGTGCGTGCGCCTCTTAAGTACAGAAGGTCTTGATTCAAAGATGGCCTAAGGGTGCGCGCGCCTCCTAAGGGAGGATGCGCGCGCCTCCTGGCCCGGAAAGGCAAATTCCTGCCAAATTTCTGGGTATCCTCCATTAATAACCCCAAATCCAATACACACCAAATATTTACCATTTCTAACACTACCAAGAAGGGAACTAAGGTACCTACACCATTTTGAGCCAAAATAACTCCAACAACATCATCTAAGGACCTCACTCAAGGGTGATTCAAATACCAAAATTTCACCAAAATGAACAAAGTGCAAATCACTCCCAAATCAACCCAAGATGCAATAAATGGCATTCAAAACATCAAATAAACATGGAATAGCATTTCTAGCATAAAAATAGTGGGGAAAGTAACTTACACGGATTTCTCAAAGTTGACGGAATTCAAATCTTTTTGGCTCTACGCGATCCTATCGACGATCTACACAACGTTCAAGTTTTAAGAAATGGATGATAATGAGAGGAAGATGGAGAAATGAAGAGAGAAGGAAAGAGGAAGAAACTTACCCAAATGCTAGAGAGAGGAAGAGAAATGGCTGGGAGATGGAGAATGGGGAGGTTGAGTGTATGAGGGAGAAGGGGAGGAGTAGGGAGGGAGTAGGGAATGATTTCAAACATTTACACTTAGGCCCCCTCCACTACACTACACACAAACACTACACTCCCTACTAATAATTAAGACTCAACACTTCCACACTAGCCCAAATAACTCGAATAAAATGTTAGGCAAAATTATTATAACACATAAATTGCACACATAATTATTTAAATAAATAATAATTTAAATAAATAAATAAGCAAATAATTAAATAATACTCATTTAATTGCTAATAAAATAGAGCCTATATTTCGGGTCGTGACATGTACTTTGGCTTACACCAATTTAGCTTCTTCCTTGATCTATCTCTGTAGATCTTAATGCCAAGGACGTATGTGGCTTCATCCATATTCATCATTGCGAAACACTTTCTTAACCAAATCTTTACAGATTAAAGTGTAGGAATGTCATTTCCAATGAGCAATATGTCATCCACATATAAGATAATGAATAGCACCGTGCTCCCACTAATCTTCTTGTATATACAAGATTCATCTTCGTTCTTGATGAAGCCAAACTCTTTGATTCATCAAAACGGATATTCCAACTCCCAGAAGCTTGCTTTAATCCATCCCATGAATCTGCGCAAGTTTCATACCTTTTAGAATTTTCTTGACTATCAAAACCTTTAGGTTGTATCCAATACATCCTTAAGTGAGTTCCTGTTAGGGAACGCTGTTTTAACATCCATCTATCAAATTTCATATTCCAAATATGAAGATATGACCATATAAATTCTGGTATGTTCTTTACCACCCATGTAAGTTTTCTCCAAGAAAACTTAATCTCATCCTTTGGTTTTTACACCTTAGGATAGAATGATCAAGTTCCAAACTTGATTATTACACATGGATTGCCTTTTAGATATTATTACTCTAAGTCATTAATCTAAATGTGGAGTGGACATTGCATCTTTGATAGGTGGTAAACGTGTCATTTTCAATGAACTTTACCTCAATACTTTCTATTTTGAAATATCCAATATTTCTTGTTATAGATTGTATCCTATCATGTACGCAAGTACTTTGTATAACTTTGAACGGACTTTTCACGACTCCTTGTGAAAACTTGTTCAACTTCCATCTTAGGTTAAATTATATTTTCTAGGTCTCGAACCATTCGAGATATATTTTACTCCCACTGATTCTTTTAGATATAAACCATTTATCTAGAAAAGTACCATCATAAGCAACAAACCATTTGTTTCTTACGAGTAAAATGTTATCCTCATGTTTCCTTAGGATATCCCATGAAAATATATTTATTAGATTTAAATGTGAGTGTGTCCCAGATAACTCCTTTCCAAAAGGTCTCATGGTCTTAAATCTTTATGAAAGACAAACTGAGTTTTCTTTCACCTTTTAACCTCTTTTGATGGAACTCAAATTAGTGTAATTATAGCGGTCTCCAATGTATAACCCCAAAACAAATAATGGAAGATTAATTTGACTTTATCGTCTAATGAACCATATCCAATAAGGTTCTTTATCTCCACGTAGATACATCATTCCAAATGGTGTTCTTAGTGGAGTTAATTATGAAACTTTTTCACAATCTTAACGATGACTATCAAAATCTTGGTTTAATTATTCATCATCTTGATCTAGTCAGAATCTTTGAATAGTTTTACCAAGTCATTACAAAATTCTCTTTTAGCATTGCTACTTAATGCACCATATACATCGAAATGTAATAGTTCAAGTAAGATGTTAGCCTTTTACCAATCATAGTAAAAGAAGTCTTGGTCCAAGTAAATAAGTCTTGCATAAATCATATGATTCCAAATCATATGACTTTAAAACTCCGTCCCATGGAATTTTAGATATGCATTTCTTATTTATTTGATCAAAACAATAATGCATAAGAAATTTAATTACTTATGTTATAGTCTCATTTATTTATTTTGTTCTTCAAGATATAGGATATAAAATTTATTTATATGATAACACAATGAAGTAAATCATAATAAATAAATCACCTTTCTTATTCTAAATAAGAAATAAATATCCTTCATTATCTTATAACAAAATAATATTTTCTACTTCATGAGTAAAGTCACTTTATCAGTGTTCTACGAACAATTCTGCAACCATTGCATCATTACCATTCATAGGTCTAACTTTATTATAAGTAGTCTTTCAATCCACTAATTATTGCACATTTTAAAAAATGTGAGATCCACATCCGGTATCAATACCCAATAATTAAATTTAGAAAGATTATTTTATAACATAAATATCCCAAGTGGTAGTCCCACTACCATTCTAATTTATTGATCATCTAGAATTTTGATTACAATTTTAAATGATCAATCCAATTTCCACTTTACCAAATTGCATCAATTAGAGTTATAATTTTAACCACAATTATTTCCTTTAGGTTTGACAAGTCTGTCTTACCTTTCCATAGACATTTGGCCCCTTTTCATCATGAACCATGAGCACTGGAGAACCATTCTCCACTATCTTCATCTCCGCAGTTTCAAGCATGTCATGCAACTCGGAGAGATTCTTTTATCCATTCCAAGCATGTTATAGTTCATCACAAAGTGATTATAACTCTTAATCAATGAATTTAAGAATGAGATCCGTGGCTTGCTCCAATCCAATTGGACATCCTAGTTTCTCAATATGCTCTATGTAGCCTTTCTTTTAAGTATGTGAGGTTCCACTTGTTTCCCTTTACTCATTTTGCAATAAGTGAATGCAATAATGGTTTTATACCTTTCTTGCTTAGATTGCTCTTAAACCATGTCTCTTAACTCCATGTTTATCTAATAAGCTTCCACAAGTTCCAAACTTTGTTGGAGTTTTGAGCACATAATCGCGAGCATGAGACAACTCATATCCCTAGAATCATACTCATGTTTCTTGTGATTGTCTCTTCCGCCCTAGGGGCATTGGCTTTGGGTTCCTTTAAGAATAGGCCTATCAAGAATGTACAACCCTTCTTTTGCCTTAGAACGATTCTTAGGCTCAGGATCCAATCCATGAAGTTTGTACCATTCTCTTGAAGCTTATCCTTAACAATGATTGATCGCAATGATATTAAGTTAGTTGTCATTATCCACAACTCATGCAAAAATTTCCAAAATTTTATAAGTACCAATCTCATTAAAGAGATAAATAATGTATTTTCCAAAAATACTCCCACTAAATTATATAACCTTCTTATACATCTAATGTATAATATAATTTAAATGGGGTAAGATCCAACTTTAATTTAATTTCAAGTTCGCTAAGACGGATTACACAAAATCAAATTAATTAGGTAGACATCCCTGTCAATCATATCCCATATGACTCTTAGATCCTTTTTATGAGATTCTTTTGAGATTGGGCTAAGATCCAACTTTAATTTAATTTCAAGTACGCTTTGGTGCACCGCTTAAAATCAAATTAATTAGGTAGACAATTTCTTGCCAATCATATCCCATATGATTCTTAGGGATCCAATTTCTAAAGCATGTTTAATCTCATCTTTGCTTTAGGCCCAAAACTGTTTTGACGCCCAATTAAGTCTAACCATTTTAAACGCATAGTTGATGTGCCTCGCTAGGGCGTGCCCACATCATCCATCTTGCTCATACATGAATAAAGTTAATGCATCTCGCTAGGGCGAACCCACATTAAAATCACCCATGTACTAACAAGTGTTTTAATCATGGCGTGACGAAAAGACTTAAAACTTTTCTTGAAGGTTTATCTCCATATAGCATACAACACATTTATGAGCACACAAGATAAACATGTTATGCATCAAGTTTAGCCACTAAATTAATCATCATTAATTTAAGCATAATATTTACGTGTCATTAGTTTCTCTATAATTATGAGGATGAGACTATTTGAACTTTGGATATCATCTCCAAATCAAGACAACAAGAAGTGCGGCCGAACTAAGCCATAAGACAACCACAATTCCGCACTAATTCAAGAAACCAAGAAAGTAGTCCATGTGGCCGAAACTAAGCAATAGATGGTCTCGATAAACGTAGGCCAATTGCATCCACAATTCCACATGGGTCTCCACTCTTAAATCAAGAACTTTTGTTTCTCAATTTTAGCAATTATGAACTCTTAATAATTCTAACTTCGTTTTACCTTTGAAACTTTGATTGCGATCAAGTTTGGGAAACACAGTCTCGATGAACGTAGATTAGCCATCCAAACCTTGATCCAATCTCAGAATCAAATGACAAAAAAAATAGGAATTCAAACCACCCAAGTCCACCCCGCGACCAAAAAGAAAACCCCCCGCTCCAGACTAGAAGGTCCGGCCGGGGTCCTTCCCATGGTCCGGTCGGACCCTTCGAAAAACATAATAGGTCTGGTCGGGTCCTATGACTGATCCGACCGGACCCTACGAAGAACGCAGCAGTTTTTCAAGTTTCGAAAATTTGTCTCAAAATTGTTTTTCTCCGATTCAATTAGGATTTGGTGTTCTCGATGATCCAATCATCATGAACATCAGAACCTTGAATGAACAATTCATGAATCCTTAGATTATCAAAACTTTGATCCAATAAAACATTGATAACCCAAAAATCCACTATAATTTTTATTGCGATTGAATAGTGCGATTAAAGTTTATAAAACAGTAAACCACATAAAACGTATATAACACATAAACATCATAATCCCAATATTCAAATCATGCTAGGCACATAAACAAACAATTTATATACACACAACATGATTATGTATTGAAATAATCAACATGAACGGGGCTCTGATACCACAGATGGGTTTCGTAGTAACATACGCAGCGGAATTAAGCATTTAAAATTTTCATGAAACCCAAAGCCCATAGATCCATTCATATGATTATATCAAATACATGCATAATGAATACTATAATACAAACCCATGATGACTTTGATTTTGCAACCTTGAATTCGATGGAGGCTTGAAAGCTTGATCACGAATAGAGCAAGAACACAAACTTTGAAGATGATAAGTTTCACCCTCTAGCGGTATCCACACCACGAACGAATATCAAGAACACTTGATCTTGGTTGCTAGACCAAATTATGAAACACACTTTCACAATTGTATTGACTATATGGAATTATGAATTCTTGAACTAGGATTCGAAATCTCTAATCAAGAATATTGTTCTCTCAAAACTACTAGGTTTCATTAGCTTAATGGCTGGTGAAAAGATGCTTATATAGGTCCTAGTCATTAACCGTTAATGACCTAAAATTCCTAAATCCCGTCACCCAATTAAGGAAACAAACTTTTTGTCTAAGAAGCTCTGGCACGGTCGTGCCCTAAAACTGGCACGGTCGTGCCAATAGGGTCGAGCCTGCCTTCCCTTTTCTGATTATTTGCATGGTCGTGCTTTATAATCGGTACGGTCGTGCCAAGCACTTTAGCACGGTCGTGCCATAAAACAAGCACGGTCGTGCCCAACCAGAAAAACCCATTTTTCCATAATTCCAATTCAGTCATTTAGGATTCGTTCTATTCGTGTGTGACCCTATAGGATTACACTAAGTTGGCAATGGGCCCAATCATGAGCCCATAAGATACGATTAGGTTCTAGCAAACCGTCATACCTACCCAAATAGTGTAACTAGATACAAGTTCGCATTCCATTTAGAACATGTCATAATCCCTTTGTCCACGATGTCATTGAACACAAGTCATGGTTAACAAGTCAACTTGTCTTGTTCAATACTTTTCTCGATCCCGAATATGTTGATAATCCAAATGACATTGATCTAATCAATCCATTTGAGTTTGGCCAAACATTTCATCAACATCATTCTACGAGGGGCCCAAGCTTTACATCTCTCCGAAGAGGTACAAATCCAATTAGCTTATTATTCTTCCCTACGTGAATCCAATTATGCTAATCATACCCTTTATAACTACCTGGTTAAAGGTAGCATTTGAATATGTCAAACATAATCTTCATCAAGTGGAAGACTATAATAACTTCATGTCTAAAGATTCAAATAACATAACTAATATGAGATATATATATGACATAGACCATGACATAAATCTCATACAGCGGGTCATGTCCAGTACCTTGTTCCAAACAAGTACCCATAAATCTAACATGATCATCCCATGATCATTTAGCCTTTATACTAGTACTTAACAAGCTCTAGGGACGGAGATTATTATAAGCAAACATGAGCATTAATAATAATAAAATATCTCTTCATTAATATGAATATAATGATAACACATACAACGTTTAACAAACGTGCCTAGGGCACCAACACCAACACAGTCCAGACATCCGTACTGATGGTTTGGAAAAACCGGGACGCGGCCACACCATCCGTACGGATGGTTTGTCCGCTGACAGATTGTTGGCAGATTTCTTTTTCGAATTAGGTCACTCCCTGGTACAAATATGAGTTGTTTTCAGCTGCCAAAAACCATGCTATTGCATAGATTTTAGAAATCACAAAATTCTTTCTTGGATAAAGATTAACACATATTTTACTAGTATTATTAAGGTTTGATAATCTTCATTATCAAACCATAATATTCAAGGGAGATTGAAGAAGGGTTCTTCAAGGAGTTTTTCAAGGCCTAAGAAGATCTAGCAGTCGTATTCAAGAAGCATTCTTGAAGTCCATTCGAAGTGTGTATCAACGATAGGGGGTACTTGCTTTAGTATCTTAATTCAAAGTTTCATATTTCAAATCTACAAGAGGTTAGTTTCTTTCATCATACTATTATGACTTATTGATATAAACGGATCTAGGGTTTGGGTTTTATTTATGTCTAATCTTCCGCTGCGCATGAATCATGAAAACCCAACACCTACATGCTCAAAACTCCAGAAGGAAAAGAACTGAAGCACCCATGGCATTCGGAGTACTTGAGGAAATTCTATCAGTAACACATCGGCACCTTTTACTATCTTTTAATGCTTTCTATGATCAGATTTTTTAGTCTTTAGTTTTCTAGTTTCTATTAGTGTAGATATTCCTAGTTTTTTATTCTATCAATAAATTTCTTCTTTCACATTGTTGAATTTACATTCTTAGTACATGACACTGGAACCCGGTCTAAGCACTGCTTGACAATGCCTAGATCATTATTCAAAGTCTGTAGCATTCAACGCCTGATTTCCTAAAACATTTGAGCCAAACAAACTCAAATAAAAGCCTAGTTCCAATAACTAGCCTGGCCACGGCATACTTGACATGCAGGGTCCCCATTTGACTTAAGATTAAGACATCTAACTCCCTCGACAATTTGAGCCTAGTTTTGACAACTAGTCCACTCAAATTTAACAAACCGAGCACATGACGCTCATCGTGGCCTGTAGCGGGAAACAAACCACTGCCTACAAATACTTAGCTGGAACTGGCTACGCAAAGTTCTCTCATCCCCCCAAGCCGAGTCAGATATCTCAAACCGAGATAACCTGACAAGAACAGGAAATCAAACTGACACTTGACTACATGACAGTAAGTGCAAGCAAAATGATAATTATCTCAAACCGAGGTAACATTTATCCCAAGACATCCTCAAAACAAGGATAACGAGAATGCTAAGTATTTATGCCCCCCAAACTTCACTGGGCCAAGGCAGTTAAGTACTAACAAGCAAACAAAAAGTAAATTGTATCTACAACCAAACCGGCATTACAAACCCTTACCCAGAGAGCAAGTTTATGAACAAAACATCGGCATCCTATCCTAAACCAGCGCCGGCCTCCTTCTCTGCTTTCTCTAAAAGCTCCTCAAAGTTCCCCGGTTCCAAAGTTGAAGGGTCCCAAACGGTCCTCTTAGCCTTACGATCTCGGGATCGGATGATATTAAGGCCGCCCTCAGAAAAGGGGACCAAGGAGTGAGCAGCCCTAGCCTCCACGCTGTATGGGTCTTGATGAAAAAGGTAAGAACATTTATCCAGTGGTACGTTGACTTCAGGATCAATATGAAGGATCCGAGTCAAGTTGGACCACGCATCATTGTAAACCGTGCCGACTTCATCGCTCACGTCTTTCGTAAACTGAGGTCCCTTCTTGTACGCCTCGACAACAGCCTTATCCCTCACCAGCACGCTCTCTTCTAGTCGAGCATATCTATCTTCCAACAGAGCAAGCTTATCCTCGGCCGTGGCTTTCTTGACATCCAAAATCTTGGTGTAACGCCCGTCCTAATTCCTGTTAAATTCTTGACTTGCATATTTATATGCTATTTTATTTGAGTTAATTATTTAACTAATTGAGCAAGTTTAGGTCCTAATTGTTCAAGTTGAAAATTTAGGGTCATTTGTGAAAAATAAATTTTAGGGGCTAAAATGCTCAAATTGAAACTTGAAGGGCCTTTTTGTCAAAGTTAGAACTTGAGGGGCCAAAGTGTAAATCTTTGAAAGTTGTAAGTATATCTTCTTGTTTGGTTGCCTGAGAAAGCATTTTCTCCCCCAATTCTCATACGTTCCTCTGTCTCATAAAAGGAAGTTAGGGTTTACCCTATTCTCGATCCCTCTCGCTTAATTATGCCTCTGTTCGAAAATCTGACTTCGCATAAATGATTAGGGTGGTGAGTAGAGCATTTCTGTCATGACCCGAAAACTAGGCTCTATTTTATTAGTAATAAATAATTATTATTTATTTATTTGCTTATTTATTTATTTAAATTATTATTTATTTAAATATTTATGTGTGCATTTTATGTTTCATAATAATTATGCCTAGCATTTTATTTGAGTCATTTGGGTTAGTGTAGTATTGTTGGGTCTTAATTGTTAGTAGGGAGTGTAAGTATTTGTGTGTAGTGTAGAGGAGGGGGCCTAAGTGTAAGTTCTTTTAAATCATTTTAACTACTCCCTCCCTACTCCTCATCTTCTCCCTCACTCTCTCCATTCCCTGCATTCTCTCTCTCCCTTCCATAGAAAGGTAAATTTCTTCTCTCCCTTCTCTCTTCATTCTACCTATCTTCCTCTCATTATTTCTCATTTCTCATAATATGAAACATGTTTAGATCGTCGATAGGATCGTAGGAAGCCAAAAATATTTGAAATCCGTCATCTTTGAGAAATTCCAAGTAAGTTGCTTTTCCCCCATTTTTATGTTAAAGTGTTCATTTCATGTTTATATAATGCTTTAGTTGTTATATTTGAAGTTTGGTTGAGTTTATAATTTATTTGGGAATTATTTGGGTTTTTGGGTTAAAAATGGTGAATATGTGAATGTTGGGTTTAAATCTTGTTTTGGGTTGTGAGATGGTGTTGTTTAGGTTCCCTTGATGTTTAGATGTTGTTTTAGTACCTTGGAAACTAGTTTGAAAGCTTTGATTTTGAGAATTTAGTGAAGGTTTGTGTTTTGGTTCGAAAATGGTGAACCCAGCTCTGTTTCTCCGACCCAGAATTGATCCGGGCGCCCGCCCATACGCCCATGAGCGCCCGCTTACTTGTGATGTTAATGACCCGTAGTTTCTGCCTCTAGGGAGCGCCCGCCTGCTCCTTTCTGAGCGCCCGCCCGTACCCTTTCGGGCGACCGCCCGCCACCGCCTAGGCGCCCGCCCGCCCCCTTTTCCTGGCACTTACTCTTTGCTTGTTTTCGGTTTAGGTTGTAACTTCAATCCACGTTTGGGCCTTGTTCCCTTAGACTTAAATGGCCATTTTGGAATACCCTAATGATGAATTTGGTTCCTTCGTGAATAAATGTGATATGGGATTTGAATTATTATTATTTGGGAATGTTGAAGCACTTTTATGATGTGTGTTTAATCGGTACATCTTTATGGTGATTAATTGAAATGGTTCCCTACTTTGGAACCCTAAGTTGTTTAATTAAGCTAGTATTTATTACTTAGCATTTATTTGAAAGTCCAGCTGGTATTTGTGGTTGTGTCGGGCGATGCGAGATATTGTGATGGCACCGGCCAAGTCCATTATGGTGTCGACCATTGTTTTGCCCTTATTTTCCTCTTCCAGATCAGCCTTGGTTGAGACGTTTGGAGCATGACTTTGTGGCATGGCTCCCGCCCTTTGTGGCACCTTGCTTTGTTATTGGTTCCGGTACCGGGGATTTCTCTTCAGCTTTCATGCTATTATGAAGATGATGATTTGTTGATTATTGAAGCTGCGCAGCGACCTTTATTTGGTTTATCGGTTTGGAAAACCTTGGCTAATATCCTTTGTTATGTGTTTATTTCCGCTGCTATCCGATATATGATAATTGCTATGTGTTATGTGATTTATTATTGATTATTGCATCATAGCATGTCATGTAGTTGCATTAGTAACTTATTGAGATTTATCTCACCCCCTTTCTTTTTATCTTTGTTTTTCCTTAACCCCCCCCCCAGGTGGAAAGGATTAGACTCGCTGATCACGAGGCAGGACGTCGCGAGGGTTGAGCTTTTGGGGCGAGTTGTTTTGGTGGGTTTACATTATATAAATGTGTAACCTTTTTGGGATATTTGTACCAAATATTGACGTCATTAGGATTTGTATATTTTGTAACTTTGGCGTATAAGCTTATGGAGTTTATACTAGTTTTACTTTGTTGTTCAAATGGATTTCAAAACTTTGTGTTATCGTCTTTTGGTATAAAAGGAAATTTTTATCTTCATTATTTTAGAGTTTATTGTTTAAGTCGACGTCCAGCTCGCGATCTCGGGCCCGTGGGGTTTGGGGTCGCGACAGTTGGTATCAGAGCTATGGTTTGGCTCTAAGTATAAGTCTAGGTAGACTAGTATGACCTAGGAGGGTAGTTGTGTTCGGAGTGAGTAACGGTTGATGTTTTATGCAGGTAATTGTTCTCAATGGCTAGAAGAAGAACAGGTGAAGGTTCTAGTGGGGCACAGAATCAGAATGATCTTCGGGAAGAGAACCGTGCTATGTTCCAAGGCATGTTTGAGGCCGCTATGAAGGCTATTCATGACCAAGGACCGAGAGTAGAGCAAGCACCACCACCCCGATATGGTTTGGAGCAATTCTTGAAACTGAAACCGGCAGAGTTCGATGGTGAGCCCGATGTGAAGAAGGCCGAACTATGGGTTGAGTCTATGGAGAAAATCTATGATGTGTTTGGGTGCACGGACGAGGATAGGGTCCGGTTTGCGGCTTATAAGCTTGTGGGTGCCGCCGAGCATTGGTGGAAAGGAGTTAAAGCTAGTTGGGATGACACTCACACAGTGTATGCATGGGAATTGTTTGTGTGGAAGTTCAAAGAGCATTTCATTTCGGTAGTGGATCAGAACCGAAAGGAGATCGAGCTTCTCAACTTGGAGCAAGGTTTGTTGTCTATAGCTCAGTACTCGGCTAAGTTCACAGAATTAGCCCGGTATTGTGACTATCTTGTGAGGACCGAAGAACAGAAAGCTATGAGATTCATCCGGGGTTTGAAGACTTCTATCCGTACTCAGCTTATAGCCCAAAGGATTGTGACATTTCAGGATGTGGTAGACCGTGCCTATCTTATAGAGCAAGATATTGGGGAACATAAGAGGAAGACCGAGGTAGCCAACCCGAGTAAGCAAGGAGCGCAGAGCAAGTCACAACCAAGGATTGATAACCGAGGTAACTTTGGGGGACAATCTCAGTCCCGAGGGCAACCGACCCCAAGGAACCCGGGTACTACTTCCGGGAACCAAGGGAACCAAAATAGGAGACTTTTTCCTATTGCCAAAAGGAAGGTCCATTCAGAGGACCGGTGTTGGAAGAAACAGGGAAGTTGTACCAATTGTGGCCAAATGGGGCATTATATGAGGGATTGTCTGAGGAATAGAATTCAACCGACTGGGGTAGGAGCTGGGGCTCCACAGGGTCAGAAAAGGGACGCTACGGGAAAGCCCAAGGTCTAAGGAAAGTGTTTGCAATGAATCAACAACAAGCCACAAATTATCCCACAGTTATTGGAGGTATTGTTTCTATATCTAATGTGAGCGCGTATACGTTAGTAGATCCAGGATCATCTCATTCTTACATTTCTGTGCAATTTGATTCTTTACTAAATGCTGCATCTGAGTCCTTGCCCTATGTGTTAGAGGTGTCAACTCCTATGGGAGAGTGTTTGGTGACCGATAGAGTATTTCGTGCTTGTGATGTGCTTATACGTGGTCGTGTCTTGTGTGCGGACTTGGTAGTCCTTCCTATTCAGGACTTTGATGTTATTTTGGGTATGGATTGGTTGATCAAGTTTCATGCTTCTGTCGATTGTCGTAAGAAAGTTGTTACTTTTGCTATTCCCAATGTGCCTAAGTTTACTTTTGAGGCTATGCCTTTTGGTAGGAATTTTCGTATCATTTCTTATGCGAAGGCGAGAAAATTATTGCACCGTGGTTGTGAGGGGTACTTGGCTAGTGTGCTTGATACTAGGAAAGAATCCCCTAGTTTGGAGAGTGTTCGGGTAGTTAAGGAATTTCCCGATGTTTTCTCTTCTGAATATAATATGCCTCCCGATCGTGAGATAGAATTTTGTATAGATCTTTTGCCGGGTACAACTCCGATTTCAAAGGCACCGTATAGGTTGGCTCCTGCAGAGTTGAAGGAACTAAAGGTTCAGTTGCAAGAGTTGCTTGATCAAGGGTTTATCCGCCCTAGTGTTTCCCCGTGGGGAGCACCGGTTTTGTTTGTGCGGAAGAAAGACGGTTCTTTGAGATTGTGTATTGACTACTGAAAGTTGAATCAGGTTACAGTAAAGAACAAGTATCCTCTACCTCACATTAATGATTTGTTTGATCAGCTTCAAGGCTCAGTTGTGTTTTCTAAACTTGATTTGAGGAGTAGGTACCATCAGTTGAAGATTCGATCGGAGGATATTCCGAAGACTGCCTTTCGCACTCGCTATGGTCATTACGAGTTCTTGGTTATGCCGTTTGGGTTGACTAACGCGCCTGCCGTGTTTATGGATTTGATGAACCGGGTTTTCCATCCTTATCTTGATTCGTTCGTGGTGGTCTTTATTGATGATATACTCGTCTACTCTAAATCTAGAGAGGAGCACGAGCAACACTTGAGGACAATTTTATCCATTCTTGCGAGAGAGAAATTATTTGCAAAGTTTAGTAAATGCGAATTTTGGCTCGAGAAGGTTTCATTTCTGGGTCATGTTATTTCGAAAGACGGGATTTCTGTGGATCCTTCAAAGATAGAAGCTATAGTGGATTGGAAGAGACCCGAGTCAGTGACCGAGATCAGAAGTTTTCTGGGCTTAGCCGGGTATTACAGAAGATTCATTGAAGGGTTTTCGAGGATCGCTACTACGATGACTCAGTTGACCCGGAAGGATGTACCGTTTGTGTGGAGTGAAAAATGTCAAAGTAGTTTTGATGAATTGAAGAAGAGGTTAACTACGGCTCCTATTCTTGCGTTACCGAATGGAAATGACGATTTAGTAATTTACAGTGATGCTTCGAAAGAGGGTTTGGGTTGTGTTTTGATGCAGAATGGGAAAGTGATTGCGTATGCTTCGAGGAAGTTGAGCCCGAGTGAACAGAATTATCCTACTCACGACATGGAGTTAGCGGCTATAGTATTTGCGTTGCATAAGTGGAAGCACTATCTTTACGGGGCAAAGTTCAAGATTTTCACGGATCACAAGAGTTTGAAATACCTCTTCTCTCAAAAGGAATTGAATAACCGACAGCGTCGATGGATGGAAATTTTGAAGGACTATGATTGTACGATTTCTTATCATCCGGGGAAGGCGAATGTGGTAGCCGATGCGATTAGTAGAAAATCTTATGTGGCTTCGATGATGGTCCGTGAGTGGAAGATGCTTGAGGATGTTCGAGATTGGTGTCCTCGTGAATCGAGACATGGGGCTATTTTTGCGAATATTAGGGTATCTCCGACCCTAATTCAGAGGATAAAGGAAGCTCAGAAAGAAGATCCCGAGTTGGTGAAGATAATAGGTAAATTGAAGGAAAAGAACTTCGAGGATTTTTCTTTGAGTTCGAGTGGAGTTTTGACTTTCCGTGATCGTTTGTGTGTACCCGATATTGGTGGGATAAAGAGACAAGTTTTAGATGAAGGTCACAAATCGAGATATACTATTCATCCGGGTAATACGAAGATGTACCAGAATATGAAGCAACATTTTTGGTGGAATAATATGAAAAGGGAAATAGCGGAGTATGTTTCGAAGTGTCTAACTTGTCAACAAGTTAAAGCAGAGCATCAGAGACCCACAGGTTTACTTCAGCCTCTTGAGATACCCGAGTGGAAGTGGGAACACATTACGATGGATTTCGTTACGGGACTACCTTGTACCCGTAGGAAGTATGACAGTGTTTGGGTAATAGTGGATAGATTGACCAAGAGTGCCCATTTCTTGCCTATTGACATCAGATATTCAATGGAGAAGCTTGCGACCCTTTATATCGATGAGATCGTTAGATTGCATGGGGTTCCGGTTAGCATTGTGTCAGATCGCGACCCGAGGTTTACTTCTAGGTTCTGGAAGGCATTTTAAAAAGCTTTGGGCACAGATTTGCGTTTTAGTACAGCTTTTCACCCTCAGACCGACGGGCAATCCGAGAGGACTATTCAGATTCTTGAGGATATGTTGCGAGCTTGTGCGATAGACTTCTCTGATTCTTGGGATTCGCACCTACCGTTAGTGGAGTTCTCTTACAACAACAATTATCAGGCTAGTATCGAGATGGCACCGTATGAGGCCTTGTATGGGAGAAAGTGTAGATCGCCTATTTGTTGGAACGAGGTCAGTGAAGCGAAAGTTTTGGGTATTGATTTGCTTCGGGATTCGGTTGAGAAAGTCAAAGTTATCCGGGATAGATTGAAAACAGCCCAGAGTCGACATAAGAGCTATGCAGATAACCGAAGGCGAGATCTTAGTTTTCAGACCGGTGATTTTGTGTTCTTGAAGGTATCTCCGAAGGTAGGTATTCGAAGGTTCGGGAAGAAGGGTAAATTGGCTCCGAGGTTTGTTGGTCCATTTGAAATTTTGGGAAAAGTGGGACTTCTTGCATATCGCCTTGCGTTGCCGTCATCCTTAGACCGGTTGCACAACGTTTTTCACGTTTCTATGCTTCGGAAGTATGTCCATGATCCTTCTCACGTGTTACCGAGGATACCGGAGGATATTGAGCCCGATATGACTTATGAGGAACGACCGGTTAGGATCCTTGACTCCAAAGTCCAAGAATTGAGAAACAAAAGCATTGCGTTGGTTAGAGTTCTTTGGAGGAATCATAATATCGAGGAGTCGACGTGGGAGCTCCGAGATGAGATCGAGAGGAAATATCCGTGGCTTTTTAATTCGGGTAAGTCTCGTTAAAATTCGGATCGAATTTTCTTTAAGGGGGAGTGAATGTCACGACCCGAAAACTAGGCTCTATTTTATTAGTAATAAATAATTATTATTTATTTATTTGCTTATTTATTTATTTAAATTATTATTTATTTAAATATTTATGTGTGCATTTTATGTTTCATAATAATTATGCCTAGCATTTTATTTGAGTCATTTGGGTTAGTGTAGTATTGTTGGGTCTTAATTGTTAGTAGGGAGTGTAAGTATTTGTGTGTAGTGTAGAGGAGGGGGCCTAAGTGTAAGTTCTTTTAAATCATTTTAACAACTCCCTCCCTACTCCTCATCTTCTCCCTCACTCTCTCCCTTCCCTGCATTCTCTCTCTCCCTTCCATAGAAATGTAAATTTCTTCTCTCCTTCTCTCTTCATTCTACCTATCTTCCTCTCATTATTTCTCATTTCTCATAATATGAAACATGTTTAGATCGTCGATAGGATCGTAGGAAGCCAAAAATATTTGAAATCCGTGATCTTTGAGAAATTCCAAGTAAGTTGCTTTTCCCCCATTTTTATGTTAAAGTGTTCATTTCATGTTTATATAATGCTTTAGTTGTTATATTTGAAGTTTGGTTGAGTTTAGAATTTATTTAGGAATTATTTGGGTTTTTGGGTTAAAAATGGTGAATATGTGAATGTTGGGTTTAAATCTTGTTTTGGGTTGTGAGATGGTGTTGTTTAGATTCCCTTGATGTTTAGATGTTGTTTTAGTACCTTGGAAACTAGTTTGAAAGCTTTGTTTTTGAGCATTTAGTGAAGGTTTGTGTTTTGTTTCGAAAATGGTGAACCCAGCTCTGTTTCTCCGACCCAGAATTGATCCGGGCCCCCGCCCATACGCCCATGAGCGCCCGCTTACTTGTGATGTTAATGACCCGTAGTTTCTGCCTCTAGGGAGCGCCCGCCTGTTCCTTTCTGAGCGCCCGCCCGTACCCTTTTGGGCGACCGCCCGCCCCCTTTTCCTGGCACTTACTCTTTGCTTGTTTTCGGTTTAGGTTGTAACTTCAATCCACGTTTGGGCCTTGTTCCCTTAGACTTAAATGGCCATTTTGGAATATCCTAATGATGAATTTGGTTCCTTCGTGAATAAATGTGATATGGGATTTGAATTATTATTATTTGGGAATGTTGAAGCACTTTTATGATGTGTGTTTAATCGGTACATCTTTATGGTGATTAATTGAAATGGTTCCCTACTTTGGAACCCTAAGTTGTTTAATTAAGCTAGTATTTATTACTTAGCATTTATTTGAAAGTCCAGCTTGTATTTGTGGTTGAGTCGGGCGATGCGAGATATTGTGATGGCACCGGCCAAGTCCATTATGGTGTCGACCATTGTTTTGCCCTTATTTTCCTCTTCCAGATCGGCCTTGGTTGAGACGTTTGGAGCATGACTTTGTGGCATGGCTCCCGCCCTTTGTGGCACCTTGCTTTGTTATTGGTTCTGTCGCGACCCCGAACCCCGCGGGCCCGAGACCGCGAGCTGGACGTCGACTTAAAACCAAAACTGTGAAATACCGAAGTTAAAAATTTCCATTTGACACTAAAAGGTGATGTTCCAAAGTTTTACAATAACCAAATACAACTATCATAAACTTCCACAAGTTTATGCCCAACAGAATATAAATGTACACTACTTAATGACGTCATAGTTTGGTACAACTATCCCAAAAGGTTACACATTTATATAATGTAAACCAACCTATAACAACTTTCCCCAAAAGAATGTATCCACACTCGACGTCCTCTTTCTCGTGATCAGCGAGACTAATCCTTAGCACCTGGGGGGAGGTGTTAAGGAAAAACAAAGATAAAAGAAAGGGGGTGAGATAAATCTCAATAAGTTACTAATGCAACTACATGACATGCTATGATGCAATAATCAATAATAAATCACATACACATGACAATCGTCATATATCAGATAGCAATTATCAGATAATGAATAGCAGCGGAAATAAACACATAACAAAGGATATTAGCCAAGGTTTCCAAACCGATACATCCAAATAAAGGATCGCTGCGCAGCTTCAATAATCAACAAATCACATCTTCATAATAGCATGAAAGCCGAAGAGAAAACCCCGGTACCGGAACAATAACCATAAGAACGTCACAAAGGACAAGAGCCATGCCACAAAGTCATGCTCGGTAGCTAGATACATTCACAAAGGAAGCTAACTTATCTCTTCCAAGGCCAATCTGGAAAAGGGTATAGTAAGGGCAAAACAATGGTCAACATTATAATGGACTTGGCTTTGCCATTATAATCTTTCCCATCGCCCGATGCAACAATTATGCCAGCTGGGCTTCCAAATAAATGCTAAGTAATAAATACAATCTTAAATAAACAACTTAAGGTTCCAAAGTAGGGAACCAATCCAAATAAATTACCACAAAGGTAAACCAATCCAAACAACACATCAAGGATGAACCACATTCCCAAAATAATACTTAATCAAATTCCATAACATATTTATTCACAAAAGAATCAATTCCACTTAATAAAACGTCCCACGGTGTTATCTTAAGTTAATAAGAAGAAGGAACCCTAAACTAGGTAAGCCATTTAGTTTAAACAAGCAAAAAGGGCAAATTTCCAAGCAGGCGGGCGGGCGGGCGCCTGGGTAGGGGCGAGCGGGCGCTCATTTGACCAGAAGGTCAGGCCACTGGAAAAAGGGGTGCAGGCGGGCGCCTGGAACCACGCGGACGGGCGCCTGGTCTGGATTCCAGCCGGGAAAACAGAGCTGGGTTCTTCATTTTTCATACCCATTTCACACATTCTCAAAATCAATGCTTCCCACATGATCCCCAAAGTACCCAAACAACAACCAAACCAAAGGGAACCTTAACAACACCATTTATCAACCCAAAACCAAGATTGAATCATGACATTTGTATCAATCACCATTTTAATCCAAAAACCCAAATAAATTCCAAATCAATTCTAAACTCAACCAAACTTCAAATATAACAACAAAAGCATTATATGAACATGATATGAACATTTTAGCATAAAAATGGGGGAAAAGCAACTTACTTGGATTTTCTCAAAGTTGACGGATTTCAAATATTTTTGATTCTACGCGATCCTATCGACGATCTAAACAAGTTTCACATTTTAAGAAATGAGAAATAACAAGAGGAAGAGGAAGAAAATGAAGAGAGAAGGGAGAGAGAATGGAGAGAGAAAAACTTACCATAACAAGGAGAGAGAGAGGGAGTTGCTGAGAATGATGAGGGAGTGAGGGAGAAGGGGAAGAGTAGGGAGAAGATGAGGAGTAGGGAGGGAGTAGTTAAAATGATTTAAAGAATTTACACTTAGGCCCCCTCCTCTACACTACACACAAATACTTGCACTCCCTACTACAATTAAGACCCAACAATACAACACTAACCCAAATAAAATGCTAGACATAATTATTATAACACATAAATGCACACATAATTATTTAAATAAATAATAATTTAAATAAATAAATAAGAAAATAAGTAAATAATAATTATTTATTACTTAATAAAATAGAGCCTAGATTTCGGGTCGTGACATTCACTCCCCTTAAAGAAAATTCGACCCGAATTTTAACGAGACTTACCCGAATTAAAAAGCCACGGAAATTTCCTCTCTATCTCATCACGAAGCTCCCACGTCGACTCCTCGATATTATGATTCCTCCAAAGAACTCTAACCAATCAAATACTTTTGTTTCTCAAATCTTGAACTTTAGAATCTAAGATCCGAACCGGTCGTTCCTCATAAGTCATATCGGGCTCAATATCCTCCGGTACGCTAGAAGTCCAACATTTCCCAAAATCTCAAACGGGCCAATAAACCTCGGAGCCAATTTGCCTTTCTTCCCAAACCTACGAATACCCACCTTCGGAGATACTTTCAGGAACACCAAATCACCGGTCTGAAAACTAAGATCTCGCCTTCGGTTATCCGCATAGCTCTTATGTCGACTCTGGGCTGTTTTCAATCTATCCCGGATAACTCTAACTTTCTCAACCGAATCTCGAAGCAAATCAATACCCAAAACTTTCGCTTCACCGACTTCGTCCCAACAGATAGGCGATCTACATTTCCTCCCATACAAAACCTCATACGGTGCCATCTCGATACTAGCCTGATAACTGTTGTTGTAAGAGAATTCCACTAACGGTAGGTGCGAATCCCAAGAATCAGAGAAGTCTATCGAACAAGCTCGCAACATATCCTCCAAAATCTGAATGGTCCTCTCGGATTGACCATCGGTCTGAGGATGAAAAGCTGTGCTGAATCGCAAATCTGTACCCAAAGCTTCCTGAAACGCCTTCCAGAATCTAGAAGTAAACCTCGGGTCTCGATCTGACACAATACTAACCGGAACACCATGTAATCTGACAACCTCATCAATGTAAAGGGTCGCAAGCTTCTCCATCGAATATCTGATGTCAATAGGCACGAAATGGGCACTCTTGGTCAATCTATCCACTATTACCCAAACACTGTCATACTTCCTACGGGTACGAGGTAGTCCCGTAACGAAATCCATAGTCACATGCTCCCATTTCTACTCGGAATCTCTAACGGCTGAAGTAGACCTGCGGGTCTCTGATGCTCGGCTTTGACCTGCTGACAAGTTAAACATTTCGAAACATACTCGGCTATTTCCCTCTTCATGTTATTCCACAAAAATGTTGCTTCAGGTTCTGATACATCTTCGTACTACCCGGATGAATAGTATACCTCGATTTGTGACCCTCATCTAAAACTTGCCTCTTTAATCCACCAACATCGGGTACGCACAAACGACCACGGAAAGTCAACACTCCAATCGGGCTAACAGAAAAATCCTCGAAATTCTTTCCTTCAATTTACCCATTACCTTTACTAACTCGGGATCTTCTTTCTGAGCGTCCTTTATCCTCTGAATTAGGGTCGGAGATACCCTAATATTCGCAAAAATAGCCCCATGTCTCGATTCACAAGGAGACCAATCTCGAACATCCTCAAGCATTTTCCATTCCCGAACCATCATCGAAGCCACATAAGACTTTCTACTAATCGCATCGGCTACCACATTCGCCTTTCCCGGGTGATAGGAGATCGTACAATCATAATCCTTCAACAATTCCATCCATCGGCGTTGCCTATTATTCAACTCTTTCTGGGAGAAAAGGTATTTCAAACTCTTGTGATCGGTAAAAATTTCAAACCTTCGCCCATAAAGGTAGTGCTTCCATTTGTGCAACGCAAAGACTATCGCCGCCAACTCCATATCATGAGTGGGGTAATTCTGTTCACTAGGGGTCAACTTCCTCGAAGCATAGGCAATCACTTTTCTGTTCTGCATCAAAACACAACCCAAACCCTCTTTCGAAGCATCACTGTAAATCACTAGGCCATCGCTCCCATTAGGCAAAGTCAAGATCGGTGCGGTAGTCAACCTCTTCTTCAATTCCTTGAAACTCTTGTCACATTTCTCGGTCCACACAAACGGGACATTCTTCCGGGTCAACTGAGTCATCGGAGTAGCGATCCTCGAAAACCCCTCAATAAATCTTCTGTAATACCCGGCTAAACCCAGAAAGCTTCTAATCTCTGTCACTGATTCGGGTCTCTTCCAATCCACTATGGCTTCAATCTTTGACGGGTCCACCAAAATCCCGTCTTTAGAAATCACATGACCCAGAAATGACACCTTCTCGAGCCAAAATTCGCATTTACTAAACTTCGCAAACAATTTCTCCCTCGCAAGAACGGATAAAACTGTCCTCAAGTGTTGCTCGTGCTCCTCTCTAGATTTAGAGTAGACGAGTATATCATCAATAAAAACCACCACGAACGAATCAAGATAAGGATGGAAAACTCAGTTCATCAAATCCATAAACACTGCCGGCGCGTTAGTCAACCCAAACGGCATAACCAAGAACTTGTAATGACCATATCGAGTGCGAAAAGCCGTCTTCGGAATATCCTCCGATCGAATCTTCAACTGATGGTACCCACTCCTCAAATCAAGTTTAGAGAAAACCACGGACCCTTGAAGCTGATCAAATAAATCGTCAATATGGGGTAGAGGATACTTATTCTTCACCGTAACCTTATTCAACTTTCTGTAATCGATGAACAATCTCAAGGAACCGTCTTTCTTCCGCACAAATAAAACGGTGCTCCCCACGGGGAAACACTAGGGCGTATAAACCCTCGATCAAGCAACTCTTGCAATTGAACCTTTAATTCCTTCAACTCTGCGGGAGCCAACCTATAAGGTGCTTTCGAAATTGGAGCCGTACCCGGCAAAAGGTCTATACAAAACTCAATCTCACGATCGGGCGGCATATCATACTCGGTAGAGAAAACATCGGGAAATTCCCAACTACCCGAACACTATCCAAACTAGGGGATTCCTTCCTAGTATCAAGAACACTAGCCAAATACCCCTCACAACCACTATGCAATAATTTTCTCGCTTTCATATAAGAAATTAAGCGAACCTTTCTACTCAGAGGACTAGCCTCAAACACAAATTTAGGCACATCGGGAATAGAAAAAGTAACAGTTTTCTTACGGCAATCAACGGAAGCATGAAACTTGCTCAACCAATCCATACCCAAAATGACATCAAAGTCTTGGATAGGAAGAACTACCAAATCCGCACAAAGGACACGACCACAAATAACCACATCACAAGCACGAAAGACTCGATCAGAAATCAAGCATTCTCCTATAGGAGTCGACACCTCTAGCACGTACGGTAATGACTCGAATGCAGCATTTAACATGGAAGCAAATTGCACAGAAATGTATGAATTAGATGATCCTGGATCTACTAACGCTCGTGCGCTCACATTAGACACAGAAACAATACCTCCAATAACCGAAGGATCATCGGTCGCCTGTTGTTGATTCATGGCATATATCTTTCCTTGAACTTTGGGCTTCCCAGCGGCATCCCTTTTCTGACCCTGATGAGTACTAACCCCTGACCCGGATGACTGACCTCGGTGCCTCGTGCAATCTCTCGCAAAGTGCCCCATTTCACCACAATTGGTACACTGCCTTGATTTTTCCAACACCTATCCTCCGTATAGCCTACCTTCTGACAAAAGGTACAAGGCTTCCTATTCTGAATCCCCGGAGTAGTACCCGGATTCCTTGGTGTGGTTGGCCCTTAAACTGAGATGATGCTCCCGGGTTACCTCGGTTGTCAGGAACGGTGTTGTGGCTTGCTTTGCCCTCCCGGCTTGCTCGGGTTAGCTACCTCGGTCTTCCTCTTATGTTCCCTAATATCTTGCTCTATCAAGTAGGCTCGGTCTACCGCATCTTGGAAGGTCACAATCCGTTGGGCAATAAGTTGAGTACGGATGGAGGTCTTCAATCCCCGAATGAATCTCATAGCTTTTTGTTCCTCGGTCCTCACCAAATAGTCACAATACCGGGCTAATTCTGTGAACTTAGCCAAGTACTGTGCTATAGACAACAAACCTTGCTCCAAATTGAGGAGCTCGATCTCCTTTTGGTTTTGATCAACAACCGGAATGAAATGCTCATTGAACTTACGCACAAACAACTCCCACGCATACACCGTGTGAGTATCATCCCAACTAGATTTAACACCCTTCCACCAATGCTCGGCGGCTCCCACAAGTTTATAAGCTGCGAACCGAACCTTATCCTCATCCGTGCAACCAAATACCTCATAAATCTTCTCCATCGACTCAATCCACAACTCATCTTTCCGAACATCGGGTTCCCCATTGAATTCAACCGGTTTCAGTTTGAGAAATTGCTCCAATCCATAGCAGGGTGGTGCTTGTTCTACCCTCGGACCTTGATCATGTATGGCCTTCATGGCCGCCTCGAACATGCCTTGAAACATAGCACGTGCTTCTTCCCTTGTATCATTCTGATTTGCATTACCGGTTGGAAATGTTGGTCCCAAAGGGCAACAAGGGTATGAAAAATAGCTAGAGGGGGGGGGTGAATAGCTGTTTTAAAATTCTTTTCGTGCCCTTGATAAACTCAATTGCAAATGCGCACTTTATCAAGTAAGCGTTATGAAATGCGCCTAAGTGAGTGAGTGAAATGCACAGCGGAATTTAGTAATGAAAATAGGCGCAAAGTGTGATAAAGGGGCGCACACACACTCTAAGTATTTTGGCTCAAAGTGGTTGAAATAAGGAACTAAGGCAAGTGAAACAACAACACAACACAATTCAGATCAAACAATCTACAAAGAGTAAACAAGCAAATAGTGAGTGAAAATAACTTGAAAGTAAATGACAAGATAATAACACAAGCTATTTGGAGAGGTTCGATCAATGAAAGATCTACGTCCTCTACCAAGATGGTTAGTCTTGGATTTCTAATGGAGATCTTATATAATGAGTGAGTGTTACAAATTACAACTTTTGAGCTTCTACACTAACTCAAGATCTAATTTTCTATGAATGAACAAATCCAAAACAATAACAGGTGTATCTCTAAAATATGGATCTAAGTGATCAAACTTAAAGAGGTGCGTGTGTGATTTTAGTATCAAGGCTCTTTAGATCTTTATGATTTAGAGCACAATGAAACTAAAGTGTTAGAGCTTGAAGATCTGGGCTAAGGATGAAGGTATGAAGATGTTCTTGAGAAATTCTGGAAATACGAAGGCAATCTTCAAATCTTCAACAAATGCTTTGAGAGAGAAATTCTTGAAATTCTTAGCAAAACTCAGCAACTTCAAAAAAGTTGAAGTTATGGGGTATTTATAGTGAACTTCAAAAACTAGCCGTTGGAAATCCTTGTGGATAAGATGTGCTGTCACTCGTTGATTGGAGCATGCGAATATTATGGCCACTTTGACACTCAACATAAATATGACCGTTATGGACACGTGTCAATAGATTAGGCCCATATGCATCTTTTAACCACCGTTGGATCATTGGCGTAATTTGAATTCTCTTCAAGTCTTTGAGTCTTCAATAAATCACTGAGTGTTGAATAAACACTTTGAGGCGCGAGAGCCAGAGGAGCGCATGGCGCATTAAAAACATTAGAGGCGCATGAGCTATAATCTAGGTGCATGGTTGCTGCGCGTGATCAAGAGGCGCATATAATTTCACAGGCGCGTATGAGTAGCGCGTGAGCAAATGGAGCGCATGGCGCATATAGGTGCATGGCGCATAGGCGCATGGTCACTTGGCTCAAACTCAGAATGTGATTTTTCTTGAATCTTGATCTTCTTGCCCTATTTCTAAGCCTATTCTATAACAATGGACAACCTAAAAAATGAAGTATAAATACTTATTACATGTGGGTCTAAAGTCCATGAAATAAAACTTAGGTGATGGATCAATCAAATCTAATAAATCCTATTACATTAAAACTGAGATATATGTGGGCATACCCAACAATCTCCCCCTATTTGATTGATGCCATTACCTACTATATCAAGGACAAACATTATACTTGATAAAAACATGTCCAAATGAATGAAATTGGTAAATCATGTCTCAAGTTAATGCACACACTAGTCCAAGATAGATTTCCAATCTATTCCAATAAGGTTAACACATTACATATGGAAAGATAGAAATAACAGTTTAATACATTCAAAATGATGTATGAATTTTAGTTTTGAAAAGTGTTTAAACCAAGTTTAAACTCAATGCATGAAAGTATGAAACAATTCAATATGATGCATGAATTTAAACAATATTCAATGTTCTACAAACAAGGAGTTTGAGTGAACAAAGTTTGATAATAAGTGATGCATTGTTCTCATTAAAACTTGGGAAGTAGGAGTTACAGATTACAAGTTTTGAATAGAACAAAGACAAAAGATGTGCTAAAACAGGTAAGCACTAAAATCACTATCTTCAAAAGGGGTTTTACTAATAAAAAATAATTCTAACTTACAATCAAAGAAAACTAAGGATTAGGAGGAGCGTCGTCTTCCTTCAAACCTTCTTCAATTTCAGAAACGGAGCGCTGGATTTGTTTGGAAAGTTGATAGGCGCGGTTCACTAAACCATGAGTGTCCGTGACGCCGTCTCTGAGGTAGCGCAAATGACCAACATTGATGTTTTGATATTCATCAATGGTGCGCTGAGTAATGGCTTGCTGTTGAGCGACGTTTTCAGCAACGTTCTGAAAGTTTGCTTCAATAGCAGCCTGCGCTGAAACAATGTCAGAGGAAATCCTATCTGAGCGCCTGTCTGCGCTGGAGTGTGCGGCGTTGAAGTGAGTGACAACTAACTCCTTCAAGACTTAAATCTTTGAAAGCAGGGAATTAATGTCAACAGGCGCGCTAGGAGCAGGAGCAGGGCTAGAAGAGGGCGCATGAGATCCAGGCGCATGTGAATCAGGAGCAATTGGAGCAGCGCTGGGTTCATCATTTGGTTCTGCGCCATATACAGATAGTCCCAGGATTTGTAGCTCATCCTTAACTTCGTTGAGCTTATCAACAACGCTCAATAACTTATGGCTATCTCCAGCCACCATCTCAAACAGTTTCCTTATATCCCCCGCTATGTTCAACTCTACTTCCTTTATAGCGTTTATAAAATCTTGGCCATCGGTGAGTTGGATGCCAGCGCTAATTCGCTCGTGAAGAGAAGCAAGAGTACCTTTGAATAATCGTTCATCTGATCAATTGCATCATTCCACTGTTGAGGGGTCAGGAAGTGTTTGTCCTTGATGTTGGCATCTATGCGCTTTTATCTCCCTTAATGGCAGCAATCTCATCAGCCTGCTGGGTAAGCATTGAAGTGTGAAACTCTAATTGTGACATTTGAGACTGGCCTTGCTGGAGTTGCTTCAGAAGAGAAATAACCACACTCATATTAGGAGTGGAAGGAGGAGGCGCAGGAGTAGAGGGGCGCGGAGTAGGAGCGCGGGGAGGAGATGGAATATATTCTGCACTTGAAGAAATTTCTTCAGGATGAGGCGCAGGAGCCTTTGGGCGCACAAAAGATGGTTTGCGCCTTAAAGGTTCTGGCTCCCCCTGAGGTTGATCCTCAATATCTTCACCAAATAAATCTGCAGAGATTTTATCTCTGACTTGTTGTCGATCAGAAGATGGAGGCGCATGAACAGTTGGAGGCGCATCAGGAGCAGGCGCGCGTGCATCAGCGCTAGACCCTGCGCCTTTGCGCCTTTCAGATTTAGATAAATCAGCAGCCTGTTTCATTCTGAATTCTTCATCCCTTTTCAAGTGCGCTTCCAGTCTACTGGCTTCTTTAGCGCGTTTCAGCTCCTTTTCTTCTTCAATGTCGGTTCTGAACAAGGAAATTAGCAAGTGCAGGGTAGGATAGGAAGATTTTGGTGAGAATACGGAAGTGAGTTTGAGACTTCGAACTTCGTCTTGCCGTCAGCTTTGTTTTTATTGTACCTGTCAATCTGGTCCTGAAGATTAGTAAATAAGATCTGAGGCCAGTTGAGGATGGTCTTTTCCATAATAGCAGCAGTATATTCCCACTGCTCCATTGTGAATCTGTTGACATTTCTAGTTTTGAAGATAATTGAAGTGCCAACCAGATGCGCAATATGCGCCAATAAGTCACCACCATCTCTAATTTCCACCGTTTTGATATTGTTTTGAAGAGTAGGGATACGAAGAAGAGTACGCGCCATAATGTTTTGAGCGGCGGCTGAATAAGAATTGATTTTCCAGCTACACTCAAGGGGCCAGTTTTGTTGAAGTTGACAATGTTCTTTATAGTGCCTGCAGACATGGTTATCTCAACATCTTGAACTACGGCGCGAATGCGATAGCGCACCATCCCTTCAACGTCTGTTGGAATTTCCACAAATTCTGCTGTAGAGAAAAATTCATCAACGAGGAGCGGAGAGTAGAAAGGTTGCTCCAGAGTGAATAAAGGGAGAAGTCCAGCCAGTCTGATATATTCCATAACTTCGACACCCATAGGATCAGCAGATAGCTCGTTTAAATCAAATGTTTCACCAGGTCTGAAGTTAGATAGATCCTGAAAAATTAAACATTGAAAGGAATTAGTGTGAATCAGGCGCATAGAAGCATAAATAAGCAAAGTGTATACCAGGCGCATGAAATTTGAGGCGCATAGAATAATTAGGCGCAAAGAGTCATAGGCACATAAGAGAGCACAATGAATCTAGGCGCATAATTATGGTAGGTGCATGAAATTTATGAGGCGCAGAGAAATACAAGGCGCATATTTATGGTTCTACGAAATACCAAAAAAAAATTAAACATAGAAATTTGACTAAGTATAGATTTTAAGCGCATGAGATATTTAGGCTCATGTAGTTATAAGGCGCATAAGATAATGAGGCGCAAAATAACTAGAGGCGCATAAGTATATGAGGCGCATAAAATTATATTTAGGCGCATGACTATGTGAAATTCATACTTAGTATATAAACACATAAACGCACACAAACACATGACAGTCATTCATATGCAAGTTTTCAAAATCAAAACGTGAAAATTTTGAAAAAAAAAAATTGAAAATTATGAAACCCAAGTCAAGAAAAAAATAATGAAGAACACGAAGAACATGCCTTGAGTGCTAGAAGAACACCAAGAACACCAAGAACACATAATTCATGAAACTTCACCAAATCAAGCATACAATATATCAAAATGACCGCACGAAGACAAGGATAACAAATATGTAAATCAAAACAAGTAAAAATCAACAACGAATCCAAAAAATGGATTCAAAGATCCGAAAAACCGAAAAGTCGAAAATGGTGATTTTTCAGATTCGCACCAAATAGCGAATTGATCGTTGAAAAAGTTAGTTATAAAGACTCGAAATCACAAAACGAACATAACCTAACAAACGATTTTGAAAACGGATCACCGAAACAAGATTAAACAAGAAAGTTCAATGTCGGTTTTTGAAAAAAAAATTCAAAAAAGACGAAAAACTCAAAAAAAAAATACGAAAATTAAGAGTTTAAGAGTTAGAATTCATACCATTTCGTCTTGGGTAGATTTTGTAGTTCTCTTAGGACCCATAACAGTTGTATATATAGAGATGAGAAAATGAAAAGATGAATAAAAGTGTGAGAGAGAGACGAGAGGGAGCAGAAAGAGTTGGAAGAGGAGGGGGTGTAGGTAATGATGAAGAAGGAAAGAGAAGGGTTAGGGTTAGGAGTGTATATATAGGTTATGATTTAAAATTTTGGACAGATAAGGAAATAATAGGGTTAAAATTTAAAAAGATGGGAAGTTGAAGAGATGTGCATTAATGAGAGATTTTGAAAAATCGGCTCATTATGACAGATGTGCACAGCGCATTTATGAGGGATTTTTGGGAGATGATGGGCAATAAATGCTGAATGACACAAAGATGTCATGATGTGACATTTTGAGTAAAAGAAAAACTGCTCCACTTTCCCTTTAAGTGTAAGAGCAATTTTGATTAATTTTTGCACAAACACCAAAAACATCTATTTTGGTGTAAGTTTGAGGTGCAAGAAATATATCCCCAGAAAATAAAATTTTTCGAAAAACGTAAAACGAGGGAAAAATTTAATTGCACAAGTACCCTTGAACAATTAAAGGAATGTCAAAAGACAAAGATTCCTATAATAAATGATCAGAATAAACGTACCTGGTACTTGTGAAAGATTAAATGCGTTCAATCATTGAGGGAATTAATATGGTAGCATTGATTGAGCCGCAGTCATAAAGAGGCGCATAGTCTCTTCTAGGCGCGCAGAATGACTTAAGAGGCATTGAATGCTAGGCGCGCGCTGGAATTGGGCGCGCAGAGAGTTGAGCGCGCAGAAGTATTAGGCGCGCATAGTTTCCTTGAAACTTGAAATGATTTATCATTTTATCCTAATATACTCATATAACTCAACAAAACATAAAATCATTAGTATTGACAAAACTGTAACGAATTTTAGTTGAGTTCAAGCATACCCATTTCACCTCTAAAAAACATGAATCGTTTCGCGTCAAGAGCTTTCGTTAGAATGTCGGCGATTTGATAGTCGGTTCCCACGTGTTCCAAATGAATATTTCCTTTCTCCACGTGGTCTTTGAGGAAGTGATATTTGATGTCGATGTGCTTGGTTTTGGAATGCATGACAGGATTTTCAGAAACTGCAATTGTTGATGTATTGTCGCAGTAGATTGGACAATTTTCTTCAATGATATCATAGTCCACCAATTGCTGCTTCATCCATAGTATTTGATAGCAACAACTTCCCGCAGCGATATATTCGGCTTCGGTTGTTGAGATAGATCCGAGGAAATGACAAGTGCCACTAGTGCTTTTCCTATCGATGGTGCAAGCTGCATAATCCGCATCTGAATAACCTACAAGTTTAAAGTTCGAATCTTTGGTGTACCAAAGTCCAAGGTTAACAGTGCCAGAGAGATATCGTATAATACGTTTCACAGCAATTAAGTGTGCTTCTCTAGGGTCGGATTGATAACGAGCACAAACACAAACACTAAACATAATATCAGGCCTACTAGCAGTAAGGTAAAGGAGTGAGCCAATCATACCTCGATAGAGCGTTTGATCAACACGTTTACCTTTTAAATCTTTGTCGAGTTTGTTGCCGGTGGCCATTGGAGTATCGTATGCTTTAGCGTTCTCAAGTCCAAACTTCTTGATTAAGTCCTTTGTGTATTTGGCTTGATTGATAAAAATGCCTTCACTCATTTGCTTGATTTGAAGCCCGAGGAAGAATGTGAGTTCTCCCATCATGCTCATTTCAAACTTGCTCTTCATTAGTTTCTCAAAACGCTTGCACAACAATTCATTAGTAGAACCAAATATAATATCATCAACATATATTTGAACAAGTAATTTATGACCATTATGTTTGGCAATGAAAAGAGTTGTATCGATTTTACCGCGAGTGAAGCCTTTTTCGATGAAAAACTTTAATAGTGTATCATACCATGCTCTTGGTGCTTGTTTGAGTCCATACAAAGCTTTCTGGAGTTTGTACACATGATTTGGAAATTGTGAATCTTCAAACCCAGGTGGTTGAGCAACATAGACTTGTTCTTGAAGTTCACCATTTAGAAACGCGCTCTTCACGTCCATTTGATATAACTTGAAGTTCTTGTGAGCGGCGTAAGCTAAAATAATCTGATAGCTTCAAGTCTTGCTACGGGCGCAAAAGTTTCATCGTAGTCAATTCCTTCTTCTTGCCTATAGCCTTGTGCAACCAATCTTGCTTTGTTTCTCGTGATGGTTCCATTCTCATCCATCTTGTTCCTGAACACCCATTTCGTACCAATCACTCCATGATCATTTGGTCTTGGAACTAGAGTCCAAACCTTACATCGTTCAAATTGATTGAGTTCTTCTTGCATAGCAACAACCCAATTAGGATCTTGGAGCGCTTTATCAGCCTTCTTCGGTTCAATTTGAGAGATAAAAGCAGTGTAAGCATCAAAGTTTGTAGCTCTCCTTGTACGAACACCAACTTGTAGATCACCGATGATATTAGCAATTGGGTGACCTCTAACTTCACGAATTTCAGGAGGTAAGTTAGGTTGAGTCGTAGTAACTTGAAGGTCTTCAATCGGTACATCTTCACCAGATTCAAAGTCATTGAAATTTGGGGGTTGAACTGGCTCAGAATTGAAATTTGGGTTTACACCAGATGCAGCAGTAGAAATAGGCGCGTGAGAGGAATCATGAGGCGCATCATTTGAGTGAGGCGCAATAGAGGATTCACCAGGCGCATTATACATTGAATTAGGCGCATTTGATGTAGATGGATTTCCTTGTGTTGATAGATTCTGATCTTGAGTGGGCGCAACATAAATAGGAGCACATGTATCATTTAGCTCAATAGAATCATCAGCAACATTTGGAGCCAAATGTGGCTCAAGGAGAGAATGTTCATCAAATGTAACATGTACAGATTCAACTATCACTAATGTAGTTCTATTAAAAACACGAAAAGCTTTAGAGTGTTTGGCATACCCAACAAAAATACCTTCGTCGGCTTTGGCATCGAATTTACCTCTATGTTCGTTTCCTTGTAGAGGATATAACATTTGCAACCAAAGATCTTGAAGAAAGCAATGTTGGGAGTTCTACCACGCCAAAGTTCATACGGAATCTTGTTGTGAAGTTTGTTGATGAGGGAACGATTTTGAGTAAAACATGCAGTGTTGATAGCTTCTTCCCAAAAGTACTTAGGCAATTTAGCTTCAGCTATCATCGTCTTTCCCGCTTCAATCAACGTCCTATTCTTTCGTTCAACAACGCCATTTTGTTGAGGGACTCCGGCGGTTGAAAAGTTGTGATCTATCCCATGATCTTCACAATATCGAGCAACACCGTTGTTCTTGAATTCTGTTCCATTGTCGGATCGAACACTAACGATGTCATCTTCCTTTTGGGTTTGGAGCAGTCGAAATAAGGTAGTGAGAATATCATAACAATCATCTTTTGTAATCATCATCTCCACCCATGTATATCTTGAATAATCATCCACCACAACTAGAGTATACTTGTTTCTTCTAATACTTGCGGTGGAAACTGGTCCAAATAGATCAATGTGAAGCAGTTGCAAACATCTTGTAGTTGAAGGATTAGACTTGCTTGAAAATGACTGCTTCGGTTGTTTGCCAAGTTGACATGCGGCGCACTTTTTGTCATGATGATCAGCAACCTTGGGAAGTCCTTTGACAAGATTATTCCTGCTGAGTTTAGATAGATACTTGAAGTTCAAGTGACTTAAGCGCTTGTGCCACAGCCAACTATTTTCGTTCACACTTTTTGCTACAAAACAAAGATTAGTACTAGAGTTCATACTATGGAAATCAATAATATAAATATTTGTCTTACGATATCCCGTGAGTAAGATAGCTCCAGTTTTGCCATTCTTGATAAGACATTGCGTTGAAGTGAAATGGCATTCTAATCCTTCGTCGCAGAATTGAGATATGGATAATAAGTTGTGCTTGAGCCCTTCGACGAGTGAGACTCTTTCAATGCACACTTTGTCTTTCTTGAGCTTTCCATATGCAACAACTTGACCTTTGTTATTATCGCCAAATGTTACGGAGGGACCTCTTTCTTCATGGACATCTTCTAATAAGGATTCATCTCCAGTCATGTGTCTTGAACACCCACTATCGAGAATCCATTCATAATTTCTAGCTTTTGAAGATCCAGCCATGAAGCAAAGAACCTGAAATATAGACATTTAAGCAGGTCCCCTTTATTCCTTTTGGGTCCTAGGGTTAGCAACTTTTGACAACCCACTCTTGCTTGACCTTAGGATTTTTACGTCCTTTGGCATTGGGAGTGAATCGCAAAAGGCATTCCACGGCCTTGTGTCCTGAACAATCACAAATGGAACAATGATGAAAGCCACCAATCACGTGAGTTTTCACAAACTCTTTACTTTTCTTGGGGATGGCATTCTTCTTTGGGTCAGATGAACTAGCCTTAACAAAATCTTTCTTTTGAAATTTTGGAGCGCTTTTTCTCGGAGGGCGCATAGGGCTAGGAGGCGCACGGCGATGAGGCGCGTGGCTCTTAGGCGCATAATGAGCACTCGGAGAAGGAGCGCGCCTATTTTCAAGAATGATTTTGCTAGGAGATGGTTCATCTGCAGCTATATCTTTCCCATTAGCTTTCCCAAATTGCTTCGTTGGGTAGACATAATGGAATGTTTGTCTCTTGACTTTTTCCTGTCCTTTACCCATTGAATTAGAATGTTTTTCCTTGGGAATTTCAAAAGTTTGTTGGTTGGTAAATTCACTATCTCTTTCAGCACAGACATCACATTTAAAGTTGTCACTAGTTGATGAGAATCCCAAGCCACTTTTATCACCACTGACTTTTTGGGACTCAAATATATTCTCCATAGTGACACGAGAATTGGACCACTCATTTGTAATCTTTTTAAGATCAGTAATTTGAGCAACCAATTCATCGTTTTGAACTTTAAGAAGTGAGTTCTGTTCGGTTAGAAAAGTGTTTTTAACAGTAAGAGGAGTCATGCTCTTTATCTGCTCCTTAAGGAGGGTGAGTTCAGATTTAAGTAGAGATTTCTCGGTCTTAAGCTGGGAAATTTCATCACATGATAGTGCTAAAGCTTCCTTCATACTATCAAATCTAGTGATTACCTTTTCAACCTTTTTGAACAATTTTTCTTGTTCAGCAATCACTTCATCATCATTGATTTTGGAGATTGGAGCAGTTGGTTCAACCTGTGGTCTAATGTATGCTCCTTTTCTCAATTTGTTCCTTGCTCCAAGATCACATCGTGAGAATAACAATCCACCATCGTTTTGAGCCGGAGTGAGAAATCCTTGTTCAACGAGCTCGCTGATGGTTGGTCCTTTCTTCTTTTTCACTTCTTGAAAACTTGCAGATTTCTTGATAGGTTTATTCAAGGCATTCATATCGGGAACATCCTTGGAGAAGTCATCATCAGAATCATAAGCATCAACTTCATCATCATTTGCCATCAAACAAACGAGTCCATCATCGGAATCTTCATCGCTCTCATCGGAGTCTGTTTCAATCCAAGTGTTGTGCTCATTTGCTGGTGCTTCTTCTTCAGCAACCATTCCCTTGTGACGAGTGAACTTGGGAGTGAATTTGGGAGTATGGCTGCTCTTCTTCTGCATATATTCAAATTTGGGGATCGGGCAGCTTGATGCAAAATGTCCGGGTTTCCTGCAATTAAAACAAACAAGATCTTCTTTCCTTTTTGAATCACTGCTCCTTGAAAACTTTTGAGGAGCTTTGCTGGTAGATCCTTGAAATTTGTTGGTTGAGCCGGGTCTTGAGAATTTTCTGAACTTTTGAAATTTCTTCACAAATAAAGCAAAGTCTTCATCATCCATGTCTAATAGCTCAGAAGTAGAAATTTTGGGATCGGAACTTTTCTCATCTTGTACAGGCGCAGGAGCAGGCGCAGGTGTAGGCGCAGCTTCTCTGTGCGCCATCATAGCCATAGATTTTGACTTTCCTTCAGTTTCGCTGATTCGTTGGAGTTTGAGTTCGTAAACTTTGAGATTTGCATAAAGGTTCCTTAATGTCCATACATCTAAAGTTCCAGCGTCTTCAAGAGCGCTAGATTTATGTAGGTATCTTGATCCAAAAGCTTGTAGAAAATTTACATTCAAATCTTTGTTGGTAAACTTCATGCCAAGTGAAATACATAGATTGATAATTTCACAGTAGCGTTCATAAGTTTGCCTTAAGTTTTCACCGGGGAGTTGAGAGAAATTGTTGAACCTATTTTGAACTTCGTATTTCTTGTTCTCCTTGCAAAACGTGTCTCCTTCTATATGCTCTTCAATAGCATCCCATAGCTCATTAGCAGTAGCACAATGCATGGCTTGTTGTTTCATGGCCGTGCTTAGAAGAATGTTTCTTGCTTTGCCATCATTTGCAACTCTTCTAATTTCTTCCTCGGTCCATTCTTCCCTTGGTTTGAGAACTGTAGGTTGGGCAGCGTTGGTGCGTGGATTTGGATTCGCCTTTATCGGAATATAAGGTCCATAAATGACGGTGTCATGGAGCCTTTCATCGATTGAGTTGAGATGAGTCAATATGCTGAATTTCCACACGTCAAAATGATCTTCATCAAAGACCGGAACGTGAGTGTAGTTTGCAGTTGCCATAGGTTTTGAGTTTGCCATTTAGAATCGGCACCCAAGCTGTTAAGCTTGAAAAACGAAAAATGTTTTATAAAGGTGTTTGCTCTGATACCACTTGTTGGTCCCAAAGGGCAACAAGGGTATGAAAAATAGCTAGAGGGGGGGTGAATAGCTGTTTTAAAATTCTTTTCGTACCCTTGATAAACTCAATTGCAAATGCGCACTTTATCAAGTAAGCGTTATGAAATGCGCCTAAGTGAGTGAGTGAAATGCACAGCGGAATTTAGTAATGAAAATAGGCGCAAAGTGTGATAAAGGGGCGCACACACACTCTAAGTATTTTGGCTCAAAGTGGTTGAAATAAGGAACTAAGGCAAGTGAAACAACAACACAACACAATTCAGATCAAACAATCTACAAAGAGTAAACAAGCAAATAGTGAGTGAAAATAACTTGAAAGTAAATGACAAGATAATAACACAAGCTATTTGGAGAGGTTCGATCAATGAAAGATCTACGTCCTCTACCAAGATGGTTAGTCTTGGATTTCTAATGGAGATCTTATATAATGAGTGAGTGTTACAAATTACAACTTTTGAGCTTCTACACTAACTCAAGATCTAATTTTCTATGAATGAACAAATCCAAAACAATAACCGGTGTATCTCTAAAAGATGGATCTAAGTGATCAAACTTAAAGAGGTGCGTGTGTGATTTTAGTATCAAGGCTCTTTAGATCTTTATGATTTAGAGCACAATGAAACTAAAGTGTTAGAGCTTGAAGATCTGGGCTAAGGATGAAGGTATGAAGATGTTCTTGAGAAATTCTGGAAATACGAAGGCAATCTTCAAATCTTCAACAAATGCTTTGAGAGAGAAATTCTTGAAATTCTTAGCAAAACTCAGCAACTTCAAAAAAGTTGAAGTTATGGGGTATTTATAGTGAACTTCAAAAACTAGCCGTTGGAAATCCTTGTGGATAAGATGTGCTGTCACTCGTTGATTGGAGCATGCGAATATTATGGCCACTTTGACACTCAACATAAATATGACCGTTATGGACACGTGTCAATAGATTAGGCCCATATGCATCTTTTAACCACCGTTGGATCATTGCGTAATTTGAATTCTCTTCAAGTCTTTGAGTCTTCAATAAATCACTGAGTGTTGAATAAACACTTTGAGGCGCGAGAGCCAGAGGAGCGCATGGCGCATTAAAAACATTAGAGGCGCATGAGCTATAATCTAGGTGCATGGTTGCTGCGCGTGATCAAGAGGCGCATATAATTTCACAGGCGCGTATGAGTAGCGCGTGAGCAAATGGAGCGCATGGCGCATATAGGTGCATGGCGCATAGGCGCATGGTCACTTGGCTCAAACTCAGAATGTGATTTTTCTTGAATCTTGATCTTCTTGCCCTATTTCTAAGCCTATTCTATAACAATGGACAACCTAAAAAAATGAAGTATAAATACTTATTACATGTGGGTCTAAAGTCCATGAAATAAAACTTAGGTGATGGATCAATCAAATCTAATAAATCCTATTACATTAAAACTGAGATATATGTGGGCATACCCAACAGGAAACAATTACCTGCATAAAACATCAACCGTTACTTACTCCGAACACAACTACCCTCCTAGGTCATACTAGCCCACCTAGACTTATACTTAGAGCTAAACCATGGCTCTGATACCAACTGTCGCGACCCCGAACCCCGCGGGCCCGAGACCGCGAGCTGGACGTCGACTTAAAACCAAAACTGTGAAATACCGAAGTTAAAAATTTCCATTTGACACCAAAAGGTGATGTTCCAAAGTTTTACAATAACCAAATACAACTATCATAAACTTCCACAAGTTTATGCCCAACAGAATATAAATGTACACTACTTAATGACGTCATGGTTTGGTACAACTATCCCAAAAGGTTACACATTTATATAATGTAAACCAACCTATAACAACTTTCCCCAAAAGAATGTATCCACACTCGACGTCCTCTTTCTCGTGATCAGCGAGACTAATCCTTAGCACCTGGGGGGGTTAAGGAAAAACAAAGATAAAATAAAGGGGGTGAGATAAATCTCAATAAGTTACTAATGCAACTACATGACATGCTATAATGCAATAATCAATAATAAATCACATACACATGACAATCATCATATATCAGATAGCAATTATCAGATAATGAATAGCAGCGGAAATAAACACATAACAAAGGATATTAGCCAAGGTTTCCAAACCGATACATCTAAATAAAGGATCGCTGTGCAGCTTCAATAATCAACAAATCACATCTTCATAATAGCATGAAAGCCGAAGAGAAAACCCCGGTACCGGAACAATAACCATAAGAGCGTCACAAAGGACAAGAGCCATGCCACAAAGTCATGCTCGGTAGCTAGATACATTCACAAAGGAAGCTAACTTATCTCTTCCAAGGCCAATCTGGAAAAGGGTATTGTAAGGGCAAAACAATGGTCAACATTATAATGGACTTGGCTTTGCCATTATAATCTTTCCCATCGCCCGATGCAACAATTATGCCAGCTGGGCTTCCAAATAAATGCTAAGTAATAAATACTAGCTTAAATAAACAACTTAAGGTTCCAAATTAGGGAACCAATCCAAATAAATTACCACAAAGGTAAACCAATCCAAACAACACATCAAGGATGAACCACATTCCCAAAATAATACTTAATCAAATTCCATAACATATTTATTCACAAAAGAATCAATTCCACTTAATAAAACGTCCCACGGTGTTATCTTAAGTTAATAAGAAGAAGGAACCCTAAACTAAGTAAGTCATTTAGTTTAAACAAGCAAAAAGGGCAAATTTCCAAGCAGGCGGGCGGGCGGGCGCCTGGGTAGGGGCGAGCGGGCGCTCATTTGACCAGAAGGCCAGGCCGCTGGAAAAAGGGGTGCAGGCGGGCGCCTGGAACCACGCGGGCGGGCGCCTGGTCTAGATTCCAGCCGGGAAAACAGAGCTGGGTTCTTCATTTTTCATACCCATTTCACACATTCTCAAAATCAATGCTTCCCACATGATCCCCAAAGTACCCAAACAACAACTAAACCAAAAGGAACCTTAACAACACCATTTATCAACCCAAAACCAAGATTGAATCATGACATTTGTATTAATCACCATTTTAATCCAAAAACCCAAATAAATTCCAAATCAATTCTAAACTCAACCAAACTTCAAATATAACAACAAAAGCATTATATGAACATGATATGAACATTTTAGCATAAAAATGGGGGAAAAGCAACTTACTTGGATTTTCTCAAAGTTGACGGATTTCAAATATTTTTGATTCTACGCGATCCTATCGACGATCTAAACAAGTTTCACGTTTTAAGAAATGAGAAATAACAAGAGGAAGAGGAAGAAAATGAAGAGAGAAGTGAGAGAGAAAAACTTACCATAACAAGGAGAGAGAGAGGGAGTTGCTGGGAATGATGAGGGAGTGAGGGAGAAGGGGAAGAGTAGGGAGAAGATGAGGAGTAGGGAGGGAGTAGTTAAAATGATTTAAAGAATTTACACTTAGGCCCCCTCCTCTACACTACACACAAATACTTGCACTCCCTACTACAATTAAGACCCAACAATACAACACTAACCCAAATAAAATGCTAGGCATAATTATTATAACACATAAATGCACACATAATTATTTAAATAAATAATAATTTAAATAAATAAATAAGCAAATAAGTAAATAATAATTATTTATTACTTAATAAAATAGAGCCTAGATTTCGGGTCGTGACAGGTTCCGATACCGGGGATTTCTCTTCAGCTTTCATGCTATTATGAAGATGATGATTTGTTGATTATTGAAGCAGCGCAGCGACCTTTATTTGGTTTATCGGTTTGGAAAACCTTGGCTAATATCCTTTGTTATGTGTTTATTTCCGCTGCTATCCGATATATGATAATTGCTATGTGTTATGTGATTTATTATTGATTATTACATCATAGCATGTCATGTTGTTGCATTAGTAACTTATTGAGATTTATCTCACCCCCTTTCTTTTTATCTTTGTTTCTCCTTAACCCCCCCCCCAGGTGGAAAGGATTAGACTCGCTGATCACGAGGCAGGACGTCGCAAGGGTTGAGCTTTTGGGGCGAGTTGTTTTGGTGGGTTTACATTATATAAATGTGTAACCTTTTTGGGATATTTGTACCAAATATTGACGTCATTAGGATTTGTATATTTTGTAACTTTGGCGTATAAGCTTATGGAGTTTATACTAGTTTTACTTTGTTTTTCAAATGGATTTCAAAACTTTGTGTTATCGTCTTTTGGTATAAAAGGAAATTTTTATCTTCATTATTTTAGAGTTTATTGTTTAAGTCGACGTCCAGCTCGCGATCTCGGGCCCGCGGGGTTCGGGGTCGCGACAATTTCCTGCCGAACAGAAATTAGTTTGGGTGAATTTGATTTCGGAGTAGGTAAGTCACTAGCTCCCCCTTGCTTGTAATAACATGCCTATGTGTTATTCTTGATACTTGTGCTTGTCAATTTCGTGATTTGGCTGAATTTTGTGATACTTGTAAATTTAGGACAAGGGGAGTATCAGTATACTGGGGATATGAATTTGAAATGAGTAACACTTTACTCTAAGGATTATGTTATCAAGTATTAGTAAATTTATACTCCTACTCGTGAGACGGTAAAATATTAACTTGATTTAAATATTATTAGAAAAATTGTACTATTATTTGTGATACGGGAAAATGAATGGAAGTATCCCTAAATGATTATATTAGTATATTAGAAAATTATACTTATACTTTTGGGACGGTGAAATATTTAAATGGAATAAAAGAAAATTATTCTATTAATTGTGAGATGGTAAAAATTGACGAAATAAACTTGAAAGTTATGTTTGAAACATGTTTGTATGTCCTGTGTATGGCCTATGAGTTAGTGAAAGTATACTCCTACGCTTGGGACGGAGAATTCTTAACCTGGGAAAGAATTGAGCATTTGCTGAAATCGTCTAGTGTACGACCGCACAACATTTACTGGGCGACCGCCCATCTTTCTGAAGCAATTTTCAAAGTATTCACCTGCTAGTGTGCGGCCGCCCGGTCCATTTTGAGCGCCCGCCTGGGTGCCCTGAAAAGTAAAAAGTTTGTTTAAAGTTTGTATAAGTTGGAAGTATCCCTAGTTAAGGTATATAGCCTTAATATCAGATGTCCTAGCAAGTGTTGTGACACCTTAGGGGCATCAGAACTTGGTTTTGAACATGATTACTCATTAAACTAAAATGAGAACTTGAATATCAAAGTAAGAACTCTTTTAATTGTCTTGAAAGTGCTAAGAACAAGCACTAATGTGTTATATGTGTCTTGAAACCAATGTTTGTGTACCTTAGGGGCACTAGAACAATGTCTTGAGCTTGAACATCCAAAGTATAGGATTATGAACTTGTAAGTATGAGATGTATAACTCATCTACTTAGCTTGAACTTGAAGTATAAGACATCTAAATCTTGTACATGACTAGAATATCCAAAGATTGGAATAATAACTTGAGTATAAGATAATTAATTCTTGTACATGTCTTGAACATCTAAAGAATTGGATTAAGAACTTGAATTTAAGATGATAAAATCTTGTACATGACTTGAAACCAATACATGTGTATGGTAATGAACTTGAAAGTGCTATGAACAAGCACTAACGTGTTAGAACTATCTTTGGTGTGTATGTGCAAATCTTGCATATAGTTACTTGATAGAATGTGGCTTCTTGACTACTTGATACTTAGTATTAATAACCAAAGAATTGGAATGTGGAACTAGATAGAGAATGATCAACTCTAAAACATACTTGAATCTAATACGTGTGTACTGAAAGTGCTATGAACAAGCACTAATGTGCTAGTAATTGGTTTAATCGTGTATATACTCAATGAAGTATATAAAGTATAAAGAAGATATCTTGTTCTTGAGATGAGTTCCTAAAGAAAGAGGGACTAGTGTAATATGAAGATAATTCATAAAACAATGATTATAGAACACAATATGTGTTAGAAAATGTATTCGATTATTAACGATACATATACGCGAGGTATGATTGTGACTAGGTATAATACGACCTATTCGACTACGTGCTTAGAGTCTAAGATGTTGGGCTCTACTTGGAAGTAAGGGTATCGTGATAGACACATTAGTGTGTTAAAGGTTATATGAATATGTACGTGCAAATATGGCATATGATAAAGTGATATAAAATGACATACCCTACTACTTGGTTGGGGTCTGTTCTTAATAGACTCTAATTTGGCTTGATTGTGTTACGTGGACACATTACGTGCCATTGTTATACTAATTTGTATTCACAATTATTGCGTGCGTGTACTTGTATTTGGTGAGCACATAATTACATGGTTCCTGAAGAACTAGTCCACTACTTTTGGACTTAGTTTTATACTCTTGTAGTTCAAGTAAACATCTACTTGTGCATTCTTATGTGAGTCCAGCTGGTCACCTTGCTTGCTCGGAGATTTATAGGTTCACGCTTATCATGAGGCTGGGGCCAAAGTGATAATCGGGTGCCTATGTATCTGCGCTTGACCCCTTACTACATGCCATAGTAAGGGCATAGCTTCCTTTATTAGAGCAATACGCCTGATAAAAGTGAATTCTAAACTCGTGAACACCTTGTGAATCTTGTTCTTATTAGTGACACTGGTTACCGGGTCCTCTTATCTACTGCACAGCAGCAACTTGATTGATCTTGATTTGTCAACTGCAATAAGCAACGACAACAATGGTTACTTGGGAGGAATAAGGTTGGAATATCCTTTGTAACGTGTTAGTTTAGCCTTATGTGCTAGTTACTTGATGGGTTGGCTTAGCCTCTCATATACTTGTTACTTGATGACATCTTGAGCATGATTATTTGATAATCTTCTTGATTTGCATGATAACATGCTATGTACTTGTATCTAGTAACTTACTGAGATTTATCTTACCCGTTCCTTGTTTATTTGTTTCCCCCCCAGGAAAGCAAGTGGTAATACGCTGTGAGGCTCGACTTAGCGGGGGCCTACTTGGCAGGTTGTTCTTGTTAGGGATTGTTATCCTTTCTAATTTTGGTGAGGACGATTTGGTATCAGTTGTTTAGACTCAGTATAGTGGGTAGACTTGTATAGTGTTCTTGTAATGCCAGCGTATGTGCTAGGCATGATTTCCGCTGTGTACAACCATTTGGTTTAAATTTCTTGGTATAGAACTCGTTGTGAGCTATCTTATCTCGTTCCTCTTGAGTATTTATATGATGTCAGTTTGATATAAGCAGATGTCATTCAGTTTCTCGTTTGTTGTTAGTCACACGCACCAGGTTTGAGGTTCTATTAGGGAATCCCGGGACTTGGGGGCGTGTCAGTTTTGGTATCAGATCTATGATTTAGCTCTAAGACTGGATAGGGTCTATGGCCTAGGTTGGGTTAGTCTTGGGTGTGCTACCGACGTCGAGTGCTTCGTTACTTGTTGTTATACCAGGCATAGGACTGGTGTTGATAGTGTTGATCCCAATTGGAATAAGATGGTTTGAGAATCGAGAGTGCGAGTCTTTAAAGACTTAGGCATATCTATCTTGTGCAGTGGACATTGTTTCGTGCTATATATGCATGCTTGTCCTCATTTCTTGATTTACGTGAAAGTGTATTCTCTAGTAAGAGACTACATTATTGATATCGTTATTTATAAGAGCTTGATAGAACTGTGGGTGATAACACCCTATACGTTATATGTTAACTTGGTCATGTTACCTGCATGGGGCATTGATGTGATACGTGTTATAGCTTGGCTTTTAGGTGTTATGATTTGGCTTTCTATATGTTAGGCCTTTCTTGTTTGCCACAATAGATGGTGAATATTTCTATGCTAGTATGCTTGACTATTTATATGAGCATGATATAATTATGTATAACATTCATGTTCTGCATTGAAAGCTCGAAAATGATTATCAAGGTTGTGCTGAATATTTAGCATATGTGGTTGATGGAAGAATGTCTACACCAAAAATTGAAGAATGGATACATCATTCTTTGTGAGATCTCAGATATAATTTCTACTAAGTAGTATATGATACATGATGAGAACCTTGAGTTATCTTGAGTTGCTACAGTACAAATATAGTGCTGATATTTAAATCAATGTTCATGACATCGGTTGAGTTCAAAGTATTGAAGGTTCAACTTGAGGAATTTCTTGATAGAGGATTCACCCAGCTTAGTATATTTGCGTGGGGTGCATCTGTATTGATTGGCATGAAGAGATATGGTACTTTGCGATTTCATATTGAATGCAAAGAGTTCAACCAGGTGACTATAATGAACCAGTACTTGTTATCATGTATGGATGAATTATTTGATCCCTGAAGTTAATCAGTGGTCTATTCAGTGTTTGATTGATAAGTGGCTACCATTATTTGGAAAGTCAACTATGAGGATATATTGAAAACATCTTCTCATATTAGGTATGCTCGTTATGAATTCGTGATTATGCTATTTCGATTGATACAAGATCTAGCAGTATTGATGGATTTGATGAATTACCTATTGGTGTATACCAAGTCGCAGACTGAGAATTGATTGTATTGAAATTTCTCGAGAGAAACAATTGTTTCCAAAAGTTAGCAAGAGATAAAGGATATATTACTTTGAAGTGGATGCCTGAAGTAAGTATCTTTATTGACATGTACAAGTGGAAATAACCGAGGTACGATTGTTCTTGAGATTTTCTTGATCTTGTTAGAGATTCATTAATGAATTTCGAAGGTAGCTCTATCATTAACTATTTGAGACAGAAAGCTACACTTTTCGATGGATTGATAAACTTGAAGCCAATTTTTAAATATTGAAATGATGGATGACCACAACTTCAGTATTTGACCTTGCCTAGTGGATTCGACTAGTATGATGGTTATTTGGAGGATATGACCAGTGTTACTATTTTCTCGTGTATGTATCAAGATTCACCAATATAGTGGATATGATAAATTCATTATGCATAGTGAAGCTCGAACAAGAGATAAAACGTGTGTTAATTCAAAATGGTAACGTACTTGTATATGCTTCAAGGAGATTGAATTTTTATGAATAGAATAATTCTACTCATGACTTGAAATTGATTGTGATCCTACGGCTATTGTATTAGCGGATTAATTGAACATAAAGACTTGTATTTCATGATTGATGGTACTGAATGAGAAAAAATTTCTGAGTATTCAACTAAATCCTTGAGTTGAGAATATTTGAAAGCAGAATATCAGAGATCGTTTGATTTGTTATAATCCTTTGAGATTTGTGAATATATGAATATATTGCGATGGATTTCTTGGAAGGATTATCATTTAATAGATAAGTCCCGATGATATTGGTTATTGTGGAGTGATTAATCAAATCTGCTTGACTTTATGTGTTGTGGTGTTATGATCGATACATTTGGATTACTTGGGATACTTGTGGATATAATATATGACAGGGATTCTTGTTCTACATCTTGTTCTACACCTTGTTTTACATCTTGATTATGATAATTTTTCTGAGCACTCTGGATATTTAACCGAGGTTGCTTCTTGATCATATGTTACGAGCATGTGAAGTGGATTTCCTTGTGGCTATTGTATGAGCTTGCTATTTAGCGGAAATTCCATCACATGAATTACTTAGTGTATGGGTAATTGCTTGTATGGATACTTGATTCTAAAGGAAATGTCTTGAGCACGAATACTTTTTGTGAAAGTTCATGGGAAAGTCACGGTATCGAGAAGGTTATGTGAGAATAATACTCGCAGGTAATTGATAATATGGTGTGGTATACCATATTCTTGCTATTCTTGAGTTCTATTTGTTATTTATATGTGTTATAATTTCGATCAGTAAAATTCGAGGACGAATTTTCTTTAAGGAGGGGAGGATGTAACGCCCGTCCTAATTCCTGTTAAATTCTTGACTTGCATATTTATATGCTATTTTATTTGAGTTAATTATTTAACTAATTGAGCAAGTTTAGGTCCTAATTGTTCAAGTTGAAACTTTAGGGTCATTTATGAAAAATAAAGTTTAGGGGCTAAAATGCTCAAATTGAAACTTGAAGGGCCTTTTTAACAAAGTTAGAACTTGAGGGGCCAAAGTGCAAATCTTTGAAAGTTGTAAGTATACCTTCTTGTTTGGTTGCCTGAGAAAGCATTTTCTCCCCCAATTCTCGTACGTTCCTCTGTCTCATAAAAGAAAGTTAGGGTTTACCCTATTCTCGATCCCTCTCGCTTAATTATGCCTCTGTTCGAAAATCCGACTTCGCATAAATGATCAGGGCGGTGAGTAAAGCATTTCCTGCCGAACATAAATTAGTTTGGGTGAATTTGATTTCGGAGTAGGTAAGTCACTAGCTCCCCCTTGCTTGTAATAACATGCCTATGTGTTATTCTTGATACTTGTGCTTGTCAATTTCGTGATTTGGCTGAATTTTGTGATACTTGTAAATTTAGGACAAGGGGAGTATCAGTATACTGGGGATATGAATTTGAAATGAGTAACACTTTACTCTAAGGATTATGTTATCAAGTATTAGTAAATTTATACTCCTACTCGTGAGACGGTAAAATATTAACTTGATTTAAATATTATTAGAAAAATTGTACTATTATTTGTGATACGGGAAAATGAATGGAAGTATCCCTAAATGATTATATTAGTATATTAGAAAATTATACTTATACTTTTGAGACGGTGAAATATTTAAATGGAATAAAAGAAAATTATTCTATTAATTGTGGGACGGTAAAAATTGACGAAATAAACTTGAAAGTTATGTTTGGAACATGTTTGTATGTCTTGGGTATGGCCTATGAGTTAGTGAAAGTATACTCCTACGCTTGGGACGGAGAATTCTTAACCTGGGAAAGAATTGAGCATTTGCTGAAATCGTCTAGTGCGCGACCGCACAACATTTCCTGGGCGACCGCCCATCTTTCTGAAGCAATTTTCAAAGGATTCACCTGCTAGTGTGCGGCCGCCCGGTCCATTTTGAGCGCCCGCCCGGGTGCCATGAAAAATAAAAAGTTTGTTTAAAGTTTGTATAAGTTGGAAGTAACCCTAGTTAAGGTATATAGCCTTAATATCAGATGTCCTAGCAAGTGTTGTGACACCTTAGGGGCATCAGAACTTGGTTTTGAACATGATTACTCATTAAATTAAAATGAGAACTTGAATATCAAAGTAAGAACTCTTTTAATTGTCTTGAAAGTGCTAAGAACAAGCACTAATGTGTTATATGTGTCTTGAAACCAATGTTTGTGTACCTTAGGGGCACTAGAACAATGTCTTGAGCTTGAACATCCAAAGTATAGGATTATGAACTTGTAAGTATGAGATGTATAACTCATCTACTTAGCTTGAACTTGAAGTATAAGACATATAAATCTTGTACATGACTAGAATATCCAAAGATTGGAATAATAACTTGAGTATAAGATAATTAATTCTTGTACATGTCTTGAACATCTAAAGAATTGGATTAAGAACTTGAATTTAAGATGATAAAATCTTGTACATGACTTGAAACCAATACATGTGTATGGTAATGAACTTGAAAGTGCTATGAACAAGCACTAACGTGTTAGAACTATCTTTGGTGTGTATGTGCAAATCTTGCATATAGTTACTTGATAGAATGTGGCTTCTTGACTACTTGATACTTAGTATTAATAACCAAAGAATTGGAATGTGGAACTAGATAGAGAATGATCAACTCTAAAACATACTTGAATCTAATACGTGTGTACTGAAAGTGCTATGAACAAGCACTAATGTGCTAGTAATTGGTTTAATCGTGTATATACTCAATGAAGTATATAAAGTATAAAAAAGATATCTTGTTCTTGAGATGAGTTCTTAAAGAAAGAGGGACTAGTGTAATATGAAGATAATTCATAAAACAATGATTATAGAACACAATATGTGTTAGAAAATGTATTCGAGTATTAACGATACATATACGCGAGGTATGATTGTGACTAGGTACAATACGACCTATTCGACTACGTGCTTAGAGTCTAAGATGTTGGGCTCTACTTGGAAGTAAGGGTATCGTGATAGACACATTAGTGTGTTAAAGGTTATATGAATATGTACGTGCAAATATGGCATATGATAAAGTGATATAAAATGACATACCCTACTACTTGGTTGGGGTCTGTTCTTAATAGACTCTAATTTGGCTTGATTGTGTTACGTGGACACATTACGTGCCATTGTTATACTAATTTGTATTCGTAATTATTGCGTGCGTGTACTGTATTTGGTGAGCACATAATTACATGGTTCCTGAAGAGCTAGTCCACTACTTTTGGACTTAGTTCTATACTCTTGTAGTTCAAGTAAACATCTACTTGTGCATTCTTATGTGAGTCCAGCTGGTCACCTTGCTTGCTCGGAGATTTATAGGTTCACGCTTATCATGAGGCTGGGGCCAAAGTGATAATCGGGTGCCTATGTATCTGCGCTTGACCCCTTACTACAGGCCATAGTAAGGGCATAGCTTCCTTTATTAGAGCAATACGCCTGATAAAAGTGAATGCTAAACTCGTGAACACCTCGTGAATCTTGTTCTTATTAGTGACACTGGTTACCAGGTCCTCTTGTGTACTGCACAGCAGCAACTTGATTGATCGTGATTTGTCAACTGCAATAAGCAACGACAACAATGGTTACTTGGGAGGAATAAGGTTGGAATATCCTTTGTAACGTGTTAGTTTAGCCTTATGTGCTAGTTACTTGATAAAGTTGGCTTAGCCTCTCATATACTTGTTACTTGATGACATCTTGAGCATGATTATTTGATAATCTTCTTGATTTGCATGATAACATGCTATGTACTTGTATCTAGTAACTTACTGAGATTTTTTCTTACCCCGTTCCTTGTTTATTTGTTTCCCCCCCAGGAAAGCAAGTGGTAATACGCTATGAGGCTCGACTTAGCAGGGGCCTACTTGGCAGGTTGTTCTTGTTGGGGATTGTTATCCTTTCTAATTTTGGTGAGGACGATTTGGTATCAGTTGTTTAGACTCAGTATAGTGGGTAGACTTGTATAGTGTTCTTGTAATGCCAGCGTATGTGCTAGGCATGTTTTTCGCTGTGTACAACCATTTGGTTTAAATTTCTTGGTATAGAACTCGTTGTGAGCTATCTTAGCTCGTTCCTCTTGAGTATTTAGATGATGTCAGTTTGATATAAGCAGATGTCATTCAGTTTCTCGTTTCTTGTTAGTCACACGCACCAGGTTCGAGGTTCTATTAGGGAATCCCAGGACTTGGGGGCGTGTCACTTGGCACGCTTTCTCTCCTTCTCGACATCTGCTTCGGACGACAGCAAAGATTGCTTCAGCTCGATCACCTCGGTTTGTGCCGTCTTCACCATCGATTCGGCCTACTTCATCCGGACTTCAGCCTAGCATTGCAGAGCATCTGTAGCGGCTTTCTCTTTCTCCACGGCGTGCATCCTGCCTGCCAGCTCACTATTAGAAACCTGGAGCTGCTCCACCTTGGCTTCAGCCTTTTTGGCTGACTCTACAGCTTGACGGAACATAGTGTAATCATGTTGCGCCAGAGAGGCAAGCTACAAAAGAAAGGTGAGATGAATGAGCATGCATAAAGGATAGATTAAAGTGAAACCGAGATAGCCCGAAGCGTTACCTCGCTAAGAGTCATCCCTTTACGGTTCAGGAGTTAGAGAGAAGAAGGCTTGTCGTCCATCAGCTTGTTTATGGTGTCGGCATTCATAGCCCGTTTGATCACCGGACCACCCAATTTCAAGGAGGGACCAAATCGGACCGATAGATCCATGCCTGATATAATGGAGACACCACTAAAATGGTCCACGAAACGTCTGACCTTGTCATCTGACAAGAAAGAGGCTGAAGCAGAACCGTGAGTGGACGGAGTTATCCTTTTTGGCTGGGGATGGCCCTGGGCCTCCCTGGTGTCTCCCTTTGATCTTTTTTGGCGCCAGCGGGCATCACCTTGATCCACCTCGACCTCGACATCAACACTTTGGCCTCGAAACTGACTCTGATTTTGACTGTCAGACGGAAAGGTTTTCTCTGTTACAGGGGCCACCGCCTCGTCATCTCCCCCGGTGACCTCCCCAGGAACTCGATCCGCCAGAGGGACCGCTGAATCTTATTTGTTTTGAAGCAGAGCTTTCCTGGCATTCATATCGACATGGAGTTTCTCTAGCGCCAAGGACCTTTACTTCTGATTTTTCATCCTGGCTGCCTCAATGGGATCGAAAAGTCTCGTTCAATCTCTTCAATCTGCTCCATGGTTAGAACTGCGTAAGAAACATGAACGTCAAAACGAGACTGATATAAGTGGTAAAAAGAAGCAGAAAGATATACGAGAGTGAATAACAAATTACAGCCTACAGTGTCTGAAGTCTTAAGGCAGATATCGTCCGTCCTGCTCCTCGCATTGTATACATTCATGATTGAATACAAAGTTAGGATGGACGACCCAGTCGGGAAACCTGTTCCCCCTTCCCACCTCAACCATGGGGATAACACCATCAATAGGACCTTTCATCAGCCCTGCATGCACATAATATCGAGGATCCTTCTCTAACTCGACCCAATCAAGTGTACCAAGAGAGGAAAATTCCTCAAGTTTAGCAATCAAATCCTCACTCCAGTTAGGTTGTGGATTTCTTCAGGTCGGTGCGGAAAAAAAGAGGGGACCGCAAACTCCCAACCAAAATGAGATTCAACCCTAATGATATGGTTATTCCAGCCAGAAACTTTTCTAACGGTGCCGGAAATGGGAGAAATGATTTTTGGTTTGCCCGGATCTGATTTGATGGTTATAGTCCGATTCTTGGAGTTAAAACTCACGTTAAATAAGTGGTCAAAGGCCGACATACAAGGTTCAAAATTGAGGCTGCGGCACAATACGATGAAGCTAGTAAGGTACTTGACAGCATTCGCGCCGATATGGGCTGGAATTATTTCCCAGGAGTCCAAGAACTCGTTGATGAATGGGTCGAGAGGGAGCCTAAGACCTAACTGGAATTGTTTGAAAAGAAAGGGACAAAAGCTTGGTCATAGTAAAAAGTATGGATTTTCTCCTCGGTATCTAGGGGACTCGGTTTACTATAATGCAAACAATATTCCTCCCTATCTATGCCATATCTGGAATGGAGAACCTCTATCATCTCGTCTCCAGGTTTGGGATGCTTTTCAACAGTAGGGATGGACTTTCCTTTACTTTTACCTATCTTGCTAGAACCCGCTCTCCGATCATGTCTCGTTCTGGTAACCTCCATATCAAAACGATCTACTATTCTCCCAGAAGTACTCTCCTCGGCCATACCTGTAGAAGAAACAGAGGGGTTAAACTCATCTGGAATCCTGGACAAGGCGATATTCCCCCCCCCCCGAATCGACGACTTGGACCAAGGAGGCTTCTCCCTCGTGACGAGAACGGAATAAGGACTTGTCCTTCACATAGTGCAAAAATACATGGTCAAGGACATCATCAAATTTACCCAACACTACCATGTCGGTATCAGCGCCATCAACGGTTCTAGGGGCAAATAGTCATGAGGGATACCTAACGTCTTCCCTAGGGGTCTTATTGAGGTGCAAAATGTCCCCAATGGCTAGCAAGGAGAACATTTTCTATACCCTCTCAGATTTAATGTATATCCTACTATTCCTTCTATAAAAACCGTACAACGGACCTATGCCCAAATTCGAAGGACCAGACATTGCAGTAAAAGGGGAGAGTAAAGCTATTCCAGGAATCAAATCTATACAGAGCACGGTTAATCGAGCATGAATGGGAAGAAAGAGTGAAGCTTCATAGTTTTGAGAAAACCCTAGCTATGACAGATTGAGAAAAATGACAAAGGAGAGGGAAAATACCTTAGAACAAGAAATAATCAGATGAAATTGACCGGAGTAATGCACCAATCAAGATGGATGGATTGGATAAACAAGATACAGGGTGGAGAACGGAGATATTCGCCGACAACCGTCATGCTCTCATACTCTTTTCAGGAATTCGAAAAAGGGACAATACAGACGGTGAACATTCTAACTCTTAACTCGGCCTCTATGACGAGCCGAGATACAAGAGGCAAACCGACTTATCTCATCAGCAACATTAACATTGCTCTCCTAGCATAAAAGGGAGACGAGACTACATACAGAGTTCAAGTGAAATACCAATACAAGGAATCCTTATCCTAGCAAGGAGACCTCTTCTATAAGATAACTGGGATAACAATCATCCTTATCAGGATTCTCTCTCAAGAGTACGAGTTCTACATCAACATGTGCTCTTTGGCTTCCTTAACAAGTCATGACTCATTCACCCATCTCTATATAAACGGACCCTCAAGTAACGGGTAATGAACTCTTTCGGCTCTAACTCTAGCCAATTGATTTCTCTTTATTCTTATCTCACATAACAGATTCTTATTCTCACGCCAGAAGGCCTTCGCCGGTGAAGCTCCGGCTAGTCACTTTTATTGTTTCGTGTGTGCAGATCCGAACGAGGAGTTCTCTTTGTTGGATTTATCCGAACCGTTAGACGAAAGGCTGATCCGGTACGTTTTTTAAAGCATTAATTTGTCAAAATTTAATCGAATTACTTAAAAACAAGAAGTGAAACTTTTTTTCATTATACAAAAATAGTACTCCCTCCGTCCCGCCGGAAACTTCAAAAAAAAATTATGGCACAAGAATTAAGGGAAAAAGTGAAAAAGGTAATGTGTTATGAGGGTTGATAGTTGAGTGGGAGAGAGAAAGTGGGGTAGGGAATAGTTAGTGGGTTAGTGGATGTGAGTATGAGAAGTGGGACCCACTAATTAAAAAGTATTAAAAACTTTCCATTTATGGATTTTGCAATTTCTATGGGACACCCAAAATGGTAAGTTTTGCAATTTCCGGCGGGACGGAGGGAGTATATTTTTAATGGTTAATTTATTGAACTTTTTGTATGGGATTTTCGTGTATAAGAATATATTTTACCTCAACACAAAGTAATTTATAATAGATTGACATTCATATGAGTTAATTTAAATGTTAGGGGTATATTGGTGATTTTATCATAATTCAGCATTTTTCAGCTTTTTTTACAAACAGATACAATTTGCTTGTGACAACTCATAAGTTGTTTCAAAGCAGCTAAAACAAACACTATTCAGTTCTTCAACCATAAGTCAATCAGCTACAAGCTATCAGCCATCAGCTATAAGTTGTTTCCATTTATTTTCAGTGACTTATGTTTTTTTGCTTAAAATAAGTGATAATTGTAGTGTTTGTTTTGACTTAAAAGCCAATAAGTGAAGTATAAACCATCTATTGCATAAATAAGTGAAAGCCAAAAAGCCCCAAGATACATCAAAAGCTCCACAAGGAATAAAAAAAATTTATAATACTTCGGCAGTTCGGCTAACTATAAGTTTAGTCTTTGTTTTTCATCTATTTTTTGGGTATAGTATTGTCAAAAACATTTTGTTGATTTTATTACTTTATTGTTTTCAATTCTTCTACAAGTATTCATTTTATATTTTATTTCTATGTTAAGGATATATTTTGGGACAAATAATTTTTCATAAGAATGATTTAGTTTGAAACGGAGGTCATATTTTTTTGCAAGATATTTGTATTTTGAACATGTTGATAAATTCTATAATTTTAAAAAATATAATGTGCCTGTATTTTAAATTGTCTTATTTTTTAGTAGATGTACATATTCTTTTATTAAAGAATATTATGAATTCAAATATTTTACTTGAAAGACAAAAGGAAAAATAAATTAATATTTGAAATGAATTAATTATTATAATAAATCTATATGGCTATATTTTAGTTCAACAAAAATAATTTATATGATTTAATCATAGGGTCGATGGGCATGCATATGGTTCAATTTGCACATTAGGGGCATTTCGGTATTCTTATGATAATTTAATGTTTTTCAGCTTTTTTATTAGCAAACGGATACAATTAGCTTATAACCACCATGAGTTACTTAAAACCATTTAAAACAAACAGTAGACAATTCATCAGCTATAAGTCAATTAATTGTCGGCTATAAGTTATCAGCAATCAGCTGCAACAAACGAGCATATAAAAACAAATAAAATTCTTTTTCAATACAGATTGTAACGTTTATTATATTACTACCTCTGTCCCTAATTGAGTGTCCAAATTTCATTTTAAGAGACATCTGAAAATTTCAACTCTCTGTACAATTTGGTGGCAAATATTCATATATAATCTTGTAATCTCCTTTCCAAACATTTAGTTTTGCATGCATAAAGAGACCAGTGAAAAAAAATCGAAAAAAAAAACATTTAGGGACAAAGTTATGTTAAAAAAAGATACTTATTTTGGGATAAATTTTTTTTAAAAATGAACACTCATTTAAAGACAGAAAGAGTATGATTATAGAAAGAAAATAAGTAATTTATGAAAAAGTTGATTATCCTTACGCAGACACAGTCAACCTTACACGTAGGTTATTGTAGTTTATTATACTCCTCACTCTCAAACTTTTGGTTACTTATTAGCGTTTCGTACTTTTGGTTATTTATTTAAAATATTTAATTTTCTCTTTTTTTCCTACTCACAACAAATATTCATAATCTCATTTTTCATTCTCTTTTTAACCTTCGCACTCACAACATCTACTTTTTTTATTAGACTCCGAGTATTTGATTTTTGTAACCAAAAGTTTGAAACGGAAAAAGTAAAAGAAAAATAAATAATTTAGGAAAAGTTAATTATCCTTACGTCGACATAGTCAACCTTACACGTAGATTATTGTAGTTTTGTGGGGGTCACCACCACACGCAGGACAGGAAAGATTTAGGTGTCATTGACTTGTCGCGCCATGGTGGTCCTAATTAGCGGAGTCGTATTCAATCCTTTGGTTGGTGAGGAAGACTATCCCCTGAATTAGTTTATTTTGATTTATTATTATCAACATAGGTTCATTTAATTTAATATTAATGTCAAATAATTTTTAAAAAAATTAAGAATTATTGTTAATAGTAAATTCAATATTAGCAATTTGTTAAGTTATAAGATGACTAAATTATCATTGATATTAGTTTAAGTTCACTTGCATAATCAAATGAAGTTATTTTTCCTGTACGAAGGTAAATTGGTTGACGTTTAGTTTAAAATTTTATACTCCATCCATCCTTAACTTCCGATAATAATGCAAATGAGTTTTGACTAAATACTAATGTCTATTCGATTCTTCTATCGAAATTTTATATTTTGATACCGATAAATTAGTAAGTAATTTATCAATAATAATATACTCCCTCTATCTTATACTAATATGCACAATTTGACTTTTCTTGGTCAGCTGAGTCAATCTAAATAGTTTTATGAATATCTAAAATATATCTATGCAATTTTTTTTAAAAAAATTACAATTAGTAATTTTAATGGTGAAACGATAACAAATATTGAAATTACATAGAGATATCTGGATATTCATAAAATTTAGTCAAAGATTGATTCAGTTAACCAAAAAGTCAATTTGTGCCTATTGTTATGAAACGGAGGGAGTATTTAGTAAGTCATTGGGATGATCAAATTAATATTTGTGTTGATCAAAGTTCATTTGTACTAAACGCTAAAGGTCAAATGGAGCTAGTTTTTAGAGACGGAAAGAGTATCAATTTAGTTATAAATATTTACATTTACTTTGTTCATAAATATTTTTCTGTACTTTTCTCATTTATTCTTTAATACTTCATCCATCTCATAATAAAGTCACTAAATTTGAATAGTAAATATTAAGAAAAAGTAAAAATAACATTGATAGCAAAATAGGTGTTGTGAGTATAAAAATAACATGTATGAGAAAATATGGGTAGAGAATTGTAAATTATTGCTATTGTAATTGAACAAGTGAGTTCTGTTTAAAACTATACTTATATGTTACTTAAGTTTTTTTTAGGAATAGCAACTTTCAAGGCCGTCCCTTGCCTTTTTTGAGCCCAGGGCAAAGACATCTGAAGGGCCCCTATTTTGCATAACTCAAATAAATGTTTACGTTCAAAAAAATATATTTTGAAGCTCAAATGTCACAAATAAATTAATGAAAAAATTACAATACATATATAAGAACCAACATAGTGCAAGTAGATCCATAACTACCGAAATAAAAACTATAAAAGAAAAATTACATGCCTATCTAAACAATTAATCACCAAAAACTACTGAGAAGACAAACACGCCTTTGCAGTAAAGCATATAAAACGTCGAAAAATCAAAATATGAAATATGACAAAAACAAGACGAACGAAATGAACTCATAATGATCATAAAAACATATTCGTACAAACTTTTTGAGATTTAAAATCATCACACAGTAAGACAAAATCGTTTAATATTTCTTAAGATATTGATGATCTCAAGTAAGCTTTAATCAATTTAAACTTTGAAAAAAAATTTAGCTAACGTCATGACACAAACATTGTTAGCAAAATTCAATAAGCAATCTTAATGCTGGTATAACAATCAACATATTTGACAATTCAAGTATTTTAAGAATCGATCTTGACCCACTTTTGAAAAGTCATAGGTAACACTGTCAATTCGAAATATAATTCGTCTAATCTAACATCAGACACATGAGAAAAAGAAGTAGTGAACTCCATGCAACATTCTCTTAATTTATCATATTTCAAGGACTTCAATTATTTTAAATTATACAAATATCCAAAACTATTTTTGAATGTCTTTAATTGCTCAATACTTTTAGCTGCTGAGGTTACTACTATATCCACAATAATTACAAATTAATTAAGTCTGAAACCCAAGCTTTCTGAGATTAGCTGATCCCCTCAGGTGATAACATTTCCTCCTCATCAATTTCATTAAGTTGTTTCTCTCTAGTGAACGGCGTTTCATTGGAAACGTATGCTCTACATTTATCTCACCCGTGTTTATAGAATGTAATATATCATACCAAACTAAATGCTATGTTAAGTAAAAATCAAATTATTAATGGGCCCCTTTACCACCGTTTCTTCTTTTTATTATATCAAGAATACAATTTATTTATATAAGTTAAATTGTCAAAACTTTACTAATAATAAAATAATACTAAAGTTAGAATTAAAAATGAACATACTATGTACACATATTACAAAATTTAGGGCCCCCTTATCATCGTGGGTCCTGGGCGGGTGCCTGCTCTGCCCTCCCCTTAAGACGGCCCTGGCAACTTTGTTGCGATATTATTCCGTAAAAATTACATCCATCCATCCAACTCCCAAAGAGTGTTTTTTTTTTTTTTTGTTTTTTTGGCTCTTTGAGCTCTCATTTTGCATAAGACTATATTAACTCTCTTTGTTTTTTTCCTACCTAACTTGAATAAAAGAGTCTATTAATGTTCAAGCCTATTTATTAGAGCAATTTAGACGATTGTTAACCACTTTTCTTGATTTATATACTACCTCCGCCTCATTTCAAATTGCAAAATTTGTCAGTTTAGTTGTTTCATAAAAATTGTAAAATTTAAAAATGGAAAGTTTTAACTCACTTGTATACTTACATCAGTTAACCCACTAACTATTCTATACCCCACTTTCTATCTCCTACCAAATTGTCTACACTCACATATATTAACTTTTTCACTTTTCCCTTAATTTCTGTGCAAACACGGTTTTATGCAATTTGAAATGTGACGGAGACGGAGGGAATATTATAATTTTAGTATGAATTTTAAGAAGTACGAGTTATGTAAAATCACAAAAATTAAAATGTTTGACTTTTAAACATGAACTCTTAACTTACGTGGAGAGAATATTCAAAAATGAAAAGAAAAAGAAAAAAAATTTGATAGGTGTCATTGCTTCTATTCCTTTTTTATACAAACGAAAAAAGACATTATGCATTTAAGTATGTAATGTAAAAATACCATCCACCAAGGTCTAAATACTCTCAACATCCTTTTCAAGAAAAAATATCTCAAATTAAATGATGGTCTTTAAGAAAATAACTTTGTATCTGAATAATTTTTTACTAAATTGTCACTATTCATTACTTACATATTGTAAACTAAAAATTTGAAATCAAAAATAACTTAAGACATTTAATTTGGTACAAAAGAAACATAAAAATATTTTTCAACACGTCTATCTATCAAAAGAAAGAATTGAGAGAGTATACATTTATGATTTTTGGTTAGATAATAATTAATCAATATTCACCGACTTCAAATACTAGCTCCATTTCATTTTAAACTTTAAAAAATGATTGTGTATACAAAATGATCTGTTATGAGTTTAGATAGTTTGGTACACTAGCGGAGCTATGCCTTATGCAAAGGGGGCAATTGCCCCCTTTGTTTATATAAATGTTACAGTTTAGTACTGGAAAAAATTATAAGTGTTGCTTTTCACCCCTAGCCGTAACTCGTAATCTTGCCCTCTTTTACACAGAGAAATTATAAACACTGTATTAAAAAATTTCCCTCTTTAAACTAAAATTAGGCATTACTATATAATATTCCATTTTCAAAATAATGTTTCCCCCCTTTAAATAATTTTTTGAATTCGCCACCGGTTTGGTAGGAGAGAAAAACTAGGGTATAAAATAATTAGTGGATAATTGTTATGAGTATGGTATTTGAGGTCCATAAATAAAAAAAAATATGATTTTTTTTTTAGGTTTTAAAGTTTAAAATAAAACAATTATAATGAAAAAAATTTAATTTTAAAATAAAAATGAGGGAGTATTGGTTAGAAAATTGATAAGAGTATTTATGTAGGGAAATAATAAAGTTACAAAAGATCGCCATTTGCTAAAAAAAAAAAAAAAAAAAAAAAAATCGCCAAGTCACCGATCCAATTCCAGTGCAGATTCTCTCTCTCTCTCTCTCTCTCTCCAAATTGTACACTGCAATAAGCATATCACAGGTATTTCGCCGATTCTTAAATTGAATTTAAGGTTACAGAAACAGCACAGAGAGAGAGGCAGAAGACAGAAGTTTCTATACCTTTGATCTCAACAAATCAAACACAAGTTTTGTCCCACCAAATCCCTAATCCCTCCTTACATTTTCTTCTTTCTCACGTTCAACAACATTCGTTTTTATATTTTTCCTTTTCCTTTCACTCCTTCATCCTTTTCTTTGGTTCTCTGCTCTGTCTTTCTTCATTCTCTCCTGATACCCATTTGGGTTTGGTGCATACGAGGTAAACACAAAAAAAAAAAAAAAAAAAAAAAAAAAAAAAATCTATCTTGACATCTTAATTCTCTGCACTTTGATTCAATCAGTTGAACCCATTATTGGGTTTTGGTTGTTGTGTTACATTAATTTGTAAAATAAGAAAGTCAACTGCAGTTTTCTTGAATATGATTAGTTCAAAGCATGTCTGAGTGTATTCTTAATTCTATTGGTACCTGTCTCAATTTTTAATGTTAATTGTTTGGTAGTGTTGAATATTGACTGGGTATCTCTCATTGATCATTTTTTTTTTTTTTAATTAAAATTATTATCTTATAAGAGTGTCCTTTTGTTTATCTGCATTATGCTTTGAATTGGTGAATATGATTAGCTTGGGTTTTGTATTCCTTTCATTAGGAATTGGATTTCATCGTTTCTGATATCCACTTTTCTTCTAGGAGTCTTGCCTCTCTTAATACCATCTTTTTAATATTGCACTTTTATCATTGCTTTTGTGTGATTTGTTTGTGATAGCTGGGTTTAAATCACATGGTTTCTTTGGAAATTGCATTCTCTTACCTTGTTTGATTTGGGTTTGCTCGGTGGAATATGTAAATCTTAGGGTAATTCTTGAAATTGTTTTGCCCTTATCATTATAAAAGTTCTAGTCTTCCATTCGCCTGCAAAAAATTGTTTGTATTTTATTTTAAGTGAAAATCTTTCAATCCATGCTAAATGCGAAATCTTTGATCATGTGTTATGCAGATTGCTTCTGGGGACTTTGATCATTTGAAGTATCTACTGAATGTTTTTTCGTCATTATATTTTACAAACATGGTGCTGCAACTTTCCATCGCTTTAGCTCTTTATTGATGCGATTCAAGTAGTTTTTCATTTCAATTTAGTAGCTTGTTCAAGCCGAATTGGTCGAGGTCACATAGTTTCTAATTGTCTTGTCATAATCAAATATGATGGGACGGAAAAACGTGGGATGGGCATCACTACTTTTTCTGGTTGTTGTCGTTCTTGGGTCCTTCTTTGCATCATATAACTTGGTAAGGATGATAATTCACAATACGAAAGCGAGTTCGGGTAAATGGATGGCTGATGTTTTGGATGGTCAGTTATATTTTGATCCTGTTGTTGAGATGCCTCAAAATATGAGGAGACCGAGGACTTCTAAGATGCTGTTCCATGTTGCCCTAACAGCAACAGATGCTCCTTATAGCAAATGGCAGTGTCGTATTATGTATTATTGGTATAAGAGGCAGAAAGAGTCGATCGGATCCGAGATGGGAAAATTCACCCGAATTCTACATTCTGGCAAACCTGATAACTTAATGGATGAGATTCCTACTTTTGTGGTGGATCCCCTTCCGGCAGGTTTGGATAGGGTGAGATATCTTTTCTTACCTTTATTCTTTTCTTCCGTTTGAGGCTTTGTATTTCATATGGTGTTTACTCTATTGGCTAGTCTTTTGCATTCTTATTCAGTACAATTTAGTCCTACTCTTTTTATTTTTTCCGGTCATTGTAGTTATTTTTACATTGTAAGGACAGTAACATAGACACTGGGGACATATGCTGATGCACCTGTTGATCTTTGAACACTTTATGATTTGGGATTTGACTAAAACTGACACATGTTTGGGAATTGGGACTTTTTTTTTTAATCTCATGTGGTTTCTTTTACGTGAATCTTTATAGTTTTTCTGGGATAAATAGCAATGCACATCCAGTTTAATTCCATTGTAACATTCCTCAAACTTAACGCCTTTCTCATTTTCCCATTGTTAAATCCTCTCTAAATTTGGTTTTCCTTCACACGTTCTGCTCAGCACTTCGTTGCCTCTACTTTGGTAATTTTGATTTACTCGTGATCACCATCTATGTTTGTCCAAGTCCTTTTCTTGATGAAAAAAGAAATAATATGTGCTCACACTCAAAAGCATGTCTTGTACTCCTGGTCTGGAGAGATATCTCTGCTATGATAGATCAACATTTAGGACCCCAACCTAACTCTTTGTTCCCCTCCATCAGTTGGATACTTTCCTCCATGATGATCTTATAAAGGGGTTTTGTTTGGAGAACCTCCTCGATTTGTTATTTGGGGAGTCTCAGATGATACATAGGCACTTGCAGGGTGGTTTGGGCGTGCTGATGATATAATTGGTTCTGTTTGTTTATCGAGATGTAAGAGTTATCTTTTGGTGTTCTACTGACATTCCGGTGTATGAAAATACCGTTGTTGATGAAACGGCAAGATGATGATATTGTGATTACGGATTATTGTATTGGCATTTAGAATGGTCATTCGGAACAGAGGATCCAAATAAAGGGATTTCTTGATTTGATGTAATTTTAGGATAGGAAACTTTTATGTTTATTGTATCACAAGGTTATGTTTGATTCATCTAAGCTAGTTAGACACCAATGAATCCTAATTGGTCTCATTTGCAAGCTCAGGTATCTGACAGTTTGGTGAGTCAAATCTGTTATCCTCCTAAATCGTATGGTATCTCAAGGCACCTCAGGGATGTGGTTTATATTATGACAATGAGTGTACTATGTAGAAGGTTTTCTGATGCTTTTTGGGCAAAATGTGTTTCGTTTGGGTCGACCAGATCATGAGGCTAAAGCCTCCTATCTTTCAATAAAATAAGAAACCTCCGGTCCTTAGCCACTACTAGGAGGATATAAAATAAGGGAAAAGTCTTTGATTTCATTTGGCGTATCCTTTAGTAGGTCAACTTCCAGAGTCGGTGTCTTTGAAGAGGGAGTAAAAGTGGAGCACTTCTTTTGAGGTTGAGTACTACATTACGTACATGAGCCAGATTTGTTTACTCACCCATGCATTTGTTGTAATCAAGCAGCCATTCATATTGACATGGATTCAGTTTTCCATTAATTGACCAAACATTTAGAAATATTGTCAATCTATTCATCAGAAATTGTTAGTCGTGAGTGGTCGCATTAGTTGTACATGTTAAATTTGGGCATGTTTGACTACCATGCTCTAGTTTAAGACTCAGTGTTATCACATTCTTCATGTGCTTTTGGGGTGAAGGATAGTTTAGAGATAACTAATTCTTGGAAAATGACCTTATTGGTATAAGATGATCTCTTCTATGTAATCTTAGCACATCTCTCCGTCTCTCTCCTTGTCAAAGCGTATGTTTGCTTCTAATAAAAAAAATTTAGATGACTCGATGTTTATGGTTTTGGCTTTTCAGTATTTTCTCGCTATTCTGAAGTTTGGTGATGAACTTTCATGGAGTTAATTGATTAATTTCCTCGTATATATTCAAGTTCACTCAGAGGCCAAACCCTTGAGATAATTTCCTGGTAGCCTCTTTATTTGCCCCAACTGTAGTGTTCTATGATCGCCTGTTTGTCAGGGAGCATCTCCTCAGATGTTTTTTCTTTCCTTTTACTAGTTTTCTTTCTCTTTTGCCACGAATTCGAAATACTATATTTCTAGTCTTTTCAGCTGTTTTACTTTTCATAACATGCATTTAATTGCTACACAGGGATACGTTGTTTTGAATAGGCCTTGGGCCTTTGTACAATGGCTAGAGAAGGCGACAATTGATGAAGAGTGAGTATCTCGCTATTAGCTGTATATCCAAATCATGTTATATTTTAATACTTTTAAGACACTAATTGCTGTTTGTTCTGGTGTAGGTACATATTGATGGCAGAACCTGATCACATATTTGTGAGGCCATTGCCAAATTTGGCACATGGGGATTTTCCTGCCGCCTTCCCTTTCTTCTATATCAAACCTGCTGATAATGAAAAAATCATTAGGAAGTATTATCCTGAGGGTTATGGCCCAGTAACAAACGTTGACCCGATCGGTAATTCTCCTGTTATTATAAAGAAGGTACTACTTTCTAGAAACTGACTTGATTCAATTTGCAACGAGACCACTTAATTTTGAAAACTTAATGAAAGAACATAATTTTGAAGTTTTGAGTCGTCGTTATTTGCCTTAACAGTAGCATGTTATTACTTATTTGAATATTTTTCTTTTCCTTCGTTTTGCTCCTGTAAAAAGAAGTATGGGCTGATTAAAATGGACTCTGTTCAGGAAATGCTTGAGAAGATTGCTCCCACATGGATGAATGTTTCTTTGAGAATGAAAGATGATCCAGAGACTGATAAAACATTCGGATGGGTGCTGGAAATGTGAGTTGTCCTGCCCTGATTATTTATGCCGTTTTGCTTCTTGTAATTATTTTACATGTATTCTCTCACTCACACACACACATATACACTCCCTCCGTCCCAAAATGATCTTCCCATTTGACTATTCAAACTTTTTAAGAATATGAACACTTGCTTCACTAGCCATGTTTTGTTTATGCACTTTTAAGCCTAAATTGTAGAAATGGGAAGAACTTTTTGTGACAATGAAAAATGGCAATTGGTAAGATCATTTTGGGACGGAGGGAGTATGTTACAGTGTTTTTGACGTTCCTACTTGTCGATCCTTGTTAAGGTATGCTTATGCGGTGGCCTCTGCTTTGCATGGTGTGCAGCATATTCTTCGGAAAGATTTTATGTTACAGGTTTTGATTGATTTTTTTAGCCCTTAATGTTCCACATTATCTTTTGGTTATACCAGACAAACATCATTTTATTTCTGATCCAGTGATACTAATATTCAGCCAAAATTTGATCTTAAGACTTGCTATTATACTGAAATTTCAGCCACCATGGGACTTGAAGATAGATAAAAGGTTCATCATCCATTATACTTATGGATGTGACTACAATATGAAGGTAAGTTTATTTTCCCTGCTCCATTATAATATATATATATATATATATATATATATATATATATATAGGGTCGCGCTCCTGTGAGAACCATTTTATATGAGAACCGTGAGAACCAATCATAACCATTAGATTAGAAAAAAAAATCAAAGGTCCAGATGTTAGATACATTGGATACATTAGTTAATTTTCGAAAAACAATTGGATACATTAGTTTTTAACATAGTGTATCCAAGTGCAACACTTAGATACAATACTTATTAACCTATTGTATCCAAGTGTAATATCAAATTTTTTGTAATGTATCTAAGTGTATCAATTGTATCTAACATATGGACCCTTGATATTTTTTCTAATCTAATGGTTATGATTGGTTCTCACGGTTCTCACGATATTTAGGTTCTCATTTGAGCACCTACCTATATATATATATATATATATATTTGTGTGTATATATGTATATGTGTGTGTGTAGGCACACATTCTAAAGTCATGATTATTCATCTTTACGTCACCAGTTTACAGCTTTTTTGAGGTCTGTTGCACTTTTCTTGTTCTATGTTAGTGCTGAGTTAATATGCCTTCATACAGGGTGAGCTGACTTATGGAAAAATTGGAGAGTGGAGATTTGACAAGAGATCTCATCTTCGTGGTCCTCCACCCAGAAACCTACCCTTGCCCCCTCCAGGAGTTCCTGAAAGCGTGGTATGCTTCTGACGTTTCCTTTTTTTACTCTAGAATAATTTAGTCCCACTTTTTTTATTGTTAACTTGAGTCAACTTTGAGCAATAATTTATTAGTCCCACTTTTTTGATTGTTAACTTGAGTCAACTTTGAGCAATAATTTAGGTTAGTTTTAATTATCCTAATGAAAATCAAAAGCTTGTTATTGATATTATTTAGAATGGTGTATCACATTTTGCGATGCTTCCAACTGCTACAATACCCTTTGATAGACTTGAATCCCCCTCCATCCCTAAAGACTATCTTGGTGGACTTTGTATACGATAGTAGAATCTATCTTGAACAATTCTTCCCGACCTACTCCTACTAATTATTAGTGTGTGTTTTTGTCACACCATCAAAAATAAAACTACAAATGCCACCTTATTAACGAGGTGTGTCCTAGGAGACAACTCTTAGAAAGTGTACAAATATAGTGGGACATACAAGTCTCTTTGGGTTGGAGAGAGTGTTAGTGTAAGAATCTGTCAATCTGTATTTCAAGGTCCTTTTATTTTCTAAATTTGGGTATTAGTATTGTTGTGGATATATATGTACACACACTCCCTCTATCCCGGAAAGTTTGTCCCATTTTGACTTTTTTCGGTCAACACAAATGAACTTTGACCAAATATTAATGTCGATCTAATCATCCTAGTGAAATTTTAAAATTGTAATTGATCAATTATTTAGTGATTTACCAATAACAATTTTTATAATTTCATTGTAATCACCAGATTGACACAAATGTATGGTCAATGTTAACATGTGTTGACAAAAAAAAAGTCAAAATGGGACAAATTTTTGGGGACAGAGGGAGTATATTTTTGTGCTGTCTGTCGAATAACATAAGCTCTTAGATGAATTGGTAACGTAAACAAGGGACCTCTTGTTACAACTTATGAAGGTCTGGGTTTTGGCCATTTAAGTTGCATGTGGCTTCCCCTTCACTGTTATAGTGCAGAAGTGGGTCAACCGTTTGGTTTTCTAATGTTACACTTCCTCTAGGATAACAATATACTCCCTCCGTCCTATAACAAATTATCCATTTTGCCATTTGAGTGTCCCTTTAGAAAGTCCCACTTTTCTAGAAAGGAAATTTTATATTATTTCTTTATTTACTTGCATACTCGCAATAACCTTCCTTTTACTATTCCTTACCCCCACTTTCCTTCTCCTTCATACTCACTGTGAAATCCCTCATCCGAAAAATGTGAGCTTTGATTGTAATATATAAGCCTTCACAAAGCTACCGTTGAGCACCGATAACATCAATGGACTATTGGGTGGGCCTGTGGTAAGCCAAGTGGATCCAAGTTGTTTGTGTTAAGTGGGCTAATGTGTGGTGCTTATGTAGCGGGTCAGGCCTCCGGGCTCGGGTCGTTACACTCGTAACACTTACTTTTAAAACACTTTTCCTTAATTTTCGTTCCTAAAATGAAATGGGTCGTTTGTTATGGGACGGAGGGAGTACTCAAAATAGCCTGTCTCATAATAAGTATCACTGTTGACTTGTCAAACGTTTTAGTAAGTACGCTTTACTTGTTTGTACATCGCGTGTACCATGTTAAAGTGTGACACTTACTATGAGACGGAGGGAGTAGTAAACCATACCCTTCTTACGAATCATGCAATCTTAATACCTAAAAGAGTTGACTCTAGCACACCCAATCATTTGCTGGAAAATAAGCATAGAGAAAGTACTGACGAGCAGAGCAGCTAATACCTGATCATTTGTCAGAAGGAGAACTTGCCCCGTTAGCTTTTTCCAGTTTAATTTGTTTGTTGTTCTTAATGGAAGTTTGATTCAGTTTACGTACCGTTTGCAGGTGACTCTTGTTAAGATGGTGAACGAAGCTACTGCTAATATTCCTGGATGGAACACTACTTGACGGATTGCTCGTCAGAAGAATGAAATTGTAGCCGCGTTTAGGAGAAAGATGAACAAACTGTAGATTGTTATACCAAACCTAAGCTCAAACGCGGGTAAAAATAGAATTTATATTTATGTCTCAGTAGAAAGTTATACTACTCGGTAATATTTTTTTGTCCAAGTTACCTTCATGGGATATTATTAGTCTTCAATGAAATCGCTCAAACGGAAAATACACAACTCTTTCTTCTGAGTGAGAACTTGTTAAAGTTAAATTTAAGCTCCGTTTGTTTAGAGAAAAATAACTTTTGGAAAATATTTTCTCGATTTTCCTGTGTTTGGTGATAACAAAAATTATTGTCAACGTAAATCATTTTCTAGTCAACGGAAAATAATGTATATCATTTCCCAATCACTACTACGCTCATCTAATCTGTATTTTCCTGTCCAGTTTTACCTCTATCTAAAAAATGAAACATAAAATCCACTCGCATTTTCACAAGTTAGAGTCTTGCCCGATCGATGGCTTATGTTTATTTCATCTTCCATAAATGAATGACCCTTATTTGTGGAAGTGGAGGGACAAAAACAAAGTGATCATAATTTTAGTACTTCTTCCGTCTCAGAGTAACTAAGTGTCCACCTTTTTTTACATGTTAGCACGAAAGAACTTTGAGTAATAACTTTAGGTTAATTTAATTATCTTAATGAAAATTTTAAAAATGTTATTGATAGTATATATAATCATAATGGTTGTCTAAGAAACAAGTTTTATATTTTCATCATGATAATTAAATCAACCTAAAATTATAGCTCAAAGTTCCTTCGTGCTAACATGCAAAAAAAAGTGGACACTTAGTCTGGGGCGAAGGTAGTAAATTTTAGTAAAGTGATCTAACAGATGAAACTGATTGTTAGTGTAGTTGGATTGTATGAGGCGGTGTTCTAAAAGATGCCCGTTTAGGCCGCTTAGGCGTTAGGCGTTCATTAAACGCCTAAGTCCTGCCTAAGATATTATAACTCTTTCTGAATTCTCGGCCCCGCCTAAGTCCCGTTTAGACCCCGCCTAAACGCTAGGCCCTGCTACGGCGCCTAGCGACCGTCTAGCGCTTTTTAGAACCTTGGTATGAGGTTCATTTTCACCTACAGATTCTCCATCCAAATATGTACTCCTACCATCTCTCTTTAATTTATAAAAATGAGCTTGGCAACAAGAATCAAGGAAAAAGTTGAAAATGTGATGTGTTGTGAGTGTAGATAATTGGGTAGCGATCTTCATGTTTACATGTTCATTCATTCTCTCTCCTACTTTACTTTTATACTCACAACACTTACATCACTTCCACTGTTTCTTAATCTCCGTGTAAATGGGAGGGTAGACATATATTCAGGGACGGAGGGAGTAATAACTTTCCATTTTAAGATTGTAGATTAAAGTCGGACAACTAAAATGACATTTTTTGTAGATTAAAGAGAGACGGAAGGAGTAGTTAGAGTCCATCTTCTGTCCCATATTAATGGGCACAAATTTCTTTTTTTGGTATTCCATTGATATAAGCATATTACCAAAATGGTAAACAATATCTTATGTATTCTCTCTATAATTTTTCTTTCATACTCACAACATTTACATTGTCTCTTTCTTACTCACTTTTTATCCTAGGATGTCTAACTTGTTTTAGATTGTTTAGAGTCGCCACCTATGTTTTTAAAGGAACATAAGAAAAACCTAGAAATAGCCTAATTTATGTACAAAACCAGAGATTCGGGAGAGAAGGGTTCGGGGTTAGGTGACGGAGTGGGAAGTACTTAAACACCCACTCCGCCCCGCTTATGCGGGTCTTGCTACTATTGGTGTTCTAATGCTAAATGTCCTTCAATTTATTAACAGTGCTAACAATTATAATGTAAAGAAAAAGGGGAAGAAAAGAGAATTGTTTTATTTATAAATTTATGCTAAACAATTACATTAAGAAATGTATAGGAAATTAAAGTAGAGATTAAAATGTAGGGAGATAACCTTAACCAACTTTAATATAGTAAAGTGGTCATTTGGTCATGTCCCAATTGATGGGGATTGCATACTAGTAAGACTAGAATAAAAGAGAAGAAGAATAAAAATACCTTTAGAAAAGAGGACCTTAGACTTTGACTTGAAGATGGTGTTGTTTGTAGAGAAACGGTTGTGCAACACTTTGTGTAGTGTTTGTTTGTAGGGAAAATGTGTTGAGAGAACTTGTGTATAGTTCTTGTAGGGAAGATGAAGTTTTTGGTTCAAAGAGTGTCAAAAGAGTCCCTTTCTAAGGTAGAAGATGATGGTTTTTATAGGTAAAAAAGAGAGGGAAAGGTTGGAGGGAAATTGGTCAATTCATGTGAGATGGAATTGACCAATAGAAAATAAGATAAATAAAATAATAAATGAAAGAAATAAAAGAAAATCAAATAAAATAAAAATGAATTATTTTGTTTTAAAGAGATGGCTAGAATAATGAGATTGGAGGTTATAAAACTAGGGGGGATGAATGTGGATGAGAAAAGAAGTCTTTTGTGATCAAGAAAGAGATTTTGCAAATAAGAAAACAGAGGGAAATAAGGTGCAATCCGTTACTGCCAAAATGGGAAGCGCGCGAGTCCCGCTTTTGGGGCGAGACGCGCGCGCAGCCCGTTAACAGTTCCGGAAGCGCCCGCGGCAGAAAAGGACAGAATGACAGAATGACCCTAAAAGTTAACTCTGCTATGTAGTTTAGTCCAAAACTAACGGAATCAGTTAGGAACTTAACCGAAGTAACAGAAATCAACAAAAATAAGTTAAATAAAAATACTTTGTATGCAATCGGGGTGAGAGGTCCAAGGCGGGGTGTCTACAGAGTCCCTCGGCGACGTGGATTGCAAAGCAAAACGCGTCGACGAAAGTAAAAACACCCGCCGAGGACATCGACAAAGAAAAAGAAAGAAAGGAAAGCAAAGACTCGATGAAAGCAGTAATTTGAAATTAATTTGAAATTGCTAGAGATAGGGGTGCGCTCCCTGTGTGAGCGTCTTTTGTTGGTAGAGGGGGTGGCATGATCCGTTGGTAAACCTGCCGGCTGAATCCGTTAAGTGAGGCCGTTAGTAAACCCTTGAATGAGGCCGTTAGTGTACCTTCGAATGAGGCCGTTAGTGAACCTTTAAGGAGGCCGTTAGTGAACCTTGAGGCCATTAGTGAACCCTTTGAAATGAGGCCGTTAGTGAACCTTTGAGGAGGCCGTTAGTGAACCTTTGAATGGCGAATCCGTTAGTGAAATCCGTTTGACGAGGCCGTTAGTGAACCTTTGTTGATGAATCCGTTAGTGAAATCCGTTGATGAGGCCGTTAGTGAACCTTCGAGGCCGTTAGTGAACCTTTGAAGAGGCCGTTAGTGAACCTTTGAGGAGGCCGTTAGTGAACCTTTTGATGAATCCGTTAGTGAAATCCGTGGATGAGGCCGTTAGTGAACCTTCGAGGCCGTTAGTGAACCTTTGTTGTCGAATCCGTTAGTGAAATCCGTTGATGAGGCCGTTAGTGAACCTTCGAGGCCGTTAGTGAACCTTTGTTGACGAATCCGTTAGTGAAATCCGTTGATGAGGCCGTTAGTGAACCTTCGAGGCCGTTAGTGAACCTTTGTTGACGAATCCGTTAGTGAAATCCGTTGATGAGGCCGTTAGTGAACCTTCGAGGCCGTTAGTGAACCTTTGTTGTCGAATCCGTTAGTGAAATCCGTTGATGAGGCCGTTAGTGAACCTTCGAGGCCGTTAGTGAACCTTTGTTGACGAATCCGTTAGTGAAATCCGTTGATGAGGCCGTTAGTGAACCTTTGACGAATTGCTGCTTTGAAGCCGTGTGCTGTTTGGCGTTGCAGTTGACTTTTGCGGGGATGCGGGCATGGTTGACTGTGGACCATTTTCTGCTGGGGATGAAGTGCCTCGAGTTGCAGATGCTGTTTGACTTCGCGGTGGTACCTGTCATGTGCTTTGCAGGTATATGTGCTTGTGCAAGAAGATGCATGAAGTGTGAAATGAAGAGAGAAATTGTGCTCGTGGTGCAATGTGATTTGAGAGCAGTTTTGCATGAGAGAGAGCTTTTGTAGGAATGGAGAAAGTGATTTTGTGTGCGGTGTGATTTGAGGAAAGTCTCGGATGCATTCATACCTTCACTTACCATTGCCGCTTGATTGGAGATGGATTGCCGAAGGTTGATGATACTTTTGATGAAGATGATGAACTGCCGTTGCCTTCGATGGAATGTTGTTGAGATGACATTCTGAATGATGGGTTGGTCGTGCCAAAGGCTGCCTACGTATCCCTTGAAGGGAATCAGACCAGCGTAGTTCAAGGATGATGGAGAATGCTGGAGGAGAAGCTAGGAGCAAAGCAAAGTAAAGCACATACTTTTGCACATAGAAGGAGAAAAAGAAAAAGAAAAATCTTTTTTTTTTTTTTTTTAGATTAGTGATAGGCTAGTCGCACACCTACAAATTAAACCTGGACTAGGTTCTAAAAATATAGCTAGGGCAAGTCCAAAGTCGATCCACGAAGAACGGTTACTTGTTTACGAACAGTCACTTGACCAGATTGGGGGTTTAATTGAGATTTTAATTAATTCCTAAGACGGGAAAAATAAACTAAGTGTTTAAAATAATAATTAAAAAGCACTTCAGATTGATTACTATCCCCGTCCTCTAATTCAATTTCATCGGTACTTCTTTTTCTCCGTTAATCCTATTCACTTGATCACGAGATATATTGCAATCTCTGTCTCTTCTTACAGATTAGTTACTAGCAGTGGCACACTCACTAGCAACCCTAATTAATAAATTAATCTAACTGGCACAGTCTAGATCGCAGAATTAATTGATTCAATTTAAGAGACTAAGATCAAAAACGCTTTCTACAATTATTTCATATAGATAATCGTCTAATTTTGCCTACTCCCCGAATTGCTATGGCACATACACAATTCGTGGAGATGCTACGGTAAAAACCCTAATTCTGGCACAGAACAGAGAATTCTAGCATAGATCAACAAATAGAACTAATGGATTGGCCAAATCCACAAACCCTAAATATTAATCTAGATCAATACAAGCAAAATTATGAATAGATCAAACAAGAGAATAAGAAAATTACCTCAATTGAATCAAAGTAGGTTCAAGATCTCAACCCAAAGCAATGGAGTTTAGTTCTCCATTAATGGTTTACAAAAGCTCCAAAGAGAAAAAGAAAGAACGTAGTATTTTTCTAGGAGTCCCCCGAATGAATGATAACCTAATCTAATTCTAATTTCAAAAACTAATTAATTACTCACTAACTAATCCTCTCTCCAAAAAACCAAAACAATACTCATCAAATAATAAAATAGTAAAAGAATAAAATCCCCCAACTCGGCCGCCGCCTTCTGCGTGATGTTGATGGCCATTTTACATTCTTTTCACTTTAGTCCCTGGAGTACTCATATCTTCAGTTCAGTCCTTCCACTTTCAGCTAATTGCAGTTTGGTCCCTGCAATCTTTTAATTCTGTTAACTTTGACTTGACTTGACTTTGACTATTCTTGATCCTTGAGACAGACGTTGAAGCTCACCAAAAATTACATCCGGAAAATAAATAAATAAAAATAGCTATTCTACCCCGGATTACAATAAAAGCCCAAATTATAAATAATGCCCCAATTACATCAAATCTAGTCTAAAGTACATCAAAATGAACCAAAATATATGGGAAAACAAGGGAAATAATGTATACAAAATCCACCACATCAAATTCCCCCACGCTTAGACCGTTACTCGTCCCTGAGTAACATCCTAACCCCACTCTAAACTCCGGTCTAATCAGCGTAGCATGGGAGAAAATGACCCCTAATCTCCTCTAATCCTCCTCAGTCAAAAGTCAACAAACACAACCAACTCTCGGAGTACAAGAAACTCCGTCCCCATATAACTCCAGAAAATCAAATAAAGATCAATGGCCTTAGCCCGATACAAACTCCATATATGCATAAAAAACGTATCCGGACTAAGGCCCACTCATAAAAGCCACGGGGAACTAAACTGTCCTAATCTTCCCCCACGCTAGTCTCACACTACTATTGCCCTCGTAAAAATAAGAAGTTAATGTCTAGAAAGTGTTTCCGGACATAACTTACCTCGTGAAAGCACCAACGCCCCCTTATTACTCCAAGAAAGAACGAGGGTTTCTATCCTAATCACCTCTAACCGAGCCTCCACACCAAGTATGAAAATCTTAACCCGAGACTCCTTACCCCCCTTATGACGCCAATCACCGGTGAATAAATGATAAACTTACTCAAAATCTCACCTTTTGCCTAAGCGCCCTTTCGGGTTTTCACTTAGCCTCTCATATTTTTTTCTTTATTTTATTTATTTATTTATTTATTTATTTATTTTTTTTTTTTTTAAGAAAATTAAAAATGCGTACTATACATAATACAAAACCCTCCCCCACGCTTAAACTACACAGTGTCCTCAATGTGTGTCAATGAAAGTGCATGGACAGTAAAGGCGTAAAAGAAAGGGAAACTGACTCATCTACAACTTGTTTTCGCACCCTATCACCACTACTACCATCTCCACCCTTCTTCTTCCCATATTTAGCAACCAAAAATTTTCACCAAACAATTCACAATTTCACCCACCACGCTCACAATCACGCACCAACGATAATTCAACAATAAAATCAATACGACAATCACACCACGAACTCAACACAACTACAAAACTATCACCGTTCGCAATTTTCCCACACTATCATCGCTCACAATCACTCACCAACAATTATCAATCAACCATAGCCACACAGAAACTACGGGGCAATATCACAGTATCACTTAATATGGCGATGCTCATGCTCACTCTCATAACATTATCACCAAACTGTCATGGGAGTTCCATCAAACACATTGCAAGTAATCCCATTTACAAAGATAAGGCCACCACAATGTTTCAATAACACTACCCAAATCGGAGTGGTAACTAATGTACCCCACACTAGTTACCTCAAGAGAATTAGATATACCATACCAAGTAATAGGCATTTGGTTCCACTCACAAACCGAAAATCACACTTCAACACAATTATCGAGGTGCACTACTTCCATGACAAATAACTGAACATAAAAGCAAACTCCACGATATAGAAATCAGAATTTGATACCTCGATATGCAGAAAATACCGGAATCAAAGAATCCGTGGAGTTGGGCACTGCACTGTTTGCGCAAGAGAGAAACAGAAGGGACGATGCTAGCGGAATCTCAGACACATGGCCGGCGTTATTTGAAGGCGAACGGAGAGGGAGATCGCCGGAATTCGGGACATGGTGTGGAGTTGGAGGGTGGTCAGAGGGGTAGATCAGTCTGAGTTGATGGAGAAAAGACGGAAGAGACAGACGGAATCTGCCGGGTTGCCGGTCGGAGACGGGTGTGTGCGTGGGTGGTGCGACGCCGGCGCTTTGTTCGGAATGTGAAATTGGGGCTTGAGGGTGTTTGCTAATGGTGGAGGCCGGAGATGGGTGAGACGGCGATTTGGGAGGGACCGGCGATAAAGGATGATTTGGGGGAGAAGATGGGAGGGCGGATGATAGAGAGAGACAGAGAGGGGAGTCGGGTAGAGAGAGGGAGGAAGAGAGTGGGTTGAGAGAGAAAGAGAGTGACTGTGTGAGGATTTTTTTTTTTTTGTTTTTTAGAGCACTAGTGGCCACCCCTTGTGCCATAAGAATTGAGTACTTGTGGCACAAGGGCTGGGTGAAATTTCTCAAGCTACCTTCTTTTTTTTTTTTTTTTTTTTTTTGCACACCCTTGTTTTTGCCTAGACTGCCCTTTCGGGTTTTCAATCTAGCGGGCTTCTTTTCTTGTGCATTTTTTTTTTTTTTTTTAAGAAAAAACTAACTAGCTATTTAAAAATAAAATACATACTATACAACTACAAATCCGTCCCCCACGCTTAAACTACACAGTCCTCAATGTGTACAAGTGAATAAAAATAAGGACAGTTTAAACGTGCGAGAATAAGTGGTACCTCATTAATGCACACTCCACCCCGTTTGAGCTCGAATTTTCTGCATAAACCCCTTCTTCTTTTTGTTCATCGTGCTCAAACATCTATTCTTCTCCATCGGACCACTAGCCATCATTAATTCTTCCTCACCTCCAAATACATGCTTTCGGTGCTCAGGAAGATTCTTCACCTTTCTTGGTCCATGTTTTACCGCCGGGATCTCCAAACCAATCTTCACATCATCACTACTACTACAAACCTTGGACACATTATCTACCTTTGGCTCTACTACATCCATAAAACACAAACCATGGACATCCTTAGGGTCTTTCTTGGAGTCAAAAATATTGAACTCCATTAAATCCCCATCACACTCCATAGTCAACGATCCGTTGGAAACATCCAACTTAGTGTGAGCCGTAGACATAAATGGCCTTCCCAATAGAATGGGAGCCTTAGGATCCGTGTCCATCTCTAACACATAAAAATCAGCAGGGAATATGAACTTACCAACCCGGACCAAAACATCCTCAACTTTCCCTTTGGGGTATGCATTAGATCTATCCGCCAACTGAATCACCACCCTAGTATCTTGTAAAGGTCCCAACTTGAGCTTTTCAAACAATGCATAGGGCATGACATTGATTGAAGCACCCAAGTCAAGCATCGCCATATGCTCAGATTCATCACCCAAAGACACGGGAATAACAAACATGCCCGGATCACTACACTTCTTGGGCATCTTCTTGTGATAGACTGCAGACACATGCTCTTTCATCTTCACCTTTTTCTGACTCCTTGCTTTCTGATCCCTCTTCAACGTACACAACTCCTTAAGGAATTTGGCATATCTCGGGACAGTCTGCAGCAAGTCCAAAAATGGAATATTTACCTCAAGCCTCTTGAAAGTGTCATATATAGCCTTGTCAGGCTCCGGTTTACGATGCTCTCTCAAGGCCTCAGGAAATGGAACATCCGGCTCAAAAACTGGTGGTTTTGGTGTAGCTTTCTTCTCCTCCTCCGGGGTCTTCTCAGTAGGCACAACCTCCTCAACCTCAATCTCAGGATCTTCCGGTACAACTTCCTTCCCAACCTCCTTACCGCTGCGCAAAGTCATGGCACATGCACTCTGCTTAGGGTTCGGTTCTGTTCTAGAATGTACCTTCTCTGCCTCTCTAGCCTCTAGTCTCCCAACCGCATCAGCTATTTGCCCAATCTGGCTCTCTAGATTACCAATACTCACATCGGTCTTCTGTTGATACTGCTGAAAATTACTATGCATCATGCTTACCGATTGTGCTAAGGAGTGAATCATATTATCTGTAGACTGTCTAGGTGGGGTACTCTGATACTGCTGCTGCTGCTCGAACGGTGGTCTGTATTGATACTGATTAGTCTGGTACTGCTGACTCTGTGGTGGACCCATCAACAATTGCTTCATCATCCCCTTAAGGTCCTCAACATCTGTCTCAAGATTACTTGTCACACCACTACTAGAATTCACAGCACTGACCTGTCTGAAACTTGACCTCCTGCCATGCGTCCGAGTACTCTTAGCCAACTTATCAATAATCTCATTAGCCTCCTCAGTCGTCTTGTTCAGAATACTACCTCCACAGCACGCATCCACTAAGCGTTTATCCTGAACCGTCAATCCCCCATAGAAGTATACTATCAGCTGTTCATCATCAAATCCATGATACGGGCAACTCCTGCACAACTTATGGAACCTGTTATAATACTCGTATAGAGTTTCATCCACCTTCTGCTCCATGTTGCTAATGTCCCGCTTCATCACATTGATTTGATCGGGAGGAAAGAACTCATCAAGAAACTCCTCCTTCATTTGCTGCCATGTGGTGATACTGTTAGGTGGGAGATGATAGTACCACGCACTAGCATCATCTTTCAGAGTGAAAGAAAACGCTCTAAGGAGGAGATGCTCTAAAGGAAGTGTAGCCGGCTTCATGCTTTGACTTATCTGCACAAACTGGGACACATGCTGATTCGGATTCTCTCCAGGCATCCCAGTGAAGTGTGGTAACTGGCTCAACAGCCCCGGCTTCAACTCAAAAGTGACTCCGGCAGGTAAGACAGGGAATTGGACGGCATGTGGTTGCTCATTCCAATTCGGGGCAGTCCTTTGCCTCAATGTCTGATCTGCCATTTGCTATCTAACTCAAGAATTCCAAGCAGATTGTCAGTAGAACGGGTGTGGACCGTACAAGGTACCACACTAAAAACATAAATAAATAAATAAAAACAAAAAGGAAACTAAATAACTAAACTAACTAAAAATAAATACAACTAAAATAAAAAGACACAAGAACAAGAATTAAAATAAGAACGTAAACAAATAAACACCGTTCCCCGGCAGCGGCGCCAAAATTTGATAGGCTAGTCGCACACCTACAAATTAAACCTGGACTAGGTTCTAAAAATATAGCTAGGGCAAGTCCAGAGTCGATCCACGAAGAACGGTTACTTGTTTACGAACAATCACTTGACCAGATTGGGGGTTTAATTGAGATTTTAATTAATTCCTAAGACGGGAAAAATAAACTAAGTGTTTAAAATAATAATTAAAAAGCACTTCAGATTGATTACTATCCCCGTCCTCTAATTCAATTTCATCGGTACTTCTTTTTCTCCGTTAATCCTATTCACTTGATCACGAGATATATTGCAATCTCTGTCTCTTCTTACAGATTAGTTACTAGCAGTGGCACACTCACTAGCAACCCTAATTAATAAATTAATCTAACTGGCACAGTCTAGATCGCAGAATTAATTGATTCAATTTAAGAGACTAAGATCAAAAACGCTTTCTACAATTATTTCATATAGATAATCGTCTAATTTTGCCTACTCCCCGAATTGCTATGGCACATACACAATTCGTGGAGATGCTACGGTGAAAACCCTAATTCTGGCACAGAACAGAGAATTCTAGCATAGATCAACAAATAGAACTAATGGATTGGCCAAATCCACAAACCCTAAATATTAATCTAGATCAATACAAGCAAAATTATGAATAGATCAAACAAGAGAATAAGAAAATTACCTCAATTGAATCAAAGTAGGTTCAAGATCTCAACCCAAAGCAATGGAGTTTAGTTCTCCATTAATGGTTTACAAAAGCTCCAAAGAGAAAAAGAAAGAACGTAGTATTTTTCTAGGAGTCCCCGAATGAATGATAACCTAATCTAATTCTAATTTCAAAAACTAATTAATTACTCACTAACTAATCCTCTCTCCAAAAACCAAAACAATACTCATCAAATAATAAAATAGTAAAAGAATAAAATCCCCCAACTCGGCCGCCGCCTTCTGCGTGATGTTGATGGCCATTTTACATTCTTTTCACTTTAGTCCCTGGAGTACTCATATCTTCAGTTCAGTCCTTCCACTTTCAGCTAATTGCAGTTTGGTCCCTGCAATCTTTTAATTCTGTTAACTTTGACTTGACTTGACTTTGACTATTCTTGATCCTTGAGACAGACGTTGAAGCTCACCAAAAATTACATCCGGAAAATAAATAAATAAAAATAGCTATTCTACCCCGGATTACAATTAAAGCCCAAATTATAAATAATGCCCCAATTACATCAAATCTAGTCTAAAGTACATCAAAATGAACCAAAATATATGGGAAAACAAGGGAAATAATGTATACAAAATCCACCACATCAAATTCCCCCACGCTTAGACCGTTACTCGTCCCTGAGTAACATCCTAACCCCACTCTAAACTCCGGTCTAATCAGCGTAGCATGGGAGAAAATGACCCCTAATCTCCTCTAATCCTCCTCAGTCAAAAGTCAACAAACACAACCAACTCTCGGAGTACAAGAAACTCCGTCCCCATATAACTCCAGAAAATCAAATAAAGATCAATGGCCTTAGCCCGATACAAACTCCATATATGCATAAAAAACGTATCCGGACTAAGGCCCACTCATAAAAGCCACGGGGAACTAAACTGTCCTAATCTTCCCCCACGCTAGTCTCACACTACTATTGCCCTCGTAAAAATAAGAAGTTAATGTCTAGAAAGTGTTTCCGGACATAACTTACCTCGTGAAAGCACCAACGCCCCCTTATTACTCCAAGAAAGAACGAGGGTTTCTATCCTAATCACCTCTAACCGAGCCTCCACACCAAGTATGAAAATCTTAACCCGAGACTCCTTACCCCCTTATGACGCCAATCACCGGTGAATAAATGATAAACTTACTCAAAATCTCACCTTTTGCCTAAGCGCCCTTTCGGGTTTTCACTTAGCCTCTCATATTTTTTTCTTTATTTTATTTATTTATTTATTTATTTATTTATTTTTTTTTTTTTTAAGAAAATTAAAAATGCGTACTATACATAATACAAAACCCTCCCCCACGCTTAAACTACACAGTGTCCTCAATGTGTGTCAATGAAAGTGCATGGACAGTAAAGGCGTAAAAGAAAGGGAAACTGACTCATCTACAACTTGTTTTCGCACCCTATCACCACTACTACCATCTCCACCCTTCTTCTTCCCATATTTAGCAACCAAAAATTTTCACCAAACAATTCACAATTTCACCCACCACGCTCACAATCACGCACCAACGATAATTCAACAATAAAATCAATACGACAATCACACCACGAACTCAACACAACTACAAAACTATCACCGTTCGCAATTTTCCCACACTATCATCGCTCACAATCACTCACCAACAATTATCAATCAACCATAGCCACACAGAAACTACGGGGCAATATCACAGTATCACTTAATATGGCGATGCTCATGCTCACTCTCATAACATTATCACCAAACTGTCATGGGAGTTCCATCAAACACATTGCAAGTAATCCCATTTACAAAGATAAGGCCACCACAATGTTTCAATAACACTACCCAAATCGGAGTGGTAACTAATGTACCCCACACTAGTTACCTCAAGAGAATTAGATATACCATACCAAGTAATAGGCATTTGGTTCCACTCACAAACCGAAAATCACACTTCAACACAATTATCGAGGTGCACTACTTCCATGACAAATAACTGAACATAAAAGCAAACTCCACGATATAGAAATCAGAATTTGATACCTCGATATGCAGAAAATACCGGAATCAAAGAATCCGTGGAGTTGGGCACTGCACTGTTTGCGCAAGAGAGAAACAGAAGGGACGATGCTAGCGGAATCTCAGACACATGGCCGGCGTTATTTGAAGGCGAACGGAGAGGGAGATCGCCGGAATTCGGGACATGGTGTGGAGTTGGAGGGTGGTCAGAGGGGTAGATCAGTCTGAGTTGATGGAGAAAAGACGGAAGAGACAGACGGAATCTGCCGGGTTGCCGGTCGGAGACGGGTGTGTGCGTGGGTGGTGCGACGCCGGCGCTTTGTTCGGAATGTGAAATTGGGGCTTGAGGGTGTTTGCTAATGGTGGAGGCCGGAGATGGGTGAGACGGCGATTTGGGAGGGACCGGCGATAAAGGATGATTTGGGGGAGAAGATGGGAGGGCGGATGATAGAGAGAGACAGAGAGGGGAGTCGGGTAGAGAGAGGGAGGAAGAGAGTGGGTTGAGAGAGAAAGAGAGTGACTGTGTGAGGATTTTTTTTTTTTGTTTTTAGAGCACTAGTGGCCACCCCTTGTGCCATAAGAATTGAGTACTTGTGGCACAAGGGCTGGGTGAAATTTCTCAAGCTACCTTCTTTTTTTTTTTTTTTTTTTTTTTTTGCACACCCTTGTTTTTGCCTAGACTGCCCTTTCGGGTTTTCAATCTAGCGGGCTTCTTTTCTTGTGCATTTTTTTTTTTTTTTTTAAGAAAAAACTAACTAGCTATTTAAAAATAAAATACATACTATACAACTACAAATCCGTCCCCCACGCTTAAACTACACAGTCCTCAATGTGTACAAGTGAATAAAAATAAGGACAGTTTAAACGTGCGAGAATAAGTGGTACCTCATTAATGCACACTCCACCCCGTTTGAGCTCGAATTTTCTGCATAAACCCCTTCTTCTTTTTGTTCATCGTGCTCAAACTCTATTCTTCTCCATCGGACCACTAGCCATCATTAATTCTTCCTCACCTCCAAATACATGCTTTCGGTGCTCAGGAAGATTCTTCACCTTTCTTGGTCCATGTTTTACCGCCGGGATCTCCAAACCAATCTTCACATCATCACTACTACTACAAACCTTGGACACATTATCTACCTTTGGCTCTACTACATCCATAAAACACAAACCATGGACATCCTTAGGGTCTTTCTTGGAGTCAAAAATATTGAACTCCATTAAATCCCCATCACACTCCATAGTCAACGATCCGTTGGAAACATCCAACTTAGTGTGAGCCGTAGACATAAATGGCCTTCCCAATAGAATGGGAGCCTTAGGATCCGTGTCCATCTCTAACACATAAAAATCAGCAGGGAATATGAACTTACCAACCCGGACCAAAACATCCTCAACTTTCCCTTTGGGGTATGCATTAGATCTATCCGCCAACTGAATCACCACCCTAGTATCTTGTAAAGGTCCCAACTTGAGCTTTTCAAACAATGCATAGGGCATGACATTGATTGAAGCACCCAAGTCAAGCATCGCCATATGCTCAGATTCATCACCCAAAGACACGGGAATAACAAACATGCCCGGATCACTACACTTCTTGGGCATCTTCTTGTGATAGACTGCAGACACATGCTCTTTCATCTTCACCTTTTCTGACTCCTTGCTTTCTGATCCCTCTTCAACGTACACAACTCCTTAAGGAATTTGGCATATCTCGGGACAGTCTGCAGCAAGTCCAAAAATGGAATATTTACCTCAAGCCTCTTGAAAGTGTCATATATAGCCTTGTCAGGCTCCGGTTTACGATGCTCTCTCAAGGCCTCAGGAAATGGAACATCCGGCTCAAAAACTGGTGGTTTTGGTGTAGCTTTCTTCTCCTCCTCCGGGGTCTTCTCAGTAGGCACAACCTCCTCAACCTCAATCTCAGGCTCTTCCGGTACAACTTCCTTCCCAACCTCCTTACCGCTGCGTAAAGTCATGGCACATGCACTCTGCTTAGGGTTCGGTTCTGTTCTAGAATGTACCTTCTCTGCCTCTCTAGCCTCTAGTCTCCCAACCGCATCAGCTATTTGCCCAATCTGGCTCTCTAGATTACCAATACTCACATCGGTCTTCTGTTGATACTGCTGAAAATTACTATGCATCATGCTTACCGATTGTGCTAAGGAGTGAATCATATTATCTGTAGACTGTCTAGGTGGGGTACTCTGATACTGCTGCTGCTGCTCGAACGGTGGTCTGTATTGATACTGATTAGTCTGGTACTGCTGACTCTGTGGTGGACCCATCAACAATTGCTTCATCATCCCCTTAAGGTCCTCAACATCTGTCTCAAGATTACTTGTCACACCACTACTAGAATTCACAGCACTGACCTGTCTGAAACTTGACCTCCTGCCATGCGTCCGAGTACTCTTAGCCAACTTATCAATAATCTCATTAGCCTCCTCAGTCGTCTTGTTCAGAATACTACCTCCACAGCACGCATCCACTAAGCGTTTATCCTGAACCGTCAATCCCCCATAGAAGTATACTATCAGCTGTTCATCATCAAATCCATGATACGGGCAACTCCTGCACAACTTATGGAACCTATTATAATACTCGTATAGAGTTTCATCCACCTTCTGCTCCATGTTGCTAATGTCCCGCTTCATCACATTGATTTGATCGGGAGGAAAGAACTCATCAAGAAACTCCTCCTTCATTTGCTGCCATGTGGTGATACTGTTAGGTGGGAGATGATAGTACCACGCACTAGCATCATCTTTCAGAGTGAAAGAAACTCTCTAAGGAGGAGATGCTCTAAAGGAAGTGTAGCCGGCTTCATGCTTTGACTTATCTGCACAAACTGGGACACATGCTGATTCGGATTCTCTCCAGGCATCCCAGTGAAGTGTGGTAACTGGCTCAACAGCCCCGGCTTCAACTCAAAAGTGACTCCGGCAGGTAAGACAGGGAATTGGACGGCATGTGGTTGCTCATTCCAATTCGGGGCAGTCCTTTGCCTCAATGTCTGATCTGCCATTTGCTATCTAACTCAAGAATTCCAAGCAGATTGTCAGTAGAACGGGTGTGGACCGTACAAGGTACCACACTAAAAACAGAAATAAATAAATAAAAACAAAAAGGAACTAAATAACTAAACTAACTAAAAATAAATACAACTAAAATAAAAAGACACAAGAACAAGAATTAAAATAAGAACGTAAACAAATAAACACCGTTCCCCGGCAGCGGCGCCAAAATTTGATAGGCTAGTCGCACACCTACAAATTAAACCTGGACTAGGTTCTAAAAATATAGCTAGGGCAAGTCCAGAGTCGATCCACGAAGAACGGTTACTTGTTTACGAACATCACTTGACCAGATTGGGGGTTTAATTGAGATTTTAATTAATTCCTAAGATGGGAAAAATAAACTAAGTGTTTAAAATAATAATTAAAAAGCACTTCAGATTGATTACTATCCCGTCCTCTAATTCAATTTCATCGGTACTTCTTTTTCTCCGTTAATCCTATTCACTTGATCACGAGATATATTGCAATCTCTGTCTCTTCTTACAGATTAGTTACTAGCAGTGGCACACTCACTAGCAACCCTAATTAATAAATTAATCTAACTGGCACGGTCTAGATCGCAGAATTAATTGATTCAATTTAAGAGACTAAGATCAAAAACGCTTTCTACAATTATTTCATATAGATAATCGTCTAATTTTGCCTACTCCCCGAATTGCTATGGCACATACACAATTCGTGGAGATGCTACGGTGAAAACCCTAATTCTGGCACAGAACAGAGAATTCTAGCATAGATCAACAAATAGAACTAATGGATTGGCCAAATCCACAAACCCTAAATATTAATCTAGATCAATACAAGCAAAATTATGAATAGATCAAACAAGAGAATAAGAAAATTACCTCAATTGAATCAAAGTAGGTTCAAGATCTCAACCCAAAGCAATGGAGTTTAGTTCTCCATTAATGGTTTACAAAAGCTCCAAAGAGAAAAAGAAAGAACGTAGTATTTTTCTAGGAGTCCCCCGAATGAATGATAACCTAATCTAATTCTAATTTCAAAAAACTAATTAATTACTCACTAACTAATCCTCTCTCCAAAAAACCAAAACAATACTCATCAAATAATAAAATAATAAAAGAATAAAATCCCCCAACTCGGCCGCCGCCTTCTGCGTGATGTTGATGGCCATTTTACATTCTTTTCACTTTAGTCCCTGGAGTACTCATATCTTCAGTTCAGTCCTTCCACTTTCAGCTAATTGCAGTTTGGTCCCTGCAATCTTTTATTCTGTTAACTTTGACTTGACTTGACTTTGACTATTCTTGATCCTTGAGACAGACGTTGAAGCTCACCAAAAATTACATCCGGAAAATAAATAAATAAAAATAGCTATTCTACCCCGGATTACAATAAAAGCCCAAATTATAAATAATGCCCCAATTACATCAAATCTAGTCTAAAGTACATCGAAATGAACCAAAATATATGGGAAAACAAGGGAAATAATGTATACAAAATCCACCACATCAATTAGAAAGGAAAGAATATGCACACATGTGAGGAAAAGATTTTTTTTTAGTTCGTGGGTGAACCATTTTAACCATTGTGTGCTTGTGAAGCCAACCAAGATCAAGTCATGTTCAGTCGAAGTCCGGATTGCCTCGCTTGAATTCTGTTGTCGCAGGTGTGCCCAACGAATATTGATGTCTAGCCCCAAGAGATTTGTCGATTATGGGGCTTCAAAAGGCTTTTGATGCCGAGATGAGGGGTTGCTGATTGTAAAGCCCCTAGAATTCTTTTGATGCCAAATTTTGAGGGACTTGCATAGCTCCAAGATAAATCAGCTCTTGGCCCATTCGAGTAAATCGCCCTTTGTTGTTGTAGTGAGCAAGCCCCAAGAGGAGATCGTTGATGCCAAGCTTCGAGAGATTGCAAAGCCCCAAGTGTCGTGGGCTTGTAGATGGCGGGATGCCAAGACCTTTCATTGTAAAGCCCCAAATTATCTTGTGATTGGCTCGGCATTGAGAGCGGATGTACCGTTTGGTAGAATTCTTGATAGAGATCTCCTTCTTGCTCTTACTGGGGAGATGAATGGCCTCATTGTGGTCGATACCCAAATGGCTGAGGGCTTATGTTAAAGGATGCAGTAATGTCTTGCGGTGCCATCGAGGTCGCGGAGGATAAGTCTTGGCGTGATAAAGTCTCAAATGAGTATGCTTGCTTGACTCTTCTTGAGTTGAACTAATGACGGATGCTTCGGATGCAACTAGTGCTGTGGCCCAACTTTATCTGAGCTGCACCTTGTGCTTTTGATCTTGGAGAAGGGGGTGCTGAATTGCAGAAACATTGGGATTGGCCGTGGCATTTCCCGCTATAACCCTGTTTTGATTAGAGTTTAGCATATTGAATCTTTTTCCTTTTCTCTAAGACTTCCTTCAAAATTTCGCTGTGAGTTCTAACAAAAATCATCAACTTCATTCATAACATCGGAGTCTTCATTTAAAACCAAGAGGCCTTTGACTTGAAGTGTTGAGAGACCCTTGAATCTTGATTGTTCTCATGGAGCCATAAAACTACTCCACATTGCACTTGCTCGAGTATTGTTGCCCAAAAGACTGTCGGTCGCGAAGCCCTAATACTGCCCTTTGCTTGAATTACTGTAATGCCGTAGCCCAAAAGATTGTAGATTGCGAAGCCCGTTGAGACCTTCGGTGCCGAAGTGAGAAGCTTCCAATGTTGCACATGACTTGGCTGGGGATACTGCTGGGGAGTTAATTGCTCTTTGCCGAGGGAGCCTTTAAGACTTGACCGTAGCCCTAGAGTGCCATCATTGATTGCGAGAAAGGTCCACCTTGATTGGGGAAACGAGCACGGGCACACATGACAAGAGGGCTTTTTGACATCCTTTTTTAGGGACTTTGAGGATAGTCTCACACATCTTTCTTGAGCATAGCCCCTAGGGCGTATTGATTGCCAAATGAAGCAAAAGAATCCCTTGTTCTTGAGTCACATAGCCCCTAGGGCGTCACCATTTGTTGAGCAAAGCAAGAGTGACTCGTCCTCGTGTGAGGGAATAAACATGAGGAGGATATGGCAAGAGCTACTCCATTTCTCGGGAGCCTTTCGGCGTACTTTAGAAGCACATACTTGAAGAAGCCTTGAAAACTGAGACACATGTTGTTGCTATTTGCTGCCCAAGCCAATTGACTAGCTAGGGATTATTTGTGCAACCTCGTGCCCTTTTATGATGGGCTTGTTCTCGGATGGATCTTGGTTACCACGGGCCTTCTTTTCATGAAACCAAAAAATGCACATTGCTGGAGAATGATGTCGATAACCAAGACAACCTTTGATGGTGCTATATCTTGTCGAGCCTTTTGCAATCCAAAGTTGACTCGGTGGGGAATTGACTTGCTGAGGAGATTCAATGTAGAACTTGTCTTCTTTAGAGGCCGGGGATCTCCATTTCTCTTTCCCTTCTCTCTCTCACTCCCTCATTTTTTTTATGACGCACCCTGTTTTTTTGCCTAGACCGCCCTTTCGGGTTTTCAATCTAGCGGGCATCTCTTTTGCGTCTATCATCATTTTTTTTTGACTCAATTGATGAGGAAGTGTGCATTGACTCTAGCTGAGGAGATAAGACATGTGATTTTGCGGTGGGAGACCTTTTGTCACTAATGATGAGTGACATTGACTTGACTAGGGAAGTGTCCTAGTATTGACATGTATTTTTTATTGAATTGAATGACTCGCGAAGGCAAGTAAGTCATTAATAGAGAAGAGAAGTAAAGCCCCAATTGATTGCAAGAATTTGGGAGTATGCAGAAAGAATAGAAGTCCCTAGACTCGACAAGGAACGCGAAATGATTCCAAATCTAAGAAGTGTTCAATCTTTTTGGTGATTAATTCATTGGCAAATGAATCGTACAAAGATGTCTTGACAAGTTCGAGATGAAGGCTGATCACCATAACGCGCTAGGGCTAAACATATCTTCTTTCTTGCATGAGACCGGACCCGAAGGTTGCCTACGTTCCTCCAGTGTAGAGGCTCAGGTCACCGTAGTTCTTGTGGATCCTCCTTTTGATGTGAGAATTTGTTGATTCGTTGTGTAGCTTCGTCCCCTTTGGTGGATGGAATGATGTTGATCTTGATGTGAACTTCTTTGATTGAGGGGGATTTTTTTTTTTTTTTTTTTGTGCTCTAACTTTTGCCTAGGTTGATTTGAAGAGTTCAAACCTAGCGAGCATTTTTTTTTTTTTTTTTTTTTTTAATCCCCCCTTTGAAACATTGCTTGATTTTTCTCCATGGTTGTTGCTTCACCTTTGATGTCTTGGCTTTGTCTTCGTCGTTGATGATTTGCCTTCGTCACAATGTTTAGCCCCTAGGCGTTCAAGTGATGGCCTTCGTTCCAAAAACTCGTTTAGACATTTTTTCATCATTTTGCCAAGAATTAGATTGAACAACTTGGAAAAGTGTATGAGGACAAGAACGACTTTTTTTTTTATTCGATGATAAGACTCGACACTTAACATGGGACGAGAGAAAACATTGATGCACACTAAGAGGACTTTTGACTCCTTTTTTTTTTTTAAAAAAAAAATCCTATTTTCTAAGTAGAGAAAGAGAAAACGAAGATTGCTGTCGTAGTCCTCATTTGTCGTTGTAGTCTTCCATGTCACTACATTCGTCCATGTCATTGCTCGGATTGCTCGGGAACCCTTCATCATTGAAGCTTGTCTCGTAGGAAGACTCGGCCATTTCTCGGAGCAAATTGTCGACTCTAATTCCCGCATCATACATGCTTGCAAAAATCGGAGTGAAAAGACCCACTAAGATTAGTGCGGTAGTCCATTTTCAAACACTTCAAGAAGATGTCCATTTGTTCCTTCTTGGAAGGCCTATCAACCATCTCGGCTAGCTTGTCGTTCCAACGGCGATAGAAGCCCCCAATGATTCATCACCCATTTGCACGGTGCTCTCCAATTCTTTCTTGGTGGGACGGAAACATGGAGTTGCCTTGGTATTGTGACTTGAAGGCAAGCATAGCAGCATCCCAATTGAGGCGGGTGGAAATCGGAAGACCCATGTACCAATCTTTGCGACCCCATCGAGAGTAAGCCGGAAGCATTGTGCCATTATTTGAGGAGACACTTTCTTCGGCAGCATGGCCCAAATGTAGGAGTCGACATGAGCGTCGGGGCAAGAGGTGCCTTTGAACTTGCCAATATCGGGCATCTTGAATTTTTCGGGAAGAGCCTCCATTGTGTTCATGAGGAGGGAAGCTTGATGGAGATCGGTGCTCGGGCCCTTGTGCAAATTTAGCCCACTAAGCCTTTGGTCAATGTAGGACATGAGAGTGTTGACCAAACCGGTATCAATACTTTGGACCTTTCCTTCATTCGAGAGCCCCTTTAATCGGTTCTTGAGTTGAGCAACTTTTTCTCATGGACCGTTTTCACATGCTTGTAACGAGCTCGCCATAGATCATCCTTGCGGCGGACATTCTCGGCTAGTGTATCAACTTGCTCTTTCAATGCTTCCACCATGCGGAAAAACCCTTCGTTGGACACGGGAATGCCGTTGTCGTTGCCATTTGAAGCCATTGGACCTATGGAGAGAACACGGTTGATCTTAGGATGGCCCCACAAAACACCTTTTGAGTAAAGTAACTTCACCCACAACAAAGGAAAAAGACTCAACCACATAAAGAAAAAGACTATTTTTTTTTATTTACAAAGTCGGAAGGACGGAGTCCTTTTTGGGGGTTCTAGAAAATAGTGGAATCGTCACACTAGTATATAGACCTTCTCTCGCGGTCCCCAATACTCATCGGATTCCACCACGTTTGTGATACCTACATGTGACGGGATTAAACTAAATTAATGTAGTAAATCATACATGCGGGGACGGATTTTTATTTTCGTCCAAAATGCCCACTTTGGGGACGGAGTTTTATTTCGTCCATTGCAACAAGTTGGCATGTATGATTTGAAGACATTAGTTTAGAGAAATCTCGATACATGAAAAACCGACTTGAGTCACGGAGTGTTAGACCCTAGACTAGAATTGTGTGGCTTGTTTGCTCGGCTTGAATATGAGCTCAAAGGTCACCCCCGGCATGTAGCATGAACTACGCCACGGGCTGAGGTTTACCGCTTCGAAAGAGCCAAGGTCGAGTGGAGCTTGAAACTTTCTAGGACGGGCCTCGAGGGTTTGGGTTGGACTTGTGCGACTCGATAGTGAGCAATTGATAAGAATATGTGCATGTAGTGTGAGGTCTAACAACAGTGACAAAATATATATATTTTTTTTCAAAGAAAAGAAAAAAAAAAGGAAACAAATAAGCACGTATTTACAACTCCCGAATCACCCGTGTGACCGGTAAAAATAAACGAAAAGTAAAAGAAATTGTATGCATGCCGGTGCCCACACACTGTCATTCTGCACTGTTCTGCTTTTCTGTGCACTGTTCTGTTTCTGGAAATTGACCAGAAGCGCGCGCCTCAGGGAAGTGATGTGGAAAGCGCGCGCATTGCGCAATGAATATGGGAGGCGCGCGCATCTGGGGTACCTGTCAGAATGTTAGAAGAAACTGCGGACTCAGGGATTGCCCTGGTCCCAAATTATGTAACTTTCCCTTGCAGAAACTTGTTAGCACAGAAATATGAAATTGAAGACAAGAAAGAAGGCGGGCGATTCTGATAATAAGGGAGGACGGCGCGCGGTTAGGCCAGAAGGCCGGAGGCGCGCGCTTCCTATCCTTTTTACCAGAATGGCCCAGAAAACAGAAATTAGAACACCAAAAAAATGAAAACGCAAGTTTAACCCTCTAATGTCCCCAGCGGAGGTCGCCACTGTAGATACCCGGGAAACCACAACTTGGCTAGAGCGGTGAATTATCCTAGGATGTCTAACTTGTTTTAGATTGTTTAGAGTCGCCACCTATGTTTTTAAAGGAACATAAGAAAAACCTAGAAATAGCCTAATTTATGTACAAAACCAGAGATTCGGGAGAGAAGGGTTTCGGGGTTAGGTGCCGGAGTGGGAAGTACTTAAAACACCCACTCCGCCCCGCTTTATGCGGGCGTGTATTGCTACGGATTGTGTTAATGCTAAATGTCCTTCAATTTATTAACAGTGCTAACAATTATAATGTAAAAAAAAGGGGAAGAAGAAATTGTTTTATTATTTATAAATTTTTATGCTAAACAATTACATTAAGAATATATAGAAAATTAAAGTAGAGATTAAAATGTAGGGAGATAACCTTAACCAACTTTAATATAGTAAAGTGGTCATTTGGTCATGTCCCAATTGATGGGGATTGCATACTTGTAAGACTAGAATAAAAGAGAGAAGAATAAAAGTACCTTTATAAAAGAGGACCTTAGACTTTGACTTGAAGATGGTGTTGTTTGTAGAAAACGGTTGTGCAACACTTGGTGAGTGTGTTTGTTTGTAGGGAAATGTGTTGAGAGAACTTGTGTATAGTTCTTGTAGGGAAGATGAAGTTTTTGGTTCAAAGAGTGTCAAAAGAGTCCCTTTTCTAAGGTAGAAGATGATGGTTTTTTATAGGTAAAAAAGAGAGGGAAAGGTTGGAGGGAAATTGGTCAATCCATGTGAGATGGAATTGACCAATAGAAAATAAGATAAATAAAATAATAATAAAAGATAAAATCAAATCAAAAAATAAAAATGAATTATTTTGTTTTTTAAGAGATGGCTAGAATAATGGGATTGGAGGTTATAAAACTAGGGGGATGAATGTGGATGAGAAAAGAAGTCTTTTGTGATCAAGAAAGAGATTTTGCAAATAAGAAAACGGAGGGAAATAAGGTGCAATCCGTTACTGCCAAAATGGGAAGACGGCGCGAGTCCCGCTTTTGGGGCGAGACGCGCGCAGCAGCCCTTAACAGTTCCGGAAGCGCCCGCGGCAGAAAAGGACAGAATGACAGAATGACCCTAAAAGTTAACTCTGCTATGTAGTTTAGTCCAAAACTAACGGAATCAGTTAGGAACTTAACCGAAGTAACAGAAATCAACAAATAAGTTAAATAAAAATACTTTGTATGCAATCGGGGTGAGAGGTCCAAGGCGGGGTGTCTACAGATTTCAATCATTTTCCTCCGTTCCGTCGGCCGATCATTTTTCTCCGATTGCAACTCGACGAAGGTACTGTTCCGTCCTCTTTTTCCCTCTACGATTTTTTGCCATTTGTTAGTTTTGGAATTGGGAAGCAAAGCTTCAATCTTCACTCCCTTCTGCATTTCTACTAGTAGATCTAACTTTAGAATAGTTTCTCCCTTTCTGTTATGTCTGATATTCCCCATTTTGACCCCGACATCATGTATGGCTTCTATGAGCGGAAAAATAGGGTATATAGGCTGTCAGAGGGGAAATGGAAAATGTTGTCCTTAATGGCCATTAGTGATCTGTTGTTCCTGAACAAAGCTCCTAGAGACGACGTTAGGTATCCCTCGGCCTCTTTGCCCCTATAACCCTTGATGATAGCGTAGATGGCGTAATTTTTCTCAACACTTTCGACACCATTATTCGGCACATTTTTCTTCATTATGTTAAGGACAAGTCGGCTTTCCGATCTCTTTTTGAGGGTCCTTCCTCGCCCCAGAAGCTGAATCGGGGGGAAGGTCACCTCGTCCCCGGCACGGGATGATTCTAACCCCTTGATTGATGCAGGTATGCCGAGGAAGGTGTTTCCGGGAGGATTGTAGATAGATTTGAAGAGGAGGTCACGGTCGCGCGGGGAGGTCGAGATGGGGTAAGTCCTTCTGGCTCGACTCGCCGAAGACATCCTTCCGTGGTGAAGCCATGAAAGGATCTCTACGATAATTATGGTGTGGATCGTCGGGAGTTCAAACTTTCCCATAGTAGGGCCCGCCCGTTTGCCAACGAGAGAGAGGCCGAACGTTTCTACTACACGACGACCCTTCCTTCCCTTTTTCTACAAACAGCTTCAACTCAGTCTTCGCCTTCCCCTGAATCCTTTCATTAACGAGTACATGGAAGAGTGGAATATTGTGCCGGCTCACCTGGGTGCTAATGCCGTGAGGTATCTTACCGCTTTATCATTCTCTGTCGTAGCTTGGTTTTGAGCCTTGTATGTCGGCTTTTTACCATTTCTTCAAGTCGTCTTATAATTCTTCTTCCAGAACCATTACTATCAATCTGACCCCACAAGCCTAAACTTATGATTCCCATATCCAATGTTGTGAATAAAGTAACCGGCTTGAATAACAACGTTATCAAGGTTGAGAGCCGACTCGGATGGGAGTTCCTGGGCCCTGATAAAGGCCCGGCGAGGCCTGAAGCCGTACATCGGCCATCCTGGAGTGCCAGCTTGATAAGGAGGTTTAGAGAGTTTGTCGCCTCAGCTACCTTTGATTGGGGTCGGACCGAGTTAGATTTCAAATATCATGTTCAAGCCGGTTTGATGAGGGGCCCGATTGGCGGTATTGTGCCGAGAGTTGTGGTGGAGAGAGGAAGCCGATTTCCGGGCTGGGTGGTACATCCCGATTTTGTTTTCACTCAGAGTGTGATGTTTGTAAAGCCAGAATGACAAGTGTCTCCTGGCGCAGATATAATAGGATGTAATGCTTTTTCCTTTGATACTTTTCTTACCCCTTTCCTGTTTTGCTTTATTATCGTCCTTAACCGCCTCCTTAACTTGTGCAGATCTTTCGATGGAAGACCTCCAGATCATTGACACCGAGGAGCTTGACCCCGCCATGGCGGCGAGAAGGAAGAGGCAGCTGTCGCGCACCCGGGCATTGAAAAACGTCATGCCGATATGGAGGCCCGACAAGAGGCGTTTGCAGGCCAAGGTGCTGCCCTCATTCCTACTGGTCCTTCTGTCATCCAGGTTGAGGCGAGTGGAGGGACGATATCGAGATTGTGGAAAGGGAGGTTGAGGTGGAAGTTAACCTTGCACCGGAACAGGGTCTAGGCCAGCACTATGAGATTGAGGTCGAAGTGGACCAAGTGGGCCGCCGAGGGAAGAGGCCGTTAGAAGAGTTTGGGGATTTTTTGAGCCTCTTCCAAGAGGACTCCTTCAACTCGTGGCTCGGCCTCGGCCTCGGCTCCTACTGAAGCCGAGATTAATGACTAGCCATGCTCTTGGAAATGTGATGATCTCCCTGATCTTGACGACTCTGTCCGTTCTGGCCCCGCCCTTAGGCTTGGTGCGGCTGTTATCAAGAGGGCCATGAATCAGAGAACTGCTCAAAGGTTGGTAGACACTAGGCCGACCTCCACTCAGCTTCGGAACCGGAAAGGTTTACTCATCAGCGAGGTATTTTCGCGCTTCCTTAGTTTCTCTGACTTTTTACTTTTGACTCTAATACTTTGTCATACTGTTCTCCCCTTGCAGCTGGCTTCCATTGCCCAACATGAGTATGCCTTGATGCAGCTCGCTGTGAGTAACGCAAGAAGTTTGAGGACGAGGTTGGGCCTTTGCGTGCCTCTAATGCCGAGCTTAAGGAGAGGGTAGAGAAACTTGAACAATTTATCTTTTGTAATGATTCAAGTATTTGTATGGCTCGGCCCAGAGTATTGGGGGAGCAAACACCTGATATTTTTGTTTGCTTTGAGTATTTGTACGACTCGGCCCAGAGTGCCTAGGGGAGTCTAAACACTTATTTTCTGTTTATCTTGAATGTGTATGCCTAGGTCCCATAGTTATCTGGGAGGCTAAACACTTGTCAAGTATTGTCTCGTCACTTGTTAATGTTGTTCTATCTCGGCTTGAGACGTCTTAACTTGTTTGAAGTGAGGAGACGTTGCTCAGCCTGGTTGAGGCCCTTTGTAGGCTGTGGTCGTTCACCACTATGGCCGAGACGAGTATTTGTGAACTCGGTTTTGCTAGGACAAACTCGATGCTAGTCTCAAATTGGTTATGGGGACTAGATGTAATAATCTTAACCCAATTTGAGAGCACTAGCCGTTAGAGCTAGGTTTGATTATAGTCGTGTTAAGCTATGTTAGAAGGCCGTGGTCGTTTCACCATCGGGACGAGCATTTAGAGGCTCTGTTTGATAAGGACTAACTCCATAGTCTCAAATTGTCATGGGGACCAGAATGTAATAATCTTAACCAAGTTTGAGAGCACTAGCCGTTAGAGCTAGGTTTCGATTATAGCCGTGTTAAGCTATGTTAGAAGGCCGTGGTCGTTCACCATCGGGACGAGCATTTAGGAGCTCGTTTGATAAGGACTAACTCCTGGCTAGTCTCAAATTGTCATGGGGACCAGATGTAAATAATCTTAACCCAAGTTTGAGAGCACTAGCCGTTAGAGCTAGGTTTCGATTACATCGACATGGCTAAGTGATGCCGGGATTGTGCTTTTAAAATAAAAATTTTGTAAAAGGAATTTTTCTGTAATAGGAGAATCAAACTAGACATATCTAAGCTATAAAAATCTAATTTAGAAAGTAAATCTAAGCAATAAAAAGTAGGTAGAATGTACGAGGTACTAATGATAGTATTTCCTCAAATGCTCCGAGTGTCAGGGATGTTTCAACTCTTTTCCTTCGGAGTTTTGAGCATGTAGGTCCCCTCTCGGATGATATGAGTGACAATGACCAGATGTAATAATCTTAACCCAAGTTTGAGAGAACTAGCCGTTAGAGCTAGGTTTCGATTATAGCCGTGTTAAGCTATGTTAGAAGGCCGTGGTCGTTCACCATCGAGACGAGCATTTAGGAGCTCGGTTTGATAAGGACTAACTCCTGGCTAGTCTCAAATTGTCATGGGGACCAGATGTAATAATCTTAACCCAAGTTTGAGAGCACTAGCCGTTAGAGCTAGGTTTCGATTACATCGACATGGCTAAGTGATGTCGGGATTGTGCTTTTAACAATAAAAATTTTGTAAAAGGAAATTTTATTAATAGGAGAATCAAACTAGACATATCTAAGCTATAAAATCTAATTTAGAAAGTAAATCTAAGCAAATAAAAAGTAGGTAGAATACCGAGGTACTAATGATAGTATTTCCTCAAATGCTCCGAGTGCCAGGGATGTTTCAACTCTTTTCCTTCCGGAGTTTTGAGCATGTAGGTCCCCTCTCGGATGATATGAGTGACAATGTAGGGGCCTTCCCAATTGGGGGAGAGTTTGTTTTGCTGGGCTTTCAAGTGTGTCGACTCGATCTTTCTGAGTACCCAGTCGCCGACTTCAAAAACTCTCTTCTTTACTTTGCTGTCATGGTAGGCTTTAGTCCTTTGCTTGTAATTAATCATTCTTAACTGAGCCGTCAGCCTTTTGCTTAAACCAGGTCTAAGTCGAGGAGTCGGTTGTATTCATTGGCCACTTCGTCATAATTGGATACCTGAAGGTCGGCAAGGCCATCTCGGCTAGTGCCATAGCCTCTGATCCGTAAGTTAATGCAAAGGAGTCTCCCCAGTCGGCCCCCGAGTAGTTGTACGAACTGCCCATAAAGCAAGGGGGAGGTCGTCCAGCCACTTTCCTTGACTTCCTCCTAGGCTCTTTGTTAGGGCTTTCAATATCAATTTGTTTGCTGTTTCGGCTTGACCGTTACCTTGAGGGTGGCTGACGGATGATTTCTTGTGCTTAACTCCAAGCCTGCCCAACTCCTCGGAGAAGGCGTCCGAGAATTGGAGTCCATTGTCGGTCACGATAGTATGAGGTACACCGAACCGACACCAGATATAGTCATGGATGAAATTGATGGCGTTCTCCTCTGTGATTTTGGCCAAAGGCTTAGCTTCCACCCACTTCGTGAAATAGTCAACTGCTACAATAACAAATTTGTTGCTTCCTTTGGCTAAAGGGAAAGTCCCAATGATGTCGACTCCCCATATATCAAATGGCCATGTCGGTATGACGAGGGTTTGCTCCACTGGCGGTACTTTGGGCAGGTCTGAGAAACGCTGGCATTTGTCACACTTCTTCACATAAGCTTGGGCTTCTTCCCTTAAGTTAGTCCAGTAATAACCGAGTGTGATTACTTTATCAGCAAGGTTCTGGCCCCCGTGTGTCCTCCACAGATTCCCTCATGTATCTCGGCCAACAGCTTCTTGGTGTCTTTAGGGGAGACACATCTCAGGAGAGGTCTGGAGAATGATCTGCGGTACAGAATGTCGTTCCAGACTACGTATCGAGCCGACTTCCTCTTTATCGTCTTGGCCGCTATCTCGTCCTCCGGTAACTTTCCTTCCTTAATGTAGTCCTTGTAGTCTTCAATCCAGGTTCTTTCTTCATCATCCAGAATAAGGATCTCAAGTCTCTCGTAGGCAGGTTGGTTGGCATAGATGATCAGTGGGTTGGTCTCTTCTTACGTGGCCATTTTTGACAACAGATCGGCCTCCTGGTTGTGTTCTCGTCCTACTTGTCTGATTTCCCAAAACTCCAAGTTTTTGGTCATACTTAAGACGAGATCCCGGTACTTAGTCAGCATGTGGTTCTCGGTGTTATATTCTCCTTTCACTTGGTTCACCACCAGTTGGGAATCACTGTAAGCTACCAGTTTGTTGGCACCAAAGAACTTCGCCCTTTCTATTCCCAAGATCAAGGCCTTGTACTCGGCCTGATTGTTAGAAGCTGGGAATTTAAATCTGATGAAATCCCGGGCTACATGCTCGCAGCCTGGACTGGTTAGGTACACTCCTTCCCCACTTCTATCTCTGGTTGTCGACCCGTCTGTATATAAGATCCAGCAATCTTGTGGGAGCGCTTCTAGAGGTTCTCTGTCATGGGAAATTTCCTCTTCCGGGTGGTCGGCGTATATTCGCTTGAGAACGCGGTCTCGACCAGAAAGTCTACCAGGGGCTGCGCCATCAATGTCTTCCTCGGCTTAAAAGTTATGTTGAACTAGGTCAATTCTATAGACCAGTTGAGTAGTCTGCTGGAACTGTCCATCTTGTGAAGTATCTTTCTTAGCGGGGCATCGGTGTAGACCGTGATGGGGTGAGTGGAGAAATATGCGCGCAATTTTCTAGCGGCGATGACCATGGCATATGCTATCTTTTCGGCATTAAAATATCTACTCTCGGTTTCTGACAATGCTTTGCTGACATAGTAAACCGGCTTCTGGATCCCGTTATCTTCGCGTACTGCCACGGCTGCCACGGCTCTGTCTGTTGCAGCCAGGAATAGCGAGAGTGTTTCTCCCATGATCGGACTACTGAGTAAAGGGGGTGAGCCTAGGTACTCTTTCAATTGCTTGAACGATTCCGAGCACTCCTTGGTCCAGACGAAGTCTTTAGTTCCTTTTAGAGCCTTGAAGAAATGGAGTGATTTCTCTGCCGACTTGGAGCCGAATCTTCCTAGGGCGGCTACTCTTCCGTTCAATCTTTGAACCTCCTTTATGCATGTCGGCTCTTTCATGTCGACCAAGTCTTGGATCTTCTCCGGGTTCGCCTCAATGCCGCACTGGGATACCATAAAACCGAGGAACTTGCCTGCTGTGACCCCGAACACGCATTTACTAGGGTTGAGCTTCATATCGTTTTCCTTTAGATTCCTTATGGTCTCCGTTAGATCCTGGATGTGACTTCCTGACTTGGTTTTTATTACCATGTCGTCAATGTAAGCCTCCATGTTTCTGCCGATCTGGGATTTGAACATCTTGTTCACCATCCTTTGATAAGTTGCACCGGCGTTCTTGAGGCCGAAAGACATCATCACATAACAGTAATTCCCTCCCGCTGTTTGGAAGGCGGTTTTCTCTATGTCTTCCTCGGCCATCTTGACTTGGTGGTAACCGGAATAAGCATCCAGAAAACTCAGAGTTTGATGTCTGGCAATGGAGTCCACCAACTTGTCGATCCTGGGAAGCGGGTAGCTGTCTTTTGGGCATGCCTTATTGAGATCCGTGAAGCAACAACACATTCTCCACTTGCCATTCTGCTTCTTCACCATCACGACATTAGCTAACCATTCTGGGTATGTTGTTTCTCGGATGATCCCGGCCCTCAACATCTTATCCACCTCGGCCTCGATTGCTTTCTCTTTCTCAGTGGAGAAAGCCCTTCTTCCTTGTCTGATTGGTTTAAAAAACTTGTCGACCTCTAGCTTATGAAGAGCTACGGCTTCTTTAACTCCAACCATGTCTTCTACCCTCCATGCAAATGCATCCAAGTTGCTTTTGAGCAGAGTAGTGAGTTCCTCTCTCTCTTTTTGGGAAGTTTTCTCCCAATCTTTATTTTCTGCTCGGGGTAGTCAAGGTTAATGATGACCTCGTCCAACGGATCGACCGGTCTCAGCTCGGGTCCTTCCCTGAATTCCAAAGTTTCCACAGTGATTTTCTTAATCCTCTTTTCTTTGCTATCCGGGTTCTTTCTTTCGCCTTCCAAGCTCAGGTTTCCCATATCTGGGAGCTTGTCCATCTCGACCTCTATGGTTGCGGGCTCTGGCCTTTGAGTTCTGGACGAGAGTGAGGGCTGAGGAACTTGGCTCGTCTTGATCTATGTTCATGGACATAGATCCAAAGCCACCCAATCCATAAGTGACGCCTTCCTCAGTCGTCTTGCCATCAAGTGACATAGGTTCCTCGGACGTTTCCAATGTTATCACACCTATCTTGGGGGCTGATGTTGTCACCGTGGTCGACTTGGATATGACGATGTTCCTTTTCGGCGTGTCAATCTCCATACGAGCTTTGGTTTTTCTGGACCTCATGACATGTTCTAAGAAGTGTTTTGGGTTTCCAAGGACACATCCTATTCCTTCTGGAGTTGGGAATTGACCCTTGGTGAGGCAGAGAGGCAACCATTCCCAATTTTCCTTGACTAGGTGAGCCGAGGATGGCATGATAATCACTAGCCAGGTCCATAACAATGAAGTGATCGCGGCCGACGTCTTGTAAGGGTAGTCGCCGACTTCCAATAGTAGGTCCACCGTTCCTTTAGCCTCGGCTTTATGATTAGTGAAACCCTCTAATCTCCCATTGTAGGGGACTAACATAGTATCCGGCAGCTCCATCTCTTTGAAGGTCTTGTAGTATATTCATCTCTATATTATCAATCCTTTCTCGTAGGTCCATTATGACATGTTCACTGAATCCCGAACTGTTGTGGGAACTTTAGGTCGGTCTCTTTCTCTATCTCGGCCTCTTCCCACGACTCGGCTGACGTCCGGATCTTCTCGGTGTCGTCGCGGCGGAGTGCGACGAGGTGGCTCTCGTCTAGGCGGATTTTGCTCTTGGTTTTGCCATACTCTTCTTTCTCCCAAATATCTCACACCTGGTGACTCTGCTTCCTGCTCCCTTCTTCAGTTTATCTGATTTCTCAGATCTCTTTCATCAGGATTGACCGGACCGAGACGACCATCTAGTCGTCTAGGTGGGGCGGCTCGATTCCTTCGGGAGGTGCAGGTGGATCCTGACGACTTCTGCCATCAGCTGGAAGGTCTTCCCTGCGTTCACTTCTCTCGCCGTCTCCCCTGACCTCTCTATTGTCAGTCGGTTGAATGAAAGGAGCTAGGGAGTGATCTGGGTCGAATTCCAAGAGAGCTCGCTGGGCATCAGCTAATTGCTGAAGGGTAGTAAGGTTATGTTGTTGTAGTAATACCCTTCGATCAATGAGGGAGGGCCTAGATGGGACAGCTTCGGTAGGTAGAGGACGTGATGCAGTTCGCCTCCGTCGCCCATACTGATGAGTAATCTCAGGTGGCGGACCTTTGGAGCGAGTGTGCATTCCATGTCCCGGAGGGGGGGGAGGGAGACCTTGATTCAGCGCATTATTGTTTGCCATGTTCGGCGGCGGCGGATTCCGGCTAGCGTCGGGAGTGACGCTCGCTTCCTGTCCGTCAGTAAGGATTTTGGACATGATGAATTTGCAGTTTTCCGAATGGAAGAGTTCTCCAAACAACGTTTCCCGGCAATGGAACCAAACTGATGCTGCACGAAACGTGTTGGATCAGCCCTCCGTCTAGTGGTTCGGATAATCCCAGCAAAGAATATCTTCGTGTCCGGAATCTGTACACAATGAACAAAACGTGAACTAGCCGGGGCTTCACCGGCGAAGGCCCTCCGGCGTGAGAGTGAGAGTAAGAATTCGGGTGATCTGTGAATAGAGAAATCAATGGACTAGTTAGGGCCAAAGAGTTCGTTACCCGTTCCTATGTAGAGGACCTGTTTTTATAGGCGTGGGTGTATGAGTTCTGACTTGTTAGAAAGCCAGGAAGCCCGTGGTGATGTAGGACTCATATTCCTTGGAGATAGACTCCTGATAAGGATGGATTAAGCCCTGTTATCTGATAGGAGAGTTATCCTTGCTTGGATAAGGACTCTTAATTTTAGAGTTGTAGTATAACTCTATAAGTGGATTCCCGATAGAAGTAGGAGGCATATGGTGTAAGTCGTCCCGTCATCTGTCTCAGCTTTGTCACGGAAGTCGGCTAGGGATCGGGCCTATTGGAACTCGGTCAAGGCAAGGTCTGCCCGCTGGATGTCGGCCTCCGGGAAGGTGGGCTTCGTTAATGGCCTCAGGGGTGTGAGCCCAGAATGTATGAGTCCCATTTAACCAAGTCGGTTTATGTCGTTCAAGTATTCTTTTTTTATTAATGAGATAGAAGATACATTTGATGGGTGATTTGGATAATTCCGTCTATTTTTATATTTGGCAAGCTTTTCAAGGGCAAGTTTTTCCTAATCAACAATAAACTTAACTCTCTCTCTCAGCCTTTCTTCTCCATTTTCCTTTCTCTTCCTATTCTTCAATTTTTTTTCTTCTATTTTTAAATTAGTTTAATCTTAATCTTCTCATTTTGTCAATCTTTCAACAACACAATTGTTTATAATTTCAATATTGAAATTATATAAACAATTGTCTTGTTGTTTTTCTATATAATATAATGTACAATAAGATTCTTTCGTAAGTGAGAGCCGTTGTATTATCTCCTTGTGAGTGCCGTAGTATTCTCTCCTTGTGAGAGCCTATGTTTATCTTCTTGTTTGTTTGTTGTTGTTTTATTTGTTTTTTAATTGGGACGACTCTTGCATTCCTGCACAATGAAGATGTTGCCATTTTTCTTGCTATAAAGGGATGTTTCACGGATTTTGAGATGTTTGGCGGGTGTTTCTTTGTCAACCCGGATTCTCAAATTTATCTAGTGCTCAACGCAATATATTATCAATGGTGGAATTTTTTGAATGACAAAGTAAGGCAGTTTCCAAGTTTTTCTTGGAGTGGAATCGTACATTTCAAAATTTTGTTTTGAAAAATAATTGTAGTATGTTAAGAGATGGTATTATTATTGATATTTGGGTGAGCCTCCGACATCTGTGGAGTGCCATCATTGTTTCATTATGAATGCAAGTGATTTACTCTGTTTCAAAAAAAAAAAAACAATAAACTTAAAATAATTAAAGATGATGTAATGGATGAGAAAATGTATAGTGGCAATAGATTCTCCCTATATTTATAACTAATTTTAAATTTTATGAAGATATGTAAATTTATTTTATTTCCATATAACTCGACCAAGTAAATAAAAATATAATATCTTTCGTAAATGAAAAATCTTGCTAAATAAAAAATAATGCTCCGATTAAAGAGGAATACTAATAGTTACGTTCAACAATATGTTACAATGATATACTCCCTCTGTCCCCGAGTGATAGTCCCCCTATTTTCATGGGTTTTACGAATAAACATTGAGTAATAATTAATGTTATTTTAATTATTCTAGTAATATTTTTTTTTGAAATTGTTCTTGATACATAATTATAAATACTATTAATATTAATTTTTAGATTTACATTAACATAATTATAAGTAGTATTTATATCTGCTCAAAGTTCCCTCGTAGTAACAACGAAAAAAGGTGGACTATCTTTCTGGGACGGAGGGAGTATTTTTTTTTTTTTAGCAAATGCTAAAGTAATACTCGAAAAAATTAAAATAAAACCATAAAAGGAACCCATGCCAATAAATCTTTTTTGCGGGTATTAATTCATTCATTCGGATTAACAAAAAATTCAATAATACATCTATTCTTTCAAAAATGGAGTAATTTTTTCTAGAATTATATTCTTCAGTTGGATCTGCAAATGAGAAACAAAGAAACAAAAATCAAAATGGGAGAAGGAGTTACATTTTTCATCGCAGATCAATTGATCCTGATGTAGATCATCAACAAATATCATTAGAGCTTTCCTTTAACATTCAAAAGAAATTGAACATAAAGAAATAACTAAGTAGCAAGGTTGATCTAAATCATCTCCAAAAATATTTTTTACAATATTATAAGGACATGTACAACAAATAATAAATGAGAGAATAACCAAATAGCAAAGAGGATTTTAATATTTTCCAATAATATTTAACGAATTGGTCACTCACCATGTATTCAAATTCTCTTCAACTCAAGATTCAACCTGCAACTTGCAAAAATACATAAATGGATATAAAAAATACACATAGACCGAGAATTAAAAAAAAAAAAAACACATTGATTGAGTCGTGAGGAAAAAGAATACAGTGTGTGTGTGTGTATATAGAGAGAGATATGATTTGAATTAAGATTATCAATGGAAAAAGTAAATATTTTGGCCGGATAATTTGGGCTTGAAGATTACTATTTTTTATTTTATTTTTTTGAAGGGAAGATTAAGTATATTGATCAATTTTAAAGTCTAATGCGATAAAATTCTAAAGTCAAACAATTTGAAATTCTTGTGTGATTAAATTTAGGTAAGAATTAGTAGTTAAATAATTCCCTTAAATAATAAAACGTATATGAATTTGAATTCTAATTTCAATTTCAATTTCAAATTACAATACAATCATTTCCTTATTTTTTATTTTTTATTTATATAATACAATCCTTTTCTTAATTCCAAATTATACTACAATCATTTCCTTAATTAACATGTTTTTAATTAATGAAATTCGATTGGAGTTTGATAAGAATTGGTATTCAAAAATATTCTTTTAAATTATATATCAAAAAAAAGTTAAGTATATAAAGGGTAAATTAATCATACCTTTAAATCTCTTTAAATGAAGTTTAATTCTGTGATCAATAAATTCAAATATTTGAATTTCTAGCTAACTTAGGATATGGTTTAATCAATTACATCCATTCCTTAATAAGCTTCCAAATTTGAAATTTAAATTCCAGATTCACTATATTTTTAGTGCAAGTCACCCGAATATTAAGAGTCAAAAATTTCCCAAAAGGGTGTCCCAGCTTAAGAAGAGTCGAAATCTAAAAAAGGAAATTTTTTATGCTTCTTTATTTGGTGGGTTTTGCATGTCATACACATAACAACTATCCACTAACTATTCTTTACCACACTTTCTCTCCCCCATTCACTTTCTACACTAACAACACTCTACTCCACTTTTTATATTTTATAGTAAAAACATCATTTTCTTAATTTTTGAACCCAAAAAAATTTTGACTTTTAAAATGGGACGGAGGGAGTAGTAGAGAATGGGGAGCCAAGGGAAGTCAAGTGAAGTGAGTGGAGCACTGACAGAAAGGGGTAATGAAATGCATTTTATTTGGCAAGAAAAGTTGGATTTCCTTTTCCTCCCTCCGACATAGGCCAATGGACCATCTATCTCCTGTCCTGTGTCATGCAGTGCGCCATTCGGATTCCTGGCTCAGCCTGGTTTTGGTTCTGCCTGGGGTGGGGTTCCTCTTTCTTTATTTATTTCTTTGTTTGTTTCTTACTTCTACTGCCTGCTAGCCCCACCCACTCATGCTTTCACTGACCGACACCTTCCTTTCATTTTTTTAATTTTTTTTTCTTAATTTTAAATTTAGCATATAGAGGTGTTAATATATTAGTTTAATGTAAAATATACCTAAAATTAGGATGGTCAAAATGTAAAATTCATCATTTTTTTTAGTAAGATACATATTTTAGAAACTCAAAGGTGGTAAATTTGACTCGTTCCAAAACTGAAAGGGTCGAGTGACCCCTTTCCCACCAACGTCTCACGTGACTTATCTACTCTTTTTTTTTTTTTTTTATATATATTAATTCATAATGCCATGAAGGCTACAACTGGACCTATAAATAGGCTAACACTAATTTTCCTACGAGATTCGAACTCATGGCCTCCACATGAGAAGCTAACACCGGATATCGCTTGAGCTAGAGCCCGTTTTTTTGCTTTTACTCCACTCTTATTCTTCAATTTCTTCTACTATATTCCTCTTGGATTCTGTTCTTTTTCCTTTTCCATGATCACACCAAAATGATTGTCCGGGTTATGTGTATAGTTTGATTTAACAACTGTAAAAATGAACACAGTCGTTTATCTAAGAAATTTTCTGCAATAATTTTCAAGCCAAATAATTTGTAAATATATGAAAAGATAGATTATGTTTACCTAAAGAGAAATAAAGTCTATTTCTAATTTCTTATGTCCAAATCATTAGTCTAATTTAAGGCTACCTTTGTTTAACCGTAAAATATTTTACGGAAAATGTTTTTACATGTTTTCAGATGTTTGGTAACCTAATCGGAAAAAAAGTCAATGTAATATATTTTACGGTCAATGGAAATAAGCTAGGTTTTTCGTAAAAACACATACGGATTTCTCCTCCGTAAGTCATTACGAAAAATGTTAACTCCCTCACTCACACTGTCACACCCAATCCCCATACAAACCTACCCTACCCACTCCACCTCCACATCCACCTCCAACCCAACCACCACCCCCCCCCCCCCAAAAAAAAAATAAAAAAATTTAATCATATTAAAATTATCTTTCAACACCCCTTGCCTACACCCACTTTACCAACACCCCCACCCCCGCCCTACCCCACCCACCCACCCCACCAATTTTTTTCTTTTCACTCATATTAAAATTATTTTTGAACACCTCCCCAGCCCTTAACTACCCCACCACCCACCCCCACTACCCCACCTACCCCCATGATTTTTTTTACTCTTATTAAATATATTTTTTAACAACTCCCACATTCGCGCTCCCTACCCCCACTACCCCGACCACCACCTACCCCCACCCCACCCCACCAGGGGCGGATCTTGAATGCTAATAGGGGGTACACGTGCACCCGGTCAACCCATTTGTTTTTACTAAGTGCAGCCCAAAAAATTTAATTAGAGTGGTAATTTAACTAGAAGGGATGTGAACTTAGTAGAAGGAAAAGTTAACAAAAACGGGAAACGAAGCGTTGGCTGCGGAGCCACAAAAAAAAACTTACTGACCTTCTTTCAGGAAAAAAACAAAAAACCTTACCGACGACATTGCTTCGCGGACGAGGCGATGACGACTGCAGATCCGCCTCCTGTGATCTTCATCACCAAGCTTCTTAATCATTTGCACAATTGCACTCTTCACTCTTGTAAGCACCCTCAAGTCTCTCATCTATTTTCTCTCTCCGAATTGAAGTAAATTGACATCTAGGGTTTGAATATAATTTTGGGGCTTTGATATTTCTTTTCAAATTTCGGGTGATTTCAATATAATTGTTGATTAAATGTTTATGTGTGTGTGTGTGTGTGTGTGTGTTTGAATGGTTCCATTGATGTTTTGCTCATCAGTTACAATTAGCTCTTGTTGTTTTCTTTTATGAGACAATTGTTTTGAACTTATGTACTTAATTATGTACTTGAATAGAATTGCGTTTTGAATTTTTTTGGTATGAAGTTAGTTAGGGTAAATTGTGCACCCGGTGTTTGGAAATCTTATATCCGCCACTGCACCCAATCCAACCCCTCACCACCCAAAAAAAAAAAAAAAAAACTTTTTCATTCCTATTAAATCCCACCCCAACCCCAAACCCACACCCAGATTCAAATTTTTTCTCATAATATTTTTTTTCCTCATACTATATTTTTTTCATATGAAAATATTTTTTGGATTTTTTTTTTTTAGATTTACCAAACAACCAACAACATGTTTATGTCATTTTCCGAAAAATATTTTCATTTTCTGGAAAAAAAATTACCCGAAACAAACGGAGCCTAAGACTAGGCTAGTACATGTTGGTAAAAACTTTTAACGGTAAATCTATATATATTAAAAGCTGAGGCGGAGGGATGTGGATTCACCACGTGGACATTTTTTGCTAAAGGTTGCTTTTGATGAAGCCATGTCATCACCACCTTAAACTTTAAGTGACTGTTGATATTCTTTTTATTAGCTAATAATATTAGTTATTATATAGGTTAACTATTACTATTAATAGTATTAGTTAACCATAATAGTTACTCCCTCTGTCCTTAAATGAGTGTCCAAATTTCATTTTAAGGGACACTGAAAATCTCAACTTTATGATCAATTTGGTAACAACGATTCATATATAATCTTGTAATCTCATTTCCAAACCTTTAGTTTTGCACGTATAAAGAAACCGGTGAATTTTTTTTCGAAAAAAAACGTTTAGAGAGAAAGTTATGTTAAAAAAAGACACTCATTTAGGGACAAAGATTTCTTGAAAATGGACACTCATTTAGGGACAGAGAGAGTACTATATAAGTTAACTATTACTATTAATGTATTAGTTAACCATAATAGTTAACTATTACTATTAATAGTATTAGTTAAGAGTTAAGCACCTATTTGGTCCTTAACCTATTGAGTTATTTTCCTTTTGGTCCTTAACCTATTTTGGTTTTCCTTTTGGTCCTTGATGTACCTATTTCCAGGATAAAGTGGTCCTTAACCTATTTTAGTTTTCCTTTTGGTCCTTGATGTACCTATTTGCCGGACAAAGTGGTCCTTAAAATCGTCGACATGGCTTGTTGACTGAAAGGAAAACCAAAATAGGTCAAGGACCACTTTGTCCTGCAAATAGGTACATCAAGGACCAAAAGGAAAACTAAAATATGTTAAGGACCACTTTATCCTGCAACTAGGTACATCAAGAACTAAAAGGAAAACCAAAATAGGTTAAGGACCAAAAGGAAAACAACTCGATAGGTTAAGGACCAAATAGGTGCTTAACTCGTATTAGTTAACCATAATAGTTACTATATAAGTTAACTATTACTATTAGTAGTATTAGTTAACCATAATAGTAACTATATAAGTTAACTATTACTATTAGTTGTATTAGTTAACAATGATAGTTACTATAAAAATTAACTATTACCATTAATAGTATTAATTAACTATTATAGTTACTATATATATAAGTTAACTAATGCTATGAATAACATTAGTTAACCATAATAGTTACTATATAAGTTAACTATTTATTTTTCTCATTCTTAGCAAATAGTATTAGCTAATTTTATTAGCAACTACTATATAGGATGCTATTATCATTAATTTATTATTTTAAAATACTATAAAAGACTAATTCTACTTATAGTCATCTTCTATAGATGCAATACTTATATATATAATCTAGAATAGAAAATTGAAAGGTCAAAAGTTAATACTAAATTTATTGTGAGCAATCATTTATTCATTAATAATTAATTTTAATATATTATTAAATTTTGAAGGTTTTCAATAGCCATATTGATAATCCATAACACTAAATTAACAAAATCAACTATTATGACTTAAGCAATTACCACTTTAGTTACAATTATAGGTCATAGAATTTCAAAGGTTGAGAACATGTTAAAGATCATGAAATTTACATCGAATGTATAACAATACCTTCAACGAATGAACCACTAAAGTTTACGTTCATCTAAAAATAAACTAAATATGGTATATTAACTAATCTTTACACATAAATAAATGGTCTTATTAATTTTTGATAAACGGCTTAAACTTTATCAAAAAGATTTTTGATTGTTCACTTTCCTCATACTTCAACGTTATTGGCTTGCAAGTTAACCCCAATTTTTTACACTGAAATTCAAATAGATAACTTCTCAAAGACATGGGTAAAATTGTTATTTGTTAGATGTATCTCATTTTCTTTTTGAACTCAATATCTAAGAAAAGTAGTTTACTAATCTTTATCATTCCATTTCTTTATGTGCTCTCAATCCATTACCGTGCTCCACACGGACTAAATTACTAGTATAAAAAATGTTGAAAGATGATGGATCGACATGAGATGCACTCACAATTTGGCTTCTTGCATAAATAAAAATGGGGCCACTGCACACATAGCTTTTGTTTAGACCTCTTATTATTATTAAATTAAAAAGTGTATTTCAGTCGAGATATTTATATATAAACTCGTAATTATTCACCTGCTATGCACGCCCCATAATCAAAGCCCTCTCGCCTTCTCTAGTGCATGTTATGTTATCATTCCAATATTCCCCCATTCACAGAAAAGAGGAGAACAATAGTGATGGGCAGGGATCTAGGTATTGATGGGGTTGTATCGTTACAAATGGTATCAGAGCGGAATCTTGGCTTTAAAGCTTGCGAGCTAGCCCCGTGGTACGATCTAGGTATTGATTGACCTTGACAAAGACGACAATAACATTTATGGACTTTTGGGTGGGTTTGTGGTCAGGGGCGGATCTAGGATGTCTTGACAGAGGGTGCACAATTTACACTACAAATTTCAAACCAATTTTTTTTGAAGCGCGATTAGATTATAATACATTACACCACTATATATTTAAATTAAATGTTGGACACTAATTAAACTGTAGAGTTACAAAAAGATTTGTAGAGAATTATTAAAAATAAAATAAAAGATGGACTTGAACGGTTCGACTGATAATTATATTGACTTAAGATCATTTCAAAAAAATGATAGAAATATTACAATTACTTTTAGCTGAATTGAAAATAATTATAAAATATGTACTCGTATTAATAATGAAGAATGGTTAAATTTATCTAATTACAAAATATGTATGACTAGTATTAATTAATCAACTAATGAAGGAGGCCAAAATTTAACTAATTAAATTTGAAATAATTGAAGGAAACCCAAATTAGTAAATTTGTGAAGATGAGGAGAGTAACAAGAAGTAGAAAACGAGTGAAATAAAAGGTTATTATGCTAGAAGTAGAACTCGAACATGGGTTGTCAGCCTGAACTAAACTATCTGTCACCAACACCACCACAAACGTATACCTTTGTTTGGTTTGCCAGTTTTATTTTATATATACATGCGGGTGCACTTAACAAATGAAATTGAAAAAATACAAAAAAATTAACTGCAATTTGCTGTTGACTGGATGCACTTGCACCCCTAGCTATAACACAAGATCCGCCCCTACTAGTTGTGGTAAGCCAAGGGGACTCATTTGAATAGTAAAATATGAAATTATTTTTAAAGGGAGTAACAAGAAGGGCATAGTACGGTTGCAGAGAAAATGGGGGTAGAGTTGCCGTGTAAAAGTGGGAGCAGAACACGAGGGAGGAAGTGGCTATCATTTGGACCTAAACTCAATGAGTCAATGGAATACACTCTGTTTAACTTTAATACTAGCTTCCAACTGGGATCCATGGCCAGTAGTTGGATTGTATACTCTCTCTTCTCCAAAGTAAATATCGTCTTTTGTTTAGTCGTTTTCAAATAAAATGTCATATTTCTATATAAAAAATAATTTTAAAATCAATTTTTCATGATAAAATGGTGTACAACCAATTAATAGAAATAGAACTTCAAATCTCATCCCCTAACTTAGTTGTGGATGACTTGTCAAGGATAATTTTGAAATTTCATAAGGGTGTCGTTATACTCACTCGTAAAATCGTTGAATAAAATTGTATTCCATATTCTTATAAAATATCATCCAATCAAATGTCAAAAGTAACCCTTACATTTTGTACACCCCTTTATACACCCGCAGTTGTTTATGGGTAAATATAAAGTCACAAAAAAATGCCACAAAATGTGTCTTACAAAATGATGTGTCAAAACTTTATTGTTGTTTTTAATTAAAGTGTGACGGGTCCACAATCAATGCAACCAATAAAATATCGCCAAATCACTTTGTATTCATGATTATGTAAACTTTTTTTGTGCTCCTAGCATTGCCCGTTGCCCGTTGTTTATTTCTACACTATTTTACCCAATTATTGATTACACACATTGTATTAATAAACCCAACGACCAACCGATTAATATTTCACCTTTCCCAATTAACTTTCACCATTCTATTTCCCTACTCATTTTTTATCTTTTCACCCCTAACCCTACCACTTAAACTGCATCACTCATCAAATTCTCTCTCAGAAACATTCAAAACATTGTGATTAAAACCAAAACAAGGTTGGTATAGCACGCCAAATAGATGTAAATGATTAACTAATAGTATTATGCACCCTTATTATGCACCATTATCTACGTGTTTGCTCCCACAACATGATTTCTTTTCCCATTACATGAATGGGCAATGCTAATGAATGGGCAATGCTAAGCTTACAAAAGAAGTTTACAAAATGAAGGATACAAGGTGTGGTGGCGATATTTTATTGGCCACATCGATAGTAGACTCGGCACACTCATATTAAAAACACCAATACAATTATGACACCTCATTTTGTAAGCCACATTTTGTAGCAATTTTTTGTAACTTTATTATTTCCCCACATGAATATGGCTACAGGGGATAAATGTTAGCCATACAGCAAAAATCAACCGAGTTTTTCTTAAAATACTCCCTACCATTATATTATTACCTCTCCCGTCTCATAATATATATTAAATTTCATTTCTTTATCAAAATACTTATATTTTGAAATAAAAATAATAATATTGATGTAATGTAACATGGTATAAGTAATGCGCAAACAAGTAGAACACATTTATTAAAAAAAAAATAGACAAGTAAAACGCAACTTTTATTTTGAGACGGAATAAGTGATAATCTAATAAATAACAATCTCATAAACTTAAACTATATTACAAAACCAGTATTCAAAAAAAGTACCAACAACATAATTGTATTAACCTAACTTAACAAAAACCAAGACAGTTCATATGAGCTATGTAATAAAAAAATGGGCAATGCTAAGGGCACAAAAAAAATTCACAAAATAAAGGTTACAAAATGAGGTGACGATATTTTATTGGTTGCATCGATAGTGGACCTGGCACACTCTAATTAAAAACACCAATAAAATCATGACACATCATTTTGTAAGCCAAATTTTGTAGCACTTTTTTGTGACTTTATATTTACCCTAAAAAAAATATATGTATTCATAAAATAATGCAAGAAAGAAAGTTATTTATCATTATTATCAATGCAACGAAACTTGAAAGGGAATTTTTTTATGAAACTGACTTTACATATAGGAAAAGATTGAAATAGATGAAGAAGAAGAAAAAAGAGACTTACCTTGGTGATCTTGAGCATCCTGCGGGAGAAAGAGGACGGGTAGTTTCTAGGTTAAGTTTGATCTGGTAGGAGATTTATAATCAGGGGTATATTCGAGAAGAGAAAATATAGGTCGCGCTATTTTTTTATCGGCAGAGACCCGTGTTATTAATACCACCCTTTCCATAGGGGTAAGTAATCAGGGATAACCTCCTTATCCGCCCTACGCTTCTAATTTATCTAAAAGCTTAAAATCCTACCAAACAATTCTATCTAATATTATTTATCTTATACGGTCTTTTGTCGGCCTACCAAACGGCCCCTAACAGTTTTCTTGTGTCTATTTTTTTAGTCTCGTTTCAAAGCATGGCTAAGTTTGGTTCTTCAATGACTACTCTTCTTCTATTTGCCATCAAAATGGGAGGATTGAGAGGAATTTGAGAGAGCTTTAAAAATTATTGGGTTTTGAGGGATCATGCGCAGCAGAAACAACGTATAAAACAAAACCCAAGAGCCCCGAATCCATTCATGATGATTAAATTAAATACAAGATGAATTTAGAATACTAACCATTGTTATGCGTTTAAACTTCGGATATTCAAACTTCAAGCTTTAAGGCTTGATCTTCTTGTTCACGATCTCTGGAACTCGAACTTCAAGATGCTAAAGGAAGCACCCTCTACAAATATCCACACGCGAACGAATTTTAAGAACAATTCTTGAACCGGATTGCTACATCCATTTATTAGAAAATGGTTTTCTAATCTTCAAAGGCTATATGAATTTTGGTGTTCTTGAGCTTTTGATTCTCAATCTAAACTCAAGAATATGTTTCTCAAACATATGGAGGATACCAATATTGATTAGGGGTAAAGCGAGGGTCTTTTATACTTAATAATCATTAACCCGTAAGGAGAAATAGGTCAAATCTCGTCCAAAACCGAAATAAGCTAATTAGGCCTGGTCCAGCGCTGAGCGCAATCGCGCTTTTAAAGAGCAAGGTCGCGCCTTTTCCAAAGAGCTGTCACGCTTTTTTCCAAAGAGCGTTGTTGCGCCTTTTCCCAAAATTCCATATTTTGCCCTTTTAATGATTGGTTCTTTTGTGTGTAACCCCATAAGATTATATTATGTTCGCAATGAGCTCGACCAAGGCCGTCCTCATAAAATATGAGCGGACTCTAGCAAGTCATCATGATTACTCAAATAATATAACTTATCAAAGTTCGTCTATCCTTATAGAACATATCACTAATCCCTTTGTCACGCGATATTATATTGTACATAAGTCATGGTCCACGTCAACTTATATTGTCCAATGCTTTCTCGATCCCAAGTAGATTGATATGAGCAAATGACATTGATCTTATCAATTCATTTGAGCATGGCTACACATTTCATCAATCTCACTCATCAAGTGGCCTAAGCAGATATCTTTCCGAAGAGGGACAAATCTCTTCCTGACTTATCATTCTTCCATACAAGAATCCGATTATGCCAATCATAGCCTTTATAACTACCTAGTTAAGGGTAGCGTTTGACTACGTCAAACATAACGTTCATCATGTGGAATACCATGATAATCTCAGGTCTAAGGATATCAAATGATATAACTATATGAGATTTTATTATGATATTTGACCATGACATAAATCTCATAATACGTCATGTTCAGTACCTTGTTCACCGGCAAGTACCCATAAGTTTAATTGTATTACATACACATAATCATCACATGATTATCAATTAAACTTATACTAGTTATGTTGGGTTTTGTGCAATCACGCGCGGCAGAAACATCACATGAAAAACCCAAAAGCCTATATCCGTTGTGTTCAATAATTCATAATATGAAGATGAAATAAACTAACCCTTGTAGATCAAAATACGGAGACTTGGATTAAGATGCTAAGATGAGCACCCTCTACCGGTGATCCACACTTCGAACGGATTCAAGAACAATTCTTGAACTTGACTGTTAGGTCCTTCGGATTGAAAACTTTGGTGAAGAACGATTCTTCAATCTCCCTATGATTATTATGGTTTGATAATTGGGAATAATCAAACCTAACAATCCTAGTAGATTATGTGTATTCTCTCTCTCCAAGAAAGAGTTTATGATTTCTAAAATCAATGTAATGGGAACAATTCCCGGCTGCACACATTATATACAATAGGTATCCAAGACCCTTTAGGGTTTAGGACTCCTTTCCCAACAAGAAAAAGCCTAAAATAAACTGCAGTGCGGGGAAGGCGCCGTACGGCTCCCCTTTCCGATTTCCTCGTTTTTCGCTCCTTTTAATTATCTGTTCTATGTGTGTGACCCAATAGGATTATTCTAAGTTGGTGTAGACACCCCGTCTTGGACCGCTCACCCCGATTGCACATTTGATTTTGTGTTTCTCCCTCTTTTAAGTACTTTTTGTTAGTTTCTGTTACCTCCGTTAAGTTCCTGACTGACTTCATTTAAGTCCAGGGACTAAACTGAATAACAAGGCTGACTTTCTAGTCCATTCTGTCAAAAAAGCCATCTATGAGTCGCGCGCCTCCGACCATAGGTGCCAGACGCGCGCGCCTTCCGCCCCCGAGGTAGGAAGCGCGCGCCTCTGGGCGTCAGTTACAGATTTCTGTCCAAGAATATCTCCCTTGCTCATCTTACATGATTTTTCCCGGGAAAGACTTCTTGATGACTGAGTTTTGGCACCAAAAACATACATTTTTTACCTATAAAACATCCCTTTTCCACCATTTTCAAGGACCAAAAATTCTCTCTACAAAAACTATACCAAAATCACTTCCAAGGTTTCTTTCAAGTAATTCACCAAGAAGTGTTTGAAGGTCTTCGAAGCATAGGTAAAATTCCATTTTCTTCCTTTTCTTCTCTACTTCATCTCTTCTCTCTTTTACTTTAATCAATGTGCAATCACCGAAACATTTTGGGACATGACACCGGAGACTACATCAATTCATTGAAGCTAGTCAAGGAGTTATCTCCCTACATTTCAAACACCCCCTTTTAAACCCCCTTTTATTATAGTAAAAAATAGCAAGAACATCATTTTATTTATGTAGACTTTGATCAAGCAAGACCAACATTAGTTGGGCGAGGTGGGTGTTTAATTACTTCACATCTCGTAACCTAACCTCCGAACCTCTAAACAAGAATCTCTGTTTTCATAATTAAACTTAGGCTATACATTAGGTTTTTCTTATGTTCCTCTAAAACATAGGTGGCGACTCTACAAAATTAAAATAAGTTAGACATCCTAGGATCCTTCCACCACTCTAGCCAAGCAGTGGGCCCTCCCGGGGTATCCACAGTGGCGACTCCGCTGGGGACGTTTGAAGGTTAAACTTTCGTTTCTGATCAAAGTCTACATTTTTTCTGGCCATTCTGGTTCCTGATGAGGGAAGCGTGCGCCTCTGGCCTTCTTGGCCTAAGGCGCGCGCGTCCCACATCAATGACTAGAATCGCCCGCCTCCCATATGTTCTTCCTATTTTGTTTTTTTTCTACACTAATCATTTCTGCAGGGGTTACAATGCATATTCAGGACCAGGGCAATCCCCTGAGTCCAAAGTCTGACAGTCTGACAGGTTTTCCCAGAAGCGGGCGCCTCCCATAGACATTGCGCCATGTGCGCGCTTCCCATAACACGAGCCAAAGGCGCGCGCTTTTGGGCAGTTTTCCAGAACAGGAACAGGTTCCCAGAACAGAGTAGAATGAGGGGATGTGGGCACAGTTGCCTGCATCAGGACTGATTTGGACCTCTTAAACTGATTTGTTTTGTGTCTTTTATCGGTCACACGGGTGATTCGAGAGTTGTAATTACGTGCTTATTTTCTTTCCTTTCATTCATAAAAAAAAGTAAAAAAAATGTTTTGTCACATGTTGGACCTCACACTACATGCACAAATTCCTACAAATTGTTCACTATCGAGTCGCACAAGTTCATAACCCCAAAACCGTCGAGGCCCGTCCTAGGAAGTTTCAAGCTCCACCCGACCTTGACTCTTTCGAAGCAGTAAACCTCAACCCGTGGCGTAGTTCACGACTACATGCCGGGGGTGACCTTAAGCCTCTCATTAGCCGAGCACAAACCAACACAATTCTAGTTAGGGTCTAACACTCCGTGACTAAGTCAGTTTTCATGTGCCGAGATTTCCCTAAACTAATGTCTTCAAAACATACATGCCAAGTGGTTATCACGGACGAAATAAAAAGCCGTCCCCAAGTGGTTATTATAGACGAAAATAAAAATCCGTCCCCGCATGTATGCTTTACTACATTAATATAGTTTAATCCCGACATGTGTAGGATTCACAAGCGTGATGGAATCCGATGAGTAAATGGGACCGCGGGAAGGTCTATATACTAGTGTGATGATTCCATTATTTCCTTAGAAACTCAAAAGGGACTCCGTCCCTCCGACTTATAAAAAAAAATAAAAAAGAGTCTTTTCTTTATATGGTTTGAGTCGTGTGCCCACTGTGTGTTCTAAACCTCTTCATGGACCGAAAGTCTTACTCAAGACTGACAAGGGCCTCTTCTGTAATATAGGTTCAATTGGTACTTACCGTATCTACCGGGATTCATCAAATCAGTTAGTTCATGAAGAGATTACTCCAACAGCACCAACAGCAACCATGACCGACAGCAGCAACGCCATGTCTCTCGAACAACTTTCAGCTATGGTCCAAGTGCTCCAAGATCAAGTCTCCACTCTTAATAAGGAGGCCCAAAATAAGGATGATCTTTGGCAATCTCACCTCGACAATCAAAGGGAAGCCCACAATGCCTAAATGGAGAAAATAAAAGAGAAGCTCACCAAGCTTGCCAAGGGTAAGGACAAGAAAGATAATGAAGAGTCCGAGTGGACCCAAGGCTTATTTTAGAGCCCTTATGTTAGTACCCGCACCAAGAAAATGGGGGAACCGAGCACCGAGAACAATGAGCACAAGATGGTTGATTCAATTATAGCTTACATAGATCAACGCTTCAACGGCCTCAACGTGGGGAAAAGTCCCGACACAAGCCTTTATCAGTCCTCCATTCTCATGAGCACAATTGCCGCTCTCCCCGACAAGTTCAAGATGCCCGACATCAGCAAGTTCAAGGGAAACTCTTGTCCCATGGCACACATCGAGACTTACATTTGGGCTATGGTACCGAAGAAGGTCTCTCCTAAAGTTATGGCACAATGCTTCCCTCTTACTCTCGAGGGGACGGCAAAGGATTGGTATGCTACTCTCACACTCACAGTCCGTCTTTATTGGGACGCCGCTGTGAGATACCCCTGGGAAAACGGATTTTATTCCCTCGAGAATCAAATATGGGATCTTATCAACATTCAACGGAGTCGCCACGTTAGTTTAATTTTAAACCCAAACTTAACGAAAAATGGTTAGAGACAAAGGATTCGAAGGTCAGGTTACGCTTTGGGAAGAACTCAACCGGTAGTTCACCCAAAGCGCCTAGGAAGAAACCGAGTCTCCCTAGAATTTGTTAAAATTGTGCAAATGTGTGTGTGTGTGTGTGTTCTTGAAAATGGGAGAAACTGACTTTACCAGAAAACAGTTAAATATTTGACAGAAAGGGTTATTTTGTAAACATTCTAGAGAAAAGGGGGACTAGACTGGAAATGTGCCCTTTGGATAAAGTAGCCGTACGGCTATAGAGGGTCTTCCTGGGAATTTTAACAGATTCCCAGAAATCAGTCCAGTTCCAGGCAGAAACAGAGCATTCTGCTGGAAACTGGACTGTTTGATCATTTCCAGTTATTTTCTTGGAACAAAACATTAATTAAACCATCCCTATGTCATTGATCACTAGATTAGACACCAAAACAAGGATTTTGGGTGTGATCAAGGCAATCATTGGGGAATAATTGGGAAAAGGTAATGGTCATGGCTTTTGAGCCAAGATCACCATTTAGGTTATTAAAGATGGAAACTTTAACATCTAAATGGATGATTCTTCCAAGGAAGGGTAGTGGGACATCCAAAAATCAACATTTGATGGGTAAAGATTGAATCTTTATCATCGAAGGGACATTTTGAGGTTGACTCAAGGTTTGGATGATAAAGATTGTAACTTTATCACCCAAACTTGATCATTCCCTCATTTATTCAACATAAATGCAAAGACTTTAAAGTAAATGACACAAATTTAAAGACATAATGTAAAGGTGCATAAATGTAAAGGCAATGTATTAAAGATGCATAAATCATAACAAGCCTTAGGCTATCCTATGGTTTGTAACCCATCATCATGCATAGAGCATGAAGGGCACCATGGATTTCAAGGCTTGGTTCCAAGTGTATATTATTTAACAAGAAGCAAGGATGTAATATGGAGATGAAGAGAAGATGGGGAGAAGGAGGTCTCACCAATTTTGGTTTGGACCTATCTTCTTTCTCTCTTTTCACTCAAATGTGGTGATCACTCTATTCTGGTATGATTCCTGCAGAGCTTTGGCTAAACAAATTTCTCCCCCTGAAATGATCAGCAAGGGTCTAAATTTATAAGGACTGATGGTGCCCATAGTAGCCGTACGGCTAGGGCTCCCCCGCGTCCAAACCATCCGTACGGCTCAGCCTGGAGAGCTTCTGGATTTTTCCAAGTTTAATTCCAGAGCAGTCCTGGAATTTTAGGTTTGTCTTAGTGATGTCCCGGCCTATCAGTTTATCCCTGAATGGCGCTAAGAATTCCTCTAAGTTGGTCAATTTCAGATTGGGGTACTTACAGCCGTCATGCTTGCCTTCAAAAGTCAATACCAAGGCAACACTACCCACCGGCCAACCAAGAAAGAGCTCGAGAACACTACTAAAAAGGACAATGAATACTTCATTGACTTCACGAGAAGGTGGAATGACAAGCTTGCTGAAATTATCGAGAGGCCTAGCACCAAAGAGCAAATGGACATCTTCCTTAAGTGTCTAAAGATTGATATCCGCACCTAAGTGGGGCTTGCTATGCGGATTTCTCTCAAATGTATGAGGCGGGAATCCGAATGGATGAGTTGCTCAAGGAGATCAAGAAAAATGCTCCTAGCTTCTGTTACAAGGCCGCCTCTAACTCCACAAAAGAGGCTTCAGTCAATGCCGTCACTACCGACAAGGGGAATTACAAAAGGGTTCCTCCACCACAAGGTAAGAAATTTCAAGATGATCGTGTCTACACTCCTGTCCAAGGCATGACTATCACCGAGGCCTTCGAAGCTCACAAGGCCAAAGGGAAAGTTACTCCTCTCCAAGGATACAAACCCAAGACGATACGTCCCAACCATGCCTACCACAAGCATTGTGGCTACCACCAACATAGTGGCCACACCACCGAGGAATGCTTTGTCCTCCGCAATGTCATCCAAGATCTCATAGACAGGAAAGAGTTCATAGTGCCTAGTGGCGATGATGTCAATATAATAGAGTTAGGAGAGTTTGAGGAGACCACGCATTTGAACGCACAAGGGCTTATCAACATAGAATGGCAAGGACTTTGAACAAGAAGGTGAAGCCTTGAAATATCAAAGTGGGAGACTTGGTCCTAAGACAACTTCCTCCCAATGCCATGAATCCCCTTGGGAAGTGGGGACCTCAATGGATCGGTCCTTACGTGGTCAAGAAGATACTAAGCGGCGGTGCAGTCCGACTCGTAGACTTGGACGGTGATCAATTGCCAAAGGAGGTCAACCTCGACAAGCTCAAGAAGTTCTACGCTTAACAAATAAAGACCATTTAAAAAAACGCTCGCTAGGTTGAAAACCCGCAAGGGCGGCCTAGGCAAAAATTAGAGCAAGTGCAAAAAAGAAGCCCGCTAGATTGAAAACCTGAAAGGGCGGTCTAGGCAAAAAACACGGTGCACACAAAAAAATAATAATAATAATAATAAAATGGTCTTCATTTTGTTTGAACTACGAAGACCTGAGCCTCTTTACGAGAGGAACGTAGACAACCTTCGGTTGCGGTCTAAAACATAAATTTTTACCCAATCATGAGATAACAAAATGCAATTCTTATTCAACTCTTGAATTATTTTGATCATTACAACAGATATGTTGAGCAATAAAAGACAATGAAAACATTAAATCCTAACAAGTGGTCTATTAATTGCAATCTTGGGGTACTAGGAAAAATCTAATTTTCTCTTAGCTTTCGAAGGGCCACCCAAACGACTCTTAATCCTACTCTTCTTGGGAGGTCTAAGAACGCTAAGACGGACCGAAACCTTCTGCGCAACAGAGCGCCTCCGAGCATAAAAGTCATCCAAGGGAGTTCCAAAAGGGTCGGCTAGAATGTTACTTGAATCAGCAGCAACTTCCTTATACCTTAAAGCACTGATAGACTCAAAATCTTTTCCCAACAGCTCAGCTCGAAGAGTGTCTACCCAAGTGATGCCACGGCAGAGGGTGCCAAACAAATAGTCCAAGTAACTCTCGGGAAGAGAAATACTACCCTGATGAGTAGGGACAAAATCCCACCAATGACGGTCACCGCCCCAAGCCGATTGGAGATCTCTCAAAAAGTCCGGGCCCATATACGAGACAGGACGAAGCACCCCACTCCTAGGGAAGGGAATTATCTGCTGACGGCCGAACTGCCTCAGGACCCGTTCCGGCTGATAAAACGAAGAATTCCTAAGGCCGGGAAGGACCACATGTCCAAAACCCAAAGTCCACTCCACAAAAGGAAGAAGACCCCAAGAGGGAGGACAACGCTCAATGTCAGTCGATACCCTAGATGCAAAGAACTTCTTCCAACCGTCTTCAGACAAATCCCGAATCTGTAATTTTCTACTGTGAATAGCAAAAGGAGACAAGTCACCCTCCGAAGAATAAACCCTGAAATGTTCCCGGAGCCATATGGTCAGAAGCAAGGGGATTCCCCGACACATCTCACCCGTTCGATGCAACTCATCAAGGCCGTGCAGGGTCTCCCCCACTATAAGGGGGATTATACTAAAATTATTGCTCCTTGGCCTGCAAGATAATCTCAGCCAACTGCGCATCCGCCGTCCCGAATGGGGTCACTAAAAGAACCTCGCTGAAAAGACAGGTTTCCATGGCATTCCTCTTGAGAGACTGTACCGCCATATCCTCCGAGTGCAAGCTGAAAAACATCGGCAGCTCGGTTATATCTACCACGGTACCATGCAACATCTTCTTCACATCTCCGACAGGGAGGTTCAACAAGTCGGACCAAGAATCGATCACGCCACGATGGTATTTGGGGACGACAATATGACCCACCAGCGGCATGCCAAGAATGGCACCAAAGTCATCGACAGTCGGCACCATTTCATTTACCGAAAAGTTAAAAGTGTGATTATCGCAGTCCCAGAAAGCTGCAGCAGCCTTCAACAAATCCTAATCCGGCTTCAACGTCCGTAACGTGAAGAGAATGCGGAATCCAAAGTCTTTGACAAAGGCCTTCTTGTGATGAGTCTTGAAAGAGTAAACAAAGGTTGATAAATCCTTCTCATACTTACCGACAACCTTGGTATCAAGAACAAAAGAATTGAAGGCCATGGAAAGTGTGGATTGCAAGCAAAATTGAGCAAGAAAAGAGTATTCAAAAATGGCAGAAAAGAGCTGTTGGAAGAATGTGTTCGAACAGAGGCTAATATTATAGCTGTTGAGGATCTTTTGGCCAGCAAATGTCATGCCCCAAAGTTCGCTCCCCAGAAGCGCGTGCCTCCCGCCACCCATTTGGGAAGCGCGCGCGCCTCAAAGCCATCAGCCGAGGCGCCCGCCTCCCGCCTCAGGAATGCCTCAACCGTCCCGTGTCAAGAGAAGAAATCATGTAGGAACAAAGGTCCGGACACTCCCAAAATCAATAGGCCCGAAATTCTTCATCAAAGCCACAACAATCTCTGCCCTCGAACATATAGTTGGGCACGCGTTAATTTGGTTCGCCCTTAAGGCATGTCTGAATCAAAGTAAGATAGAAACTCCCACTAAAAGTAGGTTGTGTATCTCTCTCTCTCTTACAGAAGTCAAGGTCAGTCTCAGCTTTTCCTCTCAAAAGAAAATATAGAATAAGTGGTCCGCAGCCAACTGTGCCCGCACCCCGCAAAAGTCAACTGCAAGTGCAATTCCAAGCAGCATACAGCTTCAAAATAGCAAATTTGGTCGGCGGTGAACCACCGAAGTCACCTCCTCATCAGCAAATTCTACTCAACAAATCCGCATTCATCTCTAGTCCCCTACACGGACTCCAATTTAGCAGGCAGACTCTCGAGTCCCTCTACATCAGCAGGCAGACTCTCGAGTCCTTCTACATCGGAAGGCAGACTCCCGAGTCACTCTACATCAGCAGGCAGACTTTCGAGTCCCTCCAAATCAGCAGGCAGACTCTCGAGTCCCTCTACATTAGCAGGCAGACTTTCGAGTCCCTCTACATCAGCAGGCAGACTCTCGAGTCCCTCCAAGTAAGTAGCTAGACTTTCGAGTCTCTCTACATCAGCAGGAAGACTCTCGAGTCCCTCCAAGTCAGTAGGAAGATTTTTGAGTCCCTCTACATCAGCAGGCAGACTCTCAAGTCCCTCTAAATCAGCAGGAAGACTTTTGAGTCCCTCTACATCAGCAGGAAGACTTTCGAGTCCTTCTACATCGGCAGGCAGACTCCCGAGTCCCTCCAAGTCCTCTATACGGACTCTAAATCTTGGCCACGGTGGGCCGATTTCTATCACCGCACCCTTTCCATCATCAAAAGTCGCTCACACAGGGGCCGCACTCCTATCTCTTGTAATTTCAAGATTCTTGTTTTCATCGAGTCTTTGCTTTTTTCCTGGTGATGTCCTTGGCGGATGTTTTGTTCTTTCGTCGACGCGTTTTGCTTTGCAATCCACATCGCCGAGGGGCTCTGTAGACACCCCTCCTTGGACCGCTCACCCCGACTGCACATTTGATTTTGTGTTTCTCTCTCTTTTAAGTATTTTTTATTAGTTTCTGTTACCTCTGTTAAGTTCCTGACTGATTACGTTAAGTCCAGGGACTAAATTGAATAACAAGGCTGAGTTTCTAGTCCATTCTATCAAAAAAGCCATCTCTGAGTCGCGCGCCTCTGGGCGTCAGTTACATATTTCTGTCCAAGAATATCTCCCTTGCTCATCTTACATGATTTTTCCCGGGAAAGACTTCTTGATGAATGAGTTTTGGCACCAAAAACATACATTTTTTGCCCATAAAAACATCCTTTTTCCACCATTTTCAAGGACCGAAAATTCTCTCTACAAAAACTATACCAAAATCACTTCCAAGGTTTCTTTCAAGTAATTCACCAAGAAGTGTTTGAAGGTCTTCAAAGCATAGGTAAAAGTCCATTTTCTTCCTTTTCTTCTCTACTTCATCTCTTCTCTCTTTTACTTTAATCAACGTGCAATCACCCAAACATTTTGGGACATGACACTGGAGACTACTTCACTTCATTGAAGCTAGTTAAGGAGTTATCTCCCTACGTTTCAAATACCCCCCCTTTGAAACCCCCTTTTATTATAGTAAAAAATAGGAAGAACATCATTTTATTTATGTAGACTTTTATCAAGCAAGACCAACATTTATTGGGCGAGGTGGGTGTTTAATTACTTCCCATCTCGTAACCTAACCTCCGAACCTCCAAACAAGAATTTCTGTTTTCATAATCAAACTTAGGCTATACATTAGGTTTTTCTTATGTTCCTCTAAAACATAGGTGGTGACTCTACAATATTAAAACAAGTTAGACATCCTAGGATCCTTCCACCGCTCTAGCCAAGCAGTGGGCCCTCCCGGGGTATCTATAGTTGGCAACGAGTCTGAACCATTCAAACCTCGTAAGTCATAAGCGGACTCTAGCAAGCCATTATGACTACCCAATTAGTATAACTTTGAAATCCAATGTTTCCTAAAATAGAACATAACACAATCTCTTTGTTACATGATGTCTATTGAACGTAATCCATGCACCACCTGTGTCCACGTTCCCGAAGGCACCCCTCTCTTTCAAGAAGATTCGCGGCATGTCAAGGCCTGGTAAGGTTCTTCGCTTTGCATCGAATTAAACCACATGCTCCACCGCTTGTGTGGGCCCCCATCAATTCCTTTGAGCATGACCATTCATTTCATCAATACCATTCATCGAGTGGCCAAAGCTTGAATTCTCTCTTGACGAGGAACAAATCCCATCTTGGCTTATTACCTTTCCCTACATGATTCCGATTATGCCAATCATATTCTTTATAGCTACCCGGTTAAGGGTAACATTTGAATATGTCAAACATAATGTTCATCATGTGGAAGACTGTAATAACCTAAGGTCTAAAGATTCAAGTGATATAACTATATGAGACTTAATTATGACATTTTTTACCATGACATAAATCTCACAGGGGTCAGTCCAGTATTTGTTCTCCAACAAATACCCATAAGTCTAATTGTATCTCATACACATAATCATCATATGATTATCTATTAAACTTAAACTAGTAATTAATCATAATTACCAGGGACGGGGATTATTATAATAAACATGAAAAATATATAATAATCAAACATTCAATATATTTTTTAAAGCATAAAGAAAATGATAACATTAATCATTCAAATAACGTGCATAGGGCATACACACCAACAAGTTCTTCATAAGTACTAGGGACGAATATTATTATACTAAACATGTAAAACATATAATAATCAAAGGTTGGTTCTTCAATGACTACTCTTCTTCTATTTGCCATCAAAATGGGAGGATTGAGAGGAATTTGAGAGGGCCTGAAAAAATAAGCTGATAGCAAACAACACTTAAGATATATATATATATATATATATATATATATATATATATATATATATATATATATATATATATATATATATATATATACACACACACACGAATAATTGCGAGTTTTTTTTTTTTTTTTTTTTTTAGTGAAGAAATGGTATAATAGAAGGTTTATTGAATATGTAGTGTTTTTGAAGGGTGGATTTATCCTTACAAGTTTATTCAATAATTTACGGGTGTGTATAACAACACTCATTTCATAAACCATCCACACCTTCTAAATTAAGGGGGATGCCATTTGTGCAGTCGAGATCGAGATTATCCTAAATCATACCATACCATAATACCATAGACTGCTATAAAGTTTAGTACTAATCCTAAATCCCATAGAAACTTATATTGGTTGGATTTTGTTGGTCCCAAAGACACAAAAAGGGTATGAAAAGGAGGTTAGGGGGGTGAATAGTCTACTTAATATTTTAACCCTTTTTCAAAATTCAACCAAAGGCTTACTCTGTGAATTTTGCGGTCACTTAAAAATCACCTGTTTAAGAGTAATATGTGTAGACACCCCGACTTGGACCTCTCATGTCCCGATTGCATACACATTCTCTGTCTTCCTCTTTTCTGTTAAGTTTTGTTACTTTTAGTTAACTTTCATTACTTTCTGTTAAGTTCTTGACTTATTCCGTTAGTCTTGGACTTGACTAAGTGACAAAGTCAACCTTGAGTCTCTGTTTACTTTTTTTTTTGTTGACTTTCGTGGTGTTCGTTAAGTTTCTAACTAATTTCGTTAGTTTTGGGGCTTAACTGCATAACAGGGTTAACTTTTGGGCTAAAATATAGATTTTCTGAAGGTGGGACGTGCGCGCCTTTTCCCTCCTTTGTGGGAGGCGTGCGATTCCCATAAGGGGGTGGGATGTGCGCTCTTTCCACCTCCAGAATCCCAGATTTTGCCAAATTTTCCTCCTTTTCTGATTTGTAACCCCTAAGGCCATTATGCCTTGGCTTGATCCGGGGAAGGGTCATCTTTGTGACCACATACACTTCCCTAACACCTATAAATACCTCTTCATTCCACCATGGAAAAGGAAGAAGGATTCTTGACTAAAAAACTCTCTAAAACTCAAAAGTCCATTTTCAAAGAGTGGTTACTATAGACAAATTGACTCTTCCCCATTCAAGCACAAGGTACAATGTTCACTCTCTTCTTCTAAACTTATTTCTCTTTGTCAAAACTCTTTATTTACTTTATTCATCTTTCATATCTTCTAAATGTGTATGCAATCTCCATAAAAAGGAATACAACCAAAAGGCCACTTCACTATTGAAGTTTGGTCAAGGTTACATTCCAACATTCTAAACTCCATTTTAATTTACCATTCATTTCTTAATGTAATTGTTTGATATGTAATCTTTAGCATAAATTTATAAATAAAACAATTCTTTTTTATTTCCCTTTGTAATTCCCCTTTTCTTTACATTATAATTGTTAGCACTTTTCTCATATTAAAATAAGGACATTTAGCATTAGAACACCAATAGTAGCAAGACCCGCGTAAGCGGGGCGGAGTGGGTGTTTAAGTACTTCCCACTCCGTCACCTAACCCCCGAACCCTTCTCTTCCCGAATCTCTGGTTTTGTACATAAATTAGGCTATTTCTAGGTTTTTCTTATGTTTATCTAAAAACATAGGCGGCGAATCTACAAATTAAAACAAGTTAGACATCCTAGGATAATTCACCACTCTAGCCAAGTAGTGGGTTTTCCCGGGGTATCTACAGTGGCGACTCTGCTGGGGACAATTTAGAGGGTTAAACTTGCGTTTCTGCTTTTGGTGTTCTTTTATTCTGTTTTCTGGGCATTCTGGTAAAAAAGGTTGGAAGCGCGCGCCTCTGGCCTTCTTGGCCGAAAGCGCGCGCGTCCGACCCCAATTACCAGAACGCCCGCCTCTCACTTGTCCTTCAAATTACATGTTATTGTGCTAACAAGTGTCTGCAGGGGAAAGAATTGTTATTTAGGGTCAAAGCAATCCCTTGAACCCACGAGTTTGCAGGTACTGCCCAGAATAGGGCGCCTCGGCCTCTCTCGCTCGGAGGCACACGCCTCCCACTCTCACTGCCCAACGCGCGCGCTTCTGGGCAATTTTCTAGAAACAGAACAGTGAACGGAATGCACAGAATGCACAGAATGACAGAGTGTGGGCACCAGGCTTGCACAATTTTTTTTTTTATTTTATCGGTCACACGGGTGATTCGAAAGTTGTAAATATGTGCTTATTTTATTTTATTTTTGTTTTAAAAAGAAAATAAAAAATGTTTTGTCACATGTTGGACCTCACAATACATGCACATATTCCTATCAATTGCTCACTATCGAGTCGCACAAGTTCATAACCCCAAACCCGTCGAGGCCCGTCCTAGAGAGTTTCAAGCTCCACCCAACCTTGACTCTCTCGAAGCGGTAAACCTCAGCCCGTGGCGTAGTTCATGACTACATGCCGGGGGTGACCTTAAGCCTCTCATTAGCCGAGCACAAGCCAACACAATTCTAGTTAGGGTCTAACACTCCGTGACTAAGTCGGTTTTTATGTGTCGAGATTTCCCTAAACTAATGTCTTCAAAACATACATGCCAAGTGGTTATTATGGACGAAAATAAAAATCCGTCCCCGCATGTATGCTTTATGGCATTAATTTAGGTTTATCCCGTCACATGTAGGTATCACAAGCGTGGTGAAATCCGATAAGTTTATGGGACCGCGAGAAGGTCTATATACTAGTGTGACGATTCCACTAGTTTTCTAGAAACCCCAAAAAGGACTACGTCCTTCCGACTTTTGTAAATAAATAAAAAAAAAAGAGTCATTCTTTCCTTATGTGGTTGAGTCTTTTCCTGTTTGTGGGTTAATTTATTTTATTCAAAAAGTGTTTGTGGGGCCATCCTAAGATCAACCGTGCTCTTTCAATAGGTCCAATGGCTTCCAACGGCAACAACAACAATGGTGGGTACATTTTCGTGTCCAACGAAAGGCTCTTCAACATAATGAGAGCCATGAGGGAACATATGGATAGACTTACCGAGGATGCCCGCCGAAAAGACAACTTATGGCAAGCCCGTTTTGATCTCGATAGGAGAATTCACAAGGAAGAGATTTCCGAACTCAAGGCCCGTCTGCAAGAGCTCACCGACAACAAAGGAAAGGCTAACGGTAAAGCATGCTCGAGTGGCCCTCCCGACAAAAGCCACAAAAGTACCGCTAACAACCGAGTTTTCACTCCTCTTCTAGGAATGACCCAAGCCGAAGCACTTGAAACTTTGGTGGCGAGTGGAAAGGTCAAGCCTTTGGAAGGGTACAAGCCGAAGACGATACCGGAGAATCATGCATTTGGTGAATGGTGCAACTACCACAAGCATAGCGGCCACACTACCGAATGTTGCTTCCTTCTCCGAAACTTCATCCAAGATTTGATCGACAATGGTGAATTTATTGTGGGTGAAGAGAAACTCATCAAAGAGGAGGATTGGTTTTGAAATGGGGCTTCAACAAGAGATCATGTTACAATAAGGACTACAACAACAAGGACGACGACAACAGTCTCCGTTTCTCTTTCTTTACCTAAAAATAGGATTAAAAAAAAGTGTCAAAGTCCTCTAATGTGTGCATTAAAGTTTTCTCTCGTCCCATGTTAAATTTTGAGTCAATTGTCAAATAAAAAGTCGTTCTTGTCCTCATACACTCTTTCAAGTTGTTCAATCTAATTCTTGACAAAATGATGAAAAGATGTCTAAGCAAGTTTTAGACAAAGGCCATCACTTGAACACCTAGGGGCTAAACATCGTGACGAAGGCAACGACATCAACAACAACATCAACGATGAATCCAAGACATCAAGCATGGAGAAAAATCAAGCAAAGTTTTCAAAGGGGGATTAAAAAAAAAAAAAAGCTCGCTAGGTTGACTCTTCAAAACAACCTAGGCAAAAGTTAGAGCATAAAAAAAAAAAATCCCCCTCATTCAAAGAAGACAACATCATCATCCACCAACAAAGGACGAAGCTACATCGACAACCATCACGATGAAGCAACAATTCCATCACGAAGAATGGAGAATCCACAAGAACTACGGTGACCTGAGCCTCTATACTGGAGGAACGTAGGCAACCTTCGGGTCTGGTCTCATGCAAGAAAGAAGATATGTTTAGCCCTAGTGCGTTATGGTGATTGGCCTTCATCTCGAACTTGTCAAGACATCTTTGTACGAGTCATTTTCCAATGAATTAATCACCTCAAGATTGAACAACTTTCCTAGATTTGAAATCATTTCACGTTCTTTATCGAGTCTAGGAAATTCTTATCTTTCAGCGATACTCCCAATTTCTTGCAATCAAATTGGGGCTTTCCTTCTCTTCTCCCTTAATGACTTACTTGCCTTCGTGAGTCATTCAATAAATAAAAATACATGAAATCAATACTAGGGGCCACTTCCCTAGTCAAGTCAATGTCACTCATCATTAGTGACAAAAGGTCTACACCGCAAAATCACATGTCTCTCATCCTCAGCTAGAGTCAATGCACACTTCCTCATTAATTGAGTAAAAAAAAATGAAGACGTAAAAGAGATGCCCGCTAGATTGAAAACCCAAAAGGGCGGTCTAGGAAAAAAACAGGGTGAGTCATAAAAAAAAAGAGAGAGTGAGAGAGAGAAGGGAAAGAGAAATGGAGATCCCCGGCCTCTAAAGAAGACAAGTTCTACATTGAATCTTTTCAGCAAGTCAATTTCCCACCAAGTCAACTTTGTAATTGCAAAAGGCTCGACAAGATATGGCACAATCAAAGGTCGTCTTGGGTTGTTGGCATAAGAGAGATCGTTCTTGCAATGTGCACTTTCGGGTTCATGTGAAAGAAGGCCCGTGGTAACGAAGATCCATTTGAGAACGAGCCCATCATTGAGGGGTACGAGGTTGCACAAATGGTCCCCAGTGAGTCAATTAGTTTGGACAACAAATGGCAACAACGTGTGACTCAGTTTTCAAGCTTCTCCAAGCATGTGCCCCTACCGTATGTCAAAAGGTTTCACGAGAAATGGAGTAGCTCTTGCCATGTCCTCTTATGTTTGTTCCCCCACACGAGGACGAGTCTCTTGCTTTGCTCGACAAATAATGACGCCCTAGGGGCTATGTGACTCAAGAACGAGAGCTTCTTTCGCTACTCTCGACGTTTAATGAGCCCTAGGGGCTATGCTCAAGAAAGATGTGTGAGACTATCGTTAAAGTCTCTCAAGAGGAATATCGAAGGGCCTTCATGTCATGTGTGCTTGTGCATGTTCCCCCAATCAAGGATGGGCCTTTCTTGCTCCACTTATAATCAATGGTGGTACTCTAGGGGCTACACTCAAGTTTAAAAGTCTCCTTTGGCAAGAAGCAATTCACTTCACCCCCCAACAATGGCCCTAGCAAAGTCATGTGCAACATTGGAAGCATCCTCAATTATTTTGGCACCAAAGGTCTCAAAGGGCTTCGCAATCTACAATCTTTTGGGCTACGGTGTTATAGTAATCCGAGCAAGGGGCAATATTGAGGCTTCGCAATTGACAATCTTTTTGGGGGATGATACCCGAGCAATGCAATGTGGGGAATAGTCTTCATGGAACCAAACAAGCTTCAAGGGTCTCTTGGTACTTCATGTCAAAGGTCTTTTGGTTTGAAAGGAGGGCTCCGATGTTATGAATGAATTTGATGATTCTTATGTTGTGACTTACGACGAGGTTATGAAGAAAGTCTTAGAAAAAAGGAAAAAGATTCAATATGCTAAACTCTATCAAAACAGGGTTATAGCGGGAAATGCCATGGCCAATCCCAATGTTTCTGCAATTCAGCACCCCCTTCTCTGAGATCAAAAGCACAAGTTGCATCCGCACGAGTTGCATCCGAAGATCAGTTATTATTTCAACACAAGAAGACTCAAGCAAACATACCCATTTGGGACCTTATCACGCCAAGACCTTATCATCCACAATCTCTCTCAAGATATTTTCCGAAGACCTTGCTACACGTGGGCCTTCCACCACTTGGGTACCAACCACAAAAAGGGCCATTCATCTCCAAGAAAGAGAAAGGAGGATATCACTATCAAGAGTTCTACCAAACGGTGCAATGCCAAGCCGATTCCAAGATAATTTGGGGCTTTACATCAAAAGGTCTTCACATTCCACCATCTTCAAGCTCGCAAACAACAAGTACATGACATTTGGGGCTTGGCAACCTCTCTAAGCTTGGTATCAATAATATTCTCTTGGGGCTTGCTCACGTCAACAACAAAAGACGATTCATTTGAACGGGTCAAGAGCTGATTTATCTTGGGGCTTCACGAGTCACTCAAAGTTTGGCATCAAAGGCGTTCTAGGGGCTTTACAATCAGCAACCCCTTATCTAGGCATCAAAAGTCTTTTAAAGCCACATAATCAACAAATCTCATGGGGCTAGACATCAATCTTCGTTGGGCACAGCGGCGACAACGACAGAAATCAAGCAACAAGGCAATCCGGACTTCGATCGAACATGACTTGATCTTGGGTTGGCTATACAAACACACAATGCTTAAAATGGTTCACCCACGAACTAAAAAAACTAATCTTTTTCTCACATTGTTAGTACCCAATCTGAAAATGAGTTTATTAGGGATTTCCCATATTACAAGGACTTTAAAGGAATTATAAACCTTACAATGACTTGTCCCGGATTCCCAAAATATGTCTCATTATTCTAGAACATCTTAAATATGGCCAAAGTAGGGTTTCCATAAAACAAATAAAACCCTAGATTAATAATCACGTCAGCCTGGAAGGATGGCCACGCGGCCACATCTGCCATGGTTCCAACCTTGGCCACGCGGCCACATCCGCCCCGTCCTCCATCTTGGCCACGCGGCCACATCCGCCTCGGATGATCTCAGCCATCTGATCCCTCCATCAAATGACTATATAAACCCATTCCATTCTCTAGGTTTGAGGTCCGAATTTTGATCAATCTTAGGCTCTCTAAGTGACCTTTTTTTCTCTCTAATTAAGCATTTCAAGCATCCAAGAACATCCTCAAGAATCCCAAGAAGATCAAGGTTTATTTCTTGACAACATAGGTAAGTTTTCTATCTTTTTCTTCATGTTCTTGCCATATTCTTAGTTTAGATCCATAATATTCACATGTTCTTAATATGTTTATTCATATGTTCATCATATTATTCATATGTTCATAATATGTTCTTCGCATGTTCTCCATATTCATTGATTAAAACCTTATTTATGCTATATTTGGGGTTGCGATCTTCAATAGCCGATGATGATCTAGGGTTCATCAACCCGAACATGATCTAGGAACTATTTATAAACCCTAATCTTTAGGTAATTTCCCCCTCATTATGCATGATCCCGATTCTTCTGCCTATTCTAAATTCTTCTAAAACTACGCTGACCTGAGCTTCTCACATTGAGAGGAACGTAGGCAATCTTCGGATCCGGTCTCAATCACTAGCACACAACATACACCGCATCATGATAGAAATACCGATCATTCGGGCGATAGGAGTGGTAACGTTCAATATTCTTCTCTTGTCGTAATTTGACCCCCGAACCCATTTACTTGTAAATAATTGATTTTTCTCAATGTTTTGGCTATAATTAAAACGGCGTGACAACTTTCATATTTTTAATGTTGCTATGAATATTCTCAATTTCAAACACACGCATTCACAGTGGCGACTCTGCTGGGGAATGCTTTGAAACTTTTTCAAACTTAGTGGGTCTAACTTTCGCTTACATCATGATGTTTGCCATGTTCACACATGCACCTCACACTTTGCCATGTTCACACATGCACCTCACACTTCGCCATGTTTTCATATGCACCTCACACTATGCCATGTTTTCACGTGCACCTTATATTTTTACCATGTTAATATGTATGCCTTGTATCTTTTCAATACATGTATTTTTTGTACTTTCGCCATAGTACTAAGGTCAAACGAGACTTTGCTATGCTCCCTTATACATTCTTATCCTTTCCCTCTTCTCTCTCTCTTGAATTGCATTGCATCATTCAAAACATTAAAACTTCTCTTTTTTTCTTTAAAAGAATTAGTTTCTTGCCATACACTACCACTAGTCCGTGTCAGTACTGCACATGTCCCTTATTACCCCCGGAATGCACGAGGTACGGGAATTAGTGGTGCTACTGCCACCGTTTTTTCGAGTCACTCGTTCACTCCACTCACTGTGTACGTTCCGCGAGCGGTGGGAACCTTTTAACCTACCCGTGTCAACCCACACATAGAGATTAGGACATTCCTTAGACCAACTAATTAGGATGTAAATAATGCAAAACTTTTCGTAAAATAAAATGCGCATTGCATCTAGGCGACCTCTAAGGTCCATCGCTCATCCATTGGTCCATCTGTCAAAACTCGTTATCTTGACTTAGCTAGGTTACCTAACCATTACGTTTGACCCGTCTAGGTCTACCCATCATTGTGATCCATTTAGGTCTACCCTTCATCTCGACCTGCTTTGGTCAAAACCTTATCACCGTTGACCTCTTAGGTCTACCTTTGGCCTCCTACGTCAACCCCATCAACCTCTGACCTCTTAAGTCAACCTTTGACCCCCTAGGTCAGCCTAATCAACCTTTGACCTCTTAAGTCAACCTTTGACCCTTAGGTCAACCTTATCACCTTCGACCTCTTAGGTCAACCCTTGACTTCCTCGGTCAACCTTATCACCTTTTGACCTCCTAGGTCTACCCTTAACCACTTAGGTCAACCTTATCTACCTTTGGCCTCCTAGGTCAACCCCATCAACCTCTGACCTCTTAGGTCAACCTTTGACCCCCTAGGTCAACCCAATCAACCTTTGACCTCTTAGGTCAACCTTTGACCCCTTAGGTCAACCTTTGACCTCTTAGGTCAACCTTATCACCTTCGACCTCTTAGGTCAACCCTTAACTTCCTCGGTCAACCAAATCGCCTTCGACCTCTTAGGTCAACCCTTGACTTCCTCGGTCAACCTTATCACCTTTTGACCTCCTAGGTCTACCCTTGACCCCCTAGGTCAACCTTATCTACCTTTGGCCTCCTAGGTCAACCCCATCAACCTCTGACCTCTTAGGTCAACCCAATCAACCTTTGACCTCTTAGGTCAACCTTTGACCCACTTAGGTCGACCTTATCACCTTCGACCTCTTAGGTAAACCCTTGACTTCCTCGGTCAACCTTATCACCTTTTGACCTCCTAGGTCTACCCTCGACCTACGTCAACCTTTTGACCCCCTAGGTCAACATCATCAACCTTTGACCTCTTAGGTCAACCTTTAACCCCCTTGGTCAACCCTATCACCTTCGACCTCCTAGGTCAACGTTTAACCCCCTAGGTCAACATTATCACCCTTTGACCTCTTAGGTCAATCCCTCGACCCCTTGGGTCAACCTTATCACCTTCGACCTCTTGGGTCAACCTTTGACCCCCGCGGTCAACCTCATCCGCCTTTAACCTCTTAGGTCAACCTTTGACCCCCTAGGTCGACCTTCTAAACCCTTGACCCCCTAGGTCAATCCTTATCGACCTTTGACCCCATAAGTCGACCTTATCCGCTTTTGACCTCTTAGGTCAATCTTTGATTCCTTAGGTCAACCCGATTACATTTGACTAACCTGGGTCAACCTGTCTCGACCTGCCTAGGTCCGCACACCATCCTTAACCCATCTAGGTCAACTTGTCCGTCCTAGGTTTCACCTTTGACCCATCAAGGTCAATCCTTGACCTGCTTAGGTCGAATTACCTACCTTAGATCCATCTAGGTCAATCCTTGACCCGTCTAGATCAACCAACCTACATTTGACCCGCTTAGGTCAAACCATGTCTATCCCGCTTAGATCATCCCATAGGCAACCCACTATCTTGATCCATTCACCATATAGGTCAATCCAACCTTTTCCCAATTAGGTCGACCTGTCCTTCACCCATCTAGGTCAACCCACCATTATCGACGCGATCTTCCTTGACCAACCTCTCGGTTTATTTAGGTCAAACCTTAAGTAAAACCTTACCCGAATCCTATAGGTCTTCCTCACCCATGCTTGACCAAGGACCAAGTCATCTCCCTCTTTTGATCCCCGAAGGTCTCTCTTTATCTCGAAAATATCCGTACTTTACCAAATCGATCCCTGTGGTCATCTCTCACCTCTTTTTAAGTCTAACTTTGCTCGAACTACGGTGACCTGAGCCTCTTATCGTGTGGGACCTCTCCCTCATGATAAGGGGAACGTAGGCAACTTCTGCCCGGTCAAACTTTCAATTTTTTTACCAAAATGCATTTCAAAAATGTGGAGACCAACTCTTTTCCAAAAAGTGATTTTATAACGATGCCTTGTCATTAATCATAAGTCTAATTCAATTCAAAGACATAATTCCCCCATGTCTATTGTAGAATCCCGCATCATATCTGCCGAAAGGAACATCAAAGTTGCAAATGAAGCTGTTACCCAAGGTCTCGAGACAACTCTCCACACCAACACTGCTCTCAGTAAGCAAGCATCCCACTTCGAAGCCATCCTCGATGAACAAGCAATCCACTTTGAGGCCATTCCCAATGAGCAAGCAACACACTTTCAAAAGGAGATGCATAAGACCCTAAGAGATATCGAGAGGTGCCATTTGTCTGACATTCATGACGTTTATGAATACTTCGGTCGAGTTCTCCCTCATGCTCAGTTTCAACACCCGTACGCTCCTCAAATGTATGGACCACCACAGACTTTCCCCGTTGGGATGCCTCCTATGACCACTCATCAACAAGGAATACCGGTACCTAAACCACCCTCTAAGATGGTTCGTGAAAAGAAGGATGAGCGCGAGTACGATGACTTGGGTATACCATTAGCCAAACTCTTCAAAGGTCTAGTTCGAGCCGGCAAGTTATCTCCTTTGCTCAACTATGAACCAAATAGGGTGAAACAAGACTTGGATCCCTCCAAATACTGCAAATACCACCAGTACATTGGGCATGACACCGAAGATTGCCTCTAATTGAAGAGGAAGATCCGAAGCCTCATTGATAGAGGAGCCATCACCCGCGATAGGAATGCATGGGCGTAAGCAAAGTCCAAAGAAGAAAGAGCAACTTGGGGCTACCTCCTTTAAATATAAAAAAAGGTCATTTAGTCTTCGTAGGTTCTAGAGTGTCCTTAGTCAAAAGTCCACCTTGGACGATTTTATGTAAAAGTCCATCCCGGACTAGTCAGTTTAAATCTTTTAGTGCCAATAAAAGAGTCTTTATTTATTTTCTCTCTAGACTTGAGACATAATCTTGCATAAATCAATTCCACGAAAATTGTCTTATTCACTATTTTCACTTGATTTCTATATCTTTATATGATGAATTAATCTTAATCTTAATCATTAATGATGACTCATTAAAAGGTAAATGGACCCGCAAACCATTCACATAACTAAAGTAAACAATTAATCTCAAGATAACAAATGCTTTGATCAATTGGGATGAACGAATCACTTTTTCTTCTCTCTACACTCTATCCACACAATCCCTATATACACTCACCCCGTGTACACCCTTCATGTACACTCTCTCTATACACCTTCTCCCATACACTATTGTTGGGTTTCGTAGTAACATGCGCAGCGGAATTAAGCATTTAAAATTTATGAAACCCAAAGCCCATAGATCCATTCATATGATTAAGTCAAATACAACATAATGAATACTAGAATACTAACCCTTGATGCCTTTGATTTTGCAACCTTGAATTCGATGGAGGCTTGAAATCTTGATCACGAACAAAGCAAGAATCACGAACTATGAAGATGATAAGTTTCACCCTCTAGCGGTATCCACACCACGAACGAATATCAAGAACACTTGATCTTGGTTGCTAGACCAAATTATGAAACACGCTTTCACAATTGTAAGAACTATATGGAATTATGAATATTCTTGTTCTTCACTTTTGGGATCTTAGAACAAGAAAATAACCTCCCAAAACCCTTTGGAGGCACTCACAACAATAATGCTAATGGCTGTAAAAAGGATCCTTAAATAGGTCCTAATCCTTAACCCTTAAGGATATAGGAAACCTAAATCCCGTCACCAAATTAGGCAACAAGGAATTCTGGCCGACTTGACTGGCACGGTCGTGCCCTACAATCTGGCACGGTCGTGCCATCTAGTCCGCGCGAATTCCCCAGCCGCCCATTTTCGGCATGGTCGTGCTTGGTAATTTGGCACGGTCGTGCCAATCATGTCGACAGGTTTGCCTTGGTTTGGATTTATGGAACGACCGTGCCAGAGCCAAACACTGATATATTTCCATAATTCCCATTTAGTCCTTTACGATTCGTTCTATTCGTGTGTGACCCTCTAGGATTACACTAAGTTGGCAATGAGCCCAAACATGAACCCATAAGATATGATTAGGTTCTAGCAAACCGTCATACCTACCCAAATAGTGTAACTAGATACAAGTTCGCATTCCTTTTAGAACATGTCATAATCCCTTTGTCCACGATGTCTTTGAACACAAGTCATGGTCAACAAGTCAACTTGTTTTGTTCAATACTTTTCTCGATCCCGAATATGTTGATAATCCAAATGACATTGATCCAATCAATCCATTTGAGTTTGGCCAAACATTTCACCAACATCATTCCTTCGAGGGGCCCAAGCTTGACATCTCTCCGAAGAGGGACAAATCCATTTAGCTTATTATTCTTCCCTACGTGAATCCAATCATGCCAATCATACACTTTATAACTACCGTGTTAAGGCAGCGTTTGAATGTGTCAAACATAATCTTCATCAAGTGGAAGACTATAATAACTTCATGTCTAAGGATTCAAATGACATAACTAATATGAGATTTATATATGACATCGACCATGACATAAGTCTCATACCGCGGGTCATGTCCAGTACCTTGTTCCAAACAAGTACCCATAAATCTAACATGATCATCCCATGATCATTTAGCCTTTATACTAGTGCTTAACAAGCTCTAGGGACGGAGATTATTATAAGCAAACACGAGCCATAATAATAATCTTATTATCTCTTTATTATTATGAATAAAATGATAACTTATACAACGTTTAACAAACGTGCCTAGGGCACCAAAACCAACACTATCCTCATACACCTCCCATCTCACCATTAGACCCCTTTCCCACACAGTCATGGAAAGAAATGAACTGCGGTTGCTCATCATCAAATAGACATCCATGCTACCACAATTCAAGAGATTGGTTGTTACCTTCATGAGTACTACATGCCGATATACTGGGGCTATCCGTATTCCATCGTAAATATAAAAGAAATGCACGGAGTTGTTCATGCCATTTATAGGCACCACGTGACAATCCGATGGAGCTCTGCCGGTAAGAATCAAGGGGCTACGGATCCCCCCTCGCCAGCAAAAGGCCGCTTGAACTATAAGGAGGTTACCTTTCAATTGGCAAAGGCGAAAGCAAACTAGGGGCTCGTCTTGCCCAATGTTTCATGTAAAAATATATATTAAAAAAAAGAGGGCTCGCTAGGTTGAAACCCAAAAAGGGGACCTAGGCAAAAATTAGAGCATTGCATAAAAAGAAGCCCGCTAGGTTGAAAACCCGAAAGGACGGCCTAGGCAAAAAAAGGGTGTGCACAAAGAGATAAAATAAAAAATAAAATAAAAATAGAAGGGGCTATCACCATGGAAAAGTTAAAGTCCCATTTTATTTTCACTTCAAATGTTCTATTTTTCTTACTCTCCTACAAAGAAGATTATCATGGCAGCAGCAGCCCATGACAACTACAATGGAGCAATCCACCGCAATGAGCTACAATGAAATAATCCAAAGCAACAAGCAACAACGGAGCACCCCACCTCAACAAAGAACAACTCACCTCAGTTAAACGAACCTCACACCCCTAAACTCAAACCCAAATTCATCATCAGCCAGGCCACCCCCGAACTACGCGGACCTGAGCTTCTCACCTTGAGGAGAACGTAGGCAACCTTTGGGTTCGGTCAAAAATATACACAACCCACCTCGCAGCCAATCTTCTTTCTCTTCTCTCTTCAACCTTCTATTTATACTTTTGGTTTCTTCACTCACAATTGATCAAAACAGTTATTATTTTGAGACTACTTGTGTAACCATTAACCAAAACTCATTAATCAATTAACGAGGTCCATTCTCGAGCAATCAAATGAGAATCTTGAATAAAACAATTTTCAAATGTCTCGACAAGTCTTCTGTTCTACAATATAGGAAGAGCCAAACACTTATTTTATGTCAAGCAGGGGCTTCCTTCGAATGATATATACACCTTTCATAAGTTGTCCAAAGAGTCGATATACGAGAACTCTCTCTCTCTCTCTCTTTCTCTCTTTCTCTTACTATCCCAAAAATGCCCCTGCTTGTTTTCAAACAATTCTTTTTTCCTTTTTTTTTAGTCGACCGAATGATTTCAAAGAAAAAAAAAATTTGACGCAAAAGAGATGCCCGCTAGATTGAAAACCCGAAAGGGCGGTCTAGGCAGAAAAAATGGTGCGTCTTAAAGGAGGTAGGATACCCTGCCCTGCGCCTTCATCGAACTGGGGCTTCCCTAACAAAAAGGATTGACTATGTGGTTTCTCAGAGAATATCGAGGCTTCGACAAGCACATACTTAGAAGAAGGGCATCCCTCATCATCAAGCTCGACGTAGAATTTCTCAAAGAAGGAAGGGTACCCACTCACCAAATTAGAGAATCCCCAACAGGAATGGGTCGACTATGTGGTTTCTCAGAGAATATCGGGGCTTCAACAAGCACATACTTAGAAGAAGGGCATCCCTCATCATCAAGCTCGACGTAGAATTTCTCAAAAGAGGAAGGGTACCCGCTCACCAAATTAGAGAATCCCCAACAGGAATGGGTCGACTATGTGGTTTCTCAGAGAATACCGGGGCTTCAACAAGGATATACTTAGCGGAAGGACATCCCTCATCGTCAAACTCGGCACGTGATGAGTTCTTTGAATTGGTTAGAATCGTAATTAATCATGAGGCATCTTTATAAAATCATATCACTTTCAAAAGTTTTCTCTTTCCCAACACTTTTTTTATAAACCCGCACCCTCGGTCTCCATAAAATTGCAAAAACATCCTCGGTCCGTCTAGGACCCATCTATGTGATTCTCAGAGTCGACTCGGTCATTTACCCTACCTCCCACACTTTAGGGGACCCTCTAGGCCTAAACCCTCAACTCTCTAGGTCCTAAACTTACCTGATTCAAAACCTTAGGTCCCGAGCCTACCCGGTCAGTCTTACCTAGGTTACATCATAACTCCTTAGGTCCCGAACTTACCCGGTGAGTCTTACCTAGGTTACACCATAACCCCTTAGCTCGACCCTCAACAAGTTCTTAGCGTGAATTCTGAGGCCTCAAGTTGGCTCTATCCAAGCCCTTAAACCTTAAACCGGTCTACTAAAGCCAAATCCTTAGAGTGACCCATTAGGTCCCGAACCTACCGGTCCCAAGCCTACCCAATCTCTTAGATCTCAAACCTACCAACACATACTCGTTCTTACCCCGTCTAAGCTATAGCTCTCTTATCATCTTAGGTCCAACCTCTTAGGTCTACCCAGTCTAACCTGTTGAACGATCCCAATCCCATTCGAGTCCACCAAACACCTATCTTTTAGGTCTCTAGCATATCCGATCCACACCTTAGGTCTTAAATCCTAAACTCTTTAGATCACAAGACTGTCTACCCTCTAGGTCTATAACATTAGATGTCAACCCTTAGAACTCTTTAGTTCCCAAGCCTGCTCGGTCCAACCAAAACAATGCCATCTACGCCTACCGTCATATCCAAACCATGGCCCTGCCACTCTTAAACCTAGTGTCACCCACTAGCTTCAAAAGACTTCCTAGTACGACCTTCAACCCCTTAGGTCTATAACCTACTTAATCTAAGCCGAGTCCAAACCTCGAACCTATGAACGATCCATCCTTAAACTCGATGGATCTCAAACCTCGTTCCCCCAATGAGTCCAAACCTCGAACCTATTCAGAACACATAGGATCTACCGTGTACCGTGCCATGCCATAAAGATCTCAAGACCCATCCGGTCAAAACCCGTGTCCTTAACACCTTTGGTCTCATCCCAAACCTACCTTCTCAATTGCCAAACGAGCTTGGTCAAGCGTATGACCTCTAAGGCAAACTTAGGTCCTAAGCAAACCTAATCCTATTAGGTACCTATTGTACTCTAGCAAATTCTCTGAGACTCAATTCCTGTCCTAAGCGCGAACATTGTCACATCTCCAAACCCATTTCCCGTACCTATGGCTTGCACCTAACCTAAACTCTCAAAACTCTTAGGTCCAAACCCGTCATGCCCGCTTTAAACCCTTAACTCGTTAGGTACTAGGATCATCCAATCCCAAACCATCGCTCTTTGGCCCGACCTCAAGCCTGCCTGGTCCTAACCCATAACGCGATTCCTTTAGGACAAAAGACTTACCCGCTTGAAAGCCTTACGTCCCAAGGCTACCCTATCTAGCCATCGAGAGTTGCCGAATCTCACGCCTACCATTCCATTAGGCTCCGGTCTCCTTAGCACCTGTCTGAGTCTTACCCTCCAAACCCTAGCCTCAAGCCTAGGAAGCTTCCAAAGCCCTATATACAACATCCTTTCCAAATTCCCAAAACCCTAGTCTCAAAACCTAGGAAATTTATAATTCCCCATCTTATTGAACCCTAGCCTTACGCCTAGGATACAATGCCCTTTCCAAAACTTAATCAACCCTAGCGTTAAGCCTAGGAAGTCACATCCTCTCCAATCCCTAGCCTCAAGACTAGGAAGTCACATCCTTTCCAATCCCTAGACTCAAGCCTAGGAAGTCGCATTCGCCCCAATCCCTAGCCTCAAGCCTAAGAAGTCACATCCTCTCCAAACCCTAGCCTCAAGCCTAGGAAACTGCATCATCCTCTCTAAACCCTAGCATTGAGCCTAGGATTCAACATTCCCTTCAAACCCTAGTCCTAGACCTAGGAAATTCCTACACCTTACTCTCAAAATATAGGAAGCTTACACCCTAGCCTAAAGACTAGGTTACAACGTTCCTTTCTAAGCCATAGTCACCAATCCCATGAAAATGGTGAACCCTAGCATCAATCTTAGCAATCCCTAGCCTCAATCCTAGGAAGACACAACCTTTCCAACTCCCAGTCTTAACACATTTGCAACCTCTAAAACCTAGCCTTGAAGCCTAGGATATCTCCAAACCCTAGCCTTGAAGCCTAAGATATCTCCAAAACCTTGCCTTGAAGCCTAGGATATCTCCAAACCCTAACCTTGAAGCCTAGGACCTCTCCAAGCCCTAGCACTAAGCCTAGAATACAATATCCTCCTCATACTTAGTGAACTCCAATCCCTAGCCCGTAAGCCTAGGAAACCAACATTATCTCCAAGACATAATCTAAAGCCTAAGAAGCCGTGACATCTTTGGCATCCCTATCTCAAAATTAGGAGATCACCATCCTCCTTATTCCCTTTCCTTAAAAAGCCTTAGGTCCTATCTCTAGGCAACCAAGCAAAATGTCCCTTACCTAATGCCTTGGTCTCAATGGCTCGTAGCCTCATATTATGCATTCCTTCCTAATTTAGGATGAGTGGAACCTAGACACTATGCTTACTGTGATCGTCCTTTACTCCCCGAGAGTCCGTCACTTTTGGGACTCCCCAAGAGTCCTTTACCTTTGCGACTCCCCAAGAGTCCTTTACCTTCGCGACTTACCAAGAGTTCTTCACCTTTGAGACTCCCCGAGAGTCCATCGCTTTCGCAACTCCTCGAGAGTCCGTCGCCTTTGAGAATCCCCTAGAGCCTATCCCTTTTGCGACTCCCCGAGAGTCCATCGTCTTTGAGACTCCCCTAGAGTCTATCCCTTTTGCGACTCCCCGAGAGTCCATCGCTTTTGTGACTCCCTAAGAGTTCGTCGCCTTTGTGACTCCCCTAGAGTCTATCACCTTTGTGACTCCCCGAGAGTCTATCACCTTTATGACTCCCCGAGAGTCCATCGCTTTTGCAACTCCCCGAGAGTCTATCACTTTTGTGACTCCCTAAGAGTTTATCACCTTTGTGATTCCCCTAGAATCTATCACCTTCGTGACTCCCTGAGAGTTCATCCTTTTTTGCGAGAATCTATTTGAGAGTCTTTTACCTTAGTAACTCCCCGAGAGTTCATCACCTTTGTGACTCCCCGAGAGTCTGTCACCTTTGTGACTCCTCGAGAGCTCATCCATTTCGTGAATCCCCGAGAGCTCATCCCTTTTGTGACTCCCCGAGAGTCTATCACCTTTATGACTCCCTGAGAGTTCATCCCGTTTGCGACTTCATAACAATCAATCATCTTTGCCTCCACATGCAGATTTTCTGTTTTACCCCTGGTTTATCTCTTGTTTGTTCAATTTAGGTATCCTTAACCTATTTTAACCAAATTCGTTACCTTTGGGTCCAAAAAGCCCCTAAAAATTTCTATCTCTTTCAAACCTTCGCCGCAATTAACAGGAACGACATTTCTATATTGTGTGCGCCCTGAACACTTTCTTAGGACTATCATGATTCATAGAGGCCCGTCTACCTCTATATCATGTATGTTCTAGATCTGTCGCGGTTGAGAGAAGCTCGTTTGTTTCTACATTGCGTAAGGTCCAGCATTGATCATCATGATTAACAGAGGCCCATCTACCTCTATATCATGTACGTTATAGATCTGTCGCGGTTGAGAGAAGCTCGTTTGTTTCTACATTGCTTAAGGTCCAGCATTGATCATCATGATTAACAGAGGCCCGTCTACCTCTATATCATGTACGTTCTAGATCTGTCGCGTTTGAGAGAAGATCGTTTGTTTCTATATTGCGTAAGGTCCAGCATTGATCATCATGATTAACAGAGGCCTGTCTACCTCTATATCGTGTATGTTCTAGATCTGTCGCGGTTGAGAGAAGCTCGTTTGTTTTTACATTGCGTAAGGTTCAGCATTTATCATCATGATTAACAGAGGCCCGTCTACCTCTATATCGTGTATTCTATATCTGTCGTGGTTGAGAGAAGCTTGTTTGTTTCTACATCGTGTAAGCTCCGGCTATTACCATTTTACCATCTTAGGATTATTTAGATCCTCCCGTCTATATGTCTTGCACCATTGTTGTCCTTACTTCCTTTCCCCAGTAGAGTCCGAACAACGACTTTATTGCTTGATGAATGTTCTTCATACAGGATAGTGTCCGTAGGATTGTTATCCCCAGCAGGAGCCTGATGTCTCGTTTCCCTTACGAATGTTCAGTCTTCATACAGGATAGTGTCCGTAGGATTGTTATCCCCAGCAGGAGCCTGATGTCTCGTTTCCCTTAGGAATGTTCATTCTTCATACAGGATAGTATCCGTAGGATTGTTATCCCCAGCAGGAGCCTGATGTCTCGTTTCCGTTACGAATGTTCGGTCTTCATACAGGATAGTGTCCGTAGGATTGTTATCCCCAGCAGGAGTCTGATGTATTGTTTCTTTCTTCCTTCTTTCCCTAGTATCTCCGAACTACGACCGGCTTTATTCCTCCGAGGATACGTAGGAAGCCTGAAAAGGTTCAGCCACCCGACCGCCTTGGTCATTTCTTATCCCCTCCGAACTACGACCGGCTTGATTCCCCCGAGGATAAGTAGGAAGCCTGAAAAGGTTCATCTACCCGACCGACTTGGTTATTACTCATCCCCAGCGGACTTTTCCCCAGCAACTTGAAGTCATCACCAGCAGAAGGCGTTACTCCCCACCAGAGGACAATCATTTACAATTTCCCTAATAGATTTGAACTACGTTTGGCTTGATTCCCCTGCGGATACGTAGGTCGCCTGCCAAGGTTCAGCCGTCCCATCCCCTTCATCTGTTTTGAAACTCATGTTTCAGAACGGATCCTTCTTTTATCATTAACCCCCATTGCCTTGCAAGAAGCATCGCCGAGGGGCTACTGTTAGTACCCGATCTGAAAATGAGTTTATTAGGGATTTCTCAAATTACAAGGACTTTATAGGAATTAGAAACCTTACAAAGACTTGTCCCGGATTCCCAAAATATGTCTCATTATTCTGGAACATCTTAAATATGGCCAAAGTAGGGTTTCCATAAACCAAATAAAACCCTAGCTTAATAATCACGTCAGCCTGGAAGGATGGCCACGCGGCCACATCCACCCCGTCCTCCATCTTGGCCACGTGGCTACATCCGCCTCGGATGATCTCAGCCGTCTGATCCCTCCATCAGATGACTATATAAAACCATTCCATTCTCTAGGTTTGAGGTCCGAATTTTGATCAATCTTAGGCTCTCTAAGCGACGATTTTTCTCTCTAATTAAGCATTTCAAGCGTCCAAGAACATCCTCAAGAATCCCAAGAAGATCAAGGTTTATTTCTTGACAACATAGGTAAGTTTTCTAACTTTTTCTTCATGTTCTTGCCATATTCTTAGTTTAGATCCATAATATTCACATGTTCTTAATATGTTTATTCATATGTTCATCATATTATTCATATGTTCATAATATTTTCTTCGCATGCTCTACATATTCATAGATTAAAACCTTATTTATGCTATATTTAGGGTTGCGATCTTCATGTTAACATGTTATTTCATAGCCGATGATTATCTAGGGTTCATCAACCCGAACATGATCTAGGAACTATTTCTAAACCCTAATCTTTAGGTAATTTCCCCCTCATTATGCATGATCCCGATTCTTCTGCCTATTCTAAATTCTTCTCGAACTACGCTGACCTGAGCTTCTCACAATGAGAGGAACGTAGGCAATCTTCGGATCCGGTCTCAATCACTAGCACACAACATACACCGCATCATGATAGAAAGACCGATCATTCGGGCGATAGGAGTGATAACGTTCAATATTCTTCACCAACGGATTCGTCAGCGGGGTTCACCAACGGACTCATTCAATGGATTCACCAACGGATTCATCAAATGGATTCACTAACGGATTCGTCAACAGGGTTCACCAACGGACTCATTCAATGGATTCACCAACGGATTCATCAAGCAGATTCACTAACGGATTCATCAACAAGGGTTCACCAACGAACTCATTCAATGGATTCACTAACGAATTCATCAAGCGGATTCACTAACGGATTCAGCCGGCAGATTTACAAACGGATCATGCCACCTCCTCTATCAAAGCCGCTCATACAGGGAGCGCACCCCTATCTCTTGCAATTTCAAATTCCTGCTTTCATTAAGTCTTTGCTTTCTCTTCTTTCTTTGTCGATGTCCTCGGCGGTTGTCTTTCTTTCGTCGACGCATTTTACTTTGCAATCCACGTCACCGAGGGGCTCTATAGACACCCCGCCTTGGACCTCTCATGTCCCGATTGCATACACATTCTCTGTCTTCCTCTTTTCTGTTAAGTTTTGTTACTTTTCGTTAACTTTCGTTACTTTCCGTTAAGTTCTTGACTTATTTCGTTAGTATTGGACTTAACTAAGTGACAAAGTCAACCTTGAGTCTCTGTTTACTTTGTTTTTATTGACTTTCGTGGTGTTTGTTAAGTTTCTGACTGATTTCGTTAGTTTTGGGGCTTAACTGCATAACGGGGTTAACTTTTGGGCTAAAATATAGATATTCTGAAGGTGGGACGTGCGCGCCTTTGCCCTCCTTTGTGGGAGGCGTGTGCTTACCATAGGGGGTGGGATGTGCGCGCTTCCCACCTCCAGAATCCTAGATTTTGCCAAATTTCCCTCCTTTTCTGATTTGTAACCCCCAAGGCCATTATGCCTTGGCTTGATCCGGGGAAGGGCCATCTTTGTGACCACAAACACTTCCCTAACACCTATAAATACCTCTTCATTCCACTATGGAAAAGGAAGAAGGATTCTTGACTAAAAAACTCTCTAAAACTCAAAAGTCCATTTTCAAAGAGTGGTTACTATAGACAAATTGACTCTTCCCCATTCAAGCACAAGGTACAATGTTCGCTCTCTTCTTCTAAAATATTTTATTTCTCTTTGTCAAAACTCTTTATTTGCTTTCTTCGTCTTTCATCTCTTCTAAATGTGTATGCAATCTCCATAAAAAAGAATACAACCAAAATGCCACTTCACTATTGAAGTTTGGTCAAGGTTACATTCCAACATTCTAAACTCCATTTTAATTTACCATTCATTTCTTAATGTAATTGTTTGATATGTAATCTTTAGCATAAATTTATAAATAAAACAATTCTCTTTTATTTCCCTTTGTAATTCCCCTTTTCTTTACATTATAATTGTTAGCACTTTTCTCATATTAAAATAAGGACATTTAGCATTAGAACACCAATAGTAGCAAGACCCGCGTAAGCGGGGTAGAGTGGGTGTTTAAGTACTTCCCACTCCGTCACCTAACCCCCGAACCCTTCTCTTCCCGAATCTCTGGTTTTATACATAAATTAGGCTATTTCTAGGTTTTTCCTATGTTCCTCTAAAAACATAGGTGGCGACTCTACAAATTAAAACAAGTTAGACATCCTAGGATAATTCACCGCTCTAGCCAAGTAGTGGGTTTTCCCGGGGTATCTACAATATGCATAACATAAGTTTTCGATATAATTAAGTTAGAGTTGTTTTTTATTGAAAATAATGAGGTAGGTTGGAGTGCGGCCAGTTGGAGTGGGAGCAGGTTGAAGTGCAGTCGGTTAGAGATGCGGTCAGCTGAAGTATTGAATCAACAACCTATTTTCTATGAAGATCAAATTCTAGACTTAGGCCATTGTATCCCTAATGATGCAATCAATGTGATTGATCAATCGGGGTTATTGTGTGTGTTAAGAATCAAAAGATCTTTTCAAATCTATATGATTTAGAGCGTAATGAATATTATGTGTTACAAGGTTTGAGATTTGTAGATGAAGGTTTTTGGAGTTTTTGAAGACTTGAAGGTTGTGCTTGAAGATTTGAAGGATTCTGGAAATCTTTAAATGTGATCTTCAATCACCAAGAATTTCAACAATAATTTCTCTCTAAGAATCTCAGCATTGTTCAATGAAGAACTCAAGGTCTATTTATAGCCATGTTTCAAGAAGTAGCTGTTTGAAATCTTAGGGAGAAAGTTTGGAAGACAATGAGTTGTTGAATTCCGATTGGAGCTATGTCAGAGTTGTCCTTTTGTTGCAGAAGATAGTGGTCCAAGTGTACTATCATATCCGTTGAATGACAGTTGTATTCAAATTTGAAATTTGAATTTTGTAACGTTCTAAACTAACCAAGGGTTTTGGACACTAGTGTGATCATGGTTAAATTTATCCAATCTTGGGTTTACTAGTCTTCAGTCCTGACAAGGCAACTAAGTGACTTGCGGTCACTTGGTGTGGTCACTTGTGGCTAACCTAGGTGCGGTCACTTCTGATCAAGTGTGGTCACTTGTGAGGTAGGTTGCCTTAGACAAAATTTCTTCAGAATTTCCATTCTTCACAAGCCTAAGTAATAAAAAAAATGGACTTATCTAAATGAAGTATAAATTTCTTACAATATATCCTAAAGTCTATAAAAGATAAAATTAGGCCATATGATCAATCAAATTAAGGTAATAGGAGTGGTTTATAATAAGCATACCCAATAGATTTATACCGCCCTTGGATGGTGACGATGGTTCTCATTCGGATTGGGGGATGGTGCATATTCTTCTATCCCTACCCTCAATTTTTATTTCGATGGTAATATTTATTTCAACTATGTATTTATACTGCCCTTGGGTGGTGACGATGGTCCTCATTCGGATTGGGGGACGGTTTGTAAGGACCGCGACCACCACCACCACTCTCTATATTAGTATGATATTGTCTGCTTTGGGCCAGCTTGGACATATTTGTTTTTGCGCATCTCCCAAAAGGCATCATTCTAATGAAGTGGGTGGGTGCTCTTATATACCTGACAATTCTTTGCTCAATTGTCGATGTGGGACTTTGAGTTGCCACCCAACAATCCTCCACTCAAACAAACGATCACACCGTTATGGCCCGCAGTGTTTCCTTTGGCCCATATCCAACGAGAGCTTGTACCAAGCACCGCTATGGTCCGCGGGTCACTTCGCCTGATAACTACCAACATGATGCCTTTCGATTGTAAGACTCCAATTGCAATGTCGCACAAGGGGAATCTCACCTTATAATCGAACACAGATACGGTCCACTCGATCGGGCTCAACTGAACCATGACTCTGATACCATTTGTAGGGATCCCGACCACCACCACCACTCTCCACGTTAGTATATTGTCCGCTTTGAGCCCACCCCGTATGGATTTACTTTTGGGCATCTCCCAAAATGCCTCACTCTAATGAAGTGGGGGGGGGGGGTTATTATATACTTCCTCCGTCATATACTTATCGCTACTTATTTTCATTTTGAGCGTCTCATACTTATTGCTACTTACTCAAAATGTTCACTTTTCTCTCTCCTATCCACTCACAATAACTGTTCACTAAGAGCATCCACAATAGTAGAGCTCTTTCAGTTTTTTTTTGTATTTTCAATATGCCACATCGTCTCATAGTCAACAAATAAAAACTTCAAGCTTTTTCTACAATGGTAGAGTTTTTTCACCAACTTTTTGTGGCCCCCACATCCATCATTAAAGTTTTATTTGAAAATAGTAACAATTTCACATAAGGGAGTTAGAGTAAATGAAAAATAAAAAGAATAAATAAATAATTTATGTTTAATATTTAATGGTCAACGTGGGGATTTGGTTAAATTTAATGGAAAGAGCTATTAGAGAGTGCTCTTTATAGAATGAGTTGCTTTTTACTAAGGAGCTCTTTAAGGAACTCCACTATGGCAAAAAGCTTTCATGAGCTTTTTCATAAAAATAAGAGCAATGCTAGGGGCACAAAATAAGGGCACAAAATCTTGCTCACAAAATGAGGTGGCGATATTTTATTGGTTGCATCGATAATGGACCCACCATACTCTACTTAAAAACACCAATAAAATCATGACACTTAGGATTTTGTGAGCAAAATTTTGTGATTTTTTGTGCCCCTAGTATTATTCTAAGAATAAAGAGCTCTTAAAAAGCTCCCATTGTGGATGCTCTAACTTATTTTTTCTCTCCTACCTATTCACAATACTTTTTCAACGTAGTTTTTTAATTCCCGTGTACTCTCATTTAGCAGTAATAAGTATAGGAAAAAAGGAGTACTTGACAACACCGTATTCTTCTATCCCTACCTTCAATCTTTATTTGAACTGTGAACATTTAATCAAGCTCAGTTTTGGGAATTACATTCCTACCTTAACCAAACACCCCCCCCCCCTCCCACCCATAGTAAACTCAAAACATTCTATTTGATAAAATACAAATCAAAATAAACCACACCACATTATTCATATAACTAATGACACTCCGACCCTTTATTAAGCATGGTACTAATAATCCCTCCGTCCCACTATAATATAAAAAGTTCTTATTATTTTGACTTTCCACGGAGATTAAGTAAAAGTAAATGTTATGAGTGTGGAAAGTAAAATAAGAGAGAAAAAATGGGTAGGGAGTTTTTGTTGTGAGAATGGTAAGTGGGTCCCAGTTTTCATTTTAAGTAATAAAACAAAGTAAAAACCTTAAATTTGAACCGACTAAAAAGGAAAGTAAAAAGGTTAAATTAAATCGGAGAAGTAGTATATATTGTCACACTCGCCCTTGAGCCTTGACTAAAACCGACTCACAAACTCAACTAGAACTATCTGATCAACCAACCATGGGGACATCAAACCACCATCTCACCACCACATCCGTCCTCCTCATGATCACCCTCCTAATTACCCAATCCTTGGGCAACCCCACCTGCTCAGCCAGTGAGCAAAGCTCAACCCTCCAAATCTACCACATCTACAGCCCATGCTCCCCATTCCGACCCTCAACACCACTGTCATGGGAAGAAACCGTTCTCAAAATGCAGGCGGACGACAAGTCCCGGCTTGTCTATCTATCGAGCCTGGTGGCCGGGCGGTCTTTCGTGCCCATTGGTTCGGGGCGGCAGATTATTCAGAGTCCGACCTACATTGTGAGGGCCAAGATTGGAACGCCGGCCAAAACTTTGTTGATGGCTGTGGATACAAGTAATGATGTTGCTTGGGTGCCATGTGCTGGGTGTGTTGGTTGCCCTTCTTTTACTGCTTATGATCCTAAGAAATCTACCACTTATAAGCCTGTTAAGTGCGGTTCACCTGAGTGCAAACAGGTATACTCCTCCTTCCTTTATACTACATTTCTACCGTAAAACTGTTTCTTAATTAATATGGTACGTCTCATCAGAGTAAAAGTTTAATTATCAAAAAAAAAAAAAATTAAAATCAGCACTTTGCTAACTTATTTATTCACTTAACTTGTGAATAGTGTTTTAGCTATTATTTATGTCATCCCACTTAAAAAAGAATTATTCGCTTTTTTTAATGTTTCCTTAATAAGCATGTAAAATCAAAATAAGACTTCTATTCACGGCATATTATAGTATATACACAAGGACCTACTCGTATATACAGATCTGGTTTTTGGGCGGATGTCAAACCTCACAGTTTGGCCTAATATTAGTTGGCATATTTTGGTCTTACAATGTTGCTAGCTGCAGCTAATTTACTCCCGAATGAATTTTCTAAAAAGCTTTCAATGGAGCACACAAAAGAAATTAGCTCACCCAAATTCAATTTCAATTTGTTCATTATATACATCTACATTCACATATCAACTGGTACTGACCTGATAATCATGGAAACTGCTCCAAATGGATAAAAGAAAAGTACGTGGCTTCAAAATATATATACAGTAATAATCCTTTAATTTTCACACATGATGTCTTAATATTTCAGTTCATTTGTCAATATTTTTTTACAAAATGTTAATATTTTGTAAATGTATAGTTTAAATTCATATATTGCGTGTATTATTACAAACTTTATTATTTTTAATACAAATTTATGTTAAAATAAAAATTGTAACATTTGGATATGATATGTTCATATTCAAATGATATGGACCCACTTGATGCCATTAACTAGACAAAAAAATGTTGAGAGGGCCACACACGTGATGGGTGGTGCCATCACTCATCAGATATGTAACCCGTGAGGCCAGGCCGTAGTTGGTGCTATTAGGCCGTCACAAGATATATACTTTCATATTTTTAGTGTTTCATTTAATTGAATACTGGATAAAAATTTAGAAAAAAAGTAATTACTTTAATGTTAGTGATATATGATTAAAGATATTATCAATTACACATTTTAAATTTTCAGTTAGATAATTAAAATAACGTCAAATCATTGAACAACATTCAATCAAAATCAACACTAAAATAGTGTGACTTTTTTTTCCCCAGAGAGTAAAGAATGTTAATTTCATATACAATGTTGCTTATTATTAGTGATTAGTTAACTATTCAATTTCGTCTGTCTTATAATAAATGTCGTAATTGATTTTTCAAGTCGTAAGCAGCATCATTATTATTATTATTGAAACTATTTCACTCTCTGACTCTGACTTGTCAGGTGCAAAATCCAACTTGTGGAGGAAGCTCATGCAGCTTCAACATGACCTACGGTAGCTCAAGCATTGCCGCCAACCTCTCAAAGGACAATATTACCCTTGCCACCGACTCTGTCAAAGGATACACCTTCGGCTGCATTACTAAGGCCACCGGCAGCTCCGTCCCGCCACAAGGTCTATTGGGCTTGGGTCGAGGCCCATTATCACTATTATCCCAAACCCAAAGCCTATACAAATCCACATTCTCATACTGTCTCCCAAGCTTCAAGTCTCTAAAGTTCTCTGGGACCCTTAGATTGGGTACTAATGGCCAACCCAAAAACATCCAGTTTACTCCATTGTTAAAGAACCCTAGGAGATCATCACTTTACTATGTTAACTTGATTGCAATTAGAGTTGGCCGGAAAATCGTCGATATTCCTCCTTCTGCATTGGCTTTTAACCCTACTACCGGTGCCGGCACCATAATTGATTCCGGTAATCTTTTTCACCTACCTTTTATTTCTTGTTTGATAAAACATGGTATACATTATTGGGTCCGTAACTGTTTATATTTTTTTTGATCAGTTGATAACTTAACAGGAGTGAAAGTGATTGGTTAAAAGAGTTGAAATAAATGAATAGAGGCATGGTGAAGAGTAGTAGGTAAAGGTTACCACTAAAATAGAATATTAGGACCACTTAACTATTATGGAATTTGTCTTCTTCTAAAAGCACATTGTGGGGCTAATTGTTGTATGGGGTGTGGACCATCAAATCTGACATTCCATATTATCGTTAGTGCAAACCAGCCTGAAAGTCATCCTTGATTGCAACAAATGTGATATGGGTGGGGTAACTAAAGGTTAATGACGTCAGTCAGACCGTATGACAGTTCAGTTTTTGATCGGTTTGAAAGGCTTGATTGTCTTTTTGCCCTCTTAACCCCCACCCCTAAACTTTTTTTTTTTTTCATCTACTTTTAGGGCTTAAACTCTAACTAATTAAAACTCCTAAAAAGCTTTATGGTTTATTTGGTGAAATCAATCAGGTACGGTGTTCACTAGACTAGTAGAACCCGCCTACACTGCGGTTAGAAACGAGTTCAGGCGTCGCATGGGTAAAGCGGTGGTCTCATCACTAGGAGGATTTGACACATGCTACACGGTCCCAATTACCGTCCCCACCATCACATTTTTATTCCAAGGAATGAACTTTACGATGCCACAAGACAACTTCCTAATCCACAGCACATCAAGTAGCACGGCATGTTTGGCCATGGCGGCAGCACCGGATAACGTGAACTCGGTCCTCAATGTCATCGCTAACATGCAACAACAGAATCATAGGATCCTTTTTGATGTGCCTAATTCTAGGGTTGGGGTTTCCCGTGAGTTCTGTACTTGAATCTCATGCTTTTGTCTCATTTTATGTTTGTTAAGTACTGTGTGTGTGTGTTGTGTCATTTTCTCTGGGTTTTGGGTTTGAGTTAGTTAATAATTAAGGCTTTTAGTATTAACTTATGCATGAAAATGTCATATTTTGTACCACCAGTTGTGTAACACAAGTATCAATCATGGGTTTCTTGTTTCGTACTCCCTTCGTTCAAGTTCAAGTTTAAGGTTTTTACTTTCCTTTTTGTTCTGTTCCAGTTTAAGGTTCTTAGTTGCTTTATTCCATAAATTGAAAAATATGAATAGTGCTTGGATAATCTTGCGCTCAAAAAGTTCATTTAATTAAAAAAAAAAAAAAACCATTACTTACCCAACTTACTTTTCACTCATTTGCTTTATGAATAGTGTTTGGACAATTACACCCTACTTTTGTTGATCAATTTTTCTTTGTTTTACACTTGATTTCGTAATAAGCGTGCAAAGTCAAACTAAGAACCTTAAACTGTGATGGAGGGAGTAGTATATTGGGATACTCACTTTCATGGTTTATACGACATGGCACTTACAAATTCTAGACGGAGCAGAATGTCATCAATATTAATGGAAGCGGTGCTGATTTCAAAATTTTGAAACCATAGTACTTTCTTGGGTTAATGATAATTTAGACCCTGAAGTATAATACCACCCTTCCGATCGAGCTTTGCATGTCTTTTTTCGCCAGATCGGACCCTGGGGTGATTCATTTTCGCCAGTTAGGGTCTTTTTGACGGAATTCGTTAAAAAGTCAGTTAAAAGGCATGTGCCGTGCACGTGACTAACGGATTGGATTGGTTTGTAATTGTTATTAGCTATTAAGGGGTTAAATGAAAAAAAATTAAAAGGAAAGGATGTGTCAAATAAAAAAAAATATTACTCCCTTCTTCCCCATCACACCCACTTCACCCAATTTCAAAACCCCTAATCTTCTTCTGCCTTCTTCTCCGCCACCTCTACACCCACCACCACCACCACCACTTTCTCCATGTCTCTGTTTCACACACCCCGTCTCAATCCTTCCCCTTCCCAGCCGCCACCACGTTCCTCTCTTATAAGAACCTCCCCGAACCACCGTCCCCATTCCCACCCCTTTTCTCCATCTCCACCATTTTCCACACACAGTCAAAATTCCAACAATGGCATCTGAAATCGACACAACTAGATCCGGATCCGACAATGGCTCCACCGAAAGCAAGCGCAAAGTAGCTTTAATCACCGGCATCACCGGCCAAGACGGCTCTTACCTCACTGAATTCCTCCTCGACAAGGGTTACGAAGTCCATGGCTTTATTTGTCGTTCTTCCAATTTCAATACCCAGCGCATCAATCACATCTATATCGATCCACACAATGCCCACCAGGCTTGTATGAAGCTTCATTACGCCGATCTCTCCGACGCCTCCTCACTCCGGCGATGGCTCGATACCCTCCTTCCCGACGAGGTCTACAACTTGGCTGATGTCGTCGCCACCGGTGCGCTTCGCCTCCTTGAGGCCGTTCGGTCACATATCTCCGCCTCCAGTAGGTTTTTCAGTTTTCCTGAAAGTGAAGTGTTCTGGGTTTGGATTTAAAGATGCATTGGGTTGTGGTGGTGTGGGTTTAAGGAAGATGGTGTTGGGACAGTGGTTGAACGGTGGTGGGTGAAGGAGGGAGAATGGGTGGTAATTTAAGATAATCTACTTATAATTTTTATAAAATGTTGCATATTTATTTAATCTAAGATACTCAGACTCTTTTGTTTACCTCGCCGGACTCGTCTCGACAAGACTAAAATGCGTGTGTCCGACACGGCTACGGCGGAGTAAATTAAAGAGTCCGAGCATCAGAGTATTTAATGATAATTTTCTTTGGTAAACGTAAAAAACGACAAGTTTTAAAGTAAAACTCTTATTTAATTTTCTTTTTTATTATAAATTATAAAATGTTGCATATTTATTGGATGAAGATTTTTTTTGGTAAATGTAAAATTTGATTTATTTTTTTTAAAAAATAAAATTCTTATTTAATTTTCTTTTTTATTAATATTTTGAAAATAACTTTAAAAACCCTTTTATTTACTATTTTATTAATTAATTTTATTTTCAGCCTTATTAAGTTTCGAATTTTCATTAAACCCCTTAAAAGAAACATCAACTTCAAACAACCCAATTCCGTTAGTCATGTGCACGGCACATGCCTTTTAACTGACTTTTTAACGAATTCCGTCAAAAAGGCCCTAACTGGCGAAAATGAATTACCCCAGGGTCCGATCTGGCGAAAAAAGACATGCAAGGCTCGATTTGAAGGGTGGTATTATACTTCAGGGTCTAAATTGTCATTAACCCTACTTTCTTTTTCTTTTCTTTTTTCAAAATGAACATTTAGTTTTGCTTTTTATCAACATTTATTTTTTTTGCTTTTTTATCAGAAATAAAAATGGAAATTTATTATGAGAAATATTGTATTATACAAAAACAAATGAAAACAGCATACACAGAAGAAGAGGAACATTGACACCTTAATTCGCGAATTCGGTGCACATGACATCTAACTTTAGTAGTGACAGACAACTCTTTCAAATAACGCCCGTTTATAGCGGTAGTGTGTAAAAAGATGATCAAGTTCTTCACTTTGATCCAACATCCGGCAATTTATTCATATAAACCCTTGCATCAAATTTCTTTTAGAGTTTTATGAGAATAATTAAATGTTTGTTTGTTTATTTTCTGTCAAAATTTAATGAAGTAGAGTTTTTATTTCACGAGGGAGCATAGTTGTTCTGCATCTACCCCTGCCATATTTTCTTCATCCATAATAACTACCAATAATTGGGAAAGTTGTTCATTTGTGTTTATCAACTTGATCATTGTTTTCAAAAGAATAAAAAAAGATGATCATTCATACTACTTTACTTGATCAACCGGGCATGGAAAATTGGTCATGTGAAGAAGAAAATAATTCTCAAATCCCACTCCAATTGGTTAGGTAGCCATGGTTGAAAAAATTGCAAGTCCACTTTAGAATATCACCATCTTTTCCATCCTATAAGATAAGATCAGGTGAGGTGAGGTAGGTATCATTTCACTTGAAACGCGTTAATCCAAAAACCCAGATCCACGACAAATAATTTACTGATCGAAAGTGGCCGGAGAATTGGTGATTATGGAGGTGAAACGACGGACGGTGAAGATGCTGGTGACAAAGCTGAGCTCCGTCTCGGAACAAACTCGAACGGCATCCCTTTGCGAGCTCCGGTTAATCTCCAAAAATGATCCCGAAAGCCGACCCTTAATCGCCGACGCCGGCGCTACACCTTACCTTGCCGAAACCATATATTCCCCGTCTCCGATCTCCCAAGAGAACGCCACGGCAACGCTGCTCAACATCTCAATTACCTCCCGCGAGTCCCTCATGTCCACACGCGGCCTCCTCGACGCGCTCTCCCACGCGCTCCGCAACCCTACTTCTCCCTCCACCGCACAATCCGCCGCCGCCACCATCTTCAGCCTCCTAACTGTGGATGATTACCGGCCAATCATCGGTTCCAAGCGTGACATCGTGTACGCTCTAATCGACATCATCCGAAACCCTAATTCGGTGCCGAGATCAATAAAGGATTCCCTAAAAGCCCTATTCGGGATTTCTCTATATCCATTGAATCGTGCCACCGTAATTGAGCTGGGTGCCGTTCCGGCACTCTTCTCATTGGTGGTGAAGGACGGAAGAGTTGGAGTCGTGGAGGATGCCACGGCAGTAATCGCCCAAATCGCCGGCTGCGAAGAGGCCGGAGATTCGTTCCAAAAAGTTTCAGGAATCGAAGTACTGATGGATCTGCTGGATAATTCAACTGGATCAAGTGGTCGGACGAAGGAGAATTCCGTTTCAGCGTTGTTGAATCTTGTACAATCCGGGAAAGAGGATGTTACAGAGAATATTCGGGAAATGGGATTGGGTGTTTATGATGGAATTGCTGATGTTGCTGAGAATGGAAGCTCAAAAGGGAAGAACAAAGCCATGGAATTATTGAAGGTGCTTGATGCTGGGAGTAATAACATGATGTAGGAGCACTACATTTTGATTCTTCTTTCAGTCGTCCATCAGATTGAAGTTGTGAGATTTGTTCATCTTCTGTTTGTAGAAATTCTTTCGCGATACTTGTGCATAATGTAACCCTTTTTTGGATTATTTTCATGTTTTGTAGTCACTACTAGAATATGATAGTACTCTCTCCGTCCCAGACCAAGGTTATTGGTTTTTCTTTGTTTTTTTGTTTTTTTTTTTTCTGAAGAATTTTGGGCAGTAACTATAGGTTAATCTAATTATTTTATGAAAATCTAAAACTTGTTATTGATAGTATTTATAATGTGTACTAATAACAAATTTTAGATTTTTATTAAGATAATTAGATTAATGTTTAATTATTGCTCAACGTTCCTTCAGACAAATATAAAAAAAAAACTAAGAAACTTAGTCTGGGACATAGGGAGTATTTTTTTAAACTTTAGAGGGGAATGTTAGGCTTACAAAATAAGTTTACAAAATAAAATGAATGATACAATTTGTGGTGACGATATTTCATTGGTCACATCGATAGTGGACCCGACACACTCCAATTAAAAACATCAACACAATTATGACACCTTATTTTGTAGACCAAATTTTATAGCCATCTTTTGTAACTTTATTACTTACCTTTTTTAAATCATATGATATCAAGCCGTTTCAAATCACAACAGACTTTAATTTAACCTCTTAATCACTATAAATGACATAACTTACGTTTAAAAAAATTAACATTTTGAAATGAGCAATGCTAGGGGCACAAAATCTTGCTCACAAAATGAGGTGCCGATATTTTATTGGTTGCATCGATAATGGATCCGCCACACTCTACTTAAAAACACCAATAAAATCATTACACCTAGGATTTTGTAAGTAAAATTTTGTGACTTTTTTGTGCCCCCAGTATTATTCTTTTGAAATGCAAGAACAAACCAAAAGGTGGACGACATTTTACTTTCTTAATAACACCAAGTTCTCACAATATATGGACATTGTTTTGTTTTTTTTTTTTTTTTTTTTGAAAAACCCCGAAACAAATGATTTTTCTATTGGTGCCAAAAGGCTCAAAACATTTTTTTTAGCAAACGACAAATCAATTGCATTCACAATAGTAGAAGAGATGAAACTCCACAAGGGTCGGAGGCTCATCAAATATCAGTATTAGATCCATCTAACTTACAACAAAGACTATTCCAATGTAGATCATGAGATGCTTGGATTCCACTTCAAATAACACTTGGAAACTACCTCAAACTGGCATTTAACAAATCCCTTCTCGGATAAAATTTTGCTTTGAGTACGTGATGTAGTATAGAATCTGGGTTGACGCGGAAACGCCCATCAGACAACTTAAAATCCACCAAACATTCTGAAGGAGTATGAAATACTCGTTTTCTTTTATTTATGGATCTTTGTGATTATGATAATTAGTATGTAAACATTTAGTTTACTTTCTTTTAGGAATTAGTTGTAATTATTTGGGAATAGTTAATTTAGGATAATTATTTGTTTTTATGATTTACTTGACTAACCTACTAATGTTTATCTTTGGTAAGTTAGTGTTTTGTAATTTAGGTAAAGATGGACTCCTTTCTATGGTATGATATGTTAGTGTTGGTGCCTAGGTACGTTTATTTAAACGTTATGTATGTTATCGTTTTATTCATATTAATAAAGAGATGTTTTAATTATTATTGTTGTTCATGTTTACTTATAATAATCTCCGTCCCTAATGCTTATGAAGCACTAGTATAAGTCAAAAATGATCATGTGATGATCATGTTAGACTTATGGGTACTTGTTGGAGAACAGGGTACTGGACATGACCCGCTCTATGAGATTTATGTCATGGTCAAAGTCATATATAGATCTCATATTAGTTATGTCGTTTGAATCCTTAGACATGAAGTTATTATATTCTTCCACTTGATAAACATTATGTTTGACATATTCAAACGCTACCTTTAATCATGTAGTTATAAAGAGTATGATTGGCATGATCAGATTCACGTAGGGAAGAATAATAAGCTAAATGGATTTGTCCCTCTTCGAAGAGATGTCAAGCTTGGGCCCCTCGTAGAATGATGTTGATGAAATGTTTGGCCAAACTCAAATGAATTGATTGGATCAATGTCATTTGGATTATCAACATATTCGGAATCGAGAAATCATTGAACAAATACAAGTTGACTCAATGACCATGACTTGTGTTCAATGACATCGTGGACAAAGGGATTGTGACATGTTCTATAAAGGAATACGAACTTGTATATAGTTACACTATTTGGGTAGGTACGGCGGTTTGCTAGAACCTAATCATATCTTATGGGTTTATGTTTAAACCCATTGCCAACTTAGTGTAATCCTCTAGGGTCACACACAATTAGAATGAATCCTACAAGGAGATCTGCACATCAAGAAAGGTTGTCAAAAGCCGAGTTATAAGAAGGAGATCTTAATCCATTCATTGATCACGTTTTTTTAGCCTTGTCCAAGTAAAGTTTCATTCAGAGAAAGAGTTTTTGTGTTCTTGAAGTTCTTGTTCATCAAGACTTCAAGTGTTTTAGTGTTTGGTTTATTCTAGAATAGGTTTGATCTTTTAATTGTTTTTTGTTGTTTCATAATCTTGTATTCTACAAGATCTTTATTAATGAAAGTTTTCCAGCAAGTCATTCTTGCTGAAGTGTTTAAATTATGAGTTTTATTTTCTGCTGCGATTTGAGGGATTTTTAGGAATTTAGAGGAGAAAACAAGAAAAACCGAAAAAGCTGGAGGGTCCGGTCGGACCTATGCAAGGACCTGGTCGGACCTTGTATAAGACCCGGCCGGACCTCCTATGAGACCCGGGCGGACCTAGTCGGTTTCGGCTTGAAACTTTCTTAATCCGATTTGTTGCGGTTTTGACCACTTGTTACCTATTTGAAATAGGAGAAACAAGTATAAATAACTCCTCTAGTTGCCCTAATCATTCCTATGTATATTGTGAGCCTCCAAAGAGTTTGAGAGAGTTATTTCTTGTTCTAAGATCCCTAGATCGAAGAACAAGAACATCACATAAAATTTCATATAGTTCTAAAACAATTGTGAAAGCGTGTTTCACAATTTGGTCTAGCAACCAAGATCAAGGAGCGTTCTTGATATTCGTTCGAGGTGTGGATACCAATAGAGGGTGAATCTTATCATCTCCATAGTTCGTGTTATTGCTTTTGTTCGTGATCAAGCTTCAAAGTTCCACCAAGAATCAAGGTTGCTAATCAAAGGCTTCAAGGGTTAGTATTCCAGTATTCATTATGCATGTATTTGATTTAATCATATAAATGGATCTATGGGCTTTGGGTTTCCATGGAAATTTTAAATGCTTTATTCCGCTGCGCATGATTATAGGAAACCCAACAGTGGTATCAAAGCCCCGTTCATGTTGATTATTTCAATACACAATCATGTTGTATGTATATAAATTGTTTTTGTGCCTAGCATGATTTGAATATTGGAATTGTGATGTTTATGTGATCCATGCGTTTTATGTGGTTTATTGTTTTTGTAACTTTAATCGCACTATTCAATCGCAATAAAAATTATGGTGGATTTAAAATTGTTTTGGTTATCAGTTTTTTATTGTATCAAAGTTTTGATAATATAGTAAATGGTTTAGAGGTTTTGATGATCATGGTGATTGGATCACTAAGAACACCAAATCCTAATTGAATCGGGAAAAAACAATTTTGAGATAAAATTTGAATTTAAAATTTATTTCGTCAGAGGTCTGACCGGACCTAGGCTCTGACCCGGCCGGACCTAGGGTTTGGCGCAGGTGGGGTTTAGGGTTCGGGTTGGATTTTGTGGTTTGAAATTCCTATTTGTTTTAGTCTTGTGAATTCTAAGAATGGATCAAGGTTTGGATAGCTAGCCTACGTTCTTGAGACCGTGTTTCCCAAAATTGATCGCAATGAAAGATTCAAAGATAAAACGAAATTAGAATTATGAAGAGTTCATAATTGCTAAAATTGAAAAACAAAGTTCTTGATTCAAGATTGGAGATCCATGTGGAATTGTGATTGCAATTGGCCTACGTTCATCGAGACCATCTATTGCCTAGTATCGGCCACATGGACCACTTTCTTGGTTTCTTGAATTAGTGTGGACTTGTGGTTGCCCATGGCTTAGTATCGGCCGCACTTCTTGTTGTCTTGAATTGGAGATGATAACCAAAGTTCTAAGAGTCTCATCCTCATAATTATAGAGAAACTAATGACACATAAATATTATGCTTAAATTAATGGAGATTAATTTAGTGACTAACTTGATGCTTGACAAGTTTATCTTATGTGCTCATAAATGTGTTGTATGCTATATGTGATGAACCTTCTTTGAATTTTTAAGTCTATATGCCATGCCATGATTAAAACACTTGTAAGTACATGAGTGATTTTATGTGGGCTCACCAAAATGAGGTACATTGATTTTATTCATGTATGAGCAAGATGAGTCAATAAGAGTTTCCTATGCGTTTAAAATAGTTAGACTTGATTAGGCGTCAAAACAGTTTTGGGCCTAAGGCAAAGATGAGATTAAAACATGCTTTTGAAATTGGATTTCTAAAGAATCTCATAAAATATCTAAGAGTAATATATGATATGATTGACAAGAGTTGTCTACCTAATTAATTTGATTTTGAGCGGTCACGCCAAAGCAGACTTGAAATTAAATTAAAGTTGGATCTTAGTCCATTTTAAATTATATTATACAAATGTTATATAAGAAGGTTATATAATTTAGTGGGAGTATTTTTTGAAAAAAAATACATTATTTATCTCTTTAATGAAATTGGTACTTATAAAATTTTGGAAATTTTGCCTAATTGTAGATAATGATAACCAACTCATAATCAATTTCGTTGCGATCGATCCTTGAGAAGGATAAGCTTCAAGAGAATGGTACAAACTTCATGGATTGGATCTGAAGCCTAAGAATTGTTCTAAGGCAAGAAGATAAGTTATACATTCTTGATGGGCCTATTCCTGAAGAACCCGAAGCCAACGCCCCTAGGGCGGAAAGAGACAATCACAAGAAACATAAGAATGATTCTAGGGAAGTGAGTTGTCTCATGCTTGCGACCATGTGCTCAAAACTCCAACAAAGTTTGGAACATTTGAAAGCCTATGAGATAGGCGTGGAGTTGAAAGTGTTGGGTTTCCTATCAACATACGCAGCGGAATAAAGCATTTAAAATTTTTCTAGAAACCCAAAGCCCATAGATCCATTCATATGATTATATCAAATACATGCATAATTAATACTAGAATACTAACCCTTGATGCCTTTGATTTTGCAACCTTGAATCTTGGTGGAGACTAGAAAGCTTGATCACGAACAAAATCAGGAACACGAACTTTGAAGATGATAAGCTTCACCCTCTATCGGTATCCACACCACAAACGAATATCAAGAACACTTGATCTTGGTTGCTAGACCGAATTGTGAAACACGCTTTCACAATTATAAGAACTATATGGAATTATGTATGTGTGTTCTTGTTCTTCACCCAAGAGATCTTAGAACAAGAAATAACTCTCTCAAACTCTTTGGAGGCTTACAAAAACTTATGGACTGATTAGGGCAACTAGAGGGGGTTTATATACATGTTTAACCTATTCCAAATAGGTAACAAGTGACTAAACCCGCAAGAAAAAGGAATAGGAAAGTTTCTGGCCCGAAACCACCTTGCCTGACCGGGCATAGCAAATAGCCCAACTAGTTCTTGAGGCTTGCCCGACCGGGTGTGCTTAAGGAGGTCCGGCCGGGTCCTAAGCAAGGTCCGGCCGGGTCCTAAGCAAGGTCCGACTGGACCCTCCCCACTTTTCTGTATTCCCTTTTTCTCTTCTAAATCCCTAAAATCCCTCAAAGGTCCTACGACCTAAAATTCCAATTAAGTCCTTTTAGATTCGTTCTATTTGTGTGTGACCCTATAGGATTACACTAAGTTGGCAATGGGTTCAAACATAAACCTATAAGATATGATTAGGTTCTAGCAAACCGTCATACCTACCCAAATAGTGTAACTATATACTAGTTCGCATTCCTTTATAGAACATGTCACAATCCCTTTGCCCACGATGTCATCGAACACAAGTCATGGTCAACAAGTCAACTTGTATTATTCAATACTTTCTCGATACCGAATATGTTGATAATCCAAATGAAAATGATCCAATCAATTCATTTGAGTTTGGCCAAACATTTCATCAACATCATTCTACGAGGGGCCCAAGCTTGACATCTCTCCGAAGAGGGACAAATCAATTTAGCTTATTATTCTTCCCTACCTGAATTCGATTATGTAAATCATACCCTTTATAACTACCTGGTTAAATGTAGCGTTTGAATATATCAAACATAATGTTCATCAAGTGGAAGACTATAATAACTTCATGTCTAAGGATTCAAATGACATAACTAATATGAGATTTATATATGACATTGACCATGACATAAATCTCATACAACGGGTCATGTCCAGTCCCTTGTTTTCCAACAAGTACCCATAAATCTAACATGATCATCTCATGATCATTTAGCCTTTATGCTAGTACTTCATAAGCTCTAGGGACGGAGATTATTATAAGTAAACATGAACAACAATAATAATCAAAACATCTCTTTATTAATATGAATAAAGTGATAACATATACAACGTTTTACAAACTTGCCTAGGGCACCAACACTAACAATCTCCCACTTGCCCTAGGCCCAATATCCCATGTATCTAATTGTTTGCACCTGAGAAGATTCCTTCTCGCCTTTTTGATTTGAGAGTCGCCACCATGTTATTGAACGGAACACGGACGGTGAGATTCTTGAGTTCGGGGGTTAAGTTATGGATTGGGAAGGTCAAGGAGCACCCAATCCACCCAATCTAGGATTGGTCTTGCTTAGGTGTTTTTAATCAAATAAAGAACAAGTAATTAAAACAAGTAAAAGTCAATAATTAATTTCTTAATTATTGGAATGTCGGATCATGTGCTTCGAGACCATCTCCATGAATTGGAGAGGCTCTAGGCTGATCCTTTTGATGGGATTACACTACTCTAAAACAAGGAATGAGATGAGAAGTAGAGATTAAAAGCGTAGGAGTTTACCTAAAACGTTCTTGAGATTCCAATTGATGGCCTTGACTAAGGCCTTGATGATCCAAGAGTTTTGTGTTGATTTTGGCTTGAAAGGATGAGTTTTTGATGGTGTTTTGGTGTGAGGGGAGAGGAAAAACGGGATTCTTGAGAGAAGGACTGATTGGAGAGTTGTTAACCTCTTTTTTGTGGTCAAGGGATATTAACTATTATTTGGAGAGTCTAGGGTTTAAAGACTCTTTATTTATAGACTTAGATTGATTAGGGACCAAGTAGAGAGGTTTAATTAAGTGAGGAATCAATAGGAAACCTCCAGGAAGTCTCCTAATTCAATATTGCCCGGATTAGGAGAGTGTTGGCCAAGAAAGAGATCGGGACGGAGAAGGAAAGTGAATCAGACTCGCAGATAGAGGAGATGTCTCGTACGAGACCTTGATGTCTCGTACGAGGCATCTAGTGCAGCATTACTGTTTTATCCTTGTCTATAGTTTCTTTGTTCAGTTTAGCCCTTGACTAACAGAGTCAGTTAGAAACTTAACAAAACATGACAAAACTAACGAGTTTTCATCAAAACACAAAGGCGAGACACGATAGTAGTGTAATAATAAATTTGAGTTCAAAATGGGGTGTCTACAGAGCCCCTCGGCGACGATACTTATGGATGAAGTAACGTCGTCGATAGAAAAGACACCATTTAGAACTTTAGGTATGGTCGTGCTGAAAAGCTGCCTACGTATCCCCGAAAGGAAATCAGACCAAACGTAGTTCGACTCTGAAAACCCGCAAAAATGGTTGTTTGAGGTATTTTGAAAATCATTTTGAAAGCAATACCGCGGTAAGTAAAGTTTAGAGTTTAGAGAGTAACCCATACTGAGGAATCAATGTCCTTGACCCAATTCTAAATATACCCTGTGTTGTTGATGGAGTGTCGCGGTCGACGGTGCCCGGTCAGGACTTACCTGCTCGCCAATGTAGGAATTCATACTTCACGCCAGTGTAGGACTTCACGCCAGTGTAGGACTTCACGCCAGTGTAGGATTTCACGCCAGTGTAGGTCTTTACGCCAGTGTAGGACTTCTTGCCAGTGTAGGTCTTCTCGCCAGTGTAGGTCTTCATGGCCAGTGTAGGTCTTCACTCCAGTGTAGGACTTCATCGCCAGTGTAGGACTTCATCGCTAGTGTAGGACTTCACGCCAGTGTAGGACATCGCTAGTGTAGGACTCCGTTGGTTGTTGGGGAATATCTCTGATCAATCAGTTCATGGAGCTGATTTGAAAGTACTGAATATTATCCTCGATCAATGCTCTTACATTGGAAGTACTGGATGCAAAATGTTGATGTGTCTGAATCTTGTCGGGATCATTTGATCGCTATTGAGTTTTCTTTGAGCACGGATTGATTCTTGTACCTGTTAATACAACAAGTAGAACCTACTCTAGCAAGCAATTTAGCCTTGATTTTAGTTTGTAATTGGACTCATGCGGCGGTGACAAATTTATGTGCATGCCCGGACGGTCAACCTTGGTGTAAGTAGTGTGAATAGCATGGATTTGTGATGGGATGTTTATTGGTGATGAACTGTATGTGATGATTTGTGTGTGTGTGCGGGGACAAGTGTTTAATAAGTCGGGACCTAATCATGTTTTCTCCAGAGATGACGTGCTACGAAGTCCCTTCGATGGTTATCTCGTGTGAGACTCTTTTGCCTTGTGTAAGATGATCCGTCCAGATCGTTCCTTTAGTTATGTTGTGTCAAGGGATACAACTATTTGTCTGACAACCAATGATATTTATCAATGTGCAAGCTCTAAGTAGGCCGAGCGTACTTTGTTGACAACTCTAGAGTTCCATGTTTGAAAGTCTCCGGTGAAGGTGATGAGAGACGTTATCTATTCCCCCAAGTTTATCTCATGCTTTGGTCTAAGTCAAGCCCCAAGAATCTTGTAAGTTGTAGATGACTTCGTGAACAGGCTTATGAGGCTGTTTGATTTGAAGAAGAGTGCTCTCCCGCTTGATTGATTTAAGGAAAGAGGAAGGTTGAAGAAGAAATGATTTGAAGAATGTTCTCCCTTTTTTTTTTAATGACGCACCCTGATTTTTGCCTAGACCGCCCTTTCGGGTTTTCAATCTAGCGGGCATCTCTTTTGCATCTTTTTTTTTTGACAGAGTATGTACTCGAAGATGACTCAGAGAGGAGAGGAAAGTAGCTTTGTCTCTTATTGGGGGAGAGACATGCAAGATTTTTGGGTTTGAATGTATTAGGCATTTTATCTATCGACTTGGCTTTCGGGAAGTGTATTCCAAGCATGGACTCGGTGAGGATAACGCACTTTGTAATGAGAGTTAGAGGCGAAGAGGATAGCCCCTGGTGCAAATTTACTTTGATGAGTTCGTATATCTCGAACAAGAATTGGAAGGGGACGGAAAGAATAAAAAGCCCCTAGCCTTGATGCTTGGATTTCAAAGGGAAGTGCATGAGAGAGGAAGCCCCTAGACTCAATAATGAACGCTACTTGGCTCAAAGTACTAGAAAGATAGTTCTACCTTTAATGGACCCTAGTATTTATTTTTGATGTCTTAAGTGTTTGTTCAATTATTTTGTAAGTGAATCATCTAGAAATGTCTTGACAAGTTTTGAGGAGAAGGCCTAATCATTAGTGCGCTCTTCGGATTTCCTTATGAGTGATATCCACGGATGATGGAGACGGTCTTCAAGTTAGTAGTCTCACTTTTTCTTCATTTGGATTTGATCTTCGTTGTAGGAGGAGATGAGAGAGGCCTCCTTTTTTGACTTCATTATGTGTGGTTGAAACTCCTTCTTTGTGGGGTTATGAAAGCTTGAGAGTTTTTTTCTTTTTTTTTTTCTTTTTTTTTTACTCTCAAAGCTTAAATTGAGTAGCCCCACTTTTGTTTGGGAATGATAATGCCTTTAGCGTTCTTCTATTGTGGTCCTTCGACTTCTGACACGAGCGCGGTGATAGTAATGTGTATCTCCTAGGCCTTCTCACTTGTTTAGAAATTTCTATTATCAATTGCAAGGTTTTAGATTAATGACAATTATTGTTTGCGGATCCATTTCATGAATTAGAGAGAAATTCAAAAGGTAGATGTTGAGATAGCCGAGATCCTTGAAGATCTCGGAATATATTCTTTCCTATTTGTATGTATATTTAGTTATTTAGTTTCCTATTTGATAAAGATGTAAATAGGTAAGAATTATCTTTTAGCTATTTTGTAAGGATTTAGTCTTAGTCTCCAAGCAAGAGTCTTAGTATATTTTTTGTATGTATGTACCGAAAATCACAAGGAAATAAACTGAATTTATTTTCCTCCATACTTTCTCCCTATTCTTGATTTTAACTTGGCACCAGAGCCCAGTTTATCAAAGCCATGGCCGGCGACGATGAAGTCCAGAAATCCGGAGTTGAAAATTCCGGCAAAAGGATGGAGATCAAGGAAGAAAAGAGATCTCCTTATTTTCTTTCTTCAAGCGACAATCCAGGAATGATTATCACCCATGTTCAGTTGAAGGGTGAGAATTATGAAGAATGGGCACGAGTTTTCAAAGGATAGCTTCGAGCAAAGACGAAAATGGGATTCATTGATGGTAGAATCCCATGCCCTGATGATTCTGATGAAGCCGACCAATGGTGGACGGTGAATTCCATGATTGTTTCATGGATTTTTAATACCATTGAACCAACTCTTCGCTCCACTATTACCTATGTAGACGAAGCGAAGGTTCTGTGGGATGATTTAAAGGAGCAGTTTTCGATGGGGAATGGACCAAAGACACAACAATTGAAGGCGGATATAGCAAACTGCAGACAAGGGAAGAACGAGAGCGTGGCTTCTTATTATGGGCGCATAAAGAAACTGTGGGATGATCTTAATGACTTTGAAACGTTGCCAACATGTTCATGTACCGGCTGCAAGTGTAATATTGGAGCTATGTTAGTAAAAAGGCGTGAGGAGGAACGAGTTCATCAATTCGTCATGGGGCTAGAGACTCCGAAGTTTGAGAACATAAAAACCTCCATTATCAACACAGAGCCACTGCCTTCTGTGAATAAGGCATATTCTAATGCTATAAGGGAAGAACAGGTGCTGGGAGGCGGACATGGGGAATTCCCGAATCCAGCCAGTTTCATTGTTAGAACGGTTGACAGATTAGTTGATATACCAACTGTGAGCACAGATGGCGCGTCAGTTGGCTTGACAGAAAAGAAGGATATGAGCAATGTCACTTGCTCTCACTGCAGGAAGAAAGGACACAGTGCAGATTCGTGCTTCAGGCTGATAGGGTATCCAGAATGGTGGGAAGACCAGCGGGGGAAGCCAGCGAAAGGAAAAGGTGGAAATCAATCTTCTTCGGGAAGAAAAGATGAAGGGAAGCCGAGCACAAGGTCCAACAATGCAGAGGTCAGTGTCGAATGGGTTCCAGATCAGGCTAGAGCGCTGGGATTCACAGCAGATCAATGGAAAAACTTCAAGAATTTTATGCAGACACAAGTGCCGACAACTGTCAGCACAGTTGGCAGCACAACTGGCAAGGCAACTGGTAAGATGAATGATAAACGTTGGCTTGTTGATAGTGGAGCCAACCGACACATAACAGGGGACATCTCTTTGCTCAGTGATGTTCATGAAATTAAGGCGGATCATATCGGTTTGCCTAATGGGAGATACATGAAAGCCACAAAAGAAGGCAACGTTGAGATTGCCGCGAATCTTGTTTTAAAAAAATGTCCTATATGCCCCAACTTTTAACTGCAATCTTTTATCTGTCTCTCAATTGCTTCGAGATTCTAATTATTTGGTGCATTTTTCTGACAAACAATGTGTTGTACAGGACCGGGTCTCAAAGATTTTGATTGGAGTGGGTGAACTGGACGGGGGGTTGTACTACTTGAGGAGGTCACCGACAACGCAAGTATGCAACATTAAAGAATCTGGCAGTTTTCAGTTGTGGCATCAGCGACTCGGGCATCCATCAAGCAAAATAGTGGGTTTGTTACCTTTTATTACTCGTAGTAGTATTAATGACGTTTGTGAGATTTGTTGCAAGTCTAAACAAAGTAGGGACAAATTTTTACTTAGTGAAAGTAATTCTAATGAGATTTTCGATTTAATTCATTGTGATATTTGGGGTGATTATCGGAAACCTGCTTTGTGTAGTGCCGTTTATTTTTTAACCATTGTGGATGATTGTTCCCGAGCGGTGTGGGTTTATTTGGTCAAGTCCAAGAGTGATGTTTCCCAAATTTTGAAAAACTTTCTTGCCATGGTGGAGCGGCAATTTAATAAACGAGTCAAGAAAATTAGGAGTGATAATGGGACGGAATTTACTTGTTTGGAAAAATATTTTCTTGAACAAGGGATTGAACACCACACTACTTGTGTTCGTACGTCCTAACAAAATGGAAGGGTGGAAAGAAAGTATAGACATATTTTTAATGTGTCTCGTGCTTTGATGTTTCAAGCAAAATTACCGGTTAAATTTTGGGGGGAGTGTGTGTTGGCGGCTGGGCATTTAATTAATCGAACCCCCTCAAAATTATTAAACGGGAAAACTCCTTATGAAATTGTTTTTGGGAAACCTCCTTCTTACTCATATATTCGGGTATTTGGGTCTTTATGTTATGTTCATTATTCTCGGCGTGATAATGATAAGTTTTCAAGTCGAAGTAGGAGATGTGTGTTCTTGGGGTATCCTCTTGGTAAGAAAGGATGGTATGTGTATGATCTTGATGAAAATAAGTTGCTCGTTTCTCAGGATGTTATTTTTGTGGAAAAGGAGTTCCCTTTTGCTCACGGACGGACCTGACCAAGATGAAGCATACACGGATTCTGATATTTTCCTTTGTTGTTCCAATAATATGGATGATTGCGAAGAATATGTACATATGACTGGTGCGTTGACTGCACAACCCACTGCACAGTTGACCGAACATTTGGCAGAACAAATACCTGCCGCTGATGAAGTTCCTGACCCAGCTTTCAACCAACTAACTGACCAAGTGACTGACCAGTTGACAGAACAGATTCCCACACAGTTGACTAAACAGGTTAAACAGCCTGCCGATTTGATTGAACCAGAAAATTTGGGACGTGGTCAGAGAGTTAAGGTTCCTTCAACCAGATATCCAGCTTCTGAATATGAATTCGGACAATCACAGGCACATACCACTCAAGCTACACCCCCGTCCCGTCCATCTTCTCAATCCAAATCTTCAGGTACTCGCTATCCCTTATCACACTTTGTCAATTGCACTAAATTCTCGTCTGCACATCATTGTTTTTTTGCTGCTATTGACTCAGGTGTTAAGCCCAAACAATTTAGTGAGGCGGTTAAACTTCCTCAATGGCGCGAGGCTATGTCTAAAGAGATTAATGCTCTTGATCAAAATGGAACATGGGAATTGGTTGATGCGTCTCATGATAAAAAGGTGATTGGAAACAAATGGGTCTATAAAATAAAGTACAATGCTGATGGAACAATTGAGCGCTGCAAAGCTCGATTTGTGATCTTGGGAAACAGACAAGTTGAGGGTGTTGATTTTAAAGAAACGTTTGCACCTACCATCAAAATGGTTACGGTATGAGTTTTTCTTAGTATTACTGCGGTCAAATGATGGGAACTTCATCAAATGGATGTTCACAATGCCTTTCTACATGGTGATCTCAGTGAAGAGGTGTATATGAAGGTGCCTTTGAGACATCCGGCTTCATCCTCTGGGAAGGTTTGTAAACTTAAAAAGTCCTTGTATGGTCTTCGCCAGGCTCCTCGTTGCTGGTTTACCAAACTTTCTATGGCATTGAAGGGGTACGGATTTGTTCAGTCATGTTCTGACTATTCTTTATTTTCGTTCAAAACTTCCGCTGCTGAAATACATGTTCTTGTCTATGTTGACGACTTGGTTATTGGTGGGAATGATCCAGTTGCCATTAGCCGCTTCAAGGACTATCTTAGTAGTTGCTTTCACATGAAAGACCATGGGCGTCTTAAGTATTTTTTGGGGCTTGAAGTGGCGACACATCCGGATGGTATTTTTCTGTCTCAGCGCAAGTATGCGTTTGTTATACTTTCTGAGGTTGGTCTTCTTGGAGAACGTCCAGCCATTACTCCTATTGAGCAGAATCACCGTTTGGCTTTGATTGAAGATGATGATTTACGAGATCCTGAGGCTTATAGGCGACTTGTGGGTCACCTTATATATCTTACTATTACTCGCCCGGAGTTGTCCTACAGTGTGCATACTCTTGCACAGTTCATGACTCGGCCTAAGAGGGCTCACTGGACGGCCGCTCTACGTGTTGTTCGGTATCTGAAAAATCGTCCAGGTCAAGGAATTTTGTTGCGCTCTGATTCTGCTTTTCATCTTCGAGCATATTGTAATTCTGATTGGGCAAGTTATCCTCTTACTCGGCGCTCTCTTACTGCTTATTTTGTTTTCTTGGGTCACTCTCCAATCTCTTGGAAAACCAAGAAACAAACAACTATTTCACGATCATCGGCCGAGGCAGAATATCGTTCTATGGCAAGTGCCACGTGTGAATTGAAATGGCTTCAAAGTTTGCTTGGTTCATTCGGCATTTCCCATTCCGCTCCTATGACTGTTTTGTGTGACAGTCAATCCGCGTTGCATATGGCCCAAAATCCTATCCATCACGAGCGAACCAAACATATTGAGGTTGACTGTCATCTTGTTCGCAATGTTGTTCAGTCAAGTGTCATCACAACTGCCTATGTACATACGACTTCACAGTTGGCTGATCTTCTTACTAAGGCATTGGGTAGTCGACAGTTTCTCCATCTTCTAGACAAGTTGGGCGTCTGTGACTTACACGCTCCAACTTGAGGGGGGTATTGAGATAGCCGAGATCCTTGAAGATCTCGGAATATATTCTTTCCTATTTGTATGTATCTTTAGTTATTTAGTTTCCTATTTGATAAAGATGTAAATAGGTAGGAATTATCTTTTAGCTATTTTGTAGGGGATTTAGTCTTAGTCTCCAAGCAAGAGTCTTAGTATATATTTTGTATGTATGTACCGAAAATCACAAGGAAATAAACTGAATTTATTTTCCTCCATACTTTCTCCCTATTCTTGATTTTAACTGTAGAACAACCTTTAGAGAAGTGTCTAGGAATAGAATGACTTTTATTAATAACTAGAATTCAAAACAGACTCGATAGTTTAGATGACACAAACTAGAGAAGGAGGGAGATGGACAAGAATGACAGAACGACTCTTCGAGTTCATACTAGGAATTTAAAAACCTATTCTAATTCTAGGGAGAAAGGGAGAGAATAGTCATAACCCCAATGTGGTTGATCTTGAGTTCTTCTTGAGGCTTTGTCTTCTTCATACATTATTAGGAAGCGGGTTGTTGAGGACATTTGGGCGCTTCAAGTTCCTTGTTGTAAATAAGATCTTGAATCACATCCTTCAAGTGGTGACAAGAGTTGGTGTCGTGGCCAGTAGCTCCATGGAACTTGCAGAAGAGGTGATGAGCATGTTGAGGAGGGAGTTGCCTTGGTGTAGTAGGAGGATCTCTCGGTGTGATTTTTCGGGCTTCCACTAGTATGTCAAAGAGTTCTCCTTGGGTGATCCCTTCTAACTTGTTGAAGACCCTTTCTTTCTTCTCTCTTTTGGGAGGGGGAACAGTGGAGTAGTTGCCTTTTCCTTGGTTGTTGAAAGCTTTCTTCAAGAGAATGTCAAGGAGACCCTCTTGAGTAACCCCTTCAAGATTATCATAGTGCCTTGTCATTCCCATCTCAGTAAATTTGGGTACATTATGGTCACAGAGCCACCTCTTCTTCTTAGGCATGGTTGTTTCACAAAGGGGTTCGAATTCTTTTCTATAGCATTCATTTTGAGCTTGCAGACATGCTTGAAGAGTATGAATCTTATTTTCGTAGTTATCCCTTTGGGATTGGAGACGTCTGTGAAGGATTGTGATTTGTTTCTCATAGTACTCCCTTTGGGTTTGTAAGAAAGTCATGAATTCTCCCTCCATTTTTTGCTTAAAGTTGGTGTATAGGGCAGTGGCGCCTACTTCGACCATTTGACTCTCTTCCTTTTCTAGTCGAGTCTTAAGATCATGGGCCTCTTGCATAGACTTGGTGTCGGACATGGTGTCGGAAGGTTGGAACGATCTTAGTTGCGATTCAGACGGACCTAATGGTATAAAGATTGCATTAAACCCAGATTAAGGTCCCAACAAGTCGGCTTTATGAGGTTTATAGGCTTAGAAGTGAGTGAAGGTTGACCAAACGAACACAACACATAAACTGACACGGACAGAAGGGGATGTGTCGTACGAGACAAGGATGTCTCGTATGAGGCATCCAGCACAGATCACAGAATTCAGTTTTTAAATCCTAATTTTGGTCAGACGGAACTTAATCCGTTTTGGGGGGTTTTTAACTAATATCCTGGAATAGTGGATTATGTTACCCTAGAATATGAGCCCCTTGTTTTTCACCTGTATTGCACTCTCCCAAATGGACAATTTGGGCAAAGGTCCCATCTTCTCATCGGAATCCACCATTCAATTTAACCATACCTAAGTGATTCCGTAATTGTTTTGCACTTTGTTAAATAACGCATTAATGCATTCAAACCTTATGAATTTTAAGGGACAACCGAAAGGGACATGTTGAACGGTGCGGTCGAAACTAAGCCAAAATGGCATCCATAATCCCGCACAGAATAGTAAAAGTAGGAAAACACAAACTCGGATTTCCGTAGAGAGGTTCTCCATTCTTTCAAAATTCTTTATTCAACATTTTACCGAAGGGACATTCGTCATATTCACAAGGGAGGATTATAGATTGAAAAGATGCGTTATCTTGGGAAAAGATTAAAACAACCCTAAGAATCAAATCGACCGGTCTCGAGGAGTGTCTTATTAACTAGTATGTATGCATGAGGTTGATGCAAGGCTTATGGCTAAGGCTCCCCATGAACACAGTCTAGGAGCGTGTCACGGAGTGGGTACACCATCTTTGGAGAGACCGGCGAGGGCCATTCGTTAGAATGGGGGTGCTGACCGACATCCGTCCTCCGATTGGGACCCGGGTTTGTAGGGTATGTAGTGCAATTATTCTACATGCATGCACGTGTGTGAGAGTCAAGTTCTAGGTATCAAAGGAAAAATAGAGATTTTTTTTTGAAAGCAAGTAAAAGATTTGACCGGACAAAAGTGGTTGCCTACGTTTCTCCCAATCTTCAGAAAAAGAAAGAGAGACTCAGGTCAATGTAGTTCGAGTTTGCAAAGATTTTTGAGAAGAGAGAAAGGAGCCCATAAGCACGTAGGAGCACATAGAAGAGAGGGATAGAAGTACTCACAGTGCTTGCATTATTACCCATTAATGGGTGCAAAATAAACTAGGGGATGAGTAAAGTAGTCACCCCTAATTTATGTATATTTTATACTCCGGTGTAGAAGATGTTAGTGCAAAAATAATACATGTATATGACATAAATCATTTATCGCACATATGGGGACGGAGTAAAATACAAGCAAAGATTTTTTATTTTTTTTTTCAGATTCTGATTTTTTGAAGTTCAGGGACTGATCTAAAATTTCTAAAAATCTGGGACTGTTCTGGAATTTTCTTAAAATCAGGGACCAAAATGCATTTTTTGAAGTTTCAGTGACCAATCTGTAAGTTAAGAAGTTTTGGTGACCATTCTGTATTTTTTTGAAACCAGCCGCCAAACATAAGGAAAAAAGTTTTTTTTTTAAACTAGTCAACATCCTAATGATTAGCAATGATTGGCAATGATTAGAAAACTTTAGAATCCCTTGATTTGTAAAGCTGTTTGGCGGCTAAAACAAAGATGTCTCGTACGAGGCATATAGATGTCTCATACGAGATATACCAGTCCAGAATCCAGATTCAGAACAGAACAGAGCAGTCCGAAAATTCACATAAAAATTCATAAAAAATATATTTTAAGCAAAAAATTACAGAGATTAAAAACACCTAATTTGCACGCAAGTCTAACCCACTTAAATTATCCCCAGCAGAGTCGCCACTGTTTGCACCCGAGAAGATTCCCGCTTTTCCTTTTTTATTTGAGAGTCGCCACCATGTTGTTGAACGGAACACGGACCGTGAGATTCTTGAGTTCGGGGGTTAAGTTATGGATTTGGAAGGTCAAGGAGCACCCAATCCACCCAATCTAGGATTGGTCTTGCTTAGGTGTTTTTAATCAAATAAAGAACAAGTAATTAAAACAAGTAAAGTCCAATACTTAATTTCTTAATTATTGGAATGTCGGATCATGTGCTTCGAGACCATCTCCATGAATTGGAGAGGCTCTAGGCTGATCCTTTTGATGGGATTACACTATTCTAAAAAAAAGAATGAGATGAGAAGTAGAGATTAAAAGCGTAGGAGTTTACCTAAAGCATTCTTGAGATTCCAATTGATGGCCTTGACTAAGGCCTTGATGATCCAAGAGTTTTGTGTTGATTTTGGCTTGAAAGGATGAGTTTTTGATGGTGTTTTTTGTGGTCAAGGGATCATTAACTATAATTTGGAGAGTCTAGGGTTTAAAGACTCTTTATTTATAGGCTTAGATTGCTTAGGGACCAAGTAGAGAGGTTTAATTAGGTAAGGAATCAATAGGAAACCTCCAGGAAGTCTCCTAATTCAATATTGCCCGGATTAGGAGAGTGTTGGCCAAGAAAGAGATCGGGACGGAGAAGGAAAGTGAATCAGACTCGCAGACAGAGGAGATGTCTCGTACGAGACATTGATGTCTCGTACGAGGCATCTAGTGCAGCATTACTGTTTTATCCTTGTCTATAGTTTCTTTGTTCAGTTTAGCCCCTGACTAACGGAGTCAGTTAGAAACTTAACGAAACATGACAAAACTAATGAGTTTTCATCAAAACATAAAGGCGAGACACGAGAGTAGTGTAATCATAAATGTGAGTTCAAAATGGGGTGTCTACACAAATACCCATGGACCTAACATGACCATCATGTTTAGCTTGTGGAAGTCCCTTTGTTAGCGGGTCTGCAACGTTATCATCAGTAGGTACTCTGCATATATTTACGTCTCCCCTATCCACGATTTCTCGAATGATATGGAAATGCCTGAGTATGTGTTTAGATTTGTGATGTGCCCTTGGTTCCTTTGCTTGAGCAATAGCACCATTATTATCACAATAAATGTCTATTGGATTAGAAATACTAGGAACCACTTCAAGTTCACCAATGAACTTCTTAATCCAAACACCTTCCTTTGCAACATCCGATGCAGCAATATACTCAGCTTCAATTGTAGAATCAACGACTTTACTCTGCTTGGAACTCTTCTAGCTAACAGCTCCACCATTTAACATAAACACCAAACCCGATTGCGATCTATTATCATCTTTGTCGGTTTGGAAACTTGCATCCGTGTAACCATTTACAACGAGATCATCTTCCATTCCTCCATAGATTAGAAATGAATCTTTAGTCCTTCTCAAGTACTTAAGAATCGCTTTCACAGCCATCCAGTGACTCTCACCGGGGTCGGACTGATATCTACTCGTCATGCTTAAACCATAAGATACATCCGTCCTAGTACATATCATGGCATACATGATAGATCCAATTGCCAAAGCATATGGAATCACATTCATTTTCTCATGCTCATCATTTGTCTTAGGACATTGAGTCTTGCTTAGAGAAACTACTGGCAAGTTCCCTCTCTTAGAATTTTCCATGCAGAATCTTCTAAGGACCTTGTCAATGTATGTACTTTGGCTTAAACCAATTAGCTTCTTTGATCGATCTTAATAGATCTTAATGCCAAGGATATATGCGGCTTTACCCATATCTTTCATTGCGAAACACTTTCCTAACCAAGTCTTTACAGACTGAAGTGTGGGAATGTTGTTTCCAATGAGCAATATGTCATCCACATATAAGATAAGAAATAACACTATGCTCCCACTAATCTTTTTGTATACACAAGGTTCATATTCGTTCTTGATGAAGCCAAACTCTTTGACTGATTCATCAAAACAGAGATTCCAACTCCTAGAAGCTTGCTTCAATCAATAAATAGATTTCTACAACTTGCATACTTTAGAATTTTGTTCAAAACCCTCGGGTTGTGTCATATACACATCCTCTTGTAAGTTTCCATTAAGGAAAGCGGTTTTGACATCCATCTGCCATATTTCATAGTCATGATATGCGGCAATGGCAAGAAAAATTCTAATAGACTTGATCATTGTTACGGGTGAAAAGGTTTCATCACAGTCAATACCATGAATCTGCCTATAACCTTTCGCTACAAGTCTAGATTTGTAAGTATGCACCTTCCCATCGATGTCAGTCTTCTTCTTGAAGACCCACTTGCATCCTATGGTTTTTACACCTTCGGGTGCATCAATCAAGTTCCAAACTTGATTATCATGCATGGACTGTAATTTGGATTCCATGGCTCCAAGCCATTTGTCCGAATCAGGAGATGACATCGCCTCTTGGTAGGTGGTCGGTTCATAATTCTAAATGATTTCCACCTCATTACTATCCCTTACGAGAAATCCATATCTCTCGGGCTCGGATCGTAACCTACCAGATCTGCGAGTTTCTTGTGTATCTCGAACAGGTTCCACAACTCCTTGTAGGACTTGTTCCCATTACACTATCGGTTCAATGTCATTTTCTGGTTCTCGAATCTCTTCAAGATTTACTTTATTCCCACTGATTTCTTTGGAGAGAAACTCGTTCTCTAGAAAGACACGAGTCTAGGCAACAAACACTTTGATGTCCTCTCGGTTGTAAAAGTAATATCCTTTAGTTTCCTTAGGATATCCCACGAAAATACATTTTTTGTGTGCAAGTTTGTCTGAGACAAGTCTTTTGACAAAAAAATTCACAACCACAAATCTTCATGAAAGACAAACAAGGTTTCTTTCCGCTCCATATCTTATATGGAGTCTTTTGAACCGATTTACTTGGAACACGATTTAGCGTGAAAGCAGCAGTTTCTAGTGCATAGCCCCAAAAGGATATTGGAAGATCAACTTGACTCATCATTGATCGAACCATATCCAACAAGGTCCGATTCCTCCTCTCGGACACACCATTCCATTGTGGTGTTCCGGGTGGAGTCAATTGTGAAACTATTCCATAATTCTTTAGATGATCATCAAATTCTTGACTTAAGTATTCCCCACCTCGATCCGATTGAAGTGCCTTAATACTTTTACCAAGTTGTTTTTCTAATTCATTTTGAAATATTCTAAATATCTCAAACGCTTCACTTTTATGTGTCACTAGGTAAACATACCCAAATCTACTATAATCATCAGTGAAGGTTATGAAGTATTGAAATCCTCCCCTAGAATTGCTACTTAGTAGTTCGCATACATCGGAATGTATCAACCCAATAAGTCACTTTCCCTTTCACCTAATTTGGTAAAAGGAGTCTTGGTCATTTTTCCAAGAAGACACGACTCGCAAGTATCATATGACTCTAAGTCACATGAACCTAAAAGACCGTCCCCATGGAGTTTTGAGATATGCTTCTCATTAATATGACCAAGACGGCAATGCCACAAATAAGTATGATTTACATCATTAGGTTTAGATTTCTTATTTATATGATAGACATCTTCATTATTTTCATTCTTCACATCAAGGACATAAAGGCCATAAATGAATTTGCAATACCATAAAGCACATCATTTAAATAAATAGAAAATCTCTTATTCTAAAACCTTCATTATCCAAATAAGAAATAAAACTTCATAAGTCCCTACGACTAATGCAGCAACTCTTGCTCCATTCCCCACATGCAGGTCTACTTCACCGTCTTTAAGCAGTCTCTTATTCTTTAGTCCCTGCACATTTAAACAAATGTGAGAATCACATCCGATATCCAATACCCAGGAACTAGTGGTAGAAAGGAGTATATCTATCACATAGATACCTGAAGTCGACGCAGTCCCACTGCTCTTCCATAAAAGCCTTGCAATTTTGTTTCCAATGACCAATTTCTTAACAATGGAAATAAATTGCATCCTTTTGTGCATCGGGTTTTGCACTAGTAGCCTTGGCAACTTTTGCCTTGCTAATCTTGGGTTTGGCAACCTTTTCCCCACCTTTTCCTTTCGCATTTTCCTTCTTCCCATCATGAACCATGAGCACTGGAGAACCTTTCTCCACTATCTTCATCTCCGTAGTTTTCAGCATGTTATGCAACTCAGAGAGATTCTTATACATTCCATGCATGTTATAGTTCATCACAAAGTGATTATAACTCTTAGGCAATGAATTAAGAATGAGATCTATGGATAGCTCCAATGGAATCGGATAGCCAAGTTTCTCAAGAATCTCCACGTAGCCTTGCATTTTAAGCATGTGAGGACCCACTTGCTGCCCTTCACTCATTTTGCAAGAAGTGAATGCAATAATGGTTTTATACCTCTCTTGCCTAGCTTGCTCTTGAAACATGTCTCTTAACTCCACACCTATCTCATAGGCTTCTAAATGTTCCAAACTTTGTTGGAGTTTTGAGCACATAGTCGCGAGCATGAGACAACTCACATCTCTAGAATCATTTCGATGTTTCTTGTGATTGTCTCTTTCCGCCCTAGGGTCATTGGCTTCGGGTTCATTAGGAATAGGCCCATCAAGAATGTACAATTTATCTTCTTGCCTTAGAACAATTCTTAAGCTTCAGATTCAATCCATGAAGTTTGTACCATTCTCTTGAAGCTTATCCTTCTCAAGGATCGATCGCAACGAAACTAATTGAGTGTTGGTTGTCATTATCTACAATTATGCAAAAATTTCCAAAATTTTATAAGTACCAATTTCATTAAAGAGATAAACAATGTATTTTTCCAAAAAATACTGCCACTAAATTATATAATCTTCTTATACATCTAATGTATAATATAATTTAAATGGGCTAAGATCCAACTTTAATTTAATTTAAAGTTCGCTTTGGCGTGACCGCTCAAAATTAAATTAATTAGGTAGACAGCTCTTGTCAATCATATCACATATGACTCTTAGATTTTTTTATGAGATTCTTAAGAAATCCAATTTCAAAAGCATGTTTAAATCTCATCTTTGCCTTAGGCCCAAAACTGTTTTGACGCCTAATTAAGTCCAACCACTTTAAACGCATATGAAACTATTATTCACTAATCTTTCTCATACATGAATAAAATCAATGCACCTCACTTTGGCGAGCCCACATAAAATTACCCATGTACTCACAACCTGAGGGTTTTACACAAAATTCTAAAGTATGCAAGTTGCAAAAATCCATCTATGGATTGAAGCAAGCTTCTAGGAGTTGGAATCTCCGTTTTGATGAATCAGTGAAAGAGTTTGGCTTCATCAAGAATGAAGATGAACCTTATGTATACAAGAAGATTAGTGGGAGCATAGTACTGTTTCTTATTTTATATGTGGATGACATATTGCTCATTGGAATGACATTCCTACACTTCAATCTGTAAAGACTTAGTTAGGAAAGTGTTTCGCAATGAAAGATATGGGTGAAGCCATATATATCCTTGGCATTAAGATCTATAGAGATAGATTAAAGAAGTTAATTGGCTTAAGCCAAAGTACATACATTGACAAGGTCCTTAAAAGATTCTTCATGGAAGACTCTAAGAGAGGACACCTGCTAGTGTTACATGGAGTTTCTCTAAGAAAGACTCAATGTATTAAGACAAATGATGAGCATGAGAAAATGAGTGAGATTCCATATGCTTCGGCAATTGGATCCATCATTTATGCCATGATATGTACTAGGCTGGATGTATCTTATGCTTTGAGCATGATGAGTAGATAACAATCCGACCCCGGTGAGAGTCACTGGATGGATGTTAAAGCAATTCATAAGTACTTAAGAAGGACTAAAGATTCGTTTTTAATCTATGGAGGTATGGAAGATGATCTCGTTGTAAACGGTTACACGGATGCAAGCTTCCAAACCGACAAAGATGATAGTAGATCGCATTCGGGTTTTGTGTTTATGTTGAATGGTGGAGCTGTAAGCTGAAAGAGTTCTAAGCAAAGTACAGTCGCTGATTCTATAATTGAAGCTGAGTATATTGCTGCATCGGATGCTGCAAAGGAAGCTCTTTGGATTAAGAAGTTCATTGGTGAACTTGAGGTGGTTCCTAGTATTGATAATCTAATAGACCTTTATTGTGATAATAATGGTGCTATTGCTCAAGCAAAGGAACCAAGGGAACATCAGAAATCCGAACACATACTTAGGCGTTTTCATATCATTCGAGAAATCGTAGACATGGGAGATGTAAATATCTGCAGAGTACCAACTAATGATAACGTAGCGGACCCGCTAACGAAGGAACTTCCACAAGCTAAACATGATGGTCATGTTAGGTCCATGGGTATTAGATACATGGGAGATTGGGCCTAGGGCAAGTGGGAGATTGTTAGTATGTTATCATTTTATTCATATTAATAAAGAGATGTTTTGATTATTATTGTTGTTCATGTTTACTTATAATAATCTCTGTCCCTAGTGATTACGAAGCACTAGTATAAGTCTAAATGATCATGGGATGATCATGTTAAACTTATGAATACTTGTTGGAGAACAAGGTACTGGACAGGACCCGCTCTATGAGATTTATGTCATGGTCAAAGTCATATATAGATCTCATATTAGTTATGTCATTTTAATCCTTCGACATGAAGTTATTATAGTCTTCCACTTGATAAATATTATGTTTGACATATTCAAACGCTACCTTTAACCAGGTAGTTATAAATGGTATGATTTGCATGATCAGATTCACGTAGGGAAGAATAATAAGCTAAATGGATTTGTCCCTCATTGGAGAGATGTCAAGCTTAGGCCCCTCGTAGAATGATGTTGATAATGTTGGGTTTTACAAAATCAAGCGCAACAGAATAAACACAAAAGCCTAGATCCAATCAAGATGATTAAATTAATACGGAGATGAATTTAGAATACGAACCGTGGTGATGCTTTAAAATTTTCAGATAGTCAATCTCTGTTCTTCGTGCTTCTTTGAATCACGATCGCAGGAACACGACCTCAAGGCTTGGATCACGAACTTGAAGGAGTTGATGCCAACACCCTCTATGTTTATCCACACGCGAACGAATATCAAGAACACCTTCTTGATCCGGATTGCTAGACCCAATAGAACACGTTTCTATTATGGAGGCTATATGAAAATATGGTTCTTGTTCTTGAGGAATAAGAAAACCAAATTTTCTCTCTTGGAGGCTCTCTTATTGATCTAATATCAATTGTATCTAATTAGGGTTTGCAGAGGGGTATTTAAACTCATTAATCCTAAACCCTTTAGGAGAAAGAGGTTAAAACCCGTCACAATACGAAATCAGGAAACTGGGCCCAAACAGGGACTGCTCTGCCGAGTCCTTTAAGGTGCTCGGCCGAGCACCTCTGATCCAAAATTTTCTGTAATTCTTGCTCGGCCGAGTCGTTTGAGGTGCTCGGTCGAGCACCACCAGAAACTTGATTTTAGCCTTTTTAAACAATTCGTTTTTTATGTGTGACACCATAGGATTATATTAAGGTGGCAATGAGTCCAAACACATTTGTACTCATAAATCATGAGCAGAATCTAGCAAGCCATCATGACTACCCAATTAATATAACTTGTCAAAGTTCGTGAATCCTTTATAGAATATATCATAATCCCTTTGTCCACGATGTCATTGAACATAAGCCATGGTCAATGGTCAACTTACAATGATAATTACTTTATCGATCCCGAATAGTTTGATATAATAAATGATATCGATCTCATCAATTCATTTGAGCACGGCTATTTCATCAACACTATTCATCGAGGGGCCCAAGCCTGACATCTCTCATATTGAGGGACAAATCCCATCTTGACTTATTACTCTTCCCTACATAACTTTGATCATGACAATCATAAACTATTAGAGGTTTAATTATGACATTATGATCATGACATAAACCTCATCTTTGGGTCATGTCCAGTATATGTTCACAAACATATACCCATAAGTTTAACTTGTGTCCCATACACATAATCATTATATGATTATCTAATTAAACTTATACTAGTTCTTCATATAAAACATGAAACAACAAATAATAATCCAAACATCTCATTATATAAATGAAAAGTAATAACAAACGTTGTCAAACAATGTGCCAAATAACATGCCTAGGGCATATACACCAACAATCTCCCACTTGCACTAGGCCCAATCACTTATGTATCTAATACCCATGGACCTAACATGACCATCATGTTTAGCTTGAGGAAGTCCCTTTGTCAGTGGATTAGCTATATTATCATCCGTTGGTAATCTGCATATCTTTACGTCCTCCCTCTCTACGATTTCTCGAATGAGATGAAAACGCCTAAGTATGTGTTTGGATATTTGATGTGCTCTTGGTTCCTTTGCTTGGAAATAGCACCATTATTGTCACAATAAAGGTCTATTGGATTAGCAATGCTAGGAACCACCTCTAATTCAGTTATGAATTTCTTTATCCAAACAGCCTCCTTAGCAGCATCTGATGCGGCCAAATACTCAGCTTCTGTTGTAGAATCATCTACTGTACTTTGCTTGGAACTTTTCCAACTTATAGCACCACCATTTAGCATAAACAAAAAACCAGATTGCGATCTATAATCATCCTTGTCAGTTTAGAAGCTTGCATCTGTGTAACCCCTTACAATAAGATCATCATCCAAACCTCCATAAATCAAGAAAGAGTCTTTAGTCCTTCTCAAGTACTTAAGAATCATCTTGACTGCTATCCAGTGACTCTCACCAGGATCTAACTGATTTCTGCTCGTCCTGCTCAAAGCATAAGAGACATCCGGTCTAGTACAAATCATGGCATACATAATGGATCCAATTGCCGAAGCATATGGGATTCCATTCATGCGCTCTCGCTCATCAGTTGTCTTAGGACACTGAGTCTTTCTAAGGCTTTTACCATGTAACACTAGCAGGTTACCTCTCTTAGAGTTCTCCATACAGAATCTTTTAAGAACCTTGTCAATGTATGTACTTTGACTTAAACCAATCAGTCTTTTAGATCTATCACGATAGATCTTAATTCCAAGGATGTATGCGCCTTCACCCATATCTTTCATTGAGAAACATTTTCCTAACCAATTCTTTATAGACTGCAGTGCAGAACATCATTTCCAATGATTAATATGTCATCGACATATAGCACTAGAAATTGTACTACACTCCCACTAATTTTATTGTATACACAAGGTTCATCTTCGTTCTTGATGAAGCCAAACTCTTTGACCGATTTATCAAATCGAAGATTCCAATTCCTTGAGACTTGCTTCAATCCATAAATGGATTTCTGTAACTTCCATACCTTATTAGAATTTTTTAGATTTACAAAACCTTCAGGTTGTGTCATATACACATCCTCAAGTACGTTCCCATTAAGGAACGCCGTTTTGACATCCATTTGCCATATCTCATGGTCATAATATGCGGCTATAGAAATTAAAATTCTTATAGACTTGATCATTGCTACGGGTGAAAATGTTTCATCATAGTCAATACCATGAATCTGCCTATAACCTTTCGCTACAAGCCTAGCTTTATAAGTATGCACCTTTCCATCCATGTCAGTTTTCTTTTTGAAAACCCATTTGCATCCTATGGTTTTTACACTTTCGGGCGCATCTATCAAGTTCCAAACTTGATTATCATACATGGATTGGATTTCGGATTCCATAGCTCCAAGCCATTTATCTGAGTCAGGAGAAGTCATCGATTCTTGTTAGGAAGTAGGTTCATCATTCTCTATGATTTCTACTTCATTACTATCCGTCACGAGAAATCCATATCTCTCGGGTTCGGATCATAACCTACTAGATCTGCGATGAACTTGTGTATCTTGAACGGGTTCCATAACTCCTTGTGAAACTTGTTCAAATTCCACCATCGGTTCATTGTTACTTTCAGGTTCTCGAACCTCTTCAAGATTAATTTTACTCCCACTGATTTCTTTGGAGATAAACTCTTTCTCTTGAAAGGTACCATCCCGAGCAACAAACACTTTATTTTTCGTGCGGTTGTAAAAGTAATATCCTTTGGTTTCCCTAGGATATCCCACAAAAAAACATTTATCAGATTTGTGTGCGAGTTTGTCAAAGACAAGTCTTTTAACATAAGCCTCACATCCCCAAATTCTCATGAAAGAAAGATTAGGATTTCTTCCATTCCACATCTCATATGGAGTCTTTGGAACCTATTTAGTTGGAACATTATTTAGTGTGAGCGCAACGGTTTCTAATTCATAACCCCAAAAGGATAGTGGAAGATCAACTTGACTCATCAAAGATCGGACCATATCCAATAAAGTCCAATTTCTCCTTTCAGACAAACCATTCCATTGTGATGTTCCGGGTGGAGTTAATTGTGAAACAATTCCACAATCTTTAAGATGATTCTCAAATTCTTGGCTTAAATATTCACCACCACGATCGGATCGAAGTGCTTTAATAGTTTTGCCAAGTTGATTTTGTAGTTCATTTTGAAATATTCTAAATATCTCAAAGGCTTCACTTTTGTGTTTCATTAAGTAGACATAGCCATATCTAGTAAAATCTTCAGTGAACGTTATGAAGTATTGAAATCCTCCCCTAGCACTGCTACTTAACGGTCCGCATACATCAGTATGTATTAAGCCCAATAAGTCACTAGTCCTTTTACTACTCTTAGTAAAAGGTGTCTTAGTGTTTTTCCAAGTAAACATGACTCACAAGTCTCATATAATTCAAAATCATTTGAGCCTAAAAGTCCGTCCCCATGGAGTTTTAAGATACGCTTCTCATTAATATGACCAAGACAGCAGTGCCATAAATAAGTGTGATTTACATCATTAGGTTTAGATTTCTTATTTATGTTATAGATATCGTCATTATTTCCATTCTCAAGATCAAGATTGCATCCTTTTGAGTGTCTACTTTAGCCACTCCAGCAGTAGTGGCAACTTTTGCCATTCTGAGTTTGGGTTTAGCAACTTTTTCCTTACCCTTACCTTTGCCCTTAAGGCCCTTTCCTTCCTTTGAAACCACAAGCACAGGATAAATTTCTTTTATGATTTTCTTTTCAGCTGTCTTGAGCATCCCATGCAACTCAGACAGTGTCTTATCCATACCATGCATATTAAAGTTCATGACGAACTGATTATAGCTTTTAGGTAATGAATTAAGAATAAAATCAGTAGCCAACTCAACAGAGATGGGATGCCCAAGCCTCTCTAGATGCTCAAAGTGGGCCTTCATCTTCAAAACATGAGGACCCACTGGCTGTCCTTCGCTCATCTTGCATGAGACCAGAGCAGCTATGGTATCGAACCTTTCCTGCCTTGCTTGATCTTGAAACATATCTTTCAATTCAATACCCAAGTCATAGGCCTCCAAGTGTTCCAGAGTCTTCTGAAGCTCTGAACACATGGAAGCAAACATGAGACAACCAACCTCACGAGAATCACTTTTGTGCTTCTTGTTCTCTCTCTGCCCAAGGGGCAGTGGCAGTAGGTTCCTCTTCAGGAACGGGTTCATCGAGAATGTACAGCTTATCTTCATGCATTATAACAATTCTAAGGTTTCAGATCCAATCCGTGAAGTTAGCACCATTCTCTTGAAGCTTTTCCTTCTCAAGGATAGATCGCAATGATAGGGATTGAGTATTTTGAGCCATTATCTACATTTAATGAAAACATAAATTAATATGTATTAGTACCAATTTTCATAAAGATATTTACAATTGTATTTCATAAATACTCCCACTAAATTATATAACCTTCTAATACATCTAATGTATCATATAATTCAAATGGGCTAAGATCCATATTTTATTCAAATTTTGTCACCGCGATGGCAAGCTGCCCAAAATTCAAACTATTTAGGTAGGTAACTTTTACCAATCATATCATATATGATTCTAGATCCTTTCATGAGATTTTTTAGACATCATATGTCAAAAGCATGTTTTAATCTCATCTTGCGCCTTAAGCCCAAAATTCTTTTGATAGCTTAATTAAGTCAAACCATGATGAAAGCATAGGAACCACTCTTTCACTTATCTTGTTCATACAATGATAGAATCAATTCGCCTCGTGATGGTTAGAGCCCGCAAAAAACTACCCTTTATAATCCCAAATGTTCATCATGGGTTGGCACATGACTTAAAATTTTTAAAAAGAAGGTTCAACACATATAGCATGAAAACATGTTTATACGCACATAATATAAACACATAAAGCATCAGTTAACAATTTAACTAATCCCATTAATTAAGTTATGATTTCATGCGATTGATTTATGGGGATAAATTCTTTAACACGTAATTGAGAGCACGATTGTACGATCGAAACTAAGCCGAAAGGAATCCACAATCCCTTACCAAATTTAGAAACTAGAAGAAACAACTATGTAAGGTCGAAACTAAGCCAAAATGCATCCATAATCCCTTACATAAAGTAACTCGATTCTAAATTTTTTTGTCTCATCAATTTATGACTTTGACTTTGAGATTTGTTTTCAGGAAACACGGTTTCTAAAACCATCCATCTAACAAACAAATTCAATCCAAAGTGATTCTGAACCATGAGATTTAATTTCAGGAAACACGGTTTCTAAAACCAGCCATCTGAAACACAAATTCAGTTCAAAATCATTTTGCTCGGCAGAGTAGTTTGAGGTGCTCGGCCGAGCACCTTTGTGTTTTAAAAACTGCACCTTCTAACCTCCTTTGCTCGGCCGAGTCTTATGGCCTGCTCGGCCGAGCAGGCCATCAGATCAGTTTTTCAAATTTCAATCCTAAAATTGCTTTCTTGACTCAATCAGGGTTTGGTGTTCATGCTGATCAAATCACCATGTTCATCAAAACCTTGAATAAACAATTTATTCATGAATCAAGTATCATCAACAAATCAATCCAATTAATTTTTGATGATCACAAGGAACATAATAATCGAATTATTATTGCAATCTTAGATCCCACATAACGTAATTAAAAGGTGCTATTTTATGATCTCCATATATCACATATACATACATAAAATTCAAATCACATAAACATCATGAATCTAAATTCAAATAGCATGGTAACACATATAATCCAATTATATCATTGACATGTTATTATTAAAATAATCATGATGAACGGGGCTCTGATACCACTGTTGGGTTTTGCACAATCAAGCGCAGCGGAATAAACCCAAAAGCCTAGATCCATTTAAGATGATTAAATTAATACGGAGATGAATTTAGAATACTAACCGTGGTGATGCTTTAAAATTTTCAGATCTTCAATCTCTGTTCTTCGCGCTTCTTTGAATCATGATCGCAGGAACACGACCTCAAGGCTTGGATCACGAACTTGAAGGAGTTGATGCCAACGCCCTCTATGTTTATCCACACGTGAACGAATATCAAGAACACCTTCTTGATCCGGATTGCTAGACCCAATAGAACACGTTTCTATTATAGAGGCTATATGAAAATATGGTTCTTGTTCTTGAGGAATAAAAAAAGTAAATTTTCTCTCTTGGAGGCTCTCTTATTGATCTAATATCAATTGTATCTGATTAGGTTCTGGAGAGGGGTATTTAAACTCATTAATCCTAAACCCTTTAGGAAAAAGAGGTTAAAACCCGTCACAATACGAAATTAGGAAACTGGGCCTGAACAGGGCCTGCTCGGCCGAGTCCTTTAAGGTGCTCGGCCGAGCATCTGATCCAAAAGTTTCTGTAATTATTGCTCGGCCGAGTCCTTTGAGGTGCTCGGCCGAGCACCACCAAAAACTTGATTTTAACCTTTTTAAATAATTCGTTCTTTTGTGTGTGACCCCATAGGATTTTATTAAGTTGACAATGAGTCCAAACATATTTGTACTCATAAATCATGAGCGGACTCTAGCAAGCCATCATGACTACCCAATTAATATAACTTGTCAAAGTTCATGAATCCTTTATAGAATATATCATAATCCTTTTGTCCACGATGTCATTGAACGTAAGTTGTGGTCAATGGTCAACTTACAATGATTAATACTTTCTCGATCCCGAATAGTTTGATAACACAAATGATATCGATCTCATCAATTCATTTGAGCACAGCCATGCATTTCATCAACACTATTCATCAATGTATGTACTTTGACTTAAACTAATCAGTCTTTTAGATCTATCACGATAGATCTTAATTCCAAGGATGTATGCGCCTTCACCCATATCTTTCATTGAGAAACATTTTCCTAACCAAGTCTTTACAGACTGCATTGCAGGAACATCATTTCTAATGATTAATATGTCATCGAAATATAGCACTAGAAATTGTACTACACTCCCACTAATTTTCTTGTATACACAAGGTTCATCTTCGTTCTTGATGAAGCCAAACTCTTTGACCGATTTATCAAATCGAAGATTCCAATTCCTTGAGACTTGCTTCAATCCATAAATGGATTTCTGCAACTTCCATACCTTATTAGAATTTTTTGGATTTACAAAACCTTCAGGTTGTGTCATATACACATCCTCAAGTAGGTTCCCATTAAGGAACGCCGTTTTGACATCCATTTGCCATATCTCATGGTCATAATATGCGGCTATAGAAATTAAAATTCTTATAGACTTGATCATTGCTACGGGTGAAAATGTTTCATCATAGTCAATACCATGAATCTGCCTATAACCTTTCGCTACAAGCCTAGCTTTATAAGTATGCACCTTTCCATCCATGTCAGTTTTCTTTTTGAAAACCGATTTGCATTCTATGGTTTTTATACCTTCGGGCGCATATATCAAGTTCCAAACTTGATTATCATACATGGATTGGATTTCGGATTCCATAGCTCCAAGCCATTTATCCGAGTTAGGAGAAGTCATCGCTTCTTGTTAGGAAGTAGGTTCATCATTCTCAATGATTTCTACTTCATTACTATCCGTCACGAGAAATCCATATCTCTCGGGTTCGGATCGTAACCTACTAGATCTGCGATGAACTTGTGTATCTTGAACGGGTTCCACAACTCCTTGTGAAACTTGTTCAGATTCCACCATCGGTTCAATGTTACTTTCGGGTTCTCTAACCTCTTCAAGATTAATTTTACTCCCACTGATTTCTTTGGAGATAAACTCTTTCTCTAAAAGGTACCATCCCGAGCAACAAACACTTTGTTGTCCGTGCGGTTGTAAAAGTAATATCATTTGGTTTCCCTAGGATATCCCACGAAAAAACATTTATCAGATTTGTGTGCGAGTTTGTCAGAGACAAGTCTCTTAACATAAGCCTCACATCCCCAAATTCTTATGAAAGAAAGATTATGCTTTCTTCCATTCCACATCTCATATGGAGTCTTTGAAACCGATTTAGTTGGAACATTATTTAGTGTGAGCGCAGCGGTTTCTAATGCCTAACCCCAAAAGGATAGTGGAAGATCAACTTGACTCATCATAGATCGGACCATATCCAATAAAGTCCGATTTCTCCTTTCAGACACACCATTCCATTATGGTTTTCCGGGTGGAGTTAATTGTGAAACAATTCCACAATCTTTAAGATGATTGTCAAATTCTAGGCTTAAATATTCACCACCATGATCGGATCGAAGTGCTTTAATAGTTTTGCCAAGTTGATTTTGTAGTTCATTTTGAAATATTCTAAATATCTCAAAGGCTTCACTTTTGTGTTTCATTAAGTAGATATAGTCATATCTACTAAAATCATCAGTGAACGTTATGAAGTATTGAAATCCTCCCCTAGCACTGCTACATAACAGTCCGCATACATCAGTATGTATTAAGCCCAATAAGTCACTAGCCCTTTCACTACCCTTAGTAAAAAGTGTCTTAGTCCTTTTTCCAAGTAAACATGACTCACAAGTCTCATATGATTCAAAATCATTTGAGCCTAAAAGTCCGTCCCCATGGAGTTTTGAGATACGCTTCTCATTAATATGACCAAGATGGTAGTGCCACAAATAAGTGTGATTTACATCATTAGGTTTATATTTCTTATTTATGTTATAGACATTGTCATTATTTCCATTCTCAACATCAAGGATATAAAGGCCATTAAATGAACATGCAGTACAATAAAGCATATCATTTAAATAAATAGAAAACTTCTTATTTTTAATAAGAAAACTATAACCTTCATTATCCAAACAAGAAATTAAAATGATATTTCTACTCAAATCTGGAACGTAATAACAATTGTTCAAAACAAGAATTAATTCGCTAGGTAAAATGACTTCATAGGTTCCTAGGGCTAATGCAACAACTCTTGCTCCATTCCCCACACGTAGGTATACTTCGCCATCTTTGAGCAGCCTCCTATTCTTTAGTGCCTGCACATTTAAACAAATGTGAGATCCACATCCGGTATCTAATAACCAGGAACTAGAAGTAGAAAGGAGTATATCTATAACATAGACACCTGAAGTAGAAGCAGTCCTACTGCCCTTCTTCTTCTTCTTCTTTTCTTCCATGTAAGCCTTGCAATTTCGCTTCCAATGTCCAATCTCATTGCAGTGGAAACAAATTGCATCCTTTTGAGTGTCTACTTTAGCCACTCCAGCAGTAGTGGCAACTTTTGCCTTGCTGATTTTGGGTTTAGTAACTTTTGCCTTACCCTTACCTTTACCCTTAGGGCCCTTTCCTTCCTTTTAAACCACAAGCACAGGAGAAGCTTCTTTTATGATTTTCTTTTCAGCTGTCTTTAGCATCCAATGCAACTCAAATAGTGTCTTATCCATACCATGCATATTAAAGTTCATGACGAACTGATTATAGCTTTTAGGTAATAAATTACGAATAAAATCAGTAGCCAACTCAACAAAGATGGGATGCCCAAGCCTCTCTAGATGCTCAAAGTGGGCCTTTATCTTCAAAACAAGAGGACCCACAGGCTGTCCTTCGCTCATCTTGCATGAGACCAGAGCAGCTATGGTATCGAACCTTTCCTGCCTTACTTTCTCTTGAAACATATCTTTCAATTCAATGCCCCCATAATCGGTCTAAAACGCGACAATCGACCTAAACCCCCATATTTGGCCGTACGGACTATCGTACACCTTATCAGTGCATCAGATGTAGAAACCGAGTCTAGATTTGCAATCAGGGCTCAAAACCGAGTAAACAGGCATTTTTTCAAAAATCGCACGCGCGGACCCTTTTACGGGTCCCGCACTGCTAAAAAGCCTTTAAACCGGTCATCTAATGCATTTAATATTCTATTATGCTATTCCATGCTCTTTGATCAATTACAGATACACCAGCGTGACCACAAAAATATTCTGAGCAACTTTCATGTTGGGCCCGCGGACAACCGGGACACCGAAGCGCGCACAACGGAGCAATTGCGGAACAGAAAGACGGAGCCAGAATAAATTTGTGCTGAGCAAGTAAAAAAACCAGTCCATAAGTGCCACGTGTCACCTCCTGGATGGCTGGAAAAAGAAAAAGAAAAAATAACAAAATTGACTTTTTAGCCTGATGCTCGGCCGAGCACTATAAGCGGCTCGGCCGAGCACCCCTATTTTCAACCTTTCTCAGCTTTTCTCCCTTAAATTCAAACTCCATCATTTCTCCTTCTCCTTCAAGCTCCTCCATCCTCTATCACCTCCATCACCTCACCTGGCCTCCCCCCTCCTCTACCCCTACCTTAGGGTAGATTAGTCCTAAAAATCTTACCTCCCTCCTCCCTCCAAGAATAGCCTAAAAATGAGCCACAACTCTCATTCACACAGCTCTCATTCTTCATTCTTCATTCTAACACTATACTCTTACTCTCCAACTCTTTCTCTCCCAACTCTCTCTCATTCTCAGCCCTCTACTCTCCCACCACTACTCCACCACACCACCACTACAAACCACTACTTCTCCTATATCAAAACAACCCAAAACAACCCACAAAAACACTCTCTCAATTCAACTCAAGCAAATCTTCAAGAAAATCTCATCAAACTCAAACAAAAGAAAAAAGTCTTCCCTTGGCAAGACAAAGGAAGCACACCCTCCCCTTTTATTAGGTAAGTCTTTTATTGTAACTCTTCAATATGCAAGTATGTAGGTGATTTGGGCATTTGTATAAGGGTCTAGCCACTAGTTGGCTAGACTCCCATATTTCTTGGAATAATCATGTAAAGAACTTATGATATTACCATGTAAATGATGATATTGATGTTTGAATCTGAATCTTAGCAGGTCTTACATGTAAAGGGTCCATGTATATATGAGTTTTTCATGATCATATGTCCATTTCATGGCCATGTTTTAGGTAGTTTATGTATAAATATCCTCTTTGCTTTGGAATGCTATGAATCTGTCTTCTTTCCCTTTTCCTCATGTATATTCATATTTTGATTACCTTTTGATGTAAAATACACTTTTTATAATTATGTTAACATGTAGATCTATGCTCAAAAGAATTTTCATGCCTATACTATGCCATTTGAATGAGTTTACACGAATGTTTTCATAGCTTTTACAAGTTTCCAGTGGACTGTAAATCTGTACCTTTCTGTCTTTTTGACCTGTTTTTTTTTTTTTTTACTTAAATCATAATTGAACTCAATACATAATCATTAATAGAAGCGCCTAGGACACAAATCCTAAGGAGAGAAAATCTTCTCTCTAACTTCTAGGGGAGGGGGGATCGAACCCATGACCTCCAAGTTGGAAGCCCTGAGCTCTGGCCACCAGGCCAAGGCCTGATGGTTGTCTTTTTGACCTGTTTATGTATAGCAAACGTGGATTTTGGTCCTAGGCCCCAAAAGAGTTTTTGTTCTATACAAACAGAGGTAAATTATCATGTAAATATCGTATTTTTCCCATAAGTATAAACTTGTATTTCCATTTATTGTTTGAACTCTTGATTTGCAGATCTGTGCATGTTCATCTCTGACATGCAAATTTCAGAGATGTTTTGGACAATCAAAACTAATTTCTTTACAAACTGTTTTGGTTACATAATATTCAATGTGTTATATTCAAGTTTCATGTTTTGAGTTTCCTCAAATTCTCATGTATTAATAGTGTAAATTTCGAATCAAAATGAGACATGTCCTGTTTTACATTTCTGGGCAGATTTTAGGTCTGTGTTCTTTGCATGATTTAAACATAAATTAATAATCAAAAATCCAATAAAAATTCATATGTGTTATCTAACATGTTGGGAGTAAATCCCAAGTTTCGTTTCTGGATTTGGATTAGTTTTGAACAGGTACATCTCTTCACGAACACAAGTGGTCCAGAATTGCTATACTAACCCTCGGCTTGGACATTCATTTTACATGGGATTTATCTCCCATCTTACATGTATTTGTATTATTTGTACATACTCACCTCTCCCTTTATATGTTCTTACTTGTCTAATGATTCAAAAACCTTTTTGAAAACCAATCGGGAATCCACCCAAACCGGTTCCCGATTGTGATTAAAACGACTTGGCCTAGATTAGGAGACTCATTGTACATAAACATACATCTTTTTCAAAGTTAAGGCATAATAAGTCATTTTCAAAAGGCATTTAAAATGAAGCGTAGGCGGAAGTATGCTAGAGACCGAAAGGGCGAGTGGAGTGCTGCTAATCACCTTCTCTACTCGTAACTTAGCCCCCGAACCCACTTCAAAACAAAAAAAGGTTTTATCTCTATTTTCCCAAAATAAATGAGGTGGCGACTCTCTGCTTTTTTCAAAACCAAGGTAGAGAAACCGCTATGAGAAACCGAGCGGATTCAAACCGCATTCGCACGAATTAAAGGTTTGCGCGTGGGCTCTCACAGTGGCGACTCTGCTAGGGAAGTTTTCTAAATGGGCTAAACTCAATTTGTGTGCTTCCGCCATTATTTGCCTTTTGCCTTATATATATATATATATATATATATATATATAACGTTTGCTCATTTTGTAGGTACATTCTCTTTTCCCTTTATTCTTTGTGTGAATAAAATCAAAACAAATAAAACGTAAAAAAATGTGCTTTTCCATTTTCTAAAAAAAATTATTTTTTTTCAAAAAATAGATACCTCACACACCATCACATTGCGAAATTATACCGTCATTATTACCATACAAACCCTTGGGGACTTGGAGCCCGAGGATGATGGGGATCTCTTGCTCCCCTGAATTGATATTTGCGGTTGCCTTTCCCGACTCGATGCCGCGTCTCACTGCCGTGGTTGAGAGGTTAAGCCCCCATCCAACTAGCTATCTCAAAAGCCGCGTCTGAGATTGTTTTCAAAAAATTACACGTCCTTGACTTTTTAGCCGGTTCTTGTCCGAGTCAATTTTCGGTCAATCCTATTTCATTCCCAAATAAAAAACAAAAACAATTTCAAAAATTTTTGATATTCAAAATGGGATGTCTAGGATTGACTCGAAATTGTCAAATACTAACACATAGACCGTAACGAGAATGGTGGATCCCCGAAAGGGTATAGGCCCTTTGCTAGAGGCTTATAACGGCCATAGGTACAGGTGCATAACATTGGTCCTATACTCGCGAGAAGGAATCCATTGTTCCAGGAATTAATCAAAGACAAGGTGTCAAAACTAAGCGTTGTGCTTTTCCGGATTTATAGGATTTTTGTGCTTTGCTTGCTTTTCAATCTTTCCAAATAAAATCATCTTTGCTTTCTTTTATTCTTAAAACAATCATTCTTTCGTACATAAAAAATTCCGTCCCCATAAAAACTAAAACATTTTTTCCAAACAATCTTGTAGAGGGAGAATCCCGTCCGTTCCCTAGCGTGGTATTCAAGGTCCGTTCCGAGCGTCCCTTTGGTCAAGGTCTACTCCGGGTCTTTCTAAATCAGCAATGGCAAACAGCGAACAGAAATCTATAAATAAGACTAGGGGCTCATTCAACTGCGAGCCAGACCCTACAATGGAGGAAAGGTTGAGGAAATAAATGGAGACCTATTTCAATGAGAAGATGACAAACTTTAAGCCCAATTCTCGAATGGAACATTGGCTGAAAGAGCGATTAGAGGCACACACGGATCTCATGCTGAGATTCTTTTAAGAGCGCCAATAGGAAATGGCCAATCGTGTTGTGACTCTATTACCAGACCATTCAAAGGGAAAGAACTCCTTGCCTACGTGCTCCACTCTTGAAGCACCACAAGATGGGAACCCATCGGGAACACCTAACCTATACACCAAAGATGATGAGCCATCCCCTCTAGAGATGCAATCCGAATGCAACAATCATGCAGTGCCTCACCTTTCGCTAACTGGACCAGAGGTGCCAAAGCCTTGTCCCGCACTGAAGTTAGTGGATAGCAGTTTTTCTTTAGAAAAAGTTTTCCCTTTGAAGGGGAATGAGAATCAGGGGCTTCATGATCCCCAATCAGCTCACTCCCCGACTGAGTTGGCCAAAGGCGATATTGCCCTAGTCGCATCCCATGAACAGAAAATTGAGCTCGAGGAAGTTGCCCCGATTGTTCCAAAAAATCATGAGAGGATTCACAACCCTCTGTAGACACCCCGCCTTAGACCTCTTACCCCGATTGCATACATAGTATTTTTATTTAACTTATTTTTGTTAAATTCTGTTACTTCAATTAAGTTCCTAACTGATTCCGTTAGTTTTGGGCTAAACTGCATAACAGAGTTAACTTTTAGGGTCATTCTGTCATTCTTTCATTTTTAGGCTCGGGCGCCTCCCGTAATGGTCATGGGGCGCGCGCGCGCATTTGGTCCAATAGGCCGTACTCGCGCGCTTCCCACTTTGGCAGTTACGGACTGCACCAAGTTTCTCTCCATTTCTAGAATCAAAAACAACCGTTTCACCACATGTTTTATTCTAGCATTAAACCCATTTTATTTTATAACTCTCAATCCCATTATTCTAGCCATTGCTTTAAAACAAAATATATCTTTTTATTATTATTTGATTTTCTTCTTATTATTTTATTTCTCTCTATTTTCTTATTGGTTGAAAAGCCATATTTTCCTCTCTTTTCTACCTATAAAGACCCTCTCATTTTACCTTAGAAATGGACTTCAACTTTCTCTACACTTTTACTATACACAAATTCTCCCAACAAAAGTTTTAGCAACAAAACTCTACACAAATTTCTACACAACAATTTCTCTACAACAACTCCATCTCGAAGTTAAAGTTTGAAGTCCTTATTTTTCTAAAGGTACTTTATTATTCTTCTTCTTCTTCTATTTCATTTGTCTTAGTAATGTATGCAATCCCCATCAATTGGGACATGACTAAATGACCACTTTACTACATTAAAGTTGGTTAAGGTTATCTCCCTACATTTCAATCTCTAGTTTAATTTACCATTCTTCTCTTAATGTAATCTGTTAGGATTCATTGTTAGTACACCCACCTTAATTTGATTGATCCATGCCACGTATCTTTTTATGGACTTTAGGACCGCATGTAATGAAGTTTTACTTCAATTTATAGATAAGTCCATTTCTAGATTTTTGTTTGTCTAGGCTGAGTATAGTTCGGTTTTTCTCCTCGCGGTTTGGTGTCTCAAGCTATCATCTTTGAGCTGCCAGCATGGAACCCTAAGCCCTTCATCAAACCGCAGTATGTGGCTTTGATGAAACCGCACATCAAGTTCATCCTTCAAACCGCTTCTATGCTTGGTGGAACCACAGTGCAGTTATTGAAGAATTAAAGAAATGTCATTTATTCCTTAGACAAATATTCTCTTTTCAACCGTAAAGAAATATTTTATGTCTTGTCAAAATAACTCTAAGTTAAACTTGGAGTTACTGCAAGGAATGTCAGTCTTGTCCAAGCAATTTGAATTGTTTACCGTTAGTCCTTTCTGCAACAAAGGACGGATGTCAGGTAGTGGTGCTACAACTACCTAGGACTACAAGACAAAATCAAGGACGACAATGAAAGCTCAACCAATGGGAATTCGACAGCACTGTACCCTTCAAATTTGATTCAAATCTTTACCCAACGGTCACAAGGGTGCACTGCCTATAAATAGCCTTCATTTCTCAACAATGAAGTTTGCTGAGCTTCAAGAGATTCATTCCCAAGTGTTCAAGTTTGCTTTGAAGATTCAAACCCAGATATTCATATCTTCAAACCATCTCCTTAGCAAACCAGTTTTCTTCATCAAAGCTTCAAGCCTAACAACCTTTCATACTCAGCCTTTACACCGAAAGACTTCCATTCGCTCAACCATCATTTAGATACTTAGAGCATTTGATTTCTTTCCACACACACACCCGATTTGTATGATCACATAGATTATATACTTCGAAAACACCGGTTGTTATTATAGCTTAGGTTAGACTTATTGTTTAGAGTTTAGATTCATCTTGTAAAACCTCCTCTAAATTAATACAAGTCTCATAGCTATTAATAAATCCTAGACTAACCATCTAGGTAGAGGACGTAGTTCATTTAAGAACGAACCTCTTCCATTTGTGTGTTTGATCTTTATTTTCTGTCTTGTTATTTATCTTTCTTGTTTGTGGTCTTTAACTTGTCTCCATATACGAAATGACTTGAAAGATGAATTGTGTTTTCCTTTGAACTTTAAGTTTAACTATTCAGTTGCATCATAGTGTTTTCTCAACCTGAGTCAAACCGCCCAACTCTTTAACTATCCTATTTGGCCAAACCGCAAACTCTGCTGTGCATTTTATCAGTTCAGTTCTTGTGCTTTGAACCGCAGTTGGCCAAACTGATAAGTACTCGGTTGATTTTAAGGGTATTTTTGAAAAAGTTTTGGACCGCTATTCACCCCCCCCTCTCTAGCGGTTCTATACCCTTGTTGCCCTCTTGGACCAACAAGTGGTATCATAGCATATCCACCAAACTTGTTTTTACAAGCTTAACCGCTTGGGTGCTGATCCAATGGCAAACACAAACACCCATATGATGCAAACATCCAATTCGAATCACTTACCGATTCTGGATGAAGATAGTTTTATCTTTTGGAAAGATAGGATGATGAAACACATGATTTCATGTGATCGTAGACTGTGGATCGCGGTTACTGATGGACCATATGTTCCTATGAAAGTTAATCCACGTGCAGGAACCGCAGGAGAAGAAGCTGAAGTTAAGAAGTTAGAAAGTGAGTGGACTGATGCAGACCGCATCAATGTGGATTTTAATGGAAGAGCTATGTCCATGCTAGTGTCAGCTATTGACTTGAGGACTCATTCTAAGGTGCTTCACTGCACAACCGCAAAGGCTACCTGGGATGCTATAGTTGACTTTCTGGAAGGAGATTCAGATACCAAGAAGAACCGCCTCTATCAACAGAGAAGACTCTTTGACTATTTTGTTAAAGATCCTAAGGAATCTCTTAGACAATGCTATAAGAGGTTTATTGATATTGTTAATGTGTGTTTTTCTCTTGGACATGTCTATTATAATACAGATTTGAACATGAGATTCATGCAAGCACTTGGTAGCAAATGGCTGATCAAAACTACTAACATTGAAGACAACAAGGACTTGGAAGCTCTTGATCTTCGACACTTGTATGCCATGCTGAAGGTTTTTGAATTCAAGCTTGAAGAGGTCCATGAAACCGAAAGCAGATTTAAGACACTCTCTCTAGCTGCATTCAACAATACCTCATCTCCTGTCTACAATCCAGACCATCATCAAACCGATCCTCACCTCCACTTCCAAACTGCTCCTCCTGACCAAAATGTTCCTAGATACAATCCTCAAACCGCACCTCCTGAGTATTACCAGCAGTCTCACCAATCCTATCCTCAATCACATCAACCATATCCTCAACCTTATCAATCTTATCAGCAGTCTCATCAACCCTATACTCCTCCTCAAAGTTCTTATGCTCAGAGTGTAGTATCAAAATCCTCAAGTTCTACTCAAGTTGATTTTGATGAAATGGATGATGAAGAATTTGCTTTGTATGTGAAGAAATACACCAAGTTCAGGAAAAACAATAGATCTCAATTTCCATCCAAAGGCCCAACAAAGTTTGTCCCTCCAACCAGATTCAACAAAACTACAGATCCCAAGACAAGGGATGGCTTGGTCTGTTATAACTGCAGACAGCCAGGTCACTTTGCTTCAAGTTGTCCCAAACCGCGTTATGAAGCTGCGCCAGCAAAGAAACCATTCAACAAGAAGTTCGTGAAAAGAAGAGGAATGGTAGCTGACCAAGGAGATCAACCGCTGACATGGATGGGTTCAGACTCAGATGAAAGTGATGATGAAGAAACTGCTAATCTCTGCCTCATGGGACTTGAAGAAAGAATTAAAATTGACGAAAGTCTTCCACTGCCAAATCAACAAATGAAGTCAGTTTTACCTAAGACTCCTGAGGCTAGATTAAGCAAAGCTCCTACAACACCAAACTACACTCCTGAGGTTCAAGCAGACCAAAGCCATGATGACCAGGTACTAGAACGTGCTAATATTATATGTCAACAACACACTGTGCTTAAAAAGGCATATAAACTAATGGCTGCGGAACTTGAAGAATCCCAACGTGAATGTAAATCCCACAAGGAGGAAATTGAAAACCTCAAGCTCCAAATTGCTGGGATATCTACTATTGTGGATGAAAACCGCTATCTGAATGACAGAACCGAGGTACTTCTCACACAAATCCATGAGCTTACAGTACAAAGGGATGACCTTCAAAAAGTGACCGATGTATGGACTAAGTCTGGTGTCACCGTGAAACAAATCCTAAATTCACAAATTCCTACTTCGGATAAAAGTGGATTGGGGTTTAAAACCGATGATGGGTGTAAGTGTCCTTGTCTCTGTGCCGAAGATGGTGTGAAACCAACTGAACAAACCAAAGAAATTCCTAAGTTTAATCATGCCGGTAAAAAGGGCTCAAAACAAGAAGTTAAAAGGCAAAATTATTTCTTTGAGTATCCTAAAAACCAGACTGGGAGAGATTCAAAGTGGAAAGAGAAATCCACAGTGGCTGAGGCAACCAAGGAAGTATTGAGTGATGAAACCGCTCCTAGTCGGTTTAAGGAAATTCCTATCATATTCCCTAAAGCCGCACCTAAGAGGAAGGTTGAGCTCAAGAAGGTAATCTTTGTTAAAGCCAAAACCGCTGACCCAGTAAAACATGAGAAACCGAAGATCAGTAAATGGTTTGTAAAACCGCAACCAAAACCTGGATTTATTCATTGTGCTATTTGTGCTGATTATGGTCATGGTGCTGGTCATTGCCTTTTAAGGTTCACACCCAATGCCAAGGGACGTAAAAATCCTAAGGTCAAACAGGTGTGGGTCCCAAAAAGATGCTAACCCTAGGACCCAAAAGAATAAGGGGGACCAAAATCTTTAATGTTTATCTTTCAGATCTTATGCTTTATGGCTGGAACCGCAAAGAAGATTAAGGATCTTTGGTACTTGGATAGTGGTTGCTCACGACACATGACCGGAGATAATGAACTTCTTTGTGATTTGATCAGTATGAGAGGCCCCCCAGTAGTGTTTGGTAACAATAAGAAAGGAGAAACCATAGGATATGGAGCAATCAAACGTGGAAAGGTGACTATTGAAAATGTGTCACTAGTAGAAGGACTCAAGCACAACCTTCTCTCCATATCTCAGTTTTGTGACAAAGGAATGAACTGCAATTTCACCTCAACAAATTGTTTCATCAAAGATGCAACTTCCGGAGTTACTCTACTGACAGGCAATAGAACAGGTGATGTATATATGATAGATTTGAGTAATATTGTTTCTATTGCTGACCTCTGTTTTGTAGCCAAAAATATAAGTGAAAGCAGCTGGTTATGGCATAAGCGGCTCAGCCACTTGAACTTCAAGTATCTAGCAAAACTGCAAAGGGACGGTCTCGTCAAAGGACTACCCAAAGTGGCTGATCACCATGATAAGAAATGTAAAGCATGCCAGCTTGGTAAGCAGCCCAAACAGTCATTTCCAAGCAAAACCGCGCCTTCAACGAACCGCTGCTTACAACTGCTTCATATGGATTTATTTGGACCTGTCCCAACCGCCAGTATAGGAGGAAACCGCTATACCTTGGTGGTTGTTGATGATTTTTCAAGATATACATGGGTGGAATGATGGCCTCTAAAGATGATACCTATGGCATCGTAACTGCTCTCTTTAGACAGCTCCAAACTCAGAAATGGGATGACATCGTTGCTGTGCGTTCAGATAATGGAACCGAATTTACAAACAATGGTGTTGCCCAATATTGTGATGATCATGGTATTGATCATAATTTCTCTGTCGCTGGGGTTCCACAACAGAATGGAGTAGTGGAAAGGAAGAACAGGACTTTGATTGAAGCCGGGAAGACCATGATTGCAGAAGCAAAACTTCCCAAGTACTTCTGGGCCGAAGCTGTCAATACCGCATGTTTCACCCAGAACCGCTCCCTCATCATCAAAGTTCACAACAAGACTCTTTATGAATTGTGGAGAGGCAGATCACCCAACATTGCCTTCTTTAAAATATTTGGATGCAAATGCTACATCTTGTATAATGGCAGGGAGAATCGAGGTAAATTTGATGCTAAAGTCGATGAAGGTATTTTTGTTGGTTACTCTAAACATTCAAAAGCTTTTCGTTGTTTCAATAAGACTTCATTAAAAATTGTAGATTCAGTCCATGTTACATTTGATGAACATGATCTTCTTGAGCCACATATGGCTCCAAATGTTGCTGATGATTTTAGTGGTTTTGAGACAAGTACATCTTACCCTAATCATGCAACCGCAAATGACCAACCTACTCAAACCGCTCCATCAGGTTCTCCAGCCGCTCCAAATCAAACCGAAGGTGTTGCTGTAAAACCGCACTCTTCTGATCCCATTCAAACCGTTGATCCACTTCCAATTATCACCTTAAATGAAGATTTCAATGATTATCAAGAAGAGCCTCCTCTAGAAAATCTTTAAGAAATAGTGGTTCATGAAGACCTCCCTCCAGATATCAATGAGCATAGAGACCATCCAACAACCAATGTTATAGGTCCTATCAGTTCTGGTGTTCAAACAAGAGGAAGCTTAACTCATAGAGATAACCACAGTTTGTTCTCAACCGCACTGTTATCTCAGATGGAACCGAAGAAGGTAGATGAAGCTCTAAGTGATCCAAGTTGGGTAGCTGCAATGCAAGAAGAGCTCAATCATTTTGAAAGATGCAGAGTTTGGACTCTAGTTCCAAGGCCCAGAGGTCACACTGTAATTGGAACAAAATGGGTATACAGAAACAAGATGGATGAAAATGGTACTATAACTAGAAACAAAGCAAGTTTGGTTGCTCAAGGTTTTAGGCAAGAAGAAGGGATTGATTATGATGAAACCTTTGCCCCTGTAGCTAGACTTGAAGCCATTAGATTGTTCCTGGCCTATGCCTCCTTCAAGAAATTCAAGTTATATCAAATGGATGTGAAGAGTGCATTTCTGAATGGTGAACTACAAGAAGAAGTTTATGTAGCTCAACCGCCCGGATTTGAAGACAACAAATATCCTAATCATGTCTTCAAGCTCAAGAAGGCCTTGTATGGACTCAAATAAGCTCCAAGAGCATGGTATGACACTCTATCTAAATTTCTTATTGAGCAAGGCTTCTCTCGAGGTAAAATTGATACAACCTTATTTATTGCTAAACACAAAGGTCATTCATTATTAGTTCAAATATATGTTCATGATATTATTTTCGGTTCTACTAATGAAACTATGTGTGTTAAGTTTGAGAAGCTTATGAAAGGTAAATTTGAGATGAGTATGATGGGAGAGTTAACGTTCTTTCTTGGACTCCAAATCAAGCAATGTCATGATGGAATCTTTATCAACCAAGCCAAATACACCAAAGACTTGATCAAGAAATTTGGGCTTGAAACCGCTAAGCTAGTTGATACCCCAATGTAAAAGGCTTGCAGTTTGGATCGAGATGAACAAGGTCAGAAAGTGAATCAGACACTCTACCGAGGTATGATTGGCTCTCTTCTTTACTTAACTGCAAGTAGGCCAGATATAATGTTCAGTGTGTGTTTGTGCTAGATTTCAAGCTGACCCTAGAGAATCTTATCTTATAGCTGTTAAACGTATTATTAGATATTTATGTGGCTCTGTTAACCTCGGACTTTGGTACTCCAAAAAATCTTCATTTGATTTTTTAGGTTATTCAGAATCTGACTTTGCAGCATGTAAGATTGATAGAAAGAGCACTAGTGGTACATGTCAGTTCCTTGGATCTCGGCTTGTATCATGGTCCAGCAAGAAACAAGCATCAGTTTCAGTCTCAACCGCTGAATCTGAATACATAGCGACTGAAAGCTGTTGCTCTCAAATTCTCTGGATGAAACAGTAGTTGGAAGACTATGAAGTATTTGAAAAGAATTGCCCTATCTACTGTGATAGTACTGCAGCAATTTCTATCTCCAACAATCCAGTTCAACACTCAAAAACCAAGCACATTGACATAAGATATCATTTCCTCAAAGATCATGTTGAAAAGAAGAATATTTTTCTAGCAAAGGTGGGAACCGATGATCAAATTGCTGATATCCTCACCAAACCACTTAAAAATTCACGGTTCTTTCACTTACGAGGAGAAATGGGTATGCTGGAACTTACTTAATATATTTCATGCCTATTTCTTGTTCTAATAATATCTGTTAAGTATTTTGGCTCTTCTAAGAAAAAGCAAATAACTTGCGGTTCTATCAAACATTAAACCGCAACAATAAAGGTTCGGCTGAAGATTCCACTCAAACCAAATAGTCAAGAAGAATATCTTCAGTTTGATCCAAACCGGAGCGTGAAAGAAAAGACTCGGTTTGATCTACTGAAACCGAAGACGAATCTGAGAGGTATCGGTTTCATTAAAACCGATAATGAGGAAAAGGTAAGTCGGTTTACTCAAACCGCTCAGGTATGGTTAATTGAAGTTTAGTCCCTACTTTATGTCACTTCATTCTTTAAGGACCTTTGTGCAATTATCTCTGCCGCATTTAATGCGAATCGACAGGTACGCTGACGGTTAAGTTTTCCTCAGCCGTCATGGCCGCTCCACTACCCGAGGTGGTTAATTGAGTATAAAAGACAAACTAAATTTTAATTTAACTTTTTACCTTCTTACTCTTTTTAGCAAAATCTCTTTCTCTCTCCTCTGCACTCTCTCTGCACACTCTCTGTTCTCACTCTAAAATTTCATACTTAAACGATTTTTGAAATGGCACCAAAGAAAACCATTGATCTTGCTTCTACTTCTACATCGTCCAAACCATCTAAGCCCGATATGGTATGAATTTCTGAACCCTAACTCAGTATTTTTTTTCTTATCCGCCATTGTTGCTTGAAAAAACTTGTTCATCTTCTTTGATCTTTTTGTGCTTTTTCTTCGATTTTTTGGTTGGACTTAACTCGCATTTACTTACTAATACTGTTTATATGCTTGATTTTGTGATTCGTGTTCTATTTTTGAGCAAAATAGATTTTGGGGTTATTTGGTGTTCTTGCGTATTTTTGCAGGTTCTGGGCTCTAGTAATGTTATTTGTCTTAGTTTATTTAGAACTTTGTTAGAATCTGCCCTTTGTGATCGTTTTGGTACAATTCTTTCATATTTTGGTTAAGATTTTGTTTTGCATGTTCATACTCTGTTCTTCGTGATCTTCGTGCATTCAAACTCTTTTTCAAAATTTTCCCTCTTTGATCCGTTTTATTTTTACTATTCATTTACTTTTATGTTTTTACTCTTTTACCCTTACTTTTCTTAGACCGCATATTTTCATTGTTAGGATTACTTGTTATAGTTTGTAAGTCTCATTCAAACCACTATGTTTATCCATTTCTTTGAACCGCTCGGTTTGACTAAGTTATGAATCTCGGTTTGCCTAAGGTTTCAAACTGATATTCTTCAAATTATTTCTAACTTTGAATATTTTTTTAGGATCCCTCAAACTTTGTCCCTGGTTCTAGGATCATAGAAGAGGACTTTAAGCAAGATACAGTTGGGAGAAAGCTACTCAAGTTGCTTGAAGATGCTAAACTTCTTCCTTTATTTCTTATGGACGAACCTCAGTTCGTGACCTTTATTTGTGCAGAATTTTTCGAAAATGGGATTCCTACAACTGCTGCTATGTTGGATGTTAGAGGTGAACCAATCAGAGATCTAGAAACTGGAAAAGTGAAGTTTGAGGATGCTATCAAGTCAACAGTTTGTGGAAAGGAAGTTATCTTAACTGCCTCAAAGATAGCAGTTTTGGCTGGCCTTGAGAACTCCGGTGTCTCTGTGATCAAACCGGAGCTTCTAAGCAGTACAACTATGGAGTTGATTGGAGTTAATTATTCTCCACCAAGAATTCCTCGAAGAATGATTTTGGAGAAGTGATGGCCCATTTGTGTGATTTGGTTGATTCTGGGGTAATGTGCAAGAATGGGAATCACAACAACTTTACAAGTGAGCAATATGCCTACTGTGTGGCTATTCTCAAAGGGATGAAACTGCATTGGCCTAGGGTTGTAATGAAAGAGATGATCAACGCCTTAAACTGCCTATCTGCTGCTAGAACCACTGGGAAGTCCAAGATTAGGACTCATTGCAGGCTACTAACCAAGTTCCTATACCAAGATATTGACATATTCAAGTTCTCTATTGAAAACAAGGAGTATTGGTTAGATCCAGTGGAGAAGTCAATTTTTGGGTTATCAAAGTTTGATACTTTCAGAACCTCTCATGGATGGCGGTTTGCACAGGCAGTTTGGAATGAAGACCCTCTTCCTGAAGCCGAACGTGGACCTTTTCCTGAGGCTCGGCTTAACAAGTCTGGAAAACCGTACGCTGGTGCCATTGCTGATCAGGCCCATGCTACGATGTTAAGAAATAAAGGTCAGACTGCTACTCTGAATAGAATGGGATTAAGTCATTTGGCTCAAACCGCGGTACAGGCTGAGGGGGAGCAAGCGGCTGAGGGGGAGCCGGCAGCAAGGCCTAGACCTGCGGCTCAACCCAGGGAAACCGCTCCTTTAAGAAAAAGGAAAGGTGGTGTTAGAATTCCTCAAGTTATTACAAAGGCAGACCTAGCCAAACCTCCCTCTAAACCCTCATCCAAACCACTCTCTAAACCTTCATCATCTTCATCTTCATTCCCACCAATCAAACTTTCCCCTACCTTTTCAAAACCTCTTATTCTCGAACCTCAAATTAAACCTCTCTCTCCATTACATCAGAATGTGGAGAAATCCCTTAACTTTGCAATGGATGCCTCCTCTCAAAGCTGCCAAAGCCAAATCTATTCCAGAACTTATTCCTTTACCTCATCTTTTCCTTCCTATCTCCTCTCCTCCTAAACCTTTAACTTCTAAACCGTCATCTATTCAGTTCTCTGAAGAACAGTTGGCTGAGATTTATAAAGCCTTTCCCAACCTTAAACCTTCTACTCAAATCGATCCTGAGCAGACCGAAGAGTCTGAGGCTGCGGTTCAGTCTAAGCAGACCGCAGTGTCTGAGGCTGCGGCTGTGCCTGAGCAGACTGACATGTCTGAGGCAAATGAACCTGAGCAAGATGTTGAAATTCTTGAGGTTCAACCGCCAAAGAAAAGGAAGAAGTTGATCAAGAAATATGATCATGTAGAATACTGGCAGTCAAGACCTCCAGGTGCAGTGGACTTCTCTGAGGCATATGACAAGAAAGATCACTCACCTCTAGAAGGGTCATTTGCAAAGGAATTAAGAGAAAGGGCAGAAATGAGGAAAGCAGGCATAGACCCAATGTTGATTAAGGTTTCTCCTCCTATACTTAAACGAAAATTGAAGTTTGACTCACCAGAGCACACTCCATCTCTGGTTCAGTCATCTCCAGTTCAACCAGGATCCAGTCCTTCATATCCAGACTTACCGTATGCTGCAGCGGTTCTACCATCTCCGGTTCAGCCATCCTCTTCGGTTCAACCGCTATCTCCTTCGGCTCCTCCATCGGTTTCTTTCATAAAACCGAAGACAAGAAAAAGGAAGAGTGCTGCAGAACTGGCTTCCTATTTAAAGCGGTTCAAATTAGAGACTTCAAGGGAAAGAAGGGCTGGAGCTCGTGCCGCCGCCAAAGCCGAAGACAGATTTTTGAAGGCTGGCCGCCCCAACCCTTATGCAATTTTTCCCAAGGATGAAATGGAAGCAGTTGTTGATCAAATCATTCTCTCTGTTGCATAACAGATCATTGCTGAAACCGCCTATCAGGTTCTCTTGGATCCTTCTCTTGCCTCCCAATTCTTTCTATACTTTAACTATCATTGCATTCCAAACCTATACCACCTATTCATTGTTCCTTCACCTTCTATTTTCCTCCTTGATGATTTTATGCGTTATCCAGTTCCTACTCCTTCTCAAACCGACATTGTTCCTTATTCTTTTTCCCTTCCTTTTGACTCCATAGAAATTGAAACCGCACTTAGGATGTCTATGGGTCAATCATTAGATGAGGCCCATATTCTTTTGAAAGGCAAGGAAAAACTGCATTCATCCCCTTCCCATCATTCTGATGATGATGATGATGATGAACCTATGCCTGATTATACTCCTTCTGATGAGCCCCCTCCTTCATTTCAATCTTATCCAATTCTGCCTCTTCATGCCTCAACCGCTGATTTGATAGATGCGGTTAGACACATTTAGTTTCATCAGCAAGCCACCACTTCTCGGTTTGACACTCATCTCCTCACTATTCAGTCTGATCTTGATGCCATTATGGGGGAGAGAGTGAATGATATTTTTGAGATCAAAAAGATGTTAAAAGGAGTTCTGGAAAATCAAGTTGTACTTCAAGACATGGTCAAAACCAACCATGAGATCTACTCCCTAAAGCAGCAAGAAGTTGAAACCAGGATGGACTCTATAGAAGAAAAGCTTGACATTCTGGCTCAACATTCTTTTGATAGCACTGAGCACTTAATGCTTAGAACCGGCAGATTAGTCAGACAAACTGCTGCTATTAAAGACTAGAATCAACGAACGTACTGTGGTTCGGCTTCGTGCAGCAGATTTGGTTGTTGAAACCGCTCATGCCTCCGGTTCAGGAAATGTTGTTCCAACCGCCCCAGATCAAGCTGTTGTTGATAATCAAGCCACGCAGACAAATGTTAAAGAAAATGAAGAAGTGATAGCTCCTGCCGCCGGTGATGAAATAGACTAGATTTCATTTTCTTAGTCTTTTTTATTTCCTTATAATTCACTACATTGTAAGTTCAAAACCTTTATGATTGAATTATAATGAGAATGATTGCATAGCATTCTGTTTCAAAAACTTTGTTTATTCAAACTGCTTGTTTGTGAAACAATGCTTGCATTTTCAAAACCTCATGCACTACATTTCATCATGAAAATATTTTTAAGTGCATTTTGTTTTAAACATTCAGTTTAAACATGCATATCTGATTTTCAAAATCACATCATTTTATATGCATCTGAATGAATTTCTCTTCTATCTATTCCTTCTTTTTTTATTTTTTTGATAGATTAGAAATCTATGATCTAGCATAGTGTGTGCATTGACTTGGGACATGCAATTTCATGAAATTTATTTCGGACATGTTTTTTACCAGTACAATGTTTTGCTATTATCATAGTGTGGTAATGGCATCAATCAAATAGGGGGAGATTGTTAGGATTCATTGTTAGTACACCCACCTTAATTTGATTGATCCATGCCACGTATCTTTTTATGGACTTTAGGACCGCATGTAATGAAGTTTTACTTAAATTTTTAGATAAGTCCATTTCTAGATTTTTATTTGTCTAGGCTGAGTATAGTTCGGTTTTTCTCCTCGCGGTTTGGTGTCTCAAGCCGTCATCTTTGAGCTGTCAGCATGAAACCGCAGTATGTGGCTTTGATGAAACCGCACATCAAATTCATCCTTCAAACCGCTCCTATGCCTGATGGAACCGCATTGAAGTTATTGAAGAATTAAAGAAATGTCATTTATTCCTTAGACAAATATTCTCTTTTCAACCGTAAAGGAATATTTTATGTCTTGTCAAAATAACTCTAAGCTAAACTTGGAGTTACTGCAAGGAATGTCGGTCTTGTCCAAGAAATTTGAATTATTTACCGTTAGTCCTTTCTGCAACAAAGGACGGATGTGAGGTAGTGGTGCTACAACTACCTAGGACTACAAGACAAAATCAAGGACGACAATGACAGCTCAACCAATGGGAATTCGACAGCACTGTACCCTTCAATTTGATTCAAATCTTTCCCAACGGTCACAAGGGTGCATTGCCTATAAATAGCCTTCATTTCTCAACAATGAAGGTTGCTGAGCTTCAAGAGATTCATTCCCAAGTGTTCAAGTTTTCTTTGAAGATTCAAACCCAGATATTCATATCTTCAAACCATTTCCTTAGCAATCCCAGTTTTCTTCATCAAAGCTTCAAGCCTAACAACCTTTCATACTCAGCCTTTACACCGAAAGACTTCCATTTGCTCAACCATCATTTAGATACTTAGAGCATTTGATTTCTTTCCACACACACACCCGATTTATATGATCACATAGATTATATACTTCGAAAACACCGGTTGTTATTATAGCTTAGGTTAGACTTATTGTTTAGAGTTTAGATTCATCTTGTAAAACCTCCTCTAAATTAATACAAGTCTCATAGCTATTAGAAAATCCTAGACTAACCATCTAGGTAGAGCACGTACTTCATTTAAGAACGAACCTCTTCCATTTGTGTGTTTGATATTTATTTTCTGTCTTGTTATTTATCTTTCTTGTTTGTGGTCTTTAACTTGTCTCCATATACGAAATGACTTGAAAGATGAATTGTGTTTTCCTTTGAACTTTAAGTTTAACTATTCAGTTGCATCATAGTGTTTTCTCAACCTGAGTCAAACCGCCCAACTCTTTAACTATCCTATTTGGCCAAACCGCAAACTCCGCTGTGCATTTTATCAGTTCGGTTCTTGTGCTTTGAACCGCAGTTGGCCAAACTGATAAGTACTCGGTTGATTTTAAGGGTATTTTTGAAAAAGTTTTGGACCGCTATTCACCCCCCCTCTAGCGGTTCTATACCCTTGTTGCCCTCTGGGACCAACATAATCTTTAGCATAAAATAAATACAAATTCTCTTTTATTTCCTTTTGCAATTTCCCTTTTTATTTACATTGTAATTGTTAGCACTACTTAATAATTGAAGGACTTTTTACATTAGAACACCCTTAGTAGCAAGACCCGCGTAAGCGGGGCGGAGTGGGTGTTTATGTACTTCCCACTCCGTCACCTAACCCCGAAACCCTTCTCTTCCCGAATCTTTGGTTTCGTAACGTAATATAGTCTATTCTTTAGGTTTTCTTATGTTCCCTTAATAACATAGGTGGCGACTCTACAATCTAAAATCAGTTAGACATCCTAGGATCCTTCCACCGCTCTAGCCATGTAGTGGGCTTTCCCGGTGTATCTATAGTGGCGACTCCGCTGGGGACAATTTAAAGGGTTAAACTTGCGTTTCCGCTTTTGGTGTTCTTTTATTCTGCTTTCTGGGCATTCTGGTAAAAAGGGTTGGAAGCGCGTGCCTCTGGCCTTCTTGGCCTAAAACGCGCGCGTCCGACCCCAATTACCAGAATCGTCCGCCTTCCTTCTTATCCTTCCATTCCATTTTTCTGTGCTAACAATTCTGCAGGGGAAAGTTTTCTTATTTAGGGTCAAGGCAATCCCTTAAACCCACTGATTTGCAGGTTTTCACCCAAATGCGGGCGCCTCTGCCCCTCTTCCTCTAACGCGCGCGCCTCCTGAGTAGGTAGTCCAATGCGCGCGCTTCTGGGCACATTTCTAGAGCAGAACAGTGCACAGAAACAGAACAGTTTTGACAGTGTGTGGGCACCGGGCCTGCACATAACTTCTTTTACTTTCTGTTTATTTTATCGGTCACATGGGTGATTCGAAAGTTGTAAATATATGCTTATTTGTTTTTTCTTTTCTTTTGAATAAAATATATATATTTTGTCACTTGACTTGACCTCACACTACATGCACATATTCCTATGAATTGCTCATAATCGAGTCGCACAAGTTCATAACCCCAAACCCATCGAGGCCCGTCTAAGAGAGTCTCAAGCTCCACCCGACATTGACTCTCTCGAAGCGGTAAACCTCAACCCGTGGCGTAGTTCACGACTACATGTCGGGGGTGACCTTTAAGCCTCTCTTTAACCGAGCACAAGCCAACACAATTTTAGTCTAGGTTCTAACACTCCGTGACCAAGTCAGTTTTTGTATGTCGAGATTTCCCTAAACTAATGTCATTAAATCATACATGCCATTTCTAAAAGAAACAAGTGGTTATTATGGACGAAATAAAACTCCGTCCCCAAGTGATTATTATGGACGAAATAAAACTCCGTCCCCGCATGTATTCTTTATGACATTAATTTAGTTTAATCTCGTCACATGTAGGTATCACAAGCGTAGTGGAATCCGATGAGTATATGGGACCGTGAGAAGGTCTATATACTAGTGTGACGATTCCACTATTTTTTCTAAAAACCCTAAAAAGGAATCCGTCCTTCCAACTTTTGTAAATAATAATAAAAAAAAGAGTCATTTTTATTATGTGGTTGAGTCTTTTCTTGTTTGTGGGTTAAATTATTTTATTCAAGAGGTGTTTGTGGGGCCATCCTAAGATCAACCGTGTTCTTTTAATAGATCCAATGGCTTCCAACGGCAACAACAGCAATGGTGAGAATATTTCCGTGCACAACGAAAGGCTTTTCAACATAATTAGAGCCATGGGGGAACAAATGGATAGACTTGTTGAGGATGCCCACCGCAAGGACGATTTATGGCAAGCCCGTTTTGATCTCGAGAGGAGAATTCACGAGGAAGAAGTGTCCAAACTCAAGGCCCGTTTGCAAGAGCTCACCAACAACAAGGCAAAGTTCAATGGTAAAACATGCTCAAGTGGCCCGCCCCTCAAAAGTCAAAAAGGTGCCGCCAACAATCGAGTTTTCACTCCTCTCCTAAGAATGACCCAAGCCAAAGCATTTGAAGTTTTGGTAGAAAGTGGGAAGATCCGACCTTTGGAAAGGTACAAGCTGAAGGGGATACGTAAAAATCGTTCACATGATGAATGGTGCAACTACCATAAGCATAGCGGCTATACTACCGAAGGGTGCTTCGCTCTCCAAAACATCATTCAAGATTTGATTGACAATGGTGAATTTACTGTGGGTGAAGACCAACCGTTAGAGAGTGAAAACATGCAAGAACTCATCAAAGAAGAGGCTTGGTTTTGAAATGGGGCTTCAACAAGAGATCATGCTACAAGGAGGACTACAACAACAAGGACGACGACAACAATCTCCGTTTCTCGTTCTCTACATAGTAATAGGAATAAAAAAAAGAGTCAAAGTCCTCTTAAGTGTGTATTAAAGTTTTCTCTCGTTTCATGTTAAATTTTGAGTCATCAAATAAAAGTCGTTCTTGTCCTCATACACTCTTCCAAGTTGTTCAATCTAATTCTTGGCAAAATGATGAAAAGATGTCTAAACAAGTTTTAGAATGAAGTCCATCACTTGAACGCCTAGGGGCTAAACATCGTGATGAAGGCGACAACATCAACGACAAATCCAAGACATCAAGCGACAAAGAAAGGTGGAGAAACAACCATGGAAAAATCAAGCAATGTTTCAAAGGGGGATTAAAAAAAAAGAGGCTCGCTAGGTTGAAATCCTCAAATCAACCTAGGAAAAAGTTAGAGCAAAAAAAAAAAATCCCCCTCAATCAAAGAAGTGCACAAGATCAATATCATTTTCCAAGGACGAAGCGACATCAACAAAAATCACAGCGAAACAACAATTCCTCACAATAAAAGGAGTATCCACAAGAACTACGGTGACCTGAGCCTCTACACTGGAGGAACGTAGGCAACCCGTGGGTCTGGTATCATGCAAGAAATAAGATATGTTTAGCCCTAGTGCGTTATGGTGATTGGCCTTATCAGGGAATCGCGGGTCTTCCCCTTTCGCTTCATCACATGGAAATTCGGCTAAATGATCGGCAAAAACCCTTCCTAATATGGATTTGTGTGTGATGTAAGTGATATCATACCCCGCGAGCATAAAGTACCACTTGGCTATTCTAGAGGAGACATGCGACTTCTTGAAGATGTACTTCATTTTCGGGCAATCAGTTGTACAGGAAATGCTTCCATGTACGGCTTTAGTCTCTCAGCCACCCATACCAGTGTAGCACACGACTTTTCTAATGCAGAGTAATTCAATTCATCCCCTTGGAAGCGATGGCTGACAAAGTACACAACATTCTGTTTCTTCGAATCAGGTTGCCCTTGTGCTAGCATAGCCCCTAGCGTAGTGTCATTGACTGTAAGGTACAGGGTCAACGGTTTCCCTTTATGCGGTAGAACCAATACAGGAGGGTTGACCAAATACTCTTTGACCTTTCTGAAGGCTTCTTGGCACTCTCCAGTCCATTCTAAGGATGCATTCTTCTTGAGGAGTTTAAAGATGGGCTCGCACATCATCGTGAGTTGATTAATGAAACAACTAATGTACTAAAGGCGACCCATGAATCCCTTGACTTCTTTTTGCGTCTTAGGTGGAGGCATGTCAATGATGGCTGTGATTTTAGCGGGATCCACTTCTATACCACACTCGGTGACCATGTACCCAAGGACTTTTCCTTTCACTACCCCAAATGTGCACTTGGCCGGAATAAGTCTCATCTTGTAGTGTCTCAACCTTTCAATGAATTTCTGAGGTCGACGAAGTGCTTCCCATCGGAGCCTTTGGAGTGTATGACCATATCATCAATGTACACCTCCATCTCTTTATGTATCATGTCATGGAAAAGAGCTGTTACAGCTCTCTGAGTAGTGGCTCCGGCATTTTTGAGTTCGAATGGCATGACTGTACAACATAACATTCCCCAAGGTGTGGTGAACACTGTTTTGTGTTGGTCCTCCTCGGCCATGAGGATCTTGTTATACCCTGCGAACCCGTCTACGAATGAACGGACTTTATATTTTGCGGTATTGTCAATGAGCATGTCTATGTTGGGAAGAGGAGAATCATCTTTCGGAGATGCTCTGTTGAGGTCACAGAAATCAACACAGATGCGGACCTTTCCATTTTCCTTGTAAACCCGCACAGTATTAGCCAACCAGGTTGGATACTCTATCACTTTGATGAACCCAACACTCAGGAATTTTTCTATCTCTTATTTGACTTATACCGACCACTCGGGTTTAATTCTACGGAGTTTCTGCTTGACTGGCTTCGAATCGGGAAGCAGCGGTATCTTATGTTCAACAATCAAATTGGCTAGCCCCGGTATATCTTTGTAAGACCAAGCGAACACATCCACGAATTCTCGGAGAAGCGCTATGAGGGCTTGTCGGTCTTCCCCCTTGAAGAAACTGCCAATCTTGGTCTCTTTCAGATCATCGTCCGTCCCCAAATTAACTGTTTGCATTTCTTCAGCATCAATAGGACCATTTCCGCCACGACGACCTACTTGCTTATTAATTTCTTTTAAGATTTGTTCATTTTCTTGATCTATCTCGTCATATGACTCATTATTATCTAATTCGTTAGGGTTATTAGTTAATTCATCATTTATGACGCTAGCAATCTCAGGATACTCTGAAAGATCTATGTTTTCATTAAGAAAGTAGGGGAATACACGTTCCTCGATGGCATCCAAGTCCTCTTGGGTGAGCTCATCGGTAGCGGTATCTGACTCTAAGGTAAGAGTTACAAATTTTCTTTCCCTATGGGGATGGGGAGTACATCCTAACTCCCTGATCAGGAAATCTTCACTTGCTATGGGTCCCCCAGTTGTATACCAGTTCTGGATAGGCTCATCACAATTTTTGATGAGCTTAGTGTAGTATTGGTCCGGAGCGTCCCCCTTGTCTATTGCATTGATCTGAGTGTCCTCTAGCTTACAAAGGTTGAGAAATTGGCGCAGTAGGTCTTCTCCCAACACAAAGTCCCACTCACTATATGCTTCGGCCTTGGTACCCCCTAGTTCTCGAGGTAGCCACGAGAATTGCATCGGTTCTGTTTCAAGTGAGTACGGATCACAGTCACTGAAGATTTCAAAGCCCGGTTGGAGCTTCCCCCTATGGTCGATCCACGATTCAGGGAACATAAAGTATGGAAAATTTTCCCCCTCGCGCACAAAGTACCCGTTTAGCGTCTTTCGATAGGGCGGTGCTAGTGGTACTATGTATGAGGTCCAATCCCTTTCTTCCTTAGGGATGCCCTTATGTGGTGACACATACCCTAGACCATATTCTGGGGGGTATAGAACGACAGGTGGTGGTTCTTTTATCCCTTGTAAATGCTTTCCAAGTCCAAGACCGGGGAAGTACCCTTCTTTTAGCATCATGTTAAGTACTGGGTGTGTTCCGTACAATGGGATGGCTTTCGAGTAGTCATTTTTATTGTGTACTTCTACCATCTCTATACTACTTTGCTTTTGGAAAATACAAAAAAATGTGAGAAACTTAAAAGAAACTGACTATTACTAAAATTTGAAATTGATAGGAGGGCATGCTCTCACCCACAATGTTTCTTGGGTGAGTAGGATCCCTTAAAGAGCAAAAAACAACTAGTTTAAAGAGAAAGAAACGTCTAATCTATTAAAATAAAGCAAATAACTAGTCTATCTAATTTCTAACTAATGGAGCTGAAAAGGAGCGGTAGGCTTGGACCCTTCGTTCTTCAGTACGAGGCCGATTCCATTGCCTATTATTTGGAGAGTGCCTTGGTCGATAAGATCTTGGATCTTATCCCTCAAGTTATTGCATTTGTCGGTGTGGTGACCGCGGCACTGATGGTAGTAGCAATACAGGTGCAAGGCCTTTCCGGCCCCTTCATACTTGGGCTTGTATCCTTGCATCGGCGCTAGCTTGCCTTCCCTCTCAAGCTCACAGAACACTCTCCCAAGTCGAATTTGACTTAAATCTGTATAGACTCTTGGTGGTTTATGTTGGAGGTGCTTAGTGATGCCTTGATAGTGATTTGTCATGACGTCAAAATGATGGCGATGTTCAGCCTCCATTTGCTCCTTGAGGTCTTGGTAGAGCAGACTAAGGCAGTGTTTCACCTCTGCATTGATGGTTTCCTCTTGGATTTCTTCTAAGTCACGGGCTCTCTTGACTGCATGATCATACCACAACGTCATCTTGTCATACTCATCTTGTAACATCTCTAATTTGCTCTTATCAACCATTTCCTCAATGGCGGCCCACTCTTTCTCATTTTCTTCGTTGCGTTGCTTGACTCGGTCATCAACGCTTTGACTGTAGGCAACATATGAGGCATAGTCGAGTCCCCTAAAGAGGAGTTCTGAAACGACATTGATCTCCGGGGCTTTTCCATTGGGTAAGGCTTCTTTCCACCCCCCGACGGTTTCCATCTCAAAGCGGACACTTTGGGAAATTTCTCTGAGGGTCATTTCCTTTCGAGCCGGCATTTGTGTTGGGAGTGTGGAGCTACCTTGCTGATCGGACGGACCTAGAGTGCAGAAACTGTGTCAAATCCAGCTGGGGTCCCAACAAGTCGGCTTTTATGAGACAGGCTGACCAACACACCAGAATCACAGGGAAGGAGAGATGTCTCGTACGAGATATGGATGTCTCGTATGAGACATCTAACCTGACAGTCAGATTTACAGATTTAAACCCTATTGGTCGGACGTAATTTAATTTTAAGAGGTTACTACCTAGTTCATCCTGGAACAGTGGATTCTGTCACCCTAGAATATGAGCCCCTTGTTTTTCACCTGTATTGCACTCTCCCAAACGGACAATTCGGGCAAAGGTCCCATATTCTCATCAGAATCCACCATTCAATTAGCCAAACCTAAGTGATTCCGTAGTTGTTTCGCACTTTTTTAAACAACGCTTTTAATGCAATCAAACCTCATGAATTCTTGTAAGGGACAACCGAAAGGGACATTGCCAAACGTGGGGTCTTGATGGTGAGAGAGACTAGACTCGAATCATCGTAGAAAATTCTCATCTCAACCCTTTGTCTAACAATTTATACCGAAGGGACAATCGTCAACAATTCATGAAGGGAGGATTATAGATTGTAGAAAATGCGTTATCTTGGGCAAAGATTAAATCAACCCTAAGAATCGAACCGACCGGTCTCAAGGAGTGTCCTATTGACTAGTATGTATACATGAGGATGATGCAGGGCTTACGGCTAAGGCTCCCCATGAACACAGTCTAGGAGCGTGTCACGGAGTGGGTACACCATCTTTGGAGAGACCAGCAAGGGCCATTCGTTAGAATGGGGGTGCTGACCGACATCCGTCCTCCGATTGGGACCCGGGTTGAAGGGTATGTAGTGAAATTATTCTACATACGTGCACGTGTGTGAGAGTCAAGATCTAGGTGTCAGAGAGAAAATAGAGAGTTTTTTTTTTAAAGTAAAACAAAAACATGCAATGGCCGGGCCAAGTGGCTGCCTACGTTTCCCTCTTGTGGGGGAACTCAGGCCGTCGTAGTTCACACATAAAGCAAACGCAAGTAAAATAGAGAATAAATCAATTAGCCAGTACTCCTGCAAAACAGAGGTTAGCTTTATGATATATGGGGAGTTTCTTCGTCGTTAGGAAGGTCCTAAGACTCAGAAACAGAGAGGGGAGCAGATCTGGGACCCTGTATACGTGTTTGAACTGAATAAAATTCCTTTTTTCAAACCAGAGGACCAGATCAATCGGACAGAACTGAGATGTCTCGTACGAGACAACGATCCCTCGTATGAGGCATCCCAGTCTGGGAACAGATTACAGTACAGAATGAAAAAATTTAAGGATGATGACTATTTTTTCAACACAAGTCTAACCCTCTTATGATGATCATCCCCCAGCAGAGACGCCACTGTGAGCGCGCGCCCGTTCCGCCCCGTTTGCTTTGAGTTGTAAGGACTTGATTGTTGCTCGGTTGTTGTGAGTCTCCACCATGTTTAACGGAACACGGACCGTAAGATTCTTGGATTCGGGGGTTAAGTTATGGATTGGGAAGGTCAAGGAGCACCCAATCCACCCGATCTTGGATCGGTCTTGCTTACGAAATCATCATCATCATTATTAAGATTATGCATTCATGTACCAAAAGAAAGCAAACAAATAAATAATTTCTTATTTATTTGGGATGTCGGATCATATGCTTCGAGACCATCTTCATGAATTAGAGAGGCTCTAGGTTGATCCTTTAATGGAATCACACTACTTCAAAGACAAAGAAGAGGATGAGAAGGTAGAAAACAAGGAGTTTTACCTAAGCGTTCTTCGAGAATCCTATGGGTGGCCTTAACTAAAGGCCTTGATGATCTAATGAACTTGACTTGAATGGTGTTATGAAGGTTTAAATTTCGTGGGTGAGTGAGAGAGGCTGATTATGAGGACCTCTTTGATCAGATTTGGAGTGGTTTTAGGTGAATGACCATTCTAGAGGTTTTTTTGGTTCAAGAACCTCTATATTTATAGGAGTTCTTGACCTAGGGTTTTAGCCAAGGAGGTAAGTTTGGATGGGAATCAGAGACTTGATTTCTATGGAGGTATTTTTGGACTCTAGGATCGCCCATTAGGTTTTTCCCGGATTGCTTGAGTGTTTGCCAAGAAACGGGGTTGAGATCAACAAGGAAACTGACCAAAACCCGACTGTCAAGGGGGATGTCTCGTACGAGACATCAATGTCTCGTATGAGACATCTATGTGCTGGAATCGCATTTATGCCCTTGTGCAGAAGTTTTGATGTTCGTTTTGGTCCCTGACTAACGGAGTCAGTTAGAAACTTAACGAAACATGTCCAACTTAACGAGTTTCGACCCAAATCAAAGGCGAGACACAGAAGTAGTGTGATTATGAAAGAATGTTCAAAATGGGGCGTCTACACTTCCGCCTACGATTGATTTTAATGTGCCTTTTTGAAATGCCTTTTATGCCCTAACATTGAAAATGTGTATGTATTTATGTACGAAGGAGTCGTCCTAGTCTAGGTCGATTCATTTTGAACGTAACCGAAAATCGGTTTGGGTAGATTCTCGCTCGGTTTTGGAAATGATTTGAATCAAGTAGACAAGTAAGAACATTTAAGAGGGAGAGGGGAATATGTACAAATAATACAAGTATGCAAAAATGGGAACAAATCCCATGAAATAAAATGTCCAAAGCCAAGGTATGTCCTCCAAGTTCATGGACTGCTGTGGATCGTCATGAAATTGTACCTGTGGAAAACCTATCCAAAACAGATCTAAAACTTGTGATTCACTCCCAAGATGTTATAAAACATGTATGATTTTTTGTTGGATTTTTAGGTTATTCTTTCATGCTTAGATCATGGCAAGAACATTAATGTAAAATCAGCCTAGAACAGCAAAAGACAGCATATCAGATTTTGATGGTCAATTTACACTATTATAGCTTATGAATATGGAAAATCATAAAACGTGAAAGTTGAAGATAATGTATTAAAAATGATGTGTGCCAAGTTTCAAGTCTAGACGACAAGTTTTAATGCTTCAAAAATCCTCTGACATTTAGATGTCAGAATCTGGAAATATTAATCTAAGAGCAGACACTGGAATTAAAAAATGAAAAGTGTTAGAATATCCCACAGTTATTGGGATATCTCTTTGTAAATATTGTGATAATATTCTCGTACATATCTTAGCTATTGTATAGGGTTTAGTTTCCATAGATAAGTATAGATCCTAGAATTATGGCACAAGTAAATATCTTTTGTATTTTGTATTTATACCCATTGGAGATAATGAGAATGGCACGGATTCTATTCTTTCATGGTAATCAGAGACCTAGGTTTTAATCTCTTCCCCTGCGCCTAAGTCCCTGTGTCGTCTTTATTTTTTTTTTCTCGTCTTCTCCCTTTTCCGTCATCAACTATGCCTTCTGGTTCTTCTGGTTCTTTGTTTCACCCAGCTCTTACGGTGTCAAACATCAAGAACCATATCGCCATAGTTATTGATCTTGAACACATCCAGTATGCTACTTGGGCGGAGTTATTTAAGGTCCATGCTCGTGCGGTGAAGGTAATTCATCACATCATTCCTCCGAAGAAGGGAAAGATGAAGGAACCAACAATCGACGACGAGATTGAGATGTGGTCCACCCTTGATGCCACGGTTTTGAGGTGGATCTACACCACCATCTCAAATGATCTTCTTGAAACCATTCTCGAGCCCGACTGCACCGCTATGTCCGCTTGGAACCGGCTTGTTGATATATTCCAGGACAATAAGAACTCCAGGGCCGTAACTCTTAAACAAGAGTTCTCTCATACGGTCATGGAGTCCTTTCCCTCTGCATCCGCCTATTGTCAACATCTGAAATAACTATCTGATCAGTTGAAGAATGTTGGGTCCCCGGTTTCGAATGAACGGTTGGTATTGCAGATGGTAGCCGGGCTATCTGAGGCATATAATGGCGTGGGCATGTTACTTCGGCAGAGTAACCCGCTTCCACAATTCTATCAAGCTAGATCAATGGTTACTTTCGAGGAAGCTGGGCTTCAGAAAAAGGCTGCAACTACTTCTGCCCTCATGGTCCGTGAACTGGTTACCCCATCTCCTCCTGCTCCGGGTTCATTTGTGCATCCCAGTCCGACAGGTAGTGGCTCAAAAACTGCAGGTAAAGGCTCAGGCAAAGGACAGAAGAATAACAAGAACAGTGGTAAAGGTGGTCCTCGTGCAGGGTCTTCTTCTGGCAGCCGCACCACTGATCTAGCCCCTGCTTGGCAGTCTACTTGGAGTCCTAATGGGGCCCAGTCTTAGGGAGGTCCGTACTGGCCATGGCCCGTTCCATCGTGTCCTTATCCAGCCACACCGGCTAGTACCTAGCCAAGATCGGTTACAAACCCTAGACAGCCTTCTCCTGGAGTCTTAGGCCCACGTCCTCCACAGGCATATGCAGCTTCGGGTTCTACTGCTACAGACGTCGAGGCTGCGATGCACACTTTTGGAATGGCACCTCCTCCTCCGAACTGGTTCATGGATTCTGGTGCTACATCTCATGCAACCTCTTCATCAGGTACTCTTACGCCTTATTTCAATTTAAGCACTAAACATGGCATCATTGTTGGTAATGGTAAGTCGATTCCAATACATGGTTATGGTCACACATCGTTGAACCCTCCTCATCCTCTCTTCGTTCTTCGCAATGTTCTTCATGCCCCTCACATTGTTAAAAATTTAGTGTCTGTTCGAAAATTTACTTCTGATAATTCAGTCTCCGTTGAATTTGATCCGTTTGGTTTTTCTGTGAAGGATTTCCGGACGGGGAGGCACATTCTGAGATGTAACAGTCGTGATGATCTTTATCCTTTCTCTACCGGTCCCGCTGTTTCTGCGTCTTCGCCTTCAGTTTTTGTTGCTTCTTCTACTTTGTGGCACGAAAGGTTGGGTCATCCTGGCGCACCTATCATAGATTTTCTTAGGAAAAATAAAACGATAGATTGTAGGCCTTCATCTGGTTCACATATTTGTCATGCCTGTGCTTTGGGCAAACATGTAAAACTTCCTTTTGATTCGTCTCAATCTAAAACGTTGGTACCATTTGATATTATTCATAGTGATATTTGGACTTCTCCTGTGTTGAGCTCTTCAGGTCATCGCTATTATGTGTTATTTCTGGATGATTACTCTAAGTATCTCTGCTTATTTCCCATTGCAAATAAATCTAATGTTTATTCTACGTTTCTTTCGTTTCGTGCTTACATTCGTACTCGGTTTTAACGGGACATTAAAACTTTTCAATGTGATAATGGTCGTGAATTTGATAATACTCAATTTGCGAATTTTTGCAAAGTCAATGGTTTAGATTTTTGTCTCTCATGTCCCTACACTTCTCCTCAAAATGGGACGGCAGAACGAAAAATTCGAACCATCAATAACATGGTTCGTACCATGTTAGCTCATGCTTCCATTCCTCCTCGATTTTGGCATCATGCTGCTCTTTCCGCTACCTATCTTTTAAACATTCTTCCTCATAAGTCCTTATCATATGAGTCTCCTCTTAAAATTCTCTATGCTAAGGATCCCACTTATAATCATCTTCGTGTGTTCGGGTGTCTGTGTTATCCGTTGTTTCCCTCTACAACCATAAACAAACTTCAAGCCCGATCCACACCATGTGTCTTCTTGGGGTATCCGTCTAATCATCGAGGTTTTAAGTGTTACGATTTGTCCTCTCGCAAAATACTCATTAATCGTCATGTTCTGTTTGATGAACAACAATTTCCTTTTGCTTCTTTGACAAAATCGTCTCCATCTTCATATAATTTCCTCGATAATGGCCTGTCTCCTTATTTAGCACATCATTGGCTTCAATCCAGCCAAATCCTTCGGCCTGGTCCATCTCCTGTTCTTGACGTGGCCCAACAGCCGTCGGCCCAGACTGATCTTGATTAGTCTCTTCCTGACCCACCTACTCCTTTCTCTTGTGGGCCAGCCCAGTCTGATCCGATTCTATCTAACCCAAACAGCCCTCCGAGGTCTCCTTCTGGTCCCTCCGCCCCACCTCCTAGTGTCCAGTCCCCTCTCCCTTTGCGTCCTGGGCCCATTACAAGGAGTCAACGTGGGATTCATAAACCCAAAGTTCATTTCAATTTAAATGTTACTGCCCCTCCCTCTCCTATTCCCCGTTCTCCCATTTTAGCGTTGAATGATCATGATTGGAAACTTGCCTTGGTTGATGAGTTTAATGCTTTAATTGAAAAGAAGACGTGGGAGTTGGTGCCCCGTCCTCCTGATACTAATGGCATCCGTTCCATGTGGATTTTTACACATAAGTACAGGTCTGATGGGTCTTTCGAGAGGTATAAAGCTCGATTAGTTGGGGATGGGAAGACTCGGAGAATTGGCATTGATTGTGGTGAAATATTTAGCCCAGTGGTTAAACCAGCTACCAATCGCACGGTTCTGAGTATTTCCCTGTCTAAGGGTTGGGCTATTCACCAATTAGATGTGAAAAATGCTTTTTTGCATGGTGACCTTTAGGAGACAGTTTACATGCATCAGCCGGTCGGTTTTCGTGATAAGAGGTTTTCGGATCATGTTTGTTTACTACGTAAGTCATTATATGGGCTTAAACAGGCACCTCGGGCATGGTCTACACGATTTACTGATTTCGTGTCGACTATTGGGTTTGTTCGAAGTAAGTCGGATCACTCTCTTTTTGTCTTTCATCAAGGTGAGGCTATGGCTTATCTTCTCGTCTATGTCGACGATATAATCTTGACAGCCTCTTCTGACACTCTTCGTTGCTTCTTTATTGATCGTCTAAGTGCTGAGTTTGCTATGAAGGACTTGGGTCCTTTGAGTTACTTTCTCGGGATTGCGGTTTCTCGTCAGAATGGGAACCTTTTTCTCTCTCAACGAAAGTACGCCACTGAGATTGTAGAACGAGCTGGGATGTCGTCGTGTAAACCGTCTCTTACACCGGTTGACACAAAACCCAAGCTTGGAGTCTCTTCGGCCGGTCCTCTATTCTCGGACCCCTCTCTTTATCGTAGTTTGGCTGGTGCTTTGCAGTACCTCACGTTCACTCGGCCTGACATTCAGTACGCCGTCCAGCAGGTGTGTTTATTTATGCATGCCCCACATAATACGCATATGCAGGCTTTGAAGCGCATCATACGGTACATTCACGGCACACTTGAATATGGCCTTTATCTCTACCCATCAACCATCTCCTCTCTCATCTCCTACACAGATGAAGATTGGGCAGGTTGTCCAGATACGAGGCGGTCTACTTCGGGATATTGTGTCTTTCTTGGGGACAATCTGATTTCTTGGTCGGCCAAACGCCAGGCAGTGTTGTCTCGGTCAAGCGCTGAGGCTGAATATCGTGGGGTTGCCAATGTGGTGTCGGAGTCTTGTTGACTCCGTAATTTATTGCTTGAACTCAAGTGTCCGATCCATCGAGCTACTATTGTGTATTGCGATAATGTTAGTGCGGTTTATCTATCGACTAATCATGTTCAACATCAACGCACTAAACATATTGAGATGGACATCCACTTTGTTCGTGACAAGGTTGCCAAAGGTGAAGTCCACGTTTTCCATGTTCCGTCTCGACATCAGATTGCCGACATTTTCACTAAAGGGCTACCTTTGATATTATTTGATGATTTTCGGGACAGTCTGAATGTTCGTTCCCCTACCGTTTCGACTGTGGGGGAGTGTTAGAATATCCCACAGTTATTGGGATATCTCTTTGTAAATATTGTGATAATATTCTCGTACATATCTTAGCTATTGTATAGGGTTTAGTTTCCTTAGATAAGTATAGATCCTAGAATTATGGCACAAGTAAATATCTTTTGTATTTTGTATTTATACCCATTGGAGATAATGAGAATGGCACGGATTCTATTCTTTCAGAAAGAAGCCCTTCCTCAGGTCATAAAATTATTCCAAAAGCATGAACATTTTCATAAGTTTGTTAAGAAAAAACTTCATGTTTTGACTTTGACTTGAAGATCGAGTTTTGGTAGGGTTTTAGACTTAAGAACCCAGGTTGCCTATCCCTTGCGGAAATCAGACCAGTCACGTAGTTCAACGAATGGGACATTTAAGGGGCGCTCCGACCCAATGATATTTTTAGGGGGTATCTTGCACCCGTGTGAGGCTTTTAAGCGGCAGCTCACAACCCAAAATGAGATTTTTATTTTAGCGTGAGACATTTGAGAGGTGTCTCGACCTGAAATGATTTTGAAAACAATTTTAGAAAGGACCGAGTTCGGGGATTCCGAATGGACCGAAGTTAAAAACCCTTTTTGTGAAACGATTTTGAGGAGATCATGACATCTAGGGGGTTAGTCAGACTATAAGTCAACGATTTTGAAGGACTTATAAGGGGTTTGTCGGCCTATAAGTAAAAGATTTTGAAGGACTTTTAGGGGGTTCGTCGGCCTATAAGTCAAAGAGATTTGAAGGTTAGACCTTTGGGAGGTGTCTCGAGCCTAAAATGATTATTTGGAGGGTGAGACTTTTGAGAGGCGTCTCGAGCCTAAAACATTTTTTGAATGAGACTTTGAAGAGGCGTCTCGAGCCTAAAACATTTTTTAGATGAGACTTTAAGGAGGCATCTCGAGCCTAAAACATTTTTGGATGAGACTTTAAAGAGGCGTTCCGGGCCTAAAACATTTTTTAGATGAGACTTTTAAGGAGGCGTCTTGAGCCTAAAATATTTTTTAGAAGAGACTTTTAAGGAGGTGTCTCGGGCCTAAGGATATTTGAAGTTTTGAGGAAGGCGAGGTCTATGTTTTCTCAAGCCTAGCAGTTTAATTGCAAATAAAAGCAACAAAAATATAGCATGTGTATATTTCAAGGATACGCTGCAACTTGCTGTTAATGATTGGAGGATTGTTGCACGCTACTACTCTTGAGAGAAGCTTGAACCCTTGCCTTGAAGTTGCTGTGTGATGAGATTTTTTATTCTTCTTGTGCAAGACACAGTCGGATGCGCGGGGCTGTCTCGAGTTTCTACAAAATGTGTTGATTCGTGCAGGGTTGGACTTGCGGTGACAAGATGCCTTTACGACGTTATGATGCATGTGTGGTCGGGCTTGCAGTGATAAGCTCTATTTTATAACGTTTCGATGCGTATGTGGTCGCGCCTGAGGTAGCAGGCTCTCATTTGCAACGTTTCGATGCGTGTGTGGTCGCACATGAGGTGACAGGCTCTCCTTTGCAACGTTTCGATGCATGTGTAGTCGCGCCTGAGGTGACAAGCCGCCTACGTATCCCTTTCGGGAATCAGACCTCCGTAGTTCGAGTTTTTGTGAAAAACTCGAAAAAAAAACTCATTTTGATTGGATAAGATGTTGTTGGAGAGGATCTGATTCGGATGTAGCACGACTTTGGATTTGGGTACCTGCATAAGACTTTTACAAGCATACAGATATATCGTGATATTTATGTGCTCGAAAATGTCATACACGTGCAACAAGAGAATTCAAGATTAAGAGATTTGAAAGATAAAGAACGCATTCTCTTTCTTCGAATAGCTTTGATTTTGATGATCTTTAAATGTTTTTTTTTGACACACGAGCATTGCTCGTATTTCAAAATTCATTTGGAAAATATGAAAAAAGGTATATATGTGCAAAGAGGGAGAATCAAAGAAGAAAAGTTTTTTTTTTTTTTTTTTTGAGAGAGAGATGGAAGTTATTGCGAAGCGTTAGAGGAAAAGTCTAGCGTGAAGACTCAAAGATCGATTCCCGACACCCATCTGATCAAGTCTTCTCGATGATGCCTCTCGTGATGGAATGTCCGGATCATCCCCAGTTGTCGGCCATGGCAGCCCCAGCATGCCTCGTTGATAATGCTTCTGATGTTGGTCGTCGATTCTGTGCTTCAGTCCTTGATCTATCTACGCAAGTGTTAATTTGTATTGCTATTAATTTTGTTAATTTGAGTACGCATCATGATCAAGCAATGAATCTCCGTGTGTGTGTGAATACCAACTCTCCCTTTGTTTTCAAACTCGTTTTAGTTTATAAGGTCGAGTACACCAGTCATCCCTTATTTTATTGATTTTGCCCATTAAATAAGGCATTCCTAGAAAGCAAAATATGAGTACCATTTAGCAATTGATTCTTAACGCACAAAATGCACCCCCAAAATTTGGTCTTTGAAATTTCTCATGCACAAGATTATGATTAAATTAAAAGGGGTGAGAAAGCCCCTTGCTTCGGATTCGAGATTGGGACGGACCATAGCGGCAGGAAAGCTCTTCCTCCATAACGCTGCTGCATACCCAGAAATCTGGTTAAGCTAGGATAGCCCCTACCCGGCTAACCTACACGTCTGGAGGTGACACCAAAGTAGGATGAACATAAGGGGGGAGTTGGCCTTCACTTCGGTTTTCAAGCTTGGAACGGACCATCGCGGCGGGAAAGCTCTTCCTCCATAACGCTGCTGCGTACCCAGGAACCTAGTTAAGCTAGGATAGCCCCTACCCGGCTAACCTACACGTCTGGAAGTGACCAAATCAACTTTGTAACTAGAAATGACCAGCGGTGCCAACACATAAATATAAACTTCAGGTATCTAAAGGGTACCCATATTTTAAGTTTTGAAATGCTTTATTTGTAAACAAATCCAATAACTCAAGGGATGACATCGTACTATGGACTCGATAAATTAAATAAAAAATTATCGACTATGGGGATTTTCAGTATGAGTGCATTTTTTGGGAGGTTCACGATTTGATCACGATACTTAGGCAAATTACTAAGATTAACCTAACACGCATTAAGACCAAGATAGATAAGTCAAGGCACATGATGGTCTTTCGGTTGCGGAAGCCCCAGCATTTGGCGATCCTCGGTTGCGGAAGATCCGGCGTTTGAATGACAAGCCCCTGCATTTGCTCGGAGAGTAACCGGAGTATAGCTTTATCAAAGCGGTGATTGGAATTGATCTCGAATGTCACGCTAGAAAAAGATGAGATTCTCCCTCTACGAAAATTGATTGAAAGAAAAGTGTTTTGGATTTGAAATAGAACAAGATTTTATGTACAAAAGAATGATATTTTAAGACATGAATAAGCAAAGAAATGATTTTATTTTGATTTGAAAATTTGAAACGCAAGCAACGCAGAAAATCCTATGGAAGCCGGACAGGCACATCGCTTAGTTTTGACACCTTATCTTTGATTAAGTCCTGGAACAGTGGATTCCTTCTCGCGAGTATAGGACCAACATTTTTCACCTGTACTATTGGCCGTCATAAGCCCCTAGCGAAGGGCCTATACCCTTTCGGGGATCCACCATTCTCGTTACGGTCTAAGTGTGAGTCTTTGACAATTTCGAGTCGATCCTAGACATCCCATTTGAATATCCAAATTTTGAAATCATTTTATGATTTTGGGAAGTGAATAGGATTGACCGGAAATTGACTCGAACAAGAACCGGATTAAAGTCGAGGACGTGTAAATTTTCAAAAACAAGGTCTCAGATGCGGCTTTTGAGATATCTGACTGGCATGAAGGCTTAACCTCTTAACCACGGTAGTGAGACGCGGCCTCGAGTCGGGAAAGGCAACCGCGGGTATCAATTCGAGGGAGCAAGAGATCCCCGTCACCCTCGGGCTCCAAGTCCCCAAAGGTTTGTACGGTAACGGATGACGTTATAAGTTCGCAATCGTGATTGTGTGTGAGGTATCTATTTTTTTTGAAAAATGATTTTGAAAGAGAAAGAATAAAGCACATTTATTTTATTTTTTGTTTTTGTTTTTGTTTTTGTTTTTGTTTTTGTTTTTGTTTTTGTTTTTGTTTTTGTTTTTGTTTTCTTTTATTTGCGCATAAATAAATAAAAGGGAAGAAAGAAAACCTGCAAAGAAAAAATGATAAGGCACATATATGAATAAGGCAAGAAAACACATAATGGCGGAAGCATACAAATTGAGTCTAGCCCACTTTTTTGAAAATGTCCCCAGCAGAGTCGCAACTGTGAGAGCCCGCGTGCGAACCTTTAGAATGATCCGTATGAAGCACGGCTTGAATCCGCTCGGCTTCTCACACGATGGTTACCCTCCTTTGGTTTTGAAAATCAAAGAGTTGCCACCTCATTTTATTTGGGAAAATAGAAATAAAACCCTTTTTGATTTTGAAGTGGGTTCGGAGGCTAAGTTACGAGTAGAGAAGGTGATTAGCAGCACTCCATTCGCCCTTACGGTCTCTAGCATGCTTCCGCCTACGATTGATTTTAATGTGCCTTTTTGAAATGCCTTTTATGCCCTAACATTGAAAAGTGTATGTATTTATGTACGAATGAGTCGTCCTAGTCTAGGTCGATTCATTTTGAACGCAATCGAGAATCGGTTTGAGTGGATTCTCGATTGGTTTTGGAAATGATTTGAATCAAGTAGACAAGTAAGAACATTTAATAGGGAGAGGGGAATATGTACAAATAATACAAGTATGCAAAAATGGGAACAAATCCCATGAAATAAAATGTCCAAAGCCAAGGTATGTCCTCCAAGTTCATGGACTGCTGTGGATCGTCATAAATTGTACCTATGTAAAACCTATCCAAAACAGATCTAAAACTTAAGATTTACTCCCAAGATGTTAGAGAACATGTATGATTTTTTTTTTGGATTTTTAGGTTATTATTTCATGCTTAGATCATGCCAAGAACATTAATGTAAAATCAGCCCAGAACAGCAAAAGACAGTATATCAAATTTTGATGGTCAATTTACACTATCATAGCTTATGAATATGGAAAATCATAAAACACTAAAGTTGAAGATCATATATTAAAAATTATGTGTGCCAAGTTTCAAGTCCAGAAGACAAGGTTTAATGCTTCAAAAAGCTTCTGACATTTAGATATCAGAATCTGGAAATATTAATCTGAGAGCAGACACTTGAATTAAAAAATGGAAAGAAGCCCTTCCTCATGTCATAAAATTATTACAAAAGCATGAACATTTTAATAAGTTTGTTAAGAACAAATTTCATGTTTTGACTTTGACTTGAAGATCGAGTTTTGGTAGGGTTTAAAAGTGCAGCAAGCAAGACAGCACACTTGAGCTACATAAATGCCTACTAAAACATGACCCAAACATGGAATATGACCACGAAACCTGGCATGAATCATATTCAATATGTAATGAACAACTTTTATGTTTTGAGCTAAGTCTAGAAATGAAGTTATGATAGAGAAAAAGCACATGAAAAGACTTGGTAAAACAGAACATGCTGGACAGATTGTTCATGGCATGAAGATAGGTATTAAAACATGGCTTAAACTCAGATCAAACCCATGAAACTTGGGGAACTTGTTTATTAACATGTTATTAACATTATTGAGTATCTATTTATGAATAAAAATGAAAAAATGAGGATAAACATGAAAGAACAAGAAGAGGGCAGATTATACACATGCTGAGTAAATAGGCCTGGCAATTGAGTGGGTTGGGTCGGGTTAAGGCGGGTTAGCGGGTTGGGGCGGGTCCAACCCATCACAACCCGTTTAATTTAACGGGTTAAATGGTTCGGGTAGTAAACGGGTCGGGTTGACCCGTTAAGTATGAAAAAAATCCCCTCTATTGTCCTGGAAACACTGCTTTGCCCGAAAATTAGTTGATGGGTTCAAAATTTTATTTTTTTATATTTTTAATTATTTTATATTGCTGAATTAATTGTGACCCTTTGATGTAACCCTGTCTCCTCATGACCGCTGGATTAATTTAAAGAAACCCTACTTACCTTATATCAAGATCACTTGCCTATTTCTAAATCTGCGCCTCCACACCTAGCGCGCGCTCTCTCTCTCTCTCTCTCTCTCTCACACACACACATCTTCTTCCTTTTTTCCGCTGCACAACCTTAAGGTGTTGCCGTCGACGCTGCCGTTCTCGTCATCGATGTCGCCGGTTCCAACGGATCACGCCACAACCGCCACCACTTCAATTGCTCTGGCCTTAGACGCTGCGACGACCACCACGACTTCAACGGATATTGACACCGATGCCGCCACCACCACCACTTATTCATCGCCGCCTCTTCCCTCTTCATCGCCGGCCATGGGCTACCTCACATGGTGATCGAGCCTTCTCTTTCTTCCCCTCGCTCGTCCGTCTGACCGTCTTCCTCTTCTCTCTTGCTCAGTTTTCTGCAATTGTATGAGATTTGAAAATGTAATCTTAGTTTGATCTTATTTTTTCTGGAATCTGATTCTTAGTAATGTATTTGCTGATTTTTTTATTTATTTTTTTTATATTTCAATATGCAATCGGTTTGAAAAGGAAGAAGCAGGTTCGTACTAGAAATTGAACGAAGTCAGATTTATCTCATGCTATGTTCCGGCGGGTTGAGACGGGTTAATGGGTTGACCTGCTTTAACCCGTTAATTTTCACGGGTTAAAATGGGTAACATGTTTAAACCCATTTAAATTAATGGGTTGGGTCGGGTTGGGTAATTAACGAGTTGGGTCAGACGAGTTTTCGGGTAACGGGTAAAAATTGCCAGGTCTATGAGTAAATAAGCCATATCATGCTTGGATTTGAAGTTTAAAACTTAAGATTAACACCAAAATGAACCTAAAACACATATATACATGCTAGGACTAAAGTTTTAACATTTAGAATACATAAAACATCATTATTCACAAAGCTAAACAAGATTACATAGATAGCAAGGGAGATCTAGTCACTAGTTGACTAGATTCCCAACCAACTCATACAAACTCTACATTTCTCAAATCTATAATTTACAAAAGAAATCCTTACCTAGATTAAGGGGGTGTGGTTTGCTTCCTTTGTCTCCAAGGGAAGACTTTTTTTGTTGTTTAAGTTTGAGAGTTGGAATGCTTGAAGATTGCTTGAGTTTTAGTCAGGATTGTGTTTGGTTTGGTTGTTTTGGTGGTGGTTTGGTGGTGGCCGAATGGTGGGCTTGTGGTAGTGGTTTGGTGGTTTTTGGTGGGGCTATGAAGGTGTGAGAGAGAGGGTTTTGGACTGAATGTGGTTGGGAGAGTTTGTGGTTAGGAGAGTTGTGAAGTGTGGTGAAGGCTATCTTTAGGGGAGTTTTAGAGGGAGGAGGGAGGTGATTTTTTTCACCAAACTACCCCTAAGGTAAGGGTAGAGGAGGGGGGAGACGGATATGGTGATAGGTGATGGAGGCTTGGTGAAGAAGATGGAGAAAATGGGGGAAGATCGTGATGAATAGGTTGAAAAACTGAAAAAACTGTGAATAGTGGATGCACGGCCGTGCACTTTATAACGCACGGCCGTGCGCCTTCCTTGTGCCCAATTCTTGATTTTTTATTCTTTTTCTCCTTGACCAATCACATGAAGCCAAGTGGAACCTTGGGCTGGTCCAGGCGTGTCCTTGTGCACATTTGTTCCAGCTCCGGCTTTCCGCTCCGCAACTGCTCCGTCGTGCACGCTCCGGTGTCCCGGTTGCCCGCGAGCCCAACAGGAAAGTTGCTCGGTATATTTTTCTGGTTCCGCCAGTATATATAAAATATGTTAATAAGTAAGGAATAGCATAAACAATATTTTAAATGCACGAGATGATCGGTAAAAGTCTTTTTTAGTAGTGCGGGACCCGGTGAGGGGTCCCGGCACGCGATTTTTCGTGGATAGACTTTTTTACTCGGTTTTAAGCCCTGATTATGAATCCGGACTCGGTTTTTGCATCCGATGCACCGATAAGGCATTCGATAGCTTTGAACGGCCAAATCTGGGGGTTTAGGTCGATTATCGCGTTTAGACCAATTAAATGGTAGGTTTTAGGGATGGCCAAACCGGACCGGAACCGGAAAACCGGAACCGGACCGGAAAAGCCCGAAACCGGAGCAAACCGGGGAAGAAACCGGAACCGGACGAACCGGAACCGCAAGGCATGCGGGCCGGTTCAGGGTCACATATATGCCGAACCGGACCGGAACCGGAACCGGAACCGTACCGAAAATCCCTTATTTTTCAATAATTTTACCGGAACCGTACCGGAACCGGACCGAACCGGAACCGTATTGTGCCAAACCGGAACCGGAACTGGGGTAAGTGCGGGCCGGTTAAGGGTCACCCATTTGACGAACCGGAACCGGTGGTTCCGAACCGGAACCGGGCCCGGAACCGGTTTTGGCCATCCCTAGTAGGTTTTAGGGGGTGCGAGATCGGGGTGTCTACAGCTGCATCTCCCGCGAAGTTCTTGAAGCCTCTATTGAAATTAACAAGCAGTTGGATACTTTCAAGGGTGACCTGACCCATGAGCTGAAAAAGATCAAATTCAGCATGGAGAAAGAAGTTGTCACTATGATTAAAGCATCTCTTGAAGCTCTCACTGAAAATCAAGCCAAAAATCTTGAAACCATCAAAGTTGTATTTGGAACTCTCAAGTCTCCTTTGGAATATCAAGGATCGAGGATTGAGGATCTCACCAACACCGTGGTTGGATCGTTTCAGTTCATTGAAAGAAAGTTAGATAATCTTGATGAATCTGTTCATAGAGTTGCTGGAATGGCAGGTACTGAAGGCGCAACCCTAGTTGCTGACCTTGGTCACGGCAACATTCATTCTCAAGGTGAAAATGATGAAGGCAACAGCATCGATTACCCGACCGTGAATAGCTTTGACTATCTACTAGTCAACAGGCTGCCTACCGCAATATTGCTTGCCGCAATATTGCCTGCTGTAATCTTTGCCTACCTAGTCGTTTTAACTTAAAAACCAACTCTACCTCGTTTTTATCGAAAAATTTTGATGTGTATTTTACTATTGAACTAGTGGTTTTACTTGACCGCAAAATTCAAGAAGTAAGCGTAAGGTTGAATTTTGAAAAAGGGTTGATAATTTTTAAGTAGGCTATTCACCCCCCCCTCTAGCCTCCTTTTCATACCCTTGTTGTGTCTTTGGGACCAACACCATCCACTAGAGAGACCTTCTGTACAGTGACTGTACCTCTCTTGATGGTACCACGATCGGTGATTTTTTCTTTGCCATTATCACCGAAAACCACTAGGGGACCTGATGCTTCTTCAATGTCGGCAAGGAGATCTGCATATCCAGTCATGTGTTTTGAATAGCCATTGTCTAGTATCCATAAATCTTTGCTTGCACCAGTTGAGGTCATAAAGCATTTCTGAAATAAAACAGTAAGCTTATGGTCCCCCTTATTCTTGGGTCCGAGGGCTAGTTCCTCTTTAGCAACCATATCTGGCCACCACTGGAGGGTGTAACCTCAGTGGGTCCAGATAGGTGCTTCAAGAGGTATTCATGAGCCTTGTGACCATAATCAAAACAATTAGAACATCTCACTTGATTGATAGGCTAAGGAGTCGGCATAACGTTATCCTGTGTAGTCAGTGTATCGGCAGAAGTTGAGGATTGAGCCGACACAAACTTAGTGAGTTTAAAGGTGCTGATGTTACTTTTCTTTCCATTTTGTTTTCCTTTGGCATTAGCCTTTTGAGGTACTTATCCATTGGAGTCAGAGGATGTTAGACTAGCAGCACTAGCTCTGCTGATGTATTCACCAAGAATACCTTGATCGGCAGACTCGGTGTTAGCAACTTTAACTTGCTTTTGTTTGTACTTATCTTTCCTTTTGTTCTGGTTCTTAGGATACTTCATTGCCACGGCATTATATACCGGCTTGGTATCCACATGCACTGAGTTAACAAAATTACATTCAACTTTCTCATCCTTTTTCTCGATGGCACAAGTTTCAGTAGAGCTACTGCTACTGGAATCAAATCCTAACCCAGATTGATCCTTATATGAAATTTGGGTCGAAAGGATTGTTTCAACAACAACTCTAGATTTTGTGGAATCAACTATCCTTGAAAGATGATTTTTTCTTTTCACAAGATCTTCGATTTGAGCTACCAATACTATTACTTGGCTTTTGAGATCCAGGTTTTCTTTTTTTAGATGAACAGACTCAAGATCTTGTCCTTAGAGAACTTTGAGTTCAGACATAAGCGAGTTATTCTCAGTAGAAATTCTATTGAAATCAGCAGCCATCACTTTATGAACGCTACTCAGCTTATCATAATCAATAAAAAGTTCATCCATTGTCTCTACCATATCAGCCTTGGATAACTCAGGAAGAGGATTAGCTGACTGTTTAACGGCAGAAGGGATCATTGATTCTGGAGAGAAGTCAGGTAGGGAAGAGATGGGCTTGGATAGGCTTTTGGTAGTACTTGGGTGTTCAGTGAATGAAAATTTTCTTGTCATCGGTAGAGGTTTTGGGTTGGCAGCAAGGAAGTGAGAAGAATTTCACTGGCCATAGAGTGAGGTTCCCACTTGATGAACCTTGTATCCTCTTGGGTTTTCAGTCTTGACACTTATTTCTTTGAAGTGTGGTTGAGGTCTTCCAGTTGTTTCTTCTTTAACTGGAGTTCTGGGAGGTGATGGATCTCGGTAGATTGGAGTTGGTAATGATGAGGTATCGGCATCTTCCAAGTCTAGGGCAACAAAACTTACATCAACATCATCTTCTTCATTGGCATCTTCTTCTGAGTCAGTTTCACACCAAACCGGCAAGGCCTTTTCTGTGCTTTCGTCGGCAACAAAGCTTCGAGATTTAGGATGTCTCTTGTTTACTGACTTCCTCACATACTCATATTTTGGTTGAGGACATTATGAATCAAAGTGACCAGGCTTTCTGCAGTTGAAACAGATAAGGTCACCTTTGTTGTTCTTTCCATCGGTATCACTGGTAGTGGGCTTGTTGTAGCTTGCAGGTTTTTGAAATGGTAGTGTGAAGGATTTTTGTTGCTGATAGTTTCCTTTCTGCATATTTTTGAAATCTTTAAACCTTTTGTAGTTTCTGGAAAAAGCGGCAAACTCGTCTTCTTCCATCGGTTGATCTGAGGTTATTTCTGAGATTTTGGAGCTGCAGGGGATTTGATGGGAATCGACAGGAGGGAATTTGTTTAAAGGGAAGGCTAACTGGGACTGAGCTGATAGAGACAAGTTTTTAAAATTTTTATTGAGAACGTTAAGTTTTTGCAGTTCTCTCTCATACAGAAATAGACTAGATACAAGATTCTGAATAGAAGTCTTGTTTAAGTCTCTCACTTCTCTAATAGCAGTGACCTTAGTATGATACTCATTTCCCAAAGAACTTAGAAAATGAATATTCAGGTCTTTCATAGTATACACCTTACCTAAGGAAGCACATAAATTACTTACCTCGCAGAATCTGTCGTAGGCGCTCCTCAGTGATTCACCATCTTGTTTATTGAAGGCTTCAATCTCAGCAATGCAATCGTAGAGTCTGTTGTCCTTCACCTGCTCATCTCCTTCAAAGTAAGCAAGGAGTTTATTCCAGCATTCTTGAGCTGTGGGGCACAAGTCAATTAGTTTGTATTGCTTGTCATCCAATCCACATGAGATGATGTGGCACGCCTTTCCATCTAGGGCAGCAGAAAGTTTGTCATCTTTAGTCCATCCCTCTCTTGGTTTTTCAACCAGAGTTTCTTCAATTTGAATTTTAGTTTCTTGTTCAGTGTCACGATCTGCATGTTGTGTCAGCGGAGTGGAGGGGATCGGTCGGTAGGTGGTTGAGACCTTTAAAGGAATGATTGGACCACCTTCTATGACTTTCATCAACCGGTCATCGATTGAGTTCATATACATTATCATACGAGATTTCCAGACACCAAACTCATTAACGTTCAACAACGGAATTGTAGTGATGTTGAACAACTGCATGATTTTTCCTGCCATGGTATCGGCAAACAAGCTGCAAAGCTTGGAAATTTATTTCAAAATTCCAAGCTCTGATACGAATTGTTAGGCCCAATTGGTAAGAAAATAGGCTAGAGGGGGGGGGTGAATAGCCTAATAAAACTTTTTCAAGAGAAACACTTTAAAATGCAAAGTCACTAATCGGCAAGCAAACTATTATCAGCAAGCGCATCGGAGAAGATGTGACTAGGTTTGACTCACACAAAATAAGTAAGAAAGGTTTTGAGAGCTAGGTTTAACACAAAGTGATTTCTTAAAATTTCAATGCAGTTTAAAGAGATTGGTCAATGGAAATTACAATGAATCAGTGAACAAAATAATGACTTTCCGGTGATAGAGTTCCAACCAACAAAGACAGAATAGTAAAATAGCAATCACAAGAGACACAAAGATTTAGAGAGGTTCACAGTGTAAAAACTGCTACGCCCTCTACCAAGTTTGGTCAGAACTTGGATTTGGGTTAAGTGCACTATCAGTTCTCCCTAGTCTATTACAAGCATGGCTTTGCCGGTTACAAAGACCTAAACTCTAGGGATCACTAATGGATCGTGATACAAATACTGACCAAGTGTATTTGAGCGGCAAGTCCAAATGGATCTTATCTCACTCAGGTGTGTGTGTTGAAACTCAATCAATGTATTTCATAAATGATCTAATTTGGGAATACTAACAATATTGATGAGTATGTGCACAGGTTTATGTCCTAATAAATGTCTAATGATTTCTGGACATGGAATGTTTGAGCTTCAGTGAATGCTTCAAACAATTCAACTCTCTTTAATGCACCACCCTTCTTTAATGCTCTGAGTCTTTTATTTATAGTTGAAGTGAATGACTAGAGTCTTGAGATGAATATTTGTAAATTTGAATTTCCAGCTGGTTAGTTGAGGTGCATTAAATGCGCAATCTTCAGCATTTATGACGGAGATATGCCGTGCACGCATACTACTAAAATTTGATGGGTAAAGACCCATTTGTCTCAACCGGTTACCTTCAAAAAGTAAGAGACAAAGTAGAGCTAGAAGTAGCTTTGTGTCAGACAGGCGCAGACAACATAGTAGTGACAGTTTAACTACTTACAGTAAGCTCGTACAAAAGCAATTGGTAAAGTCAATCAAAGGTAGAGAACGATGTAACCTGGAGATATTCATATGAAGAGTATCTTGAGTTGACTACCAGTAAGCTTCAGTTTGTCCTTGCTGATTGTAGGGTTACCGATGAAGCTGTTGTATATTGGATATCTCCCTTATCGGCAACTTGGTTTGCTATCTGCCGATTTGTTTTCTGATGCCCTCAAGCTAGTTTACCTTGGATTGAAGAGTTGAGTTCCACCTGTACTTAGCACAAAGGACCCTAAAGGTACCAGAAAGGTTCTAATGAAAATTGGGGACCCTAAGTGACTAATGTGATTTGGATTAAGCAATTTTAGGTCCTATACATATATTTGAACAACAGTGATGATTTCAAGTATGGGAAGGAAAGAGGGTGAGTGATTGTACCATGGAATTTGCGTTTGGGTTTGAATGGAAAAGGAGTCAAAGAAAGAAAGAGAGAGACATGAGGCGGCTGCAATGTTAGGGTTTGTTAGATTGTACTTATTTCTAGCTTGTTTATATGGTAATATATGTAATTAAGGGAACAAGAAGGGGTATTATAGTTAGTAAAATGTATGATTTCTAGCTTAGATATATGGTAATATATGTAATTAAGGGAAGAATAAGAGGTACTCCCTCCGTCCCGGAGTAAGAGTCTCACCCCTCATTTGCACGCTTATTAATAAATATTGGATGTGATGTAAATGTTGTCAGTGTAAAAGTAAAGTATGAGAGAGAATGAGTGGGAGAGAATAGTGAATTGATTGGTGTTGTGAGTATAAAAGTAAAATATGAGAGAGAATGAGTGGGGTGAATAGTAAAGATTCTTTGCCATTTTAAGAATGAGACTCTTACTCTGGGACGGACCAAAAAGGAAAATGAGACTCTTACTCTGGGACAGAGGGAGTATTATAGTTGGTAAATGGTGTAAATCTTTTCTTTTATCATGCGGGTCGGGCCAGGTCGGGTATCCGCGGGTCACAATGATTTACCGAACCCGGCGGGTTTTAGAAACTGCTTATCATACCTGCCCTGAACGGGCCGGATCAGTGCCGGGTTCGGATCGGGTTCGGTTGGATTGCCATCCCTACCGAGGAATGGACGAGGGTATTTTGGAAATGGGTTAATTACAATTTGGTTCCTGACATTTCCTAAAATTTGCAATGTTGATGCTGTCATTTTAATTTCGCCAATTAGTATATTTACTTTGTCATTTTATTGCAATCCGACTACAAATCTAACTGGGTGTTACTTTTCTATCTGGTTTTATGTCATGTGACTTGCACAAGACGTTTAAAGGGACGTTTTAAGATGTTTTTGGAGTTACATATAACCGATTGATATGATTCTTTTTTTTAAATCGAAACTAATATTTAAATCTACAACATTTTTTTTATTTTTTTTGTTTGAATTAATTAAATTATCTTAATTTGTAATATAATAAATGAAAATATTTTAAAATAAGAGAATATGTGAAAATAATCTGAAAAATTACTACTTTCCACCATGCTATATCTTTTTTCCTCTCTTTTACTTTCCACCACCACTCTGCCACCTTCCTGAATCACTCTTACACATACACCCTTCCCCTAATTCATCCTCCTCTTCCTCTCCTTTTTTACTCTATACAATATTATCATGAAATGATTCTCCACATGCAACATTTACTTCATATAAAACATATTTGAGGTTAATTTCTTTTTTAGATTTTTTTTTTCATGCAGCTTCTATTTTTTTTATTTTATATTAAAATTTAATTTAAAATAATCTGGTAAACAAAAAAATTGCCCAAAAAATAAATGTTGTATATTTAAATATTAGCTTCAATTAAAAAAAAGAATAATACCAATCGGATATGTGTAACTCCAAAAACATCTTAAAACCTCCCTTAAAACTAGGGGTGTCAGTGGTTCGGTCCAAACCGCGGTTTGGGACCGAACCGAACTAAACCATACGGTTTGGTTCGGTTTTTAAGCACAAGTAGTTCGGTTTGGTCTCAAAAATTGCTAAACCGCGTGGTTCGGTTGGTTTGTAGTCTGACCCCTCCAGACCAAACCAGACCGAACCAAACCAAACCAAACCGTCAGACCGAACCGCCAGACCGAACCACCAGACCAAACCGCCAGACTACATATATTAGTCATATATTTGTATGTTAAGTAACATTCACCTTTAAATTATTAAAATAATTTACATTACATTACATCATTCTTAACTCTCGTTTTGCATCTTATTCAATATTCATTTCATCGAATGTTATATTCATTGAGGCACATAGTTAACAATGTTCTGTAGTGTATTCACTTCCTTCGGCTTCTTTATTCGTTTGATATTTTCATTCTTCTGAATTTTCTCTTTTAAACAGAGTGTAAACCATAATTTGAATCGTGATATGAACCTCGGTGTGAATGGTTTTGAACCACGATCTAAACCATACTCTAGACCACGGTCTGAACCACGGTCTAAACCGCAGTCTGGACCACATTACTGAACCGCGGTCTGAACCAAACCGAACCAAACCATGGCGGTTTGGTTTGGTTCGGTTTGAAATTTTTCGTGGTTCGGTTCGGTTTGGAATTTTCCCAAACCGATGACTAGTGGTTTGGTCTCTAAAACGGCCGAGACCGAACCAAACCGAACCATTTACACCCCTACTTAAAACGTCATGTGCTAGTCACATGACATAAAATCTGTTAAAAAACTAACATCCAGTTACTTTTATAGTCAGATTGCAACAAAAAGACAAAGTGGATGTACCAATTGGCGAAATTGAAATGACAGCATCAACATTGCGAATTTTGGGAAATGTCAGGAACCAAATTGCAATTACCCCTTTTGGATTATTTTTGGCAGGTGTATTTAGTAAGTTGCGGGTGGTAATAGCAGCTCTCTAGGTAGAAGAAATAGATCCGTGTGGTCGTGTGTGTTAGGGTTGTAAACCCCCTCTTGTTTTCTGCTTGGCAGTCGGACAGACATTTCTCAGTCTTCAAATTGTGACCGAGCGCCGCCGCCTCCTCCTCCTCTTCTTCCGGCTTGATCACCTGCGAACCTTATCCGGTTTCCACAGGTAATTGTCTCGAGTCTTTCTTTGTCTATCTCTTTGTTTCTCGATTAATGTTTGTTTTGTGATATGAATACAGGGTATTGTTTTAAGGAACCATATTCAGAATATTTTAGTTGATTAATCTCTGTTTTCCAATTTTTTTTTTTCTCTTTTGCTACTATCAATCAATTTTTTTTTTTTGATTATTCGATTCTTAATTGCTACCTTATTCCCTGATTGATTACTAATATGCACTCTGCTTTGTGGTCCAACAAAAACCAAATGGTGATGAACTAACCACAAATCAAACTGGAATACAGAGCCAATAAAACCCTTCAAAATCAAAACCTATAGCTTCTATGGGAACCAAATATGAACGTGTTTGCAGCTGTTCACAACTATATGTTCATAGTTCCTCCGTCCCAAAATTAAGTGCGGCGCCTTTTATTTTTGTTCCCTTAGTGTTCCTTTCACAAAATAGGGTGTTGTAACCCAACTTTACATGGTACAAACAGGTAAAGCACTATACTCCCTCCGTCACCCAAGAGGTGGGTACAATAACTAAGGGAAAAGAATAATATAAAGAAAATGTGGTAGAAAATGGAGAGAGAGAATGAGTGGGGTAAATAGTAGTGTTGGTTGAATAAATTGAGCGGTGGAAAATGAAAAGAGAGAATGAGTGGTGCGATAGAGTGAATATAAAATTATAAAAAGTAGGCTATTTTGGAAGTGTCAGGTGAGCTGGAGCTGGGACGGACCAAAATTGAAATAAGTGTCAAGTGAGCTGCGACAGAGGGAGTATTTGTTATGTTTTACAAGTCAATCACGACACTTATTTGGGGCGAGGGAGTGCTCTGTGCTTCTTTTGAGATAGTGACGTATTATTATACCTCCTCGGTCCCAAAATGAATGTCTAAAAAAATAAAAGTTTGATTTTTTTTTTGGATATTCGTTTTGAATTGGAGGGAGTATAACTTTTATCCAGGCTCAATTAGTTTAATCTATTTTCTCAATGATCATAAAACTGCAGTTTACCCTTATTCTGATTCTAGTTTCATGCATATTAGATACAGAAATGGCAGAAGAAGCAGGAATGTTTGTGGTACATCAGACTGTTGGCAGCGTTCTGTGCTGTAAATGTGGTATACCAATGGCACCAAATGCTGCCAACATGTGCGTGAAGTGTTTGCGTTCCGAAGTTGACATAACAGAGGGTTTACAAAAGCATGCCATCATTATCCATTGTCCTGAATGTGACCGCTACTTGCAGCCACCAAGAACTTGGATCAAAGCCGATGTAGAATCAAAGGAGCTCTTGACATTCTGTGTGAAGAGATTGAAAAATCTCAATAAAGTTAGGCTTGTTCATGCTGAGTTCATTTGGACTGAACCTCACTCGAAGAGGATCAAAGTTAAGCTGAAAGTACAGAAAGAGGTTCTGAACGGTGCTGTTCTCGAGCAAGCTTTTACCGTAGAGTATGTGGTGCAAGATCAAATGTGCGAGTCGTGTTCAAAGGTTCAAGCCAATCCTGATCAGTGGATTGCTGCGGTGCAATTAAGACAACATGTTTCTCATAGGAGGACTTTCTTTTATTTGGAACAACTAATTCTTAAACATGATGCTGCTGCCCGAGCCATTAGGATTCAGCAGATGGATCAGGGGATTGATTTCTTCTTTGCTAATAGGAGTCACGCAATGAAGTTTGTCGATTTCGTGGGAAAAGTTGTTCCGACTAAGAGTCGTGATGACAAGCAACTTGTGTCTCAGGATTCCAAGAGCAATACTTACAACTATAAATACACTTTCTCTGTTGAAATCGTTCCAATTTGTCGTGAGGATCTGATTTGTCTCCCTCCAAAAGTTGCAGCTAATAATGGAAATCTGGGCCCGCTTGTACTCTGCACGAAAGTGAGCAACAGTATTGCTTTATTAGATCCGTTGACTTTGAGGCATTGTTTTCTCGATGCTGACCAGTACTGGAGATCATCTTTCAAGTCCCTTCTTAGTTGTAAGCAGCTTGTGGAGTACATTGTTCTTGATATGGATATTATATCCCCTGAAGTGAATATTGGTGGTTCAAAGTATGTGTTGGCTGATGCTCAAGTAGCTCGTGTATCAGATTTTGGGAAGAACGATACACTTTTCATGGTGAGAACACATCTTGGCCATCTTCTAAATGTCGGTGACTATGCTCTTGGTTATGACTTGTACGGGGCTAACAGTAACGACTTGGAGTTGGACAAGTACAAACGTCTTGTGCTCCCGGAAGTGATTCTTGTGAAAAAGAGTTATGAAGAAAAGCGTCAGAGGAAGCGTGGGAAACCTCGATCCTGGAAGCTAAAGTCACTCAATATGGAGGTTGATGCCACTGCTAGGGGGGCTAGGGCTGAAGAAGAGAAGAAGAACTCAGAGTATGAACAGTTCTTGAGAGATTTGGAGGAGAACCCTGACATGAGATTCAACATATCATTGTATCGAAACGAAGAATATCAACCTTCAGAAATGGCATCTGTTAATGATGGAGATGATATCCCTGACGTTCGATTGGAGGAGCTGCTTGCTGATCTTGAAATAAACGATGAGGACCCTGAAGATGATGGCATGAGGGAATGAACTCTAGCTACACATCATGTAGTAGATGTTTGCAGGTAAATTATTTTTGGCATGACATCCTTTTCATTTTTATTTAGTGTTGGGTACGGATAAGTCATTGTTCAAACCTGATCAAGTATACAGCATTTCTTTGTTTCAATTTCTCTCTGTTCTTCTTTGCTTCTCATCCTTTTAACCTCTTTTTAATCTTCTTCTTCCTCCTTTTTGTTTTCCTTCTGAAGCATAACTCTCTTATAACTGTGTACGCTTGTTGACTTAATGCTGCACAGTGTACACTCGTAGTTGTGGATCACTTAAGCTAGGTTATAATTATGCAAGTTTCTGTCCTGCTTGTTTTTCTTGGATAGTTATGCAGCAATGAAGCTAGCTAACTTCTGTTATGATTAGGGTTCATTTCAATTTGGGGATGACCGTTGGAATTGAGTCGTTATGAAGGAAAGTAAGGCACGACGTCGTTTCGTCTTGGTAGAGCGACGACGTTTTAATAAATTTAGCTAGCTGGAAGCGTCACTTTATATTGTGCGCTTTTTCTCTATTTTCAGTTCTAAATGATGTCGTTTTATGTAACGAACTATCACGCCATTTTTGCTGGTAGAATACCCATGTGCTGAGTATATATTAGCCATGGAAGAGGGAATAATAATTAAGAAAAGATTTCCCAAAATATTCTCGCTCTTGTTCGCGTCTTCCTCACGTATTCCTTCTATCTTCTTCTTATCTTCTTCTCTAAACCCTAATTCTCTTTCTCTGTTCAGTAATTGTAAGTGTTGAGTTTGATTTCTTTTAATTCCCAATTTGTTCAATTGATCACGATCCATAACAACTGGTATCAGAGCTTTCTCGATCCTGGGAAAGCTCGATAACCATGGTGGATACTCGTTTTCAGGCCCTGGAGGCAAGTTGTCAAGCTTGCGAGGAGAAAATCACTGGTGTGATTAGTGTGCAGGAACGTATGGAGGCTACCCTGCAAGTTACAAAAAATGAATTGGAAGAGAAGATGAACAACTTAAGCCAGGAAATGATCAACATGAGTAACGGAATGGAAGTGATCAGTAACTTCATAGCTGAACTGAGGGGTGCAAGATCTGGGAAGGCAAAAGTGGATGAAGGGGAGAAATCCACTCATGCTTCAAATCAAGAGGACTCAATCCTTGGACCTCCTCCATCTCATTTGAGATATGTTGGAGGACAGAAGAATTTGCATCAAAGGACTGTCGTTGTGGATGACAGTACAGAGGATGAACTCCAGGGAAGGTATGCCGATAAGCTTAGATCTGATAAGAGTGTGAATGAAATGTATAAGAAGAACCTTAAATTGGATTTTCCTAAGTTTAATGGTTCTGACCATAGGGGTTGGTTTAAAAAGTGTGATAAATTCTTCAAGTATAAGACAGTACCCCTGTTTGATAGAGTAGAACTTGCTACTATGCATTTTGAGGGGGCAGCTGAGTTTTGGTACCAGAACTATCATGATGAGATCGATGACTTGGCTTGGGAGGAGTTCAAGCAAGTTGTAGCTAAGAGATTTGGCTTGCAGGCCTATGAAAACATTGAGGGGGACTTTTCTGAATTAAAACAAGGGGGTACAGTCCTGGAGTACCAAGAGAAATTTGAAGAGCTAAGATCCCACATGAAGGAGGAGAATCCAATGTTAACAGAAAAGTTCTACATCAATAAGTTTATTGCTGGGCTCAAAGAAGAAATTAGGTACCGAGTTCAAACTCAGTTCCCTAAGACTCTTAACTTGGCTGTTAGCATTGCCAGACTTGAAGAATCCCACATGGAGGTCCTCAATAAGAAACATAAATATACTGGTTATAAGGCCACTACCAATCCATCCACTACCTACAAAAATTCCACCACCAACAATTATAGTAAGTTCACAAGTGGGAGTATGGCCTCAGTCAATCAGAATTCTAAAGCTGATCCTGCCTACTCCAAACCAGGTTTTCCCTTCAAACAGTTGACACAAGCAGAGATGCAAGCAAGGAGAGATAAGGGTCTCTGCTATAACTGTGATGAAGTGTTCAAGTTTGGGCATAAGTGTAAGAGTAGACAGATCTACATGCTGGAACTGGAGGACAAGGAAGGGGAAGAAGTATGGCATAACACCAAGGCAGAGTTGGAAGAGAAGGATCCACAAGAAGAAAAACCAGAGGCATTTAGTATTTCTCTACAAGCTCTTTCTGGTAGCTTGGGGTTGCAAACAATGAAGCTGATAGGGCATGTGCAAGGCAAACCATTCACAATCTTGGTGGACAGTGGCAGTACTCATAACTTTTTGGATGAGCAGGCTGCAAACAGACTGGGAAGCATAGTAGAACCCACTCAAAAATCCCTGTAACTGTAGCTATGGGAGCCAGATTTCAAGCACTGGTAGGTGTAAAGGGTTTGTGTGGGAGGTACAGGGAAATAAATTCATTTCTGATATGAAGGTTATAAGGTTGGGAGGTTGTGATGCTGTATTTGGAATACAATGGTTGAAATCATTGAGTCCAGTCACATTTGATTTCAACTCCTTGTGTATGGAGTTTACTAAGAATGGAAAACCCTGTAAGTTGATAGGGGTGGAGGAAGGACTAACATTGAAGCTTATGAAAGCTGTCACTGCAAGAAAGGAGTTAAACTCATTGCCCTGTGGAGCTGTGATACAACTTTATTCCCTATCTGCTGGTTTTGCTAAAGATAAGGTACATCCTAAAATTAAAGCAGTCCTTAAGAATTACACTGAAGTGTTTGATGAACCTAAGACCCTACCCCCACATAGAGAATTTGATCATGCTATTCCACTTAAAGAAGGTAGCCAACCTGTGAACAAAAGGCCCTATAGGTGTCCCTATTTTCAAAAAACTGAGATTGAGAAGATTGTAACTGAAATGTTGAATTCTGGGATAATCCAACACAGCCTCAGTCCCTTTGCATCACCTGTTTTGTTGGTAAAGAAAAAAGATGGGACATGGAGAATGTGTATTGACTATAGGGAGCTCAATCAATTAACAGTGAAAGACAAGTTCCCCATTCCTGTAATAGATGAGCTTTTGGATGAACTGCATGGATCAAAGTTCTTCACTAAACTAGATTTGAGATCAGGGTATCACCAGATCAGGGTCAAGGCTGAAGATATTGAAAAAACTGCATTTAAAACTCATAGTGGCCATTATGAGTTTAAGGTGATACCATTTGGTCTGACCAATGCTCCAGCAACATTCCAAGCCTTAATGAATTCTATTTTCAAGGATTTCATGAGGAAATTTATTTTGGTTTTCTTTGATGACATCCTCATATATAGCCCCACTTTGGAGCTTCATGTGGAGCACCTAAAGTTGACTCTAGAGAGGCTACAGCAGCATAACCTATTTGTCAAGTTGAGTAAGTGTACATTTGGACAAGAAACAGTGGAGTACTTAGGGCATATAGTGACTGGGCATGGGGTTTCAACAGACCCTGCAAAGATAGATTGTATGGTGTCATGGCCCACCCCCACTACTGTGAAAGGTTTGAGGGGTTTTTTGGGATTGACAGGGTATTATAGGAAGTTTATCAGGCATTATGGGCTCATTAGCAAGCCCCTGACTAGACTTTTACAAAAGAATGCCTTCAATTGGAGTGAAGAAGCTAACAGAGCATTCAATGCCTTGAAATCTGCCATGACTACTGCTCCTGTACTGGCTATGCCAGACTTCAAAAAGGTGTTTGTATTAGAGACTGATGCTTGCTATGGGGGTATTGGCGCTGTACTAATGCAAGAGGGAAGGCCAATTGCATTCATCAGCAAAGCCTTGGGCCCTAAACATTTGGGGTTGTCCACATATGAGAAGGAATTTCTAGCAATAATCCTAGCTGTGGATAAATGGAGACACTGCTTGTGTGGGCATCAGTTTCAGATTAAAACTGACCATGAGAGTCTCAAATACTTGATGGAACAGAAGCTCACAAGTCCACTTCAACAAAGATGGTTATCTAAACTGCTGGGTTATGACTATACCATTGTCTTCAAGAGAGGGGTGGACAATAAAGTAGCTGATGCCCTATCTAGACTACATGAAGACCAAGATAAAGCAGATTGCAATGCTATTTCTGTGGTTCAACCAGATTGGGTGGCTGAGGTTCTTGCAAGTATGGAAGATGATTCTGAGATACAATCCATTTTGGAAGGAATTGTGATCAACAAGGATGATTACCCAGACTATTCTTGGCATAATGGCATGTTGAGGTTTAAGGGGAAGCTAATGATAGGCAAAAGTGGAGGTTTAAGGGAGAAAATTGTCCAGGAGTTACACAGTACACCATTGGGAGGACATTCAGGAATCCAAGGTACCACTAAGAGAGTCAGTCAATGTTTTTATTGGCCATGAATGAAACAAGATGTGCAAAGATGGATCAGCCCTTGTCAGGTATGTCAGCAGACTAAAAGTGAGTCTATCAACCCCCCTGGCCTTCTCCAACCACTACCCATTCCTAACCAACCTTGGTCTGATATAGCAATGGATTTCATTGAAGGGTTACCAACATCCCATCAATGGAATTCTATTCTAGTAGTGGTGGATAGGCTCACAAAATACGGCCATTTTATCCCTCTCAAACACCCTTACACTGCCTACACCATTGCTAAAGCATTCTTTGATAATATATACAAGTTACATGGATTACCAGTAACCATCACTTTTGATAGGGATAAGATTTTTCTTAGCCAGTTCTGGCAATCCCTGTTCTCATTGCTTGGCACAACTCTCAACCTCAGCACTGCTTACCACCCCCAAACAGACGGCCAAACTGAAAGGCTCAATAGATGCTTAGAGCAGTATTTAAGGGCAGTCTCTAGTTCTAAGCCAGCAGGGTGGTCTGACTGGCTTACTCTTGCAGAATGGTGGTATAATACAAACTATCACACTGCACTACTCAAAACCCCATTTGAGGCTATGTATGGCTACCCACCTCCCCAAGCTTTATTTACCCATGATCAATACACCAAAGTTGATGCAGTAGGGGAGTTTATTAAGGACAGGGGTAATCAGATCAGGACTCTCAAGGCTACCCTTTTGGAGGCTCAAAATAGGATGAAACAAATGGCTGACAAAAAAAGGACTGACAGAAATTTTGAAATTGGGGAATGGGTGTACCTGAAGCTGCAGCCTTATAGACAAACCTCTGTGGTCATGAGGAAGAACATGAAGCTGGCACCCAAATACTATGGACCCTTCTAGGTTTTGGCTAAGGTGGGGCAAACTGCTTACAAATTGGATCTCCCTATCTCATCTCGCATTCACCCAGTGTTCCATGTCTCTCTTCTTAAACCCAGGTTGGGAAGTCACACTACAGTCAATCCGAATCTACCCTATGTGGGAGATGATGGCCAAGTTCTTGTTGAACCAGTTGCAGTTCTGGATAGGCGACTAGTAAAGAAAAGGAACAGTCCAGCCGCCCAAGTGCTAATACAGTGGTCAAACTCACTACCCGAAGACGCGACTTGGGAAGATTGGTCAACTATTGCAGCCAATTTTCCTAATTTCAACCCTTGAGACAAGGGTTGAGTGAAGGGGAAGGGAGTGTTATGATTAGGGTTCATTTCAATTTGGGGATGACCGTTGGAATTGAGTCGTTATGAAGGAAAGTAAGGCACGACGTCGTTTCGTCTTGGTAGAGCGACGACGTTTTAATAAATTTAGCTAGCTGGAAGCGTCACTTTATATTGTGCGCTTTTTCTCTATTTTCAGTTCTAAATGATGTCGTTTTATGTAACGAACTATCACGCCATTTTTGCTGGTAGAATACCCATGTGCTGAGTATATATTAGCCATGGAAGAGGGAATAATAATTAAGAAAAGATTTCCCAAAATATTCTCGCTCTTGTTCACGTCTTCCTCACGTATTCCTTCTATCTTCTTCTTATCTTCTTCTCTAAACCCTAATTCTCTTTCTCTGTTCAGTAATTGTAAGTGTTGAGTTTGATTTCTTTTAATTCCCAATTTGTTCAATTGATCACGATCCATAACAACTTCCTTGGATTTTCATTCTATGTTTGGTTACTTTGATCATATATGTGTGTGTTACTGTTTACTTGTTGGTCTTTAATTACATTGCTAATGTTACTATTGCTTCTTATTTCTTGTCGTTCACAGTAACTTAGAAATGAAAAGTGGCGTTCAAGCCTATAAATTGTACTCCCTCCGTCCCAGAGTAAGAGTCCTACTTTCCATTTTGGTACGTCCCATAGTAAGAGTCCTATTCCTAAAATGGCAAAGAATCTTTACTATTCACCCCACTCATTCTCTCTCCAATTTTACTTTTATACTCACAACACCAATCAATTCACTATTCTCTCCCACTCATTCTCTCTTCTACTTTACTTTTACACTCACAACATTTACATCACTTTCAATATTTATTAATAAGCGTGCAAATGAGGGGTAGGACTCTTACTCTGGACGGAGGGAGTATGTTTTTAAGATTGAATTTGAGTTTTCTTTTAACTATCCGCCTCACTTGCATGAACGTGAGCGTCGCTTCGCGCCTCGTGATTTTAGCTCCAGCTGGTCTGTTCGACTTGATTCGCTTTTCCAGATTAACACCTATGGTCTTAATAGTGACATGGGATGTGCAATTTAGGGTTAGTCAGCTAGAACATGAGCATCTAGGAAAACCAACTTGCTCCTTATGGTGGGAAGAGTAGTTAACACTCCCATTTCCTTTTATATGCATTTTTGTATCGATGTGAAGTGAAAATTTAATTGTGTCTCACATGAATCAAATGGGTATTCTCTGTAAACATGTTAACAAGGAATGTAGACACTTGTCTTGTCCCTTTACGAAAATTCACCATCTCTACATGCATTGGAAGTTAACCATCCCAAGTTGTGAGTTATGCTCTCTTCTTATCAGAAAGAAGTCACATGGGGAGTATTACTTTTTGGCATCATTTGTTAATAATCAAAAAGCCCCAGTTTTTTTGTTTTTTTTTCAATTGACATTATATATGTGATGCACATTATTTTCTTATGTTTTCTTGACAGATAGCGGAGCTTTGCAACTGAATGCATGCTGCTTATTTCGGCTTGGGGGACAGAGCATTGTAGCAACACTTGGCAGCTATTTTTGAAATCCTTTTTCTATACACAAGTATGTTTGGGTTGTGTTTCCCCAAATTGCTCTATACCTTGTATGGGTGCTAGTAGAACATGCTAAGCTAAATCATTTTGTTTATGATGGTTTAGTTTTCAGCTTGTAGCACCTCCTGGCTTCTTTGCACTTTTGATTTGTTTATTATATGCTGTTGAATCTTTTTATTGGATAATTATGAAAGGGTGTGCTTTATTTTAGAGGATACTGTTTGAATTTTTGGGCTGTTGCCTTGTTTAGACCACTCTGCTTGTTTGGTGGATATATTGGGCAAGTATATGGAGAAATGAATGATACTTCCTCCGTCCCAAAATGATCTTCATACTTTTTTTTTTCTTTTCGATTTTATTGCTTAAGGAACTTTGAGCAATAAATTTAGGTTGATTTAATTATCCTAATCGAAATCTAAAACTTGTTATTGATACATCATCAACAATACTATCAATACTTGGTTCTAGATTTTCATTACGACAATTATATTAATCTAAAATTATTGCTCAAAGTTCCTTGACAATAAAAGCGAAAAAAAAAAGGGTATGAAAATCATTCATTGGGACGGAGGATCAAACAATGCATTCACCAAAGAAGAAACCTATATAGAGTTTGGGACTGAACAGAATCAAGCTGTACGGTGTGATTCAGATTTTCAAACAGAATTTATTCAGTTTGCCTATTTTTGATTCAGATTTCAAATAGAACTTATTTAGTTTGGTTTTTAAAATACGCAAACCGCATAATATGGTCTGATTGCCAAATCAGATGGAATTAAACCAAACAAACTAGCTGTTTTAGACTGAGACCAGACCGACAAACTTGACTGTTTATGTAGAGTATGTACTCCCTCCCGTCTCCGTCATACTTCACTTGAGACTTATATCCATTTTGGTTCGTCCTACTTCACTTGAGACTCCCCAAAATGACATTCTTTTATAATTTTATATTCAATCTAACCTACTCATTCATTCTCTCTCTTTATTTTCCACCACACAATTCATTCAATCAACCTACTATTAACCCCAATCATTCTCTCTTTTCATTTTCTACCACACATTTTCTTTATTTTATTTTGTTTCCTTAGTTATTGTACCCAGCTCTTAAGTCTCAAGTGAGGTGGGACGGAGGAGAGGGAGTATATAAAGTGATTGCCTTGATAGATGGTTGGGTTGGACCATAACCATTCAGGGGTTGAAAGAGTGAGTTGGGTAAAGAATAATGCTAATAATATGATAAAAATGGGAAAGCAAGAAAAAAAAGAGGAGGAAAAGGGAAAAGCTGAAATCAAGTTTGGAGATGATGGAAAGCGCACTAGTGGCAAGTAATTAGCCGTTGGTGGTGATTTGATGTGATGCAACAAACAGAGTGAGTGAATGAGTGGGTGACAATCTAAACAAGAATCCTTTTGGTGGATTTCATGCTTGGCTTCGTATCAACGCTAACTTCCAAATTTCAATATCCTCTCTCTCTCTCTCATTACCCACTACAAAAATGACTTTGATACTTTACATTGAGATTTTTAGTTTTTAAATTCAAATTATATAACAGTTAGTTGTGACATTGTAAATACATTTGTCATTGTAATAACCAGACAAAACTGTTACACCATCAAATATCACAAACCGGATACTAACAATTATGTTAAAACTAAAGTTGAGCGGAAAAAAACAAGATTGATAGCTATCATTTACTCTTTGACAAAAGTGACCATTTGGTTTTGGTTGCCCACTTACTTTTTCCCATTCCCCCCCCCCCCCTCTCTCTCCTCTCTCTAATGCTAAATGCTAATGCTAATGCTAATGCTAGTGCTAGTGCTAGTGGTTCCTAGCCTTTTCTTCTTTTTTTCCATTCTCCATATGTTTTTGGCAATTATGATCTAGGATTATTTGTATAACATTTATTTCAAAATAGTAACCATCCATTGGTTATATAGTTTCTAGAGGGCAATTAAAAAAAAAAAAAAAAAAAAACATATTCAATAGTGATCTAACCAATCAACCACAATAGGTATGGATTTGTGACAAAAAAGTATATACTCCCTCCGTAACTTATTTCTCTTTTCGTCCGTTTCACATTACTTGAGACTGCCTAAAATGGTAAAGAATTTTTACTATTCCCCCCACTCATTCTCTCTCTTCCTTTACTTTTCTTATTATTCCCTTTCTTTTATTTTTCACCCTCTATAATGCTAGTGGCTTCCCTCCCTCAATCATTCCTTCCCCATTTCATTATTTCTAAACCTCTCATTTCATGTTAGCAGCTAACCCCCATAGGTAAATTTGAAGGTTTTGGGAGGAGAGAGAGAGAGAGAGAGAGAGATGGATCATAAAGAAGCCATGAAACAAACCCCATCATCTCTCCTCCCTAACTCCACCATAGTTGACTCCCCTACAAAACAACCTAATATTAGTTGTGGTGGTGGTGGTGGTGGTGATAGACTGAAGAGAGATGAATGGAGCGAAGGCGCAGTTTCCACGCTTCTCGAGGCCTACGAGGCTAAATGGGTCCTACGAAACCGAGCCAAGCTCAAGGGACACGATTGGGAAGACATTGCAAAGTACGTTTCGTGTCGTGCCAATTCGACAAAGACACCTAAAACTCAGACTCAGTGTAAGAACAAGATTGAGTCCATGAAGAAAAGATACCGTTCTGAATCTGCTACTGCTGATCCTTCTTCTTGGCCACTTTTCCCAAGACTTGATCTTTTGCTCCGGGGAAGCACTCCACCACCACCACAACCTCCTCCTCCTCCTCCTCCGGCGGCAGTACTACCACCACCACCACCACCTCCGTTGATGCTAATACAACCCCTTTCCCAATCACCACCAGCTCAGCCTCTAAGGCCACCACCAGAGGCAGCAGTACCTATAAGTGTAGCTTCGCCTTCAACTCTGTCTCCGGCACCACCACCTCCTCAGCTTCATCTTGGTGTTGCACAAATATGTCATGCGTCAAATGGCTTTGATCGGATAACCAAGGTCAGTATGCAGCTTTTACCATATTTTGCTTGTAATATTTGTTTATGAATTTACCATTGCATCTTATTCACTGAGTTACATCATCAATTTCAATACAAAAAACTTCAAACGATTGAATCTTTATAACACTAACCCGATACCCACATCATAAATGAGAATTTTCATCGACAAACTCCTTATTATAAGCGACTGCGTCTACAAATGCATGCCAAGATTTGGAAAAGAAGCTGTATAAGTTTATGGTATTGTGATGAAATCATAACAGGAAGACGGAATGAATACCAAAATGTCAGATCATCTGTCAGATAAAAATGATACCGAGACAGACAGTAGCACGCCAAACCTATACAGTACTGACAAGGAGAAGTTGAAGTCGAAAAACAACGAGAAGAGAAACAGGAAGAGGCCACGAAGAAGAAGGGGTGATGAAGAAAGTGAGATAGCAGAGAGTATTAGATGGTTAGCAGAAGTGGTGGCAAAGTCAGAGAAAGCAAGGGTGGATACAATGAGAGAGATGGAGAAAATGAGAGCGGAAAGTGAGGTCAAACGAAGCGAAATGGACCTAAAGAGAACTGAAATTGTTGCTAACACGCAGCTGGAAATTGCTCGGCTCTTTGCAGGGACCGGGAAAGGCGCCGTGGATCCTTCGTTGAGGATTGGAAGAAGTTAGTTGTTAGTCTGATCAACACACTTTTGAATTGACTCTTGATGTGGGGAAGAGTGAAAGATATGTATATGGGGATTGTGGTATGTTGTTTGAGCCTAAGTAGAACTAGTTTTGTAATAGAATATGAAGTGCAAATAAAATGATAATTCAACTCGTTGCTAGTTTTATTTAGGCAAAAAATAAAAGACTAGTAGAATTAAATGACAATTTAACTCTCATTTGATAATGAAATGTGAAGGAAAAAAATTGTCTCAAAATTTGGGATTAAGGCATTCTTGAAGATAATAGACCAATTCCGAAATTGTCTCAAAATTTCATCATAGAATTAGGTAACAAGATCCTTAAAAACTAAATCAGGAAGGTCAAAAAAAATGAAAAAACTCCTACATAATGTACAAAGAAATGAAGTCGAACATCTTCTGGGCAAGGACTGAAATCAATTAAAGCGACAGCAACCTTATGGATACTGTTCACCAACTTCATCAACAACTCTGAAGAAAATCAAAATTTTGCTTTCTGACTAGCTTGTAAAGTACTATAAATTTGTCCATCTACCATTTGCTTGTGCATTCTCTTGCACAATCAATCAAGATTCCAGACAATCTTTGACCGAGTCTGCGTTGACTTTCCCGTTATTGTGCCACTTAGAGAAGCCTTCAACTAAAGCATCTACCATCCAGGGATGCCGACAGTTGTCAACTGCCTCGGCGATGGTCAACCATCTTCGGTTGCGGATGCTCTGCTCAGGCCATGATTCCAACTCTTCATTCACATGCAAGGCAAACATTGCAGCTTTACATTTTCCTTCTGGGTTATATTCATCTTGATGGCTTTGCTTTGGAAGTCGTAATGCCCCAGGAATTTCTGAAAAGAGAAATATTTAAACCACATTTCAACAACACAAAAAATTTCAAAGGTCTTGAAAATTCAGCAATGATTGGAAAAAAAAAAAAAAAAAAGCGCTTACATATGGATGAGCCTTAATAGCTACAACTACAATGAGAGTTTTTTTATAGTGAAAAACATGTATGGCATTGCTATAGAAGCAGACTTAGCAGCTGGTAGACAATGGCAAAATCCTTCCGAGCAAGTAGACATGCATTAGTTGTGCGAACGGCACTCAAATTCCACAGCTTACTCCCTCCGTCCCATAATAAATGACCCATTTTCCCATTTTGGGTGTCCCATTGGAAAGTCTCATTTTCCTGAAATAGAAATTTTAAATTACTTGTTTATTCATGGGACCCACTTGTCATACTCACAACAACTTTCCCACTTACTCTTTCCTAACCCACTTTCTTTCTCCTTCATACTCACAACACCTACTTCTAAGCAGGGTTGCAGGATACTCTCCGGATAGCCTCGAATCGCGTATCGATTCGCGATTCGATACCTAATCGATACACTGGAATTCGCGAATCATTATCATCGATTCGTGCTCGAATTCCTTAAAAAATCTCTTAGAATTCGCCATTAATATCCTCTAAAACTGAAAAGTCATTGCTGCAATAAAAGAATATGGTACACTAACTTTTGATATGTTTTCAAGGATGACTTCAACCATCTATTGAAAGCTGAAAAGCCACAAGCCACAACGTTCATATAACTACAGCTACAAATTTCTGGTTCCAAAGGCTATTAACCACGAAAGGGAAAGAAAAGGTGTAGCTAGCTGCTCGTAGGTGCTATTACAGTTTCTCAGCACGAATGTTTCTTTTTGGTGTTTTTTTCGATGATGTAATAGAACGTTAAGTTGATTTTCTATGAGAAGTAAGTTTATTAGTATTATATATTTTTTAAATATTTATTTAAATCATACGTACTAATATTGCGAATTCGCGAATCACAATAATTGTAATACTCTACGTATCGGATTCCATGGGTTGAACGAATCGCGTATTCGTATCGCGAATTCGAATCGGACGAACTACGAATCGTGCACCCTGCTTCTAAGTCACTTTCCCTTATTTCCGTACCTAAAATGAAACGGGTCCTTTGTCATGGGACGGATGAGTATTACAGTAGGAACATATCGACGTATTTGTGAAGAACAGATATCAGAAAACAAGCAGAAACCTAAGAACTAGAATGCAACCATTTCGTTTTCATTTCTACATACATGTGAATAACAGGATAAGCATTCAGCCCCAAAACTACATTCATCAAGAAACAAAGAACATGGGAAGGCAGAATGCAAGAACACTGCACATAATATGATCAAGAGAAAACCAAGTATAAGTATTAGTGACAGCCATGTAAGTCAACATTAAGAAATTATCAAAAAATCAAACTCAAAATAATATCTTACAAACACTACAAGTTCAATACGAAAGAACACAGACTAGAACTATGTACTATGATACAAGGATATGTGAACTGACCTCGAAGGGTCTAAATGTTAGGTGGGAACTTTCCAGCAGTTTAAGGTCACTTTTACTTTCTCACAAACATATTCAGTAAAGCAAATCATCTTACCAACAATAAGATGATACTCCAAATGAATGATAATGGTACTAATTTAAATGAAAAAAAGTTATATCTTAACCAGAAAGAGAGAGAGAGAGAGAGGGGGGGGGGGGGGAAGCTGCTGCACAGTGTGTCTGGAGATCGTCAGCTAGACACAACATCAGTTGCCAGATTTCTCAAACCTAAGTATATTAATTGTTGTGGACATTAAACAATTTAGAAAGGCGTGCATCCTATATCAGAAGTGAAGATCTCACCATTATATCCCCTCTAACTCCTGCTTCCTCAACAGCTTCCCTTCTTGCTGCCTCCTCAACAGTTTCATCATTCTCCCACCCGCCCTGAAACAAGATAACAACGAGTTACTACTGTCTAACATAACATGCAAAGGAAAGAATAGAGCACAATTTCACTGTAGACTTAGACATCTAAAGTCATATATTGAACTTGAATAAGAAAAATATAGGAAAATGCTACTTCCATATTGCCAAAGAACAAATGGCTTTTCCAAAAGCAACTGATGCTGCAAGCAGCAGTAACTTTGTGTACAGAGCTATACAACCATCTGGAAAACTCCATTCATGCTTTGGCAATGGAGCAGTGCATAAAAAAATAACTACCTTGTACCTTAGGGAACAAGAGACCTGGTCCACTAGAGGAATTGATCATAAGCACCTCCACAGTCTGCTCAGACTTGTCATCACTACTACTTTCATCAAAATCTCTATACTTGTACGGGATGCACCTGACCAATTAATTCATAAATGGGATTTAATAGAGAAATCATATGTTATCCACCAATAATTCTCAAAGAAGGCCCTTTCATTCAGACATATGGAAACTCTTGCATTTAGGGAAGGAAATACAAATGAATCCCACTTTTCTATTTGCAAACCAAAGTTAGCATGCAATCACTTGATCTCCTTCTCTAAAAACATACAAAAAGAAACTTAAGAAATAACTAGATGAAAAGGTATTTCCATACCCACCGAATACAGATGGAAGGAAAAAAAAAAAAAAAAAAAGAAGTTAACACTTGAAAAAGTTGGAAAATAAAATCCTGTAGTGATGTGGGAAATGGGTTCCATTCACTAAAGTAGTTCATTTATAACAAAGAGTGAAATTGTAACCAATTGTAAAGATATTCTCATGCAACCAAGCTATGGGCCTGTGGGGTTTCAGCCATTTGTTGGTGTTTATGGATGGAGAGGAACAACAGGATCTTTTAGAATAAGCATCTCCCGAATCACTTATTATGGGAGTGAGTGGTCTCTATAGCTTTTCTATGGGCTGTAGCTAACGGTGCCTTCCGAGGAGTATCCCTCTCTGATCTGAAACGAGATTAGGCTGCTGTGATTAAATAGTCATTTTCTTAGTGTTTTTTTTTTTTTTTTTTTTGATGGATATCTTGTCCGTCTCCTGTAAATCCTTCTTTTTCGTCTAATGTATTGCTTTTCTCATCAAAAAAAAAAAAAAAAGAAGAATGGTGGACTCTATTGAGGATCGGAGGGAGTTCTCATGGTTCTATCAGTACAGCAGCATTTTCCCTCCTTCCTGATCTCTCGCTCTATCCCTATGTGTTGTGTGTGTGTGTAACAATCTATCTCCTCTTAGAGCTTGTTTAATGTTATTAGGGATAAGTTCACAAACGAGAATTCTGCCTTAAAATGTTTCACTTTCATAGCGGGGCTCTAATTTCTGGAAATAAATAAAGACAGGGAGAGGGAAGAAAAAGACACTCAGTAGTCTATATCAACAATGTTAGTGTTAGACCTAACCATCAAATCGGTACCAAAAAAATGACTAAAACGAACTAATCGATTAAAATAGTTAGAAATTTCACGAGTAAAAAAAAAGGAATCTAACTGTTAGTAAATCAAATCCAAGAGATAAATAATAACGAACGCAAATCAACACAGAATATACGTGGTTCACCAATCTCTATTGGCTACCTCCACGGGCAAAGGGAAACAAATATTATTGTGGCGGAGAAACAATTACAAGAAGATGATCACACTAATCTATGTTTGCATGAACTTTGATCACAAAGTTCCTAGCTATGCAAATCCTTAGATCTAGAATTATTGATCTTTCTTTCTCTCTGAGTAATTGAACTACTGAATTAAATTAGGACGGAGGGAGTATATATACGTATGTATTCTAAAGTTCCCAACCTACTTTGAAGTCTTGGACATGAGGAAGTCCTAATCTCACCTGATAAGAATTCCTTAATCCTTATTTCACTTGGTCTCATACTCATACTGCCTAAGCTTTTCACGCCAAGTCCAAACATGAGTGTTTAGGCGAAATTCAATTACTTAGCCCCATCTACTGTTTGCTGCTTGGCTTAGGCTTTGAGAGTGCGCTAGAAATTCAGCGAAGCCAAATATCTTGTGGCCTTAGCTTCGTGCCACAACTCACTCCGTCTCGGAATTACGATAATATGTTAATTTAATCCATTAAATTTGACGTCCTCAATTTCAAAGGCATTAAACTTAACACTAACTAATCTTATCCATTTAGCGCCTGATAAAGTGCAACAATAAAGAGTGAATCCTATGTCATTATCCAACCTGCCCTCTAAATTGGAAAACCTTTATGAAGAAGATGAAGCAAAGATCACAAATCCACATGCCATAATCATAATCCATTTCAAATTGCATCCATAACTGCACAAATAACCCAGATCCTCACACTCTAGATAACCAGTTTAGTAGTAGTCCATAAAGGGTTTAGATTACATCCAGCAAAACCCAGTTCAGACCCACAACAAAATACTGGGAAAATGTAGTAGCATTTCAAATTTAAAACAAAGAATTTCAAAACACATAGTCACCTAATCAAATAGCACACAGTAACATTGGAACCCAATACACACAGAATAATAAAAAGAGGACGTAGATCGAATAAATAAAACTGAATTGGGTAAAGATTAACGAGATTGAACATGGAGAGCAGGAAGAAAGGAAGTACCCGGCAACGAGGCGACAACCGGCCTCGTAACGCTGCTGAGTTGTCAACTTAGGAAATTCATTATAATCATAAACTCAAAAAAAAAAAAAAAAAAAAAAGAAAAACAAAAACCTAGTTCTTCAAGAAGCCGCCGGCCGATCCTGGGGAGGGGGAAGAAGAAAAATTTCAGCCATTGTTCTTGAAGATTAATCCGTTCTAACTCAAGGTAATATCGAAACTCACATCCTAAAATTTATTTCATTGGATTTGGATGTTTAAAACATAAGTTATGCATGTTTTAAGAATACAAGTATTAGGGTTTGTATGCTAAGGATTTATGATCAAAATTTTAAAGGTTAATGGAGTGATCTAGATGCTATGGAGAAAACAAAAGTAGTAATCTTGATACTAGTTAAATTCGTTTTTTTTCTTTTTGATGATTATATAATCATGGATTGAATTGATTTATATTATACCATGACTTGGGATTGAACACATAAATCATTGAGGTTGAATTGGGTTTATCAAAAGAAGAAAAAAATTATGGATTTCCCTTGAATATGTTTCGGCCGAATGGCCTAGATCAATTGAAAAATTGCTTTGTTGATTTTAATGAATTGTGTTATTGATTATGAATAAAGATTGATGTTTGGGAACTTAGAAAAATTGTAAGAATTAGAAAAGTTGATCAAAAATCGATGAACCATAATGAGTATGATTCGGCTTTGGTTATATCAAGTGGGTGTTGATTCTTGATTGAAAAGGTTAAGAATTGAGACGGAAAGTTAGTGTTTTCGTTAAGTTTCTAATGGAAAGAAAGCAAAATCGTTAGAAGAATTATTAACAAGTTAGAAAAGTAACTTGAGGAAATAGAATAAACCCTTGAAGACCTTCAAAATTAAAAAGTTAACGAGAAAGAAAAAGATTAGAAATTTCAGTTAGTTTCCTAACAGAAAAGGACTAAACTGAAAAGAATTAAAGTTATAAGGAATAAAAGAAACCTTTGAAGTTAGAAGGGCCTAAGTGATTGAAAAGAGAAACTAGGGGACCTTATGAACAAAAACCAAAGTCCAAGGACCTTTCTGTAATTAAAGGAAAGTTGAAGGACTAATCTGCAATTAATCCAAAGTGGAAGGACTAAATTGCAATTGAATTAAAATTGAAGGACTAATTTACAATTAATCCAAAGTTGAAGGACTAAATTGTAATTAAAGGAAAGTTGAAGGACTAATTTGCAATTAATCCAAAGTTGAAGGACCAATTTGCAATTAACCCAAAGTTGAGGGACCAAATTGTAATTAACCCAAAGTTAGAGGACTTAATTGCAATTACATAAAGTTAAAGGACTGACTAGTAAATTAAAGTCAGAAACTTAAACGTAAAGAAAGAAGTAACGAAGTAAAGAAGTTAAACTGCATCTCTCAGTTAACTAAGAAGAAATAGTTAACAATGTAGAGAGTACTAAAGTAAATTACTCCGTGCCTTGTAGATTTGCACAGAGGGAGATTGCGAGGAAAAAGCAATTCAGGTAAGGGATTACGTTCCTTACAAGTATTTGAACTCCTGTTTATTGGAATTCGGTATTTCTTTCTAGAGACAGCTATCAGTATGACATGATAGTATTTGAATGAACTCTGCGTTATTAAACGTTCCTTGAAATAATCTATACTTAGTGATGTCCCCATCGATCTACTAAGTATCGAAGTTTGAAACTTGTATCACATACTTGTACCATGGTATGTTCTAATTTTAACTTGTAAGTTAACTACTTACTTGTTAAGGCATCCAATGTCCAGTTAGAAAAGACATTGACGGGCAGTCAGTTAGAAAAGACTCGTCCTTAAACTAGGGATTGCATGAGTGATCACATGCCTTCTCTCAGGAATTGTCTGATTACAAGGATGATTCTAGACCCCGAGCATATGTGTGTGGATACCATATATGTTTCGACCCACACTATTGGCTGAAGAAGCTAGCTGTACAAATTGTACCTTTGGCATTGAGGTTATAATGTACGTTACCAAGGAATTGACGGAAACTTGAATGAATCCCTTTGGATTGTAGTGCCATAATCCTTTGAAAGTGAAATCTTAAAAGTAATAAGACTGTATGTTCTGCAGCCTTGAATCCAAAAGTAACTGAACCTATCTTTGAAAAGTTATTCTAAGTATTCGTTCTGGTCGTCTCTCCTTAGTAACCGGAGAGGCCACGTATGAACTTACTGAGCATTCGTTCGCTCATCCCTTCTCTATAAATTTGTTTTCAGGATTAAGTAGAAGGACAAGACAAGGAAAGTAGCCGTGGGAAGACGGTGGATTGAAGATTCTTAATTTAGTAGTTTTAAGTACGCTTATTTATTTGATGTAAGTTGAAGTACATTGAAGGTTAAGGTTGTTGCCTACCAAGACATGTTTAAGTTACGCTTCCGCTATGTTTTGAATTTGGTTAATTAAGGGGCTGTTGTGAACCCTAAATTGAAGTATTTATTATTGTTATTTATTGATATTAAATGCCATTAAATGCTCAAGATACATTAAGAAAATTCGGGGTGTTACACTCACACTCTAGATAACCAGTTTAGAGTAGTCCATAAAGGGTTTAGATTACATCCAGCAAAACCCAGTTCAGACCCACAACAAAATACTGGGAAAATGTAGTAGCATTTCAAATTAAAATAAAACAAAGAATTTCAAAACACATAGTCACCTAATCAAATAGCACACAGTAACATTGGAACCCAAAATACACACAGAATAATAAAAAGAGGACGTAGATCGAATAAATAAAACTGGAATTGGGTAAAGATTAACGAGATTGAACATGGAGAGCAGGAAGAAAGGAAGTACCCGGCAACGAGGCGACAACCGGCCTCGTAACGCTGCTGTTGCCGACCAGTACGGGCGACCAAATCAGACATACTAAAACAAAAATTCCTTTCAACAATTTTGTAAAAACTACTGGGAAAACCTAAACGGGTCAATTGTCATTGGAAACAACCCTGATTAACAGACAATGTGGTCATTGTAAAGGCAGATTTCTCTGCTTCTAAACCTATGATTCGTGAGAAAAGAATGATTCTTTGATCGACTTGGCTGTAACCTGCATTGAGGGCTAGAGAGATAGGCGCAGTTAAAGGCCGGGGGCAGGATGTAGGGGTGATCATGGTCGGTTGGGTCCATTTTTTTGATAAAAAATCATAAATCATAACACCAGAATCAGAACTAATACTTCGTTTCTATAAAAATTTAGAACCGGAACCAAACAAATAGTTGTGAGAATCAATACACTGGTTCTGATTCTACACGTTAGTCTGGTTCGGTTCTAATCATTTGAAGTTTATTTGTTTTCAAACTTTCTTAACTTACAACATTGACTAGATCAAATACAAACAAGCTTAATAGTTATTACTCACTCCGGTCCAAAATAACTGTCTTTTTTAGTATTTGCACTACTCTTAAAAAATGTAATAATTATCATGACTTAGTGACAAAAAGTTCCAACTTTACCCCTATTAAGTGTGCAACTTTCTTACATTAATGTCTCACACTAAGATAATTAATAAAGAGAACAAGTTCAATGCAAGGATAAGAGACATTTAACTCAAAAATGACAATTATTTTGGACCAAAATTTTGGTCCAAAAGTGACATTATTTTGGACCGGAGTGAGTATAAAACTGAAAAAAATGATATGCATTATGAAAAATAAAAGTTGAAAATTAAAAATAATAAATAAGTATTAGGAGTCTGGCACATGGTATGCCGATTTGGGACCTTGGTGCTTGGGTTGGGTACAAAATTAAAAATAGTTAAATAAGTATTTTTTTAAGCAATTTAAATGGGCTTTTGAAAAGTATAATACAAAAGTAAGTATATAATTTTTTTTACTATATAATAATACATACTTATAAATAAATATATATAATATATATATGTACAACTGGACCGGTACGGTTCTAACCGGAATTAATCTTACCAATAACCAGAAGCGAACTACTCTAATATACTGTTTACAATATTTTAGAACCGGAACCAAACTATATGTACTGATCTGGTCCAGTTTTAGCTGGTCTGGTCCGGTTTCTTTGATCCGGTCCGGTCCGGTTCTAAAAAAAACATTGCTCACCCCTAGCAGGAAGTGTAATCTGTACTTTTATTCTTTCTTTTTTTCAAAACTTATTTTATTTTATTTGTTTGAAACGGGGAAAAGACGTGTTTTCCCAAAGGTTCGCGTACAACGTATTTTAAAATGGCTGGTGGAATTTTTGTAATTATCGGAAGTTTTTTTAGCGCTGATCGTAAGTACCAGTGGTAGTGTAAAAAATGGTCATGAATGTACACTATCACTTATTGACACTACGACTGACACTTTTAATAAGTGCCAGTATCAATATTTAAAAGTGCCAGTGTATGACTAGCACTTTTAAACACTACCAGTGGCACTTACGAAATTGTCAGTTTCATGTTTATAAGCGCTAGTTTGAAATCACTGGCTTTTTGTAATATTAATACTGGTGCATTTACGATGCTTGTCAGTATTTACGATAATGTCACCGCTTGTTTCTAAGAATAAGGGTCAACGCCTTTGAAAAACACGTTTCTTTCTTTTCCTTATGGTAAAACACGTTTTTCACAATTCCTACTCGTTTTGTTTTGTTTTGTTTTTTTTAGAGAAAAGAAAATGGGAAGCGGGAAGCAGGAAGCGAAAGAAACGGATCGATGCGCGTGTGTTATGGTCACGTGAGTGATTTGGGTAAAAAAATATCTCTCACTAGTTAATACCCGTGCGATGCACAATTTTTTTCAGCTTTATTATTAGATAGTACTAGCGGGTAACACATGCTCTGCACGGGAAACCAATACTATGTATTAAGTTTTTTTTTTTTAATTATAGTTAACTAATATAGTAATCATCATTTTAACTAATACTAATAATAATAATAATAACCTATATGATAATTATATAATAACTATTATAATTAACTAATGTTATTGACAATAATAGTTAATATATATTAATAGCAATGATTAATATATATAATAATAATACTCCCTCCGTCTCAAAATAGATGTCGTTTTGGGAGTTAATTTTTGTCTCAAAATACTTGTCGTTTCACTATTTTCAAAGCTTTTTTATTGCTCTATACCAATTATACCCTTAATAATGATAGTGAACTATCTCTTACCTAACATTAATTACCCAGGTAGTTGAATTAAATTAGGGGTATTTGAGACTTTTTCACATGCATTAATGACATTTTTAATATGTGTGAAACACTCCAAACGACGTCTATTTTGAGACGGAAGGAGTAATTATTGTAATAAAGTAATACTATTAATAGTATAGTTAATTGTTATAGTAACTATTATGATTAACTAATATTAAAGACAAAAACTTGTATGAGAACACCATGACCCGTTTCATAGTAGAGACGGGTCATTTTTGACCCATGACCTGGGCCCACGACCCGGATCCATGGCCCGCGGGGTAAAAAAACATTTTTTTTTTTTTTAGTTTTTATATTATTTTTTCGGTTTGCCAAATGTAATAGTTACTATAACTAAATGTAACAAACTTGTTACTTATATGTAACTATTTGTATACATAAAAGTAATACATATATACAAAAAAGTAACATTGTATTTTTATGTTTTCTTCATTTGCCAAAAATTAATACTTATTATAACTAAAATCTAACGAACGTGTTACCTATATGTAACAGTGTTTATACATAATTGTAACACATATGTATAGAAAAGTAATAATTCAACATTTTATACTTTAGAACTAAAAACACTTGTTTTAGTAACATTGTAAAAATAAGAAAGTAACAATTTTTATAAGCGAATGCTACATTTTACTTGTATAATAACATTTTAAAACAGTTATGTTTACTTGTATAATAGTATATCCATATGTTTTCAAATAATAAGTTACAATGGGTCCAATTTATCATGATACATATAAAAGTATTACATTATCTATATAAAATCTGTTACAATATCATCTACTAAAGTGTTACATTTACTTGTACAAATAATTACATTCATGTATATAAGTTGTTATTTTCAAATGTTACTTTCTTTCAAAAAATAGAAACAAATACTCAATAAAAAAAAAATATTCTGGAAAAACACCATTACATTTAGTTATTGTTAGTGTTACACGTATTATAGCTAGTATTACAGTGAAAGATGAGTAAAATGAGCTATTTTTTTAAAAAATGGTGTTACATTTACTTATAAACGATGTTACTTTATAAGTAACACAGTTGTTACATTTAGTTATACTAAGTACTCATACTTTTGGCAAACGAAAAAAAAAGTCAAAAAAAAGTCAAAAAAAAAACTTAAAAATAAAAACGTTTTTTTTTTTCTGAAAAAATAAATAAATTGGACCAATGGGGCGCTGCCACGTGGCAAATTTTGAGTGGAGCATGGGTTGGGATCCGACGCTTCGCGGAGAATGTTGTACACGGGTCATGGGTCGACCCGTCTCTTGACTACTTCGGACATTGAAATGTTCATCTCTTTCAAGGCTGCAACGGTGATAAGATTTACTGAACTGCTGTAAGATACCCGCGGGAAAAAGAGACGAATCGTTCCTGGAGAGTCAAACACGGCACTTTATGTTCAAACAAACGGAGTCGCCACGTTAATTTAATTTTAAACCCAAATTTAACGGAAAAGGTTTAGAGAAGTTGAGTTCGGAGGTCAGGTTACGTCTTGGGAAGAACTTATTGCGGTTCACCCAAGACGCCTCGGAAGAACCGAGTCTCCCTAAGTTTATTGACTAAAAATGTGCAAATGTGTGTTTGTGTGTGTGTTTTTCAAAAAAATGGGAGAAACTGACTTTTAACGAAACCAATTAAAAAACTTAACCGAAAGGGGCTTATTTGCGAACAGTTTAACAGAAAAGGGTTAAGTTGAAAAAACTATTCCCTGGACAAACCAGCCGTACGGCTATAGAGGGTTGTCCTGGGAATTTTTGACAGATTATCAGGAATCAGTTCAGTTTCAGGTAGAAACTGAGTATTCTGCTGAAACTGGACAGAATTGAATCTTTTCAGTTTATCTTTTTTGTACAACACATGGATTAAACATCCCTATGCCATTGATCACTAATTAAACACAAAATAAATGGTTTTGGTCATGATCAAGGCAATAATTGGGAGAAATGAAGAAAGATGATGAACATGGCATTTGAGCCAAAATCACCATTTGAATAGTTAAAGATGGAAACTTTAACATCAAATGGATTATTCATCCAAGGAAAAGCCTTGGGATATCAAAAATCAACATTTGGTGGATAGAAGTTGAGTCTTTACCATCCAAAGGGACATTATTGTGTTTGGATCAAAGTTGAATGGTAAAGATTGAAACTTTACCATCAAACTTGATCATTTCAACACAAATCAACATGAATGACATAAATAAAAGGGCTCTCTCCATATGTGCAATGGATCACCAAGCAAAATTTAAACACAAGACATAAATATAAAGACATGAAAGTAAATTGCATAAATGTAAAGACATGAAAGTAAATTGCATAAATGTAAAGACATAAAGTAAATTGCATAAATATAAAGACATAAAGTAAATATGCATTAAATCATAACAAGCCTTGATAATCCTTTGGTTCTAACCTATCTTCTTCTCTCTTCACTCAAATGTGTTTGTGATTGTGTTCTACTCTCAATTCTGCAGAGTTTCAGCTCACAAAACAGTTTCTCCCCCGTGAAATGATCAGCAAGGGTCTTAATTAATAGGGACTGAAGGCGCCCAAACCAGCTGTACGGCTGGGCCCTTCTAGTACCAAAACCATCCGTATGACTCAGCATGACGAGCTTTTGGATTTTTCTAAGTTTAATTCCAAAACAGTCCTAATGTTCTTGGTTCATCCTAGTAAGGTCCTAGCTTATCAGTTTATCCCTGAATGGTGCTAAGAATTCCTCTAAGTTGGTCTAAGTTTAGATTGGGGTACTTACAGAGCCCCTCGGAAAACGTTGCTTTAGGAAAGCGGGGTTGTCGACCTAAAAAGCATCCCATCTGTTTATGATGGGAGGACGGCTTAACCGATTTGGTTGCATGGCTGGACCTAGGGGTATAGGATTCCTACGTATCCCGTTTGCAGTGAATCAAGCCTTAACATAGTTCGGGGATGAGAGATTTTAAGGCTACTCAAACCTAAAGACGACCGTTAAGGTCGGGTGAGGAACTGGAGTCTCAAACCTAACTAGGTGACCGTTAAGGTCGGGTGAGGAATTTTGCATCTCAAACCTAATGGTGACACGTTAAGGTTGGGCGAGGAACTTGGCATCTCAAACCTAAGGGTGACCCTTAAGGTCGGGCGAGGAACTTGGCGTCTCAAACCAAAGGGGTGACCGTTGAGGTCGGGTGAGGAACTTGGCGTCTCAAACCTAAGGGTGACCATTAAGGTCGGGCGAGGAACTTGGCGTCTCAAACATAAGGGTGACCGTTGAGGTCGGGTGAGGAACTTGGCGTCTCAAACCTAAGGGCTTTTGTGACGGTAGCCTAACCGAAAGGGGGATATCTGTCATCCTTTCCTAAAACGCAGGAGAATATCTGTCATTCTCTCCTAAAGCATAGGGGGAATATCTGTCATTCTCTCCTAAGATGTTGAGGAATATCTGCCATTCTCTCCTAAAATGTAGGGGAATATCTGTCATTCTATCCTAGGGGCGGACTCGACTCTTATCTAGTCGAAGTCGGGACTTGATCTTGACTCTCACTCGGTCTTGACTCTTATTTGACTCTCATACGGTCAAGGTTTGGTCAACTTGACTCCACGGGGAGGGTTGATTAAAGGGTGGTCCTATGTCGCGCTTGGACTGCCGAGAACAAAGGCTTTTAACCTAGGATGACCATTTTGGGCCAAGGCTCGAGTCAACTCCATCTTTGGGGAGTTTGACGGGAAAACTGGTTTTACGTCCAACTAAGGACTTCCAGGGCATTCGGGCTTGACTCTCATTGGTCACAGTCAGGATCCTTCTTTTCTAAGGCAAATGGGCTTACGTCAGGGAATACCTAAGTGTATTTCACACTAGGCAATTTTCACAAGTTTTCTCATTTTTTACTGGGTTTACGTCAAGGACTGCCTAAGTGTATTTTCACACTAGGCATTTTCACAAATTTTCTCATTTTTTACTGGGCTTACGTCAAGGACTACCTAAGTGTATTTTCACACTAGGCAATTTTCACAAGTTTTCTCATTTTACTGAGCTTACGTCAAGGACTGCCTAAGTGTATCTTTTTACTCAAAACAATGAGCTTACGTCGCGTGGGGGACCGCAGAAAGTTTCATAATTTTTCGGATCGCAGGGGGCCTAAGTTCTAATTTTAGAAACCTAGGGAATATGATTCAAGACACCAGGGGGCCAGAGTGTAAATTTTTGGGTTGGATATTTTTCTCGCCCAAACCATCCATACGGTTTGGTCATCCGTCTTCCCTTTTCTTAAAAACGCAGCAGCCTTACGGCTCTTCCCCTTACTTCTCATTCCAGACGAGAGAGAAGAGAGAAATCGCGAGGGAAACTTCAAAGTTTTCGAATTTCTTCCTCAAATTGTTCTACAATCACTTATGGCAGAACGGGCACGCTCGGGGTACCCTAGAGGAGCGGACAAAAGGCTCGACATGGTCTGGAATTTTCAGGGCTACACCGTCGACCTTATGGATGCGGGAGTGGGCTTATACAAGTATCCTACCGTGCATTTGTGCCAGGCGATGGGGTAAGAATTCCTAAACCATTCCATTTTTGATTTACGCCAAATTTGGTGCATTCCGTAGACCTAGGGCTTATGTTCATGCAATTTGGGATTTTGTGCCTTTGCGCCATCTTTCAAAATTGGCTTAATTTTCATGGAATTGACATTGCAAGGATCATGGGCACGTGTTCGTTTTTTCATCGGACATACCTAGCTATGCTTTGAAACTCAAGTGTGTTCACTATATTTGTGCATAAAGTGTTGTACCATGGGTTCGGCTAGCTATTTGACACATTCTTGGGCACTTGTTACCTATGTACACATATGCTACTAAAAGTTCTTATTTATTTCTCATGAAAAAGGTTGACCCTAAATGGGGAGAATGACTTTCAAATGACTATGCAATTTGAAAGGGGATGGAACACATTTTTCAAAACGGCCCTCAAATGTCTATGCAATTTGAAAGGGGACGGAACACATTTTTTTTTTCAAATAACCCTCAAATGTCTATGAAATTTGAAAGGGGACGGAACACATTTTTTTTCAAAACGACCCTCAAATGTCTATGCCAATTTGAAAGGGGACGGAACACATTTTTTTCAAAACGACCGTCAAATGTCTATGCAATTTGAAAGGAGACGGAACACATTTTTTTTTATTTTCAAAACGACCCTCAAATGTCTATTCAAATTGAAAGGGGACGGAACACATTTTTTTTCAAAAAGACCCTCAAATCTCTATGCAATTTAAAAGAGGACGGAACACATTTTTTTCAAATGACCCTCAAATGTCTATGCAATTTGAAAGGGGATGGAACACATTTTTTGTCAAAACAACCCTCAAATGTCTATGCAATTTGAAAGGGGACGGAATGTGAATTTAATTTGCCTTCATCATATGCATTGGTATTTTAAACTGTATTATTCATACCTTTGTTGTGTTTACCTGCAGGGCAAGGACATCAAGTCACGGGGGTCTCCAGATTCTTGTTTTTCCTTGTGGCAGACTATGCCGAGTCCGTTGATGGAGGGCCTGGCCTGAGGGAGTGGGTAGAGCGCACCGGCTTTGTGCCATTCATCGAGGGTTTAGGTATGTTGGCGGAGACCAATAGGAGCATGGGGCTTTCTTAATGCCCTTTCTGAGTACTGGTGGGATTCGACCCACACATTTCATCTGAGCTGGGGGAAGTAACCGTGACTCCCGTTGATTTCTCAGCGATTACCGGGCTCTCTTTTGACGGGCATCCGGTTGTGTGGAGGGATAGGATCCCTGCCGAGGAAATTGAGGCGCTTATCGGCTTTTCGGACCCTACCAAGGGTTTAGGCATCTTGGTGCAGAAGGTGGAGAGGGCCATCCGGGCCAACTATTTGGAGTACCTGGCTGGCAGGGTGACGGCTGAGCAGATAGGCGCTCTTATGTGTGGCTTCTTCTTAGCAACACTATTTTCGCCAATGCTGACACCACATGCATGTTTCCCTTCTTGGCTCACTAACGACGCCCGAGGGTATCAGGGGCATTGCTTGGGGCGAGGCGGGCCTTGCCGAAATGTATATGGAGCTCGATAAATTTAGCCGGAAGGCGAGCAAGTCTTTGGCTTGCTTCCAGTTTTCCCTCAAGGTATGCTTTTACCCCTTTCATTCTTTTCTGCCTTTGTTTTACCCCCGTTTTTGCTTTATCTCAATTTTCGTGTACCTAAAATCCTCCTTGTTTTCTCTTTTCAGGCTTGGTACTACGAGATATTTGGCGGCTATCTGTGGAGGCCGTCTTTGGACCGAGACCTTAACTTTCCGTCTATGATCTGTTGGGCAAGGAGTTTCCGAGAGCCGAGGGGGTCCAAGGGAAGAACCTCTGTTCGGTATGCCGATGTGAAGGCGATGTTGAGAGGGTCCATGTCGGAGGAGCTTAATCTGTACCCGTGGTCGAGATATGAGAGGCCGTAGATCAGCTTGATTTGAGCGAGGCTCGGAGGGTGACGAGCCAGATGTGACTGCTTGCGGGGCTCCGAGGTGAGTCCTTTTACCTGGGGGAGAGGGTACTATGGCAGCACGGGTTGGAGTTGGTGCAGAGGGCACCGATGGACCCTCCTACGGGTATGTTCCTTTCTGATCATCGGGATAATCCTCTTCTCATGGGAGCGGATGCTGCCGTCTGATCACTGATGAGCCGTATGGACGGTTTGTGGCCACTCGGCTCAGGTCACCACAGGTGGCAGCTTCGAGGGTAGCCCCTCCAGTTTGGACATACTATTCTACGTCTGTGTGGACGGCAAAGTTCACAAGGTGGACTTGTCCACTCCGGTGGAGGGGGTCCCAGCTAAGGAGATCCCGGTTGAGGCGGTATGTTTTTTCTTTTGTTTTACACACACACCATTCATCTCTGTCTTTTTTGCTGAGCCATTTATGTTTTTCATGTGCAGGTTTCGGGACGAGAACTTCTGAGGCGGTCTGGCTTCTTAGGACGGCCAAGAAGTGGTTTAGGAAGTTTACATGTCGTTCTTTCAAGGGGCCTCGGGCAGAATATGGCTTTATGCCGGGTAGGAACTCTGTGAGCGGCAAGGAGAGACCTCGTAAGAGGGCGTCAAGCGTGGAGCTGCCTCCTTCATATGTCCGTAGTCAGTCCATGAGTGTTGCTGACATCACATCTTTTCGAGGCCTGCTGGGGGTACGAACACTCATGAGGCTGCCCCAGATCCTTTTGCTCATTTGACCTTAGAGCGTCCCGAGCTTTCTTCTGCTGATCGCCCGAGTACTTCTTCCCAGTTTGCTTGGCGTTCCTTTCAGCCGTTGTAAGTACCTCGATCCAGATTACTAATCTCAAATAATTAAATTATAGAGTTTAGGGGTAATTTGGGATTTAATTGGGTCATTATAAAGTTCAAAGGGTATTTTAGGCATTAATTAAATTGTTTTAGAAAGGGAGGGACCTTCTGGTAATTTTTGGAAAGCCAAGACCATGAGTAAATTCCCCACAAAGCCCAAAAGGACTTTGTGGGAATTTATGGAAATTCGGCCAAGAAAGGAGACGGGCGCACATTCGTTGTGCGTTTTCTCAAAACGCATGGAGAGCCAGCCGACAGCCACCGCCACGTGGCCACCCAGGATTCGCCAGACGCAGCCGCCACGCGCCTTGTCCCCCGGTGTGCCGCACGCGCCCGACATGCCATCCACGTCCTCGCCTCTGATTGGCCCTTCATCCAGCCTTTGTCTCCCTCCCCTCACAGCCTCCACGTGCTGCAACACCATTTCCCTTCACCTCCATTTGTGTCACCCACACACCCTCCTTCTAGAAGAATTAATTCTCAGCCATTTCACATCCGAAAAATGCCCATTTGTGCACAAAAATGATCCAATTTCAACCCATTTTGTGACCAAAAATGGATCCAATTTGTGACCAAAAAAAAGATCCAAAGAATATCCTATTTTTGCTTATTCCCTAAGAAAGAAAGAAGCCCAAACTCCTCCTATAAATAGAGAAGCTCATCCTCTCTCATTTCAACAACAATTCTATAGCAAAGTTACTCCCTAAAATTGTTCTCTCTACAAAATTGAGTGATTGTCTTTTGTGAAAGAGTGATAAGTCTTTGTTAAGTAAAAATCTTAGAGTCCATGATCTCTAAGTGAGGTGAAAAAGAAGCAAACTTGGGTCAATCAATTAATGATCTACACCAATGTAAACACCCCAAAATTTTCTTACTGTATCTGAGCATTTAATGGCATTAAATAACAATAATTAATACTTCAAATTAGGGTTCACAACTAACCCTTTATTACATCATCAATTCAAAATAAATGCGGGAGCGTAACTTAAGACTTGTCTTGGCAGGTAAACCACCCTAGCATCAATGTATCTTTAACTTACACCAATAAATAAATGTTCTTAAAATAACTAAATAAGAATCTTCAATCTGCCGTTCTTCCTACGGCTGCCCTCCTTTTCTTCCCCTTCTACTTAAATCCTGAAACAAAAATTTATAGAGAAGGGATGAGCGAACGAATGCTCAGTAAGTTCATACGTGGCCTCTCCGGTTACTAAGGAGAGACGACCAGAACGAATACCATGAATAACTTTTACAAAGATAGGTTCAGTTACTTTTTGATTCAAGACTGCAGAATAATACAGTCGTATTACTTTTAAGATTTTACTTTCAAAGGATTATGGCACTACAATCCAAAGGGATTCATTCAAGTTCTGTCAATTCCGGGGTAACGTACATTATAACCTCAATGCCAAAGGTACAATTTGTACACCTAGCTTTTCCAAGCCAATAGTGTGGGTCGTAACATATATGGTATCCACACATATATGCTCGGGGTCTAGAATCATCCTTGTAATCAGACAATTCCTGAGAGAAGGCATGTGATCACTCATGCAATCCCTAGTTTAAGGACGAGTCTTTTCTAACTGGACTGTCCGTCAATGTATTTTCTAACTGGACATTGGCCACTCTAACAAGTAAGTGGTTAACTTACAAGTTAAAATGAGAACATACCAAGGTACAAGTATATGATAACAAGTTTCAAACTTCGATACTTAGTAGATCAATGGGGACATCACTAAGTACGGATTCTTTCAAAAGAACGTTCAATAACGCGGAGTTTATTCAAATACTATCATGCCATACTGATAGCTAACTTATAGAAAGAATATAGAATTCCAATAAACAGGAGTTCAAATACTGTAAGGAACGTAATCCCTTACCTGAATTGCTTTTCCTTGCAATCTCCTCTCTGTGCAAATCTACAAGGCACCGACTAATTTACTTTAGTACTCTCAACATTGTTAACTACTTCTACTTAGTTAACTGAGAGATGTGTTTTAACTTCTTTACTTCGTTACTCCTTTCTTACGTTTAAGTTTCTGACTTTGATTTGCGAGTCAGTCCTTTAACTTTAATATAATTGTAATTAAGTCCTCTAACTTTGGGTTAATTACAATTTGGTCCTTCAACTTTGGATTAACTGCAATTTAGTCCTTCAACTTTAGTTTAATTGCAAATTAGTCCTTCAACTTGGATTAATTGCAGATTGGTCCTTCAACTTTAGTTTAATTGCAATTTAGTCCTTCAACTTTGAATTAATTGCAGAAAGGTCCCTTGACTTTGATTTTATTCATAAAGGTCCCCCAAGTTTCTTTTTAATCACTTAGGCCCCTCTAACTTCAAAGGTTTCCTTTTTTTTTTCTTCTAACTTTAACCTTTTCCAGTTTAATCCTTTTTCGTTAGGAAACTAACTGAATTCTTTTAATCTTCCTTCTTCTCGTTAACTTTCTAATTTTCAAGGTCTTCCAAGTACTTATTCTATTTCCTCAAGTTAGTTTTTTTTAACTTTTTAACAACCCTCTTAAAGATTATGTTTTCTTTTCATTATAAACTTAACGAAAATACTAACTTTGCGTCCCAATTCTTAACCTTCTCAATCAAGAATTAACACCCATATCCTATAACCATGGCCGAATTACATATCATCAAAATCCATTGATTTGATCAATCCTTCTAGTTCTTTAAATTTTTCTAAATTCCCAAACATTGATTTTATTCATAACTAAATAACAAAAATCATCAACATCAACAAAAATAATTCTCCAATAAATAAAGGCCATTCTGCCGAATAGTATTTGGGTAAAAATCCATATTTTCTTCTTTTTGATAAATCCAATTCAACCTCAATGATTTATTTGTTCCATCCCCAACCATTGCATAGTATTAATCAATCCCAATTATGATTATAAAATCAAGCTTAAAAATAAAACTAATTTTAAAATTATCATTCTACCATAGCATGTAAATCAATCATTCAACCTTTTAGAATTTCGTCATTAATTCCCTAGCATGCAAAACCCCAATTATTTATTTTCTTAAATCATGCATAACTTATAATTTATTAACCCGAATTCAATGAAACAAATTTTGGATAGTAGGATTTAGCATTACCTCGAGAATGATCGGATTACTTCTTCCAAAACAATTGGCGAAAAATCTCTTCTCCCTCCTCCTTTGGTTCGGCTGGCGGCTTTGGTTTAGGTTTAGGGTTTTGTTTTTTTTTTTTTTTTTTTTTTGTGTTTTTGATAATAAAGAATAACCTAAATTTCACTAACTCAAGAATTTATACTTTGGATTGATTATTAATTGGGTGGGTTTATTATTTAAAATTCGGGCCAACCCAAATTTTCGGCCCACTCTTTAATTGTTCGATAACTCTAATTACTATTTAATTACTTTAATGTGACTAATAAATAATAAATAAATAAATAAAATAATAATGCGGGTATTACAACCAATCTTGCTTAAAGGTTGAATCTTTATCCCATTGTCATCTTCATCTTCATCTCCTTCTTTTTCTTCCTTTGTTGGAATATCATCTTTGTTCATCTTTTACTTATAAAAATGTAGTCTTTATAAAGATATATGATTAGATCCAAATACTCTTATGATCCCAATGGTTTCATCTTACACTTTCATGGTGTATTAAAATGATGAACTAAGTGGAGAGGAGTATTTGTTATATTTATGTCATTTAATTTATGTCATTTAATTTATGCAATTTAATTTATGTCATTTACATTTATGCAATTTAATTTATGTCATTTACATTTATGTCTTTAATATTGGCTTGGTGATCCAATGCACATCTTGGAGAAAGCCTTGTACATTTATGTTATTTATATTTATGTCATCTTACATTTAAAGTCATTTACATTTACAAGTTTTTATTTATTCATGTAATCTTTATATAACTTGGATCCAAATACCCACATGATCCTAAAAAGGCTTCATCTTGCACTTCAATAATGCATTAAAATGATGAACTAAATGGAGATGGGATTTGTTACATTTAAAGTCTTAATCTTTAATGTTTATTTCCATTTAAAAGTCTTTATTTGAAAATCTTTTCTTGTTTATCTTGCTTGGATGATAAAGCCACAATCTTTATTCATCCAAGTAATGATTTGTCCAAGAAAAGTCTTTATTTATTTTAATATTGTAATGATTATCTTGATTGGATGATAAAGTTAACTATCTTTATTCACCCAAGTTGTGGTCTCATCCAAGTAAAGGTATTGGTTGTCCCTCTTGACCTTATTAATCATTTCCATGATTAATTAAATTCCGTCCCCAAAATATCTTATTTTACTTGGATGGACATTATATTTTTATCTCTTTTATCAAAACAAAAACAAAAGGGGCATTAATATGCCTACATTTTATTTCCAAAATCACTTTTTAAAACAAGTTGGTTTCTCCTATTTTCAAGAAAAACATACACACACACACACACTTGCACATTTTTTATCAACAAACTTAGGGAGACTCGGTTTTCCGAGGCACTTTGGGTGAACCTAGATTAAGTTCTTCCCAAAGTGTAACGTGACCTCCAAATCCTTTTTCTCTAACCTTTTTCCGTTAAGTTTGGGTTTAAAGTTAAACTAACGTGGCGACTCCGTTATCTTTTGGAATTACACCGTGTTTGATTCTCGAAGGGAAACCTTTCCATTTTTCCCGCGTGTATCTTACAGTGGCGACTCCGCTGGGGAATAGAGTGTTTTCGAACTTCTTTTTAGAAGATTCGGGGGCATTCTTGTGATGGTCAAACTCCCGTCCCCATTTGTTGACTTTGTGCATATTTTTGTGTGTGTTCTATGTTTCTGTTTTGATTTTTCGTGAGTGAAACTGTTCTGGAGATTCAATAAACTGGGGCTCAATGATCAGAAGTTGAAAATTTGCAAAAAAGAATGGATCGACTGCTCTAGCCGTACGGCTTGTTTCGCCGGGCCCACAGAATATTTCAGATTAACAATTTTGTGTAGGGAAGAAACATTCTGATGGTCCCCTTGCCTCATCTTGTCCAGGTTTCAATTTACAGCCTCTACTTGTGCACTTCTACCTTCTTTTTCTTAGCCAAAAATGGATTTTCAAAATTTGGTTATGCATAAATTTTTCGACATAAAATTGGGTTTTTCAAAACCCCATTGTGCATAACCCTTTTCATAAAAATTTTGGTCTTCAAATTCTTCTTGTTTGTGCACAATCTTTTTCTACAAATGGCTTTCAAAAGGTTGTTCTTCTTGCAAAATTTTGGTTTCAAGAACCTTTGGTTGTGCACAACCTTTTCATGTACAAATTTTGATTCTTGCTTGTTAATATGTTTGTTTACTTGCTTGTGCAAAATACTTGTCCATCTTACTTGTTCATCATACTTGTTCATACAATTGTTCATACAATGCTCATGATATTAAAACGGACCGAAAATTTCTATTTTGACTCAAAAGGGAACATAGAAGGCTTCACACAACGCGCACTTGACCTTGTGAAGGTTCCAAAAAACCCTTTGAACCCGGAATGGATACCAAGATGCAGCTTGATTGGTGCTCTTGTGCCTTTCTCGCGCGCACGGGTCCATTCCACCCCCCTTTCCGAACCGAGTCAACCATACATGTCCGTGACACACAAATACCGTAACCATGGTTGGTTTTTGGTCTAGCTCACGTCATCACGTCCTTAAATACATGTCCAAACGCTAATTATGGCCAAGTTAACGCCCAAGTCACGACTCCTTGTGAAAGCAAGTGTGACCAAGGTCATCTTTGACCCGGTCCTTGACTTATGCGTTAATTCCAACCATAATTAACCGGAGTCATATATTAAGGATAGGTTGACACCGCGTCATTAAGCTCTAATGCTTAACCCATCTGTAGACACCCCGCTCTGGACCTCTCACCCCGATTGCATACATAGTATTTTTATTTAACTTGTTTTTGTTAATTTCTGTTACTTCCGTTAAGTTCCTAACTGATTCCGTTAGTTTTGGACTAAACTGCATAACAGAGTTAACTTTTAGAGTCATTCTGTCTTTTTCTCCCGTGGGCGCTTCCGGAAGTGTTATCGGGATGCGTGCGCGTCTCGCCCCTAAAGCTGGACCCGCGCGCCTCCCATTATAGCAGTAACGGATTGCACCTTATTTCCCTCCCTTTTCTTATTTACAAACATCTTCTTGATCACAAAAACATCTCTTTTTATATCCAAGTTCATCCCCCTTTTTATTCATTAACTCCAAATCCCATATTCTAGTCTTTTCCCAAAAACTAATATTTCTTTCATTTATTATTTGATTTCTTTTATTTCTTTTATTTTTCTTTTATTTATTTATCTTATTTGTTATTGGTCAATTCCATCTCACATGGATTGACCAATTTCCCTCCAAACTTTCCCTCCTATTTTTACCTATAAAAGCCATCTTCTTCTACCTTAGAAAGGGACCTTGGACCTCAACTTTGATTCACAAAAACTACACTATACACAAATTCTCCCAACAAGAGTTCTTAGTAACAAGACTCTACACAAATTGTTCTACAACAATTTCATTACAACAACAACACTTTCAAGTCAAGGTTTCAAGTCCTCTTTCTCAAGGTACAACTCCATTTTCTTCCTTTATTTTCTTCTTCTTGATGTATGCAATCCCCATTAATGGGACATGACCAACATGACTACTTCACATATTGAAGCTAGTTAAGGTTATCTCCCTACATTTTAATCTTAACTTTAATTCACCATGTTAATTTCTCTTCATCTCTTAATGTAATTCTTTAACATTATTTGTTACATGTAATCTTTATCATTATATAAATAAAAGCAATTCTATTTTATTTCCCCTTTATTTTCCCTTTCTTTTCATTACAATTGTTAGCACGTTTCTATTTAATTAAATTGAAGGACATTTTAGCATTAGAACACCAAAAGTAGCAAGACCCGCGTAAGCGGGGCGGAGTGGGTGTTTAAGTACTTCCCACTCCGTCACCTAACCCTCAAACCCATCTTTTCTCGAATCTCTGGTTTTGTATATAAAATTGGCTCTTTTTAGGTTTTTCTTATGTTCCTCTAAAACATAGGTGGCGACTCTTAAAATCAAGTAGACATCCTAGGTAATTCACGCGCTCTAGCCAAGCCGTGGTCCCCCGGGGTATCTACAGTGGCGACTCGGCTGGGGATATAGAGGGTTAAACTTGCATTTTCTGCTTTTGGTGTTCTTATATCTGTTTTCTGGACATTCTGGTAAAAAGGGTAGGAAGCGCGCGCCTCCGGCCCTCTTGGCCTAAAGCGCGCGCGTCCGACCCTAATTACCAGAATCGCCCGCCTCCCATCTTGTCCTTCAATTCCATGTTTCTGTGCTAACGTTTGCAGGAGAAAAAGTTCTATAATTTAAGTTCAAGGCAATCCCTTGAACCCGCTGATTTGCAGGTACTGCCCAGAAGCTGGCGCCTCCACTTCTCTCAGTCTAACGCGCGCGCCTCCCGAGTAGGCACCTGAATGCGCACGCTTCTGGGCATTTCCCAGAAACAGAAACAGTGAACAGAATGGACAGTTTTGACAGTGTGTGGGCACCGGGCCTGCGCAGAACATCTTTTATTTCCTGTTCATTTTTATCGGTCACACAGGTGATTCGAAAGTTGTAAATTACTTGCTTATTTGTTTTTTTTTATTTCTTTGAAAAAAAAATTATTTTGTCACTTGTTAGACCTCACACTACGCGCACAATTCTTATCAACTGCTCACTATCGAGTCGCACAAGTCCAACCCCAAACCCGTCGAGGCCCGTCCTAGAAAGTTTCAAGCTCCACTCGACCTTGACTCTTTCGAAACGGTAAACCTCAGCCCGTGGCGTAGTTCATGACTACATACCGGGGGTGACCTTTAAGTCTCATATTTAAGCCGAGCACAAACCACACAATTCTAGTCTAGGGTCTAACACTCCATGACTCAAGTCGGTTTCCATGTGCCGAGATTTCCCTAAATTAATGTCTTCAAATCATACATGCCACTCGTTGTTTTGGACGAAATAAAACTCCGTCCCCAAGTGGTTATTATGGACGAAAATAAAAATCCATCCCCGCATGTATGCTTTACTACATTAATTTAGTTTAATCCCGACACATGTAGGATTCACAAGCGTGGTGGAATCCGATGAGTATATGGGACCGCGAGATGGTCTATATACTAGTGTTACGATTCCACTATTTCCTAGAAACCCCAAAAAAGGACCACGTCCTTCCGACTTTTGTAAATAAAAAAAAGTCATTTTTCTTATGTGGTTGAGTCTTTTTCCTTTGTTTGTGGGTGAATCTATTTTACTCAAAAGGTATTTGTGGGGCCAACCTAAGATCGACCGTGTTCTCTCAATAGGTCCAATGGCTTCCAACAGCAACAACAACAAGGGTGAGAACATTCCCGTGTCCAACGAAGGGTTATTCAACATGGTGAAAGCATTGAAAGGGAAAATTGATGCCCTAGCCGAGAATGTCCGCCACATGGATGATTTATGGCGATCCCGTTACGAGCATGTGGAAATGGCCCATAAGAAAGAAGTAGCCAAACTCGAGAACCAATTAAAGAGGCTCACGAATGAAAGAAAGGAGGTCCAAAATTTCGATACCAGTTTGGTCAACACTCTCATGTCCTACATTGACCAAAAGCTTAGTGGGCTAAATTTGCACAAAGGCCCAAGATCCGATCTTCATCATGCTTCTCTCCTCATGAACACAATGGAGGCTCTTCCCGAAAAGTTCAAGATGCCCGATATTGGCAAGTTCAAAGGCACCTCTTGCCCCGACGCTCATGTTGACTCCTACATTTGGGCCATGCTACAAAAGAAAGTGTCTCCTCAAATAATGGCACAATGCTTCCCGCTTACTCTCGAGGGGGTCGCAAAAGATTGGTATATGGGTCTTCCAGTTTCCACCCGCCTCAATTGGGATGTCGCTATGCTTGCCTTCAAGTCACAATATCAAGGCAACTCCATATTCCGCCCTACCAAGAAGGAATTGGAGAGCACCGTGCAAATGGGTGATGAATCATTTGGGGACTTCTATCGCCGTTGGAATGACAAGCTAGCCGAGATGGTTGATAGGCCTTCCAAGAAGGAACAAATGGACATCTTCTTGAAGTGTTTGAAAATGGACTACCGCACACATCTTAGTGGGGCTTTTCACTCCGATTTTTCAAGCATGTATGATGCGGGGGTTAGAATTGACAATTTGCTCCGAGAAGTGGCCGAGTCCTCCAAATGACACAAGCTTGAACGACAAAGGGTTCCCAGGCAATGACATGGAAGAATGTAGTGACTTGGAAGACTACAACGACAATGAGGACTACAACGACATGGGGGATGACGACAACAATCTCCGTTTCTCTTTCTCTACCTAGAAATAGGATTAAAAAAAAAAGAGAGTCAAAAGTCCTCTAATGTGTGCATTAATGTTTTCTCTCGTCCTATGTTAAATGTTCGATTCCATTGAGTCATTAAATAAAAGTCGTTCTTGTCCTCATACACTCTTCCAAGTTGTTCAATCTAATTCTTGGAAAAATGATGAAAAGGTGTCTAAACAAGTTTTGGAGTGAAGGCCATCGCTTGAACGCCTAGGGGCTAAACATCGACGACAGCATCAACAACGAAGACATCAAAACATCAACGGCGAAATCAAGACAAAGAAAGGTGGAGCAACGATCATGAAGCAAAGTTTTCAAAAGGGGATATAAAAAAAAAAAAAAACTCTCTAGGTTGAAATCCTTAAATCAACCTAGGTAAAAGTTAGAGCACAAAAAAAAAAAAAAAAAAAATCCCCCTCATTCAATGAAGTTCATATCAAGGATCAACATCATTCCACCAACGAAGGACGAAGCGACATCAACAATCATCACGACGAAGAAACAATTCCATCACGACGAATGGAGAATCCACAAGAACTATGGTGACCTGAGCCTCTACACTGGAGGAACGTAGGCAACTTTCGGGTCCGGTCTCACGCAAGAAAAAGATATGTTTAGCCCTAGCGCGTTATGGTGATCGTCCTTCATCTCGAACTTGTCAAGACGTCTTTGTACGATTCATTTGCCAATGAATTAATCACCTCAAGATTGAACAACTTTCATAGATTTGGAATCACTTTCCGTTCCTTGTCGAGTCTAGGGGTTTCTCTTCTTTTTGCGATACTATCAGTTTCTTGCAATCAAACTGGGGCTTTCTTTCTCTTCTCTCTTAATGACTTACTTGCCTTCGTGAGTCATTCAAAAAATATACACACATGAAGTCAATACTAGGGACACTTCCTTAGTCGAGTCAATGTCACTCATCTTTAGTGACAAGAGGTCTTCACCGCAAAATCACATGTCTTATCTCCTCAGCCAGACAATGCACACTTCCTCATTAATCGAGTCAAAAAAAAAAAGAGAAGACGCAAAAGAGATGCCCGCTAGATTGAAAACCCGAAAGGGCGGTCTAGGCAAAAAACAGGGTGCGTCATAAAAAAAAAATGAGAGAGTGAGAGAGAGAAGGGAAAGAGAAATGGAGATCACCGACTTCTAAAGAAGGCAACTACACGAGTTCTACATTTAATCTCCTCAGCAAGTCAATTACCCACCGAGTCAACTTTGGGATTGCAAAAGGCTCGACAAGATATGGTACCATCAAAGGTTGTCTTGAGTTATCGGCATCATTCTCCAGCAGTGTGCATTTTTGGGTTCATGAAAAGAAGGCCCGTGGTAACCAAGACCCATCCGAGAACGAGCCCATCATAAAAGGGCACGAGGTTGCACAAATAATCCCTAGCTAGTCTATTGACTTGGACAGCAAATAGCAACAACATGTGTCTCAGTTTTCAAAGCTTCTGCAAGTATGTGCTTCTAAAGTACGCCGAAAGGCTCCCGAAAAATGGAGTAGCTCTTGCCATGTCCTCTCATGTTTGTTCCCTCGCTCGAGGATGAGTCACTCTTGATTTTCTCAATAAATGGTGACGCCCTAGGGGCTATATAACTCAAAAAACAAGGGCTTCTTTTGCTTCATTTGACAATCAATAAGCCCTAGGGGCTATGCTCGAGAAAGATGTGTGAGACTATCCTCAAAGTCTCTCAAAAGGGATGTCAAAAAGCCCTCTTGTCATGTGTGCCCGTACTTGTTCCCCCAATCAAGGATGGACCTTTCTCGCAATCAATGATGGCACTCTAGGGGCTACGGTTAAGTCTTAAAGGCTCCCTCGGCAAGAAGCAATTCACTTCAATGTCCCCAGCAACATTTGAAGCTTTATACCGAAAGGTCTCAAGGGGCTTCGCAATCTACAATCTTTTGGGCTACGGCATTACAGTGATACAAGCAAAGGCCAATATTGGGGCTTCGTAATTAACAAGCTTTTGGGCAGTGATACCCGAGCAATGCAATTTGGGAGTAGTCTTATGGCTCCATGAAAGGGATCAAACTTCAATGGTCCCTCAACACTTCCAGTCAAAAGGCCTCTTGGTTTTAAATGAAGGCTCCGATGATACGAATGAATTTGATGATTCTTGTTAGAACTCACAGCGAGATTCTGAAGGAAGTCTTAGAGAAAAGGAAAAAGATTCAATATGCTAGACTCACCCGGCTGAGTTATGGCGGGCAATGCCAATATGTTAACTCTAGAGACAGAGTTACGGCCAATCCCAATGTTTCTGCAATACAGCACCCCCTTCTCCAAGATCAAAAGCACAGGCTGCATCCGAAGATCCGCCGTCGGTTCAACTCAAGAAGACTCGAGCAAACATACAGTTCGAGGCTTTATCACACCAAGACCTTATCATCTGCAACAACATCACCATCTCCCACGAGACGTCTCCCGAAGACCATACTACATTTGGGTATCAACCACAAAAATGGCCATCCATCTACAAGCAAGAGAAAGAAGGAGATCGCCTTTAAGAGTTCTACCCAATGGTGCATCTGCTCTCAATACAATGCCAAGATAAGTTGGAGCTTCACACCAAAAGGTCTCCACATCCCGCCATCTACAAACTTGATAAGCCCATGACATTTGGGGCTTAGCAATCTCTTAAAGCTTAGTATCAATGATCTTCTCTTGGGGCTTGCCCACGTCGACAGCAAAAGACAGTTATTTGAATGGGCTAAGAGTTGATTCATCTTGGGGCTTCATAAGCCACTCAAAGTTCAGCATTCGAGGGGATTTACAGTCAGCAACCCCTTGGCATCTCGGCATCAATAGTCCTTTTGAAGCCCCATAAATGACAAATCTTGGGGCTAGACATCAATTTCGTTGGACACCGCGGCGACAACATTCAAACGAGGCAATCCAGACTTTGATTGAACATGACTTGATCTTGGGTTGGCTTTACAAACACACAATGGTTAAAATGGTTCACCCACGAACTAAAAAAAAAAAAAAAAAAAATCTTTTTCTCACGTCTGTGCATATTCTTTCCCTTCTAAACTAAAAAAAAAAAAAAAGATTTTTCTTTTTCTTTTTCTCCTTCTTTGTGCAAATGTATGTGCTTTGCTTTGCTCCTAGATTCTCCTCCAGCATTCCCCAGCATCCTTGAACTACGCTGGTCTGATTCTCTTAAAGGGATACGTAGGCAGCCTTTTGGCACGACCAACCCACCATCCATAATACCATCTCGCCGACACTCCTTCAAAGGCAAGAACAATTCATCACCATCAACATCATCACTCTTCGCCAAAGCATCTACCACAACATCACGAATCCATCCAACGGCAATGGTAAGTGAAGGTATGGACATCATTCATCTCTCTCAAGCATATCTCTGCTTTCAAAAACCACTTCACACACAAAATCACTTTCTCCATTCTTACAAAAACTCTCTCTCATGCAAACCGCTTTCAAATCACATTGCACCACGAGCACTATTTCTCTCTTCATTTCACACTTCATGCATCTTCTTGCACAAACACATATACCTGCCAAGCACACACATAACAGGTACCACCACGAAGTCAACAGCATCCGCTACTCAAGGCACTTCATCCCCAGGAAAAAATAGTCCACAGTCAACCATGCACGCATCCCCATGATAAAGTCAATAGCAACTGCAGCTCTAGACATCAATTTTGTCCACGGTGATCCCACAATTAGCAAACGGATCCCGCCATCAGCAAACGGATCCCGCATTCATCAAACGGATCCCGCAATCAGCAAATGGATCCCGCAATCAGCAAACGGATCCCGCACCAGCAAACGGATCCCGCATCAACAAACGGATCCCGCACCAGCAAACGGATCCCCCACCAGCAAACGGATCCCGCCATCAGCAAACGGATCCCGCATCAGCAAACGGATCCCGCATCAGCAAACGGATCCCGCATTCAGCAAACGGATCCCGCTTCAGCAAACGGATCCCGCAATCAGCAAACGGATCCCGCAATCAGAAAACGGATCCCGCAATCAGCAAACGGATCCCGCAATCAGCAAACGGATCCCGCAATCAGCAAACAGATCCCGCATCAGCAAACGGATCCCGCCTCAGCAAACAGATCCCGCTTCAGCAAACGGATCCCGCATCAACAAACAGATCCCGCTTTAGCAAACGGATCCCGCTTCAGCAAGACGGATCCCACCAATAAAGCCGCTCACAGAGGGAGCGCACTCCTATCCTTTGAAATTTCAAATTCTTGCTTTATCGAGTCTTTGTTTTCTCTTGTCGATGTCCTCGGCGGTTGTCTTTCTTTTGTCGACGCGTTTTTCTTCGCAATCCACATCGCCGAGGGGCTCTGTAGACACCCTGCTTTGGACCTCTCACCCCGATTGCATACATAGTATTTTTATTTAACTTGTTTTTGTTAATTTCTGTTACTTCCGTTAAGTTCCTAACTGATTCCGTTAGTTTTGGACTAAACTGCATAACAGAGTTAACTTTTAGAGTCATTCTGTCTTTTTTCTCCCGCGGGCGCTTCCGGAAGTGTTATCGGGATGCGCGAGCATCTCGCCCCTAAAACGGGACCCGCGCGCCTCCCATTATGGCAGTAACGGATTGCACCTTATTTCCCTCCCTTTTCTTATTTACAAACATCTTCTTGATCACAAAAACATCTCTTTTTACATCCAAGTTCATCCCCCTTTTTATTCATTAACTCCAAATCCCATATTCTAGTCTTTTCCAAAAACTAATATTTCTTTCATTTATTATTTGATTTCTTTTATTTTTTTATTATTTATTTATCTTATTTGTGATTGGTCAATTCCATCTCACATGGATTGACCAATTTCCCTCCAAACTTTCCCTCCTATTTTTACCTATAAAAGCCATCTTCTTCTACCTTATAAAGGGACCTTGGACCAACTTTGATTCACAAAAACTACACTATACACAAATTCTCCCAACAAGAGTTCTTAGTAACAAGACTCTACACAAATTGTTCTACAACAATTTCATTACAACAACAACACTTTCAAGTCAAGGTTTCAAGTCCTCTTCCTCAAGGTATAACTCCATTTTCTTCCTTTATTTTCTTCTTCTTGATGTATGCAATCCCCATTAATGGGACAGACCAACATGACTACTTCACATATTGAAGCTAGTTAAGGTTATCTCCCTACATTTTAATCTTAACTTTAATTTACCATGTTAATTTCTCTTCATCTCTTAATGTAATTCTTTAAAATTATTTCTTACATGTAATCTTTATCATTAAATAAATAAAAGCAATTCTATTTTATTTCTCCTTTATTTTCCCTTTTATTTTCATTACAATTGTTAGCACGTTTCTATTTAATTAAATTGAAGGACATTTTAGCATATGAACACCAAAAGTAGCAAGACCCGCGTAAGCGGGGCAGAGTGGGTGTTTAAGTACTTCCCACTCCGTCACCTAACCCCTGAACCATCTTTTCCGAATCTCTGGTTTTGTATATAAAATTGGCTCTTTTTAGGTTTTTCTTATGTTCCTCTAAAACATAGGTGGCGACTCTTAAAATCAAGTAGACATCCTTGGTAATTCACGCGCTCTAGCCAAGCCGTGGTCCCCCGGGGTATCTACACCATCCTAATCATCTTTAAGCCTGAGGCTAAGGTCCGAGATCCCTCATTAAAATGAGGTCATGCCTGTAAGGATCCCGTCCTCGGGGCGAAACAGGCGAGGTTCGCTCGAGGACAAAATGCCAAACACGGGAACCGGTCAAATTTAACGGAGTCGCCACATTTTGTTAATTTTAAACCCAACAAAATGACAAAGGTTTGAGTTCAAAGGTTCGGAGGTCAGGTTACAACTTGGGAGGAGTTTTTACGTCCTCTCAAGTTGCCTCGGACAAAGCCGAGTCTCCCTAAGTTAGTTAAAATGTGCATACGTGTGTGTGTGTATTTAACGGAAAACTTCTGTCGTTCATTTTATTTGAGAAAACTCGGCTGAAAAAGGGGCCTTGAGTGATAAGATAAAGGTCAGAGGGCAAAACAGACAATTTTTCCCTCCTACCTAAAGTAGCCGTACGGCTGGAGGAGGCAATTCTGGGGTTTTACAGTTTGCTCAAGAACAGTCCAGTTCAGAACAGAAATAGGGTATTCTGTCTGAAGCTGGACAAACTGTTTGTGATCCCAGTTTGCAAGAAATCATTTTACAAGTTTTATAGCATCATTCCTATGCTAAATGATCATCACTTGGTTCCCCAAAACAAATATTTGGGTGTGATCATGAGCAATCATAGGAGAAAATCAAGAAAGTTGATAAGTGTTCCCTTTGGACCAAAATTGGTCATTTGGTGAATAAGATTGGAACTTTATCACCAAGATGACATTTTATGACTTAAAATCCTTCCAAGAGTCAAAATAACACATAAAGATTGAATCTTTATGACCCAAAAGTGGGATTTTGAGGCTAAACCAAAGAGGAAAATGATGGACACTAAGGTTCCACCATCCTCGTGATTATCATGGCCAAACAAGCACAACATTTAAATAAATAAAGAATATAAATGACAATCAACAAGTCTATGAGTGTCTAGGCTTAGAACCTCTTCCATACAAAGTATGGAGGGCACCTTGTAACTTCTCATAGCTTGGACAAGATAATAATATAATAGATAGATATGTAGTGCTTGATAATGGACAAGTCTTGCAAGAAACAAAAGGTGCTTGAAATGGACAAGTCTTTGGATGAATGAATAGTAAATACATTATAACCAAGATATGAGAAATAAAATAGGAGTAAGATGAAGAGAATGGAGGGGGGAGGTGGCTTTACCTATGATGGTTAAGGCCAATCTTCCTTTCTTCTCTCTTTTTTGTATGTGATCACTCTCACTCTTTCTCTGTGGTAATTCCAGCAGAGTGACCTCTCTAATGTGTATTTCTCCCCCCCTGAATGATCAGCAAGGGGTTCTATTTATAGGGACTGAGGGCGCCAAAACCAGCCGTACGGCTAGGCCCCTCTAGTCCCCAAAGCATCCGTACGGCTCAGTCCTGGCGAGCTTCTGGATTTTTCCAATTTTATACCAGAGTAGTCCTGGAATTTATAGTTTATCCTAGGGAGGTCCTGGCCTATCAGCTTATCCATGAAACGGTGCTAAGGCTACCTCTAAGGTAGGTCGGTTTCAGATTGGGGTACTTACAGAGCCCCTCGGCAACGTCGCTTCGAAGGAGCGGGGTTGTCGATAAAAATAAGCATCCCAATCTGACGGGACGACGGCTTTAACCGATTTTGGTTGCATGGCTGGTCCTAGTGGTGTAGGATTCCTACGTATCCCGTTCGCGGGGAATCTAGCCTAACGTAGTTCGGGGTGAGAGATTTAAGGCTACTCAAACCTATAGACGACCATCGAGGTCAGGTGGAAACTCGGGCATGACACTCATTCGGTCAGAGGCGAAGGTTCGGGCATGACACCAAGGGGTCAGAGGCTAAGGATTTGGCATGACACCAAGGGGTCAGAGGCTAAGGCATTTGAGCATGACACCAAGGGGTCAGAGGCTAAGGCATTTGGGCATGACACCAAGGGGTCAGAGGCTAAGGCATTTGGGTATGACACCAAGGGGTCAGAGGCTAAGGCATTTGGCCATGACACCAAGGGGTCAGAGGCTAAGGCATTTGGGCATGACACCAAGGGGTCAGAGGCTAAGGCATTTGGGCATGACACCAAGGGGTCAGAGGCTAAGACATTTGGGCATGACACCAAGGGGTCAGAGGCTAGATATGGTCAACTTGGCTCTATGGGAGAGGGTTGACTTGCTGGGGATATGGTCAGATTTTTACTGGGCTTACGTCGGGGACGGCCTATTTTGGACATTTAACTGGGCTTACGTCAGGGACGACCAAACATTTAACTGGGATTACGTCAGGGACGGCCATTGATGACTTTTTAACTGGGCTTACGTCAGGGACGGCCAATGATGACTTTTTTAACTAGGCTTACGTCAGGGACGGCCATGACAAATTTTTAACTGGGCTTACGTCAGGGACGGCCATGACAAATTTTTAACTGGGCTTACGTCAGGGACGGCCAATTTTCTCACCAACTTTTTAACTGGGCTTACGTCAGGGATGATCAATTTTCGACATTTAACTGGGCTTATGTCAGGGACGGCCAATTTTGGACATTTAACTGGGCTTACGTCAGGGACGGCCAATTTTTCTCAAACATTTAACTGGGCTTACGTCAGGGACGGCCAAATTTGGACATTTAACTGGGCTTACGTCAGGGACGGCCAATTTTTTTATTTCACAAAGCTGGGCTTACGTCGCTAGGACTGCCGGAAGTTTGATTTCACAAAGCTGGGCTTACGTCGCTAGGACTGCCGGATTAATTTCACAAAGCTAGGCTTACGTCGCTAGGACTGCCGGATTAATTTCACAAAGCTGGGCTTACGTCGCTAGGACTGCCTGATTTTTGTTTTTACAAAGCTGGGCTTACGTCGCTAGGACTGCCGGATTAATTTCACAAAGCTGGGCTTACGTCGCTAGGACTGCCGGATTAATTTCACAAAGCTGGGCTTACGTCGCTAGGACTGCCTGATTTTTGTTTTTACAAAGCTGGGCTTACGTCGCTAGGACTGCCGATTTTTCACAAAGCTGGGCTTACGTCGCTAGGACTGCCGGATTAATTTCACAAAGCTGGGCTTACGTCGCTAGGACCGCCTGATTTTTGTTTTTACAAAGCTGGGCTTACGTCGCTAGGACTGCCAGATTAATTTCACAAAGCTGGGCTTACGTCGCTAGGACTGCCGGATTTTTGTCTCAGAGGGTCGCTCGGGGGACCTAAATTTTATCTCAAAAGGGTCGCTCGGGGGACCTATACTTTTCTCAAAATGGTCACTCGGGGGACCTAAACTTTTTCAAAACGGTCACTCGGGGGACCTAGACCTTTTTTCAAAATGGGTCACTCAGGGGACCTAAGTTTTCTCAAAATGGGTCACTCGGGGGACCTAAATGTTCTCAAAATGGTCACTCGGAGGACCTAAAATTTTCTCAAGATGGTCACTCGGGGGACCTAAACTTGTCTCAAAATAGTCACTCGGGGGACCTAGACTTTTTTCAAAATGGGTCACTCAGGGGACCTAAATGTTTTCAGAAGGGGCTTGACTCTCACTTGGTCAACCGGGTCAACATGGGCTTACGTCTAAGACGGCCATAATTAATTTCACAAAGCTGGGCTTACGTCGCTAGGACTGTCTGATTTTTGTTTTTACAAAGCTGGGCTTACGTCGGTAGGACTGCCGGATTTTTGGGAACCTAAACTTTCTAGGTTCGATTCAAGTTGCATGAGCCAAGGAGGGCATTTCCAGATTCTGGGAAATCTTGTTCAAGGTGCGAGGGGCACAAGGGTAATTTCAGGCTGAGATTTTTCCTCGCCCAAACCATCCGTATGGATGTGGAGGTCATCTCTTTCTTTTTCAAAACACAGCAGCCATACGGATGGTCTCACCTATTTTTCAAAACTCAGTCGAAAGAAACGAAAGGAGACAGGCGAAATTGAGAGGGAAACTCCATCAACTCGCAAATTTTCTTGCCCTAATTGTTCAAGGATCAACCATGGCGGGTCGGGCACGCGCGGGCTACCCTAGAGGGGCGGATAAGAGGCTAGACATGGCTCGAAATTTTTGAGGCTACACTGTTAATCTTCGGGATGAGGGAGCGGGTTTCTACAAGTCTCCCACCGTTTAATTGTGCCATGGTGACGGGGTAAGCATTCTTAAACTCTTCCCTCTCAGATTTGGGTCTTGTATGTCTCTCCTAGGCTTAGGGTTCTTGTCCATGCCATTTGAGATTTTTGCATTTCTTGACACAATTTCGTGAAATTGATCTCATTTTTGTGTCATTGGGACCATTTGGGACGTGGGTATGTGCTCGTAGCCTCATTTGGACATGCCTAGCTATACTCCCCAAAATCAAAGTATGTTGCCCGCGGCCTATGCATAAACTACTTGTACCTTAGGCTTGACTAGTCATTTTGGCGCAACTAGGTGCATGCTAGCATCTTCTAGGACAAGTTGTTGCATGTTCGTGGGACGGGTATATGATTGTCGAGACCAAAATGATAATTTCTCCGAATATGACCCTTGAAAATGACTTATGCATTGTTAAAGGGGACGGAAACTTTTTTCCAAAAATGGCCCTTAAAATGACTTATGCATTTTTTTAAAGGGGACGGGGACTTTTCTCCAAAAATGGCCCTTAAATGACTTATGCATTTTTAAAGGGAACAGGAACTTTTCTCCAAAGTATGGCCCTTAAAATGACTTATGCAATTTTAAAGGGGACGGGAACTTTTCTCCAAAAAGGGCCCTTAAAGTGACTTATGCAATTTTAAAGGGGACCGAAACCTTTTCTCCTATTTGTTATTCTTTTTCCTTGTGTAATCATTACGAGCATTGGTATCTGTAAACTATATTATTCATACCTTTGTTGTGTTTACCTGCAGGGCGGTGATCCCAAATCTCGAGGGTCGCCGGATGCTTGCTTCTCTTTGTGGGAAGCCATGCCTGAGTCCGTTGACGGTATCCCTGGTCCAAGGGTGTGGGTGGCACGCACAGGATTGGTGCCCTTCATCGAGGCCGTGGGCCGGTTGGTGAATACCAACAAGAGTATGGGGCTTCTCAATGCCCTTGGTGAGTACTGGTGGGATACAACCCACACTTTCCACTTGAGTTGGGGGGAGGTAACTGTGACCCCGGTTGATTTGCTGCCATCACTGGGCTTTCCTTTGACGGACATCCAGTCGTTTGGAGGGATAGAATGTCTGAGGGAGAGATCCAGGCGCTCGTCGGATTCTCGGGCCCCACCAAGGGTTTGGGCATCCTGGTTCAGAACGTTGAGAGGGTCATTCGGGCCAACATCCCAGAGTATTGGGCGGGTCGGATCACAGCTGAGCAGCTTGGGCGCTCTTACGTGTGGCTCCTCCTTGGCAACACCATTTTTGCCAATGCTGACACAACTTGCATGTTTCCCCTTCTTGGGTCACTCACCACTCCCGAGGCCATCAGGGATATTGCTTGGGGAGAAGCAGGTCTGGCCGAGCTGTACATGGAGCTCGATAAATATAGCCGAAGGGCGAGCAAGTCTCTGGCTTGCTTCCAATTTGTTCTCGAGGTATCCTTTTCTTTTCTGCCTCTGTCTTATTGGTCCCTTTACCTCATCTTTTGCACTGATGGCACTTCCTATCTCCTTTCAGGCTTGGTACTACGAGGTTTTCGGTAGCTATCCGTGGAGACTGGCCGTTGACCAAGACCTAGTTTTTCCGGCCATGACCTGCTGGGCTAGGGAAGCTAGGGAGAAGAGGGGGTCCAAGGGACGTGTCTCTGTTCGTTATGCCGACGTGAAGGCAGTTTTGAGGGGGGCCATGCCAGCGGAGCTCAACCTTTTCCCTTGGTCTCGGTACGAGGGGCAGGAGGTGGGCTTTGACCCGAGCGAGGCTCTGAGGGTGACCCGGCAGAGGAGGCTGTTGGTGGGTTTCCGAGGGGAGGCCTTTTATTTAGGCGAGAGGGTGCTTTGGCAGCATGGACTGGGGCTCATGCAGAGGGTACCGGTGGACCCTGGGGCTCATGCAGAGGGTACCGGTGGACCCACCTGAGGCCATGTTTGTGGTTGATCGGGGAGAGGACCCGCATCTTGTGGGGTAGATGCGATTGGTTTGATTACCGATGAGCCATACGGACGGTTCGTGGCCACGAGGCTGAGATCGCCACAGGTGGTGGCTTCTGGGGTAGCTCCTCCGGTGTGGCAGGACTACTCTTTTATTTATACCGACGGCCGGGTTCACATGGTAGCCGTGTCCGTTACCGAAGGGGGAGCCCCTGTTGAGGACATTCCTGATGACGCGGTATGCTTTCTTTCCCATTCTTGCGCCCATGTCCTCACCTTTCATTCTTTTTTGCTGAACTCTCCCATTTCCATGTGCAGATTGCGGGACGAGCGTTGCTGCGGCGGCCTACCTTCATGGGGCGGGCCAAAAAGTGGTTCAAAAAGTTTACAGGTCGTTCTCGCAAGGGGACTCAGAGGGAACACGGCTTCGTGCCGGGCCGGAGTTCGGTGAGTGGTGAGGAGAGGCCTCGTAAGAGGGCGTCGAGTGTTGAGCTGCCTCCTTCCTTCGTCCGCAGTCAGTCCATGAGTGATGTGGATACTTCCTCTCTCCGGGATTCTCTGCGGGCTTCCGGTACCCATGAGATCGCTCCGGATCCTTTCGCCCATCTGACCTTGGAGTGACCTGAGACCTCTTCTGTTGACCGTTCCGGTACTGCTTCCCAATCTGCCTGGCATTCCTTGCAGCCTTCCACCAGTGGGGACATGAGCTTAGCAGAATCCCTCTTCCATTTTGACCCTAGCACTTATTTCACTCGGAGGCCGGGTCTGTCCGATTTACCGCCCCCTGATTCTGACCCGGATTCTGAGTAGTTGTACCTGTCTTTGAACAATTTTCTTTTTTGTCTTTGTCTTATTTTTGCAAAACAATATGTCATGAAAACTTGTTGCTTTATTGAGTTTAAACCCCTTGTAAATTCGTTTTACGCCTGGCTTAGGTCTCGTGAAGACTTATGCTTTCGATGTTGTGACCCGGAACGTGTTTAGACTCAATTATGTGCAACTGGGACATACCTTAACAGGGTTTGACAAGTGATAGTGAGTCTCACTTGCGGGCAGTTTGGTATGGGCTGCTGACACGAAAAATTTTCACAAGGACAAACCATCCGTACGGTGGACACAGAAGGTTGACCCTTTTGACCAAATTTTCTGGGTGTTCCAAGGGAATTTTGACAGATGAGAAGGTTTATTTGACTTAGACTGTTTTACTCAAAGCATGACTTTTCGTCGGTCTTTCCATTGCGCGATTACGGCTGGTCAGCCCCAGTGTAATGTCTTGCCGGAGACTAATCCTCGGGTTTCTCGACCGTGGTTTGGCAGCCCCAATGTTTCACCTTTCTGGGAATCACTCTTCGGGTTTCTCTCCCTTGATTGTCCAACCATAGCACTTTCCTTCTTTCCAGGTTTTCTCTACCCTCCCTCTTTAAGAGTGGCCTAGTTGACTCTTGACATGGACAGAAGCAAAGTTAACTTTGACACAGACAAAGAGCATATCACATTTGCTCACACGAGTAGACACACATAGGCTTTTACGGGAGTGAGTCCCTTTTCTGAGAGAGGAAGCCTATGGACAGAAATTCACGTGTTTGACTCTTTCCTAAGATGTGGAAAAGAAGACTTGTTGAGACATTCAGAATCAACCTCAATTAATGTAATCACGATGTTTGCTTGAACGGATCTTGATTAGTATTTAGGTCCAAAATTCAAGTAATTAGCCTTAGTGTGCATAACTGTCATGACCCGTTGGGATTAAAATTCGATCAATGGCAAGATCGGGAGGAGAAAAATGTTTATGGAAGGGTTGGTCATTATCTGGGGAATTGGTCATTGTTTGGGGAATTGGTTATTGATGAGACCGGGGAAAAAGAGCCGGGTCCTTTGGGAGGACCAAGGTTTGGGGGATTCATTTCGTGTTATGACCGGACCCGAAGGTTGCCTACGTTCCCCTCAATGTGAGGAGCTCAGGTCGTCGTAGTTCGGCTTTTGGGCCACTTTGGCCGGGGTTGGCATCTCGGAGGACGTCATTGCTGACTTTGCCTTGGGTGAACTCTTTGAGATGGGCCCCCTTTGGGCGTACCCCTTTTGATATGGACGGGCTCTTTGTGCAAGCTTTTTTTTTTTTCACCCTCTCTTTGATTTTGACAATTCGGGGAGTCTGTATGTGCACTTATGGCTGAACTTTGGTGGCTAAGCAACAACGTCCTCGTCTTTTCATTGTCTTGGGATGCTTTTAATGTGCATCGGGGGTTTGCCTCAAAAAGGTGTCTTGGGTCGTATATCGGGTAGTGTATGTGGGAAGATTTGCCATTGATGGTCTCCTTCATGCCAACGGGTCACAACATTCATTCATCTTAAGATTAATTATTGGAATTTAGTCCCTTTTACGTTTAGATCCGTTCGTCCCTTTATGAGTCGTTGTTGACTTCTATGTTTGGGGGAATCAACTCATCATATCGGGGATATAACAATCATTTGGAAACATTAGTGGGAGTGATTCCGAGAGTTAGTGTAATTTTTCAAATAATGCCTCAAGTCTAGGGAGAATAGAAGTAAAAGACAATTCATTTCACGGAAGACTCGATTTTTTACAACTTGGACTTGACTATTGACTCAACCATTGCCACATTGTGGCTTTTTACATACTTTGGCCTCGCAGGGCCTTTTGGGAAAGCTAAAAGAAAAGGACAAAAGACTATATCCACTACGGATTTAGGAGACTCTCTAGAACACAAATACTAGGCCACTCCCAACGACTTCTTCTCTTCCTCATTTCTTCTCCTTGTGTCCCTGGCTTAGACCCACTTGTCCCCTCGTTTGGTGATGATGCCCTCATCAATTAGTGCTTGGATCCTGTCCTTTAGGGCGTCACACGCCCCAGTGGAGTGTCCTACCCCTTGATGGTAGCGGCAAAATTGAGTTTCATCGGACCGCTGGCTGGGATGTTCGGATGAAATCACGCTTGGGTCAAGCAAAGTGATTTTCCCCTCTTTGAGCAATTGATCAAGTAGTGAGGTTCTTGGGGTTCCCAATTCACGGAAAAGACGGTATGGTGCGGCCCTTTGGCGGTGAGAGGGTTTAGGAGCTATGGGGCGAGGTCGGCTATTTCTTGGTAGTGGGCTTCCGCTTGGGGTATGTTTTTGGGGAGGCAGACTCCCTAGGCACCCCGGGGTCGTTTGGGCAGGCTCGATGGGGGGATTCTTCAAGCGTGGATGATTTCTGAGATAGGTTCAGATATCTAGGATTGCATCCACCACTGTGTGCATGCAGGCTTGGATGTTCCTCATGTCTTCCTGCTGAATGCGGCTCTGTGAGTTCATTTCCTCCCTCACGCTTTTCCTTTCTTGGTGCCAATCATTCTCACGGTCTTTCAAAAGCTCACGAAGACATGGGTGCACCATCTTGACCCACATCTTTTGTATCTCTTCCTCCAAATCTGGGTCTGGCTTTTCTTGCATCCTAGCCACGATTCCCAATAGACGACCCTGGTCGTATTCCAGTCTCCTCACCATTTGTTGTAGGGCACTCATGACCCTTTCGATGCTTTCAAAGTGGGTTTCCATCACTCCCTATGATTCACAAGACCAACAAACCGTAAGGGCACCGTGGAAGGATTTTTCGGGAAGTCATGCTTCGAAGTAAAACAAAACTCGATACACAAGAGACACTGACTCGAAGGGGGTAACAAGTTTGACTCTTCTTTAGGGGGAAGAAACCCAAGCCAAGCGTTTTGATGAATTTAGCAATTCTCTTTTTTCTCCTTTTTTTTTTTAAAAAAATCATTTATTCCTTGGATTATCTCGGCCGGTTTTGTCACATAAACAAACGTTAGTGCACAATTCAGGGGCTCAACCTTTATTATTTTATTTTTCTCCAGGCATGTCTTATTCCTAATTGGTTGGAAAAGATCGCTCTTCTTTTTCGCAATTATTCTAAATCCTGGATCAGTGGAGGCCAACACTACGCCTATAGACCCCTCGTTTTTCACCTGTATTGCACGCTCCCAAGGACGGACTATCCCGGGCGAGGGTCCTATAGGGCACGCGGCTTCCACCGATCAAAAGAAATGAACCTAGGGTCTAGTGCATCGTAAGGTTCCCAATATGCGGGTCATCCTAATCATGGTTAAGCCCCAGTCGGAATCAAGACTTTTCCCCGAAGGCTACACCGAAGGCTGCGTCGACATTCCGTCATGACCTCATTTTGAATGAGGCGTCTCGATCCTTGACCATGGGCTTAAGGATGATTAAAATAACTCGTTCATTAGGGCTTAACGACACAGTGTCACCCTATCCTTAGTACATGGCCCTTGCTAATTGCGGTCGTCACTAACACACGAGTTGGAGGCTGGTTAGGCCACGCTTGCATTTCATCAAGGAGTCACAACTCGGGCATTAATTTGGCCACAATTAGCTTTGAGCACGTATCAAAGGATGTGGTGACGTGAACTAGACCAAAAACCAACCATAGTCACGGTATTTATGTGTCACGGACAAGTGTGGTTGACTCGGTTCGGAAGGGAAGGTGGGATGGACCCGTGCGCGCATCGAAGGGAACAAGAGCGCCCAACGAGCTGCATCGTGGCATCCACCCCGGGTTAAAAAGGTATTTGGAACGTGCACGGTCGAGTGCGCGTAGTGTGAAGTCATTCTATGCTCCTTTTTTGAGTAAAAAGAGAGATTTTCAATTCGTTTTTCGATATCATGAGCATGGCATAAGCAAGATATGAACAAGTATGAACAAGCATGAATTGAGCAATCTATACACAACAAATCAAAGAATATAAGCAAACAAAGACCAAAACTTGTATATGTACCAAGTTGTGCACAAGAAAGAATTTTGAATCAAACTTTTGCAAAAGAAATATTTTACATTGAAACCCTTTTATACAAAGCAATTTGTGCACAACGAGGAGACTCAAGAAAACCCTTGCAAAAAAGGGGTTATGCACGACGAGGTTTTGGAAACCATTTTATTGACAAAAGATCATGCATAACCAAGTTTTATTACCTTTTAAAACCAAGTTTTGGCCAAAAGAATGAAGGTAATGTGCACAAGTAAGACTGTAAATTTGGAACCTGGACAAGCAGAAGCAGAGGGGGCACCCAGAATGTTGCAGCCATGCACCAAACTGTTAATTGGCAACATTCTGGTCCCTACCCAAAGTAGCCGTACGGCTAAAGCAAGAGGGTGAAGATTTTTTCTCAGTTTCTCCAACTTCTATGATCATCAAGCCCCAGTTTATTGTGTTTCCAGAACGTATGTACTCAAAACAACTCAAACAGAAACAACAAACACACACAAATATGCAAGAAGTCGACTAACGGGAACGGGAGTTTGACCCACACAAGAATGCCCCCAAACCTTCTAGAAAGAAGTACGAAAGCACTCTACTCCCCAGCGGAGTCGCCAGTGTAAGGATCCCTTCCTCGGGGGCGAAACAGGCGAGGTTCGCTCGAGGACAAAATGCCAAACACTGGAACCGGTCAAATTTAACGGAGTCGCCACATTTTGTTAATTTTAAACCCAACAAAATTACAAAGGTTTGAGTTCAAAGGTTCGGAGGTCAGGTTACAACTTGGGAGGAGTTTTTACGTCCTCTCAAGTTGCCTCGACAAAGCCGAGTCTCCCTAAGTTAGTTAAAATGTGCATACGTGTGTGTGTGTATTTAACGGAAAACTTCTGTCGTTCATTTTATTTGAGAAAACTCGGCTGAAAAAGGGGCCTTGAGTGATAAGATAAAGGTCAGAGGGAAAAACAGACAATTTTTCCCTCCTACCTAAAGTAGCCGTACGGCTGGAGGAGGCAATTCTGGGGTTTTACAGTTTGCTCAAGAACAGTCCAGTTCAGAACAGAAACAGGGTATTCTGTCTGAAGCTGGACAAACTGTTTGTGATCCCAGTTTGCAAGAAACATTTTACAAGTTTTATAGCATCATTCCTATGCTAAATGATCATCACTTGGTTCCCCAAAAAAATATTTGGGTGTGATCATGAGCAATCATAGGAGAAAATCAAGAAAGTTGATAAGTGTTCCCTTTGGACCAAAATTGGTCATTTGGTGAATAAAGATTGGAACTTTATCACCAAGATGACATTTTATGACTTAAAATCCTTCCAAGAGTCAAAATAACACATAAATATTGAATCTTTATGACCCAAAAGTGGGATTTTGAGGCTAAACCAAAGAGGAAAATGATGGACACTAAGGTTCCACCATCCTCATGATTATCATGGCCAAACAAGCACAACATTTAAATAAATAAAGAATGTAAATGACAATCAACAAGTCTATGAGTGTTTAGGTTTAGAACTACTTCCATACAAAGTATGGAGGGCACCTTGGAACTTCTCATAGCTTGGACAAGATAATAATATAATAGATAGATATGTAGTGCTTGATAATGGACAAGTCTTGCAAGAAACAAAAGGTGCTTGAAATGGACAAGTCTTTGCATGAATGAATAGTAAATACATGTATAACCAAGATATGAGAAATAAAATAGGAGTAAGATGAAGAGAAAGGAGGGGGGAGGTGGCTTTACCTATGATGGTTAAGGCCAATCTTCCTTTATTCTCTCCTTTTTTGTATGTGATCACTCTCACTCTTTCTCTGTGGTAATTCCAGCAGAGTGGCCTCTCTAATGTGTATTTCTCCCCCCCTGAAATGATCAGCAAGGGGTTCTATTTATAGGGACTGAGGGCGCCAAAACCAGCCGTACGGCTAGGCCCCTCTAGTCCCCAAAGCATCCGTACGGCTCAGTCTGGCGAGCTTCTGGATTTTTCCAATTTTATACCAGAGTAGTCCTGGAATTTATAGTTTATCCTAGGGAGGTCCTGGCCTATCAGCTTTTCCCTGAAACGGTGCTAAGGCTACCTCTAAGGTAGGTCGGTTTCAGATTGGGGTACTTACAGTACCCCAATCTGAAACCAAGCAACATTAGAGGAATTCTGAGCACCATTCAGGGATAAACTGATAGGCTAGGACCTCACTAGGATAGACTGAAAATTCCAGGACTGCTCTGGAATTAAATTTGGAAAAATCCAGAAGCTTGCCTGGCTGAGTCGTACGGATGGTATGGGTACTAGAGGGGCCTATCCGTACGGCTGGTTTAGGCACCCTCAGTTCCTATAAATTAAGACCCTTGCTGATCATTTTAGGGGGGGGGGGGAATACAAATTCAGAGGGAAACTCTGCAGGATTTCAATCTGAAACAAACACCATTAAATCTTTGAGTGAAAAAGAGAGGAAGATAGGCCATAACCATCATAGGTGAAGCCTCCTTCTCCCCATCTTCCCTCCATCTCAAAACTCTTTGTTATTGTTTATATTACTTGCTTATTTGCATTTAAAAGCCTTGTCCTTGTCAAGCACTTACATACATTGCAAGTTTGTCCTTCAAGCACTTTTTATTCTTGTTATTCATATCTTGGAACCAAATCATGGGATGATCCAAGGTGCCATCACATTCTTGTATGTGATCAAGGGTTAAAACCTAAGGGAGACCATGATTTGTTAGTTTATTGTTTTTAAATAGCTTAATGATACATTTTTATGGTGAAAGCATGTATATTTATGCTAATAATGTTCATGTTTGGCCATGATGATCATGTTGGGTGATAAAGTTCCAATCTTTATCATCCCAGCCTTGATTTAGCCTTAAATCCCACATTTGGGTCATAAAGATTCAATATTTATGTCATTTTGTTGTCCCTAAAGGTTTAATCTTGTTAAAGATACCATTTTTGATGATAAAGTTTACATCTTTACTCATCAAAATGGTTATCTTGGCTCAAAGGTCATTTTCATCACCTTTTTCAATTTTCTCCAATGATTGCCTTAATCACACTCAAATCCATGTATTTGAGGGCCATTTGGTGATTAATATGCATAGGAATGATTTTAATCAAAGTTTGTAGGTTAACATTCCAACTGAAAGTAAACAGATCGGTCCAGTTTCAGCAGAATACTCTGTTTCTGCCTGAAACTGGACAATTTATGGACAAACTGTAAAAATCCCCGGGAAGTCCCCTCCTAGCCGTACGGCTAAGTTGGGTCAGAGGGACTTTTTCCTTTCTATCTTGTTTTTTCAATGTTTATGCAAATAAACCCTTTTTCCTCTGTTAAACTCAATAACCAGTTAAAACTACAGTTTTCCGTTAAAAACACACACACATACATGCACTTTTCGTTAACAAACATAAGGGAGACTCGGCTTTGTCCGAGGTGACTTGGGTGACGTCAAACTCTTCCCAAGTCATAACGTGACCTCCGAACTCATTAATCTCTAACAATTTTTATTTGTTGGGTTAAGAGTTAACAAATGTGGTGACTCCGTTAAATATGTTTAGTTCCCGTGTTTGGCTTTTCTTCCTCGAGAGAACCCGTTTCGCCCCGAGGGGGAGGATCCTTACAATGCCGGAATTTTGTTAAGGCGTTAAGTCAATCTTAACCTTAACCGGGGCTTAGCTATGATAAGAATGGCCCGCGCATTGGAACTTTTTGATGCACTAGACCCTAGGTTTGGTTCTTTTGGTCGGTGGAAGCTGCGTGCCCTATAGGACCCTCGCCCGGGATAGTCCGTCCCTGGGAGTGTGCAATACAGGTGAAAAACAAGGGGTCTATAGGCGTAGTTATGACCTCCACTGATCCAGGAATTAGAGTAGTTGCGAAAAAGAAGAGAAATCTTTTCCAACCATTTAGGAATAAAAATGCGTTTTAAGTAAACTTGAATGGATAAGTAACTGCGCCTTGCATGAATTTTCTCCGCTTTGCTTCTTGTCTTTGAAACTTTTCTTTCTTGCGTTAGCAAGCGTCCACCCGTTAATCTTTGGATGGATCCCCGTTATCCTCCAAGACTCCCGTTAAATCCCTAGGCGTTGTCCCCTAGGAACCCGTTAAGTCCTTGGAAGATCTCCAAGGCACCCGTTAATCTTTGGATGGATCCCCGTTATCCTCCAAAATTCCCGTTAAATCCCTAGGCGTTGTCCCCTAGGAACCCGTTAAGTCCTTGGAAGATCTCCGAGGCACCCGTTAATCTTTGGATGGATCCCCGTTATCCTCCAAGACTCCCATTAAATCCCTAGGCGTTATCCCCTACGTCCCCGTTATGAACTCCGTTAAAACCCTAGGCGTCGTCCCCTAGGTCCCCGTTATGAACCCCGTTGAAACCCTAGGCGTTGTCCCCTAGGTCCCCGTTATGATTACCATTGAAACCCTAGGTCCCCGTTATTAACCCCGTTAAAACCCTAGACATAGTCCCCTAGGTCCCCAGTAAAATTCCCGTTGAAGCCCTAGGCGTTGTCCCCTAGGCGTTGTCCCCTAGGTCCCCATTATGATTACCATTGAAACCCTAGGCGTTGTCCCCTAGGTCCCCATTAAGATTCTTGTTGAAACCCTAGGCGTTGTCCCCTAGGTCCCCATTTAGATTCCCGTTGAAACCCTAGGCGTTGTCCCCTAGGTCCCCATTAAGATTCTCGTTGAAACCCTAGGCGTTGTCCCCTAGGTCCCCATTAAGATCCCCGTTAAATCCCTAGGAATAGTACCCTAGGAAGTCAGTCAAGTCCTTGGATGGATCCCCGTTATCCTCCTAGAAGTCAGTCATGTTCATCTTTTCCTCTTAGAATTCCAAACCCGTTCGAACTACGGTGACCTGAGCCTCTCATCGCATGGGACCCCCTCCCTCGTGGTGAGGGGAACGTAGGAAACTTCAGCCCGGTCAAATATCCCAAAATAGAGACACGTGTGACTTTGGCCCAAGCACTCATCCAATATTTACCCGAGTCTAAACTACCCTTTTTCCGCCGTAGCAATAATGAAGTGGAAAAGAGCACCGTGTCACTGCCTGTTCAGCATCGAGTCAGATAGTTCCTCAGTCGCTACAACTCCTCCACTCCGGTACCTCGGGGCGACCATCTCGGAGGAAAGTAGTTGGGGAAGTGATACCGCAGATGATCAGGACAGTCCAACCAAGGAAGAGTTGCTCCAAGCTTTAGAAGCCTCCAGGGCTCAGGAAGAGATTGCCAGGAAACACCACGAGAAAGCACGGGATCAGTTTGTTGAGTCGATGAAACAGAAAGGTGTTAAGATTTTGTTTCAAACTGATGGGTCCTTCATTGAGATTGTTGACCATGAGGAAGAGGTTGAAATCACCCAACCTCCAAATCGCAACCAAACCCCGCCCCCTCAACCTTGCGAAAACACCAAATTCCCCAATTCTCTATCTCAACATACCATCACTCAAGGATTACCTCCTACTCAAATCTTACCTCTCACTCCAAGCTTACCTCCTACTCAAGCTCCCTGCACTCTGCCTCACCCCGGATCCAACATTCCCTATTGGTTACCTCCCATAAATCCCCGAATACAATACACTCAAAACACCCATGTCTCACCATTCACATCGATCATGCCTCAACCATCACTCCCACGATATCTTTTTAATTATACTCCTATTCAGTTCGAAATCGCCAATCAAATCCCAAGGACTCAATCACCATATGTGGATACTCGATCAACTATTGGATTCCACGGAGAGCCGTATCATTGCTACAGTCCGAGACCTTTTGGACCACAAGCTCATTGCATGCCTCCGATGTACATTCCTGTGAGAAATCGAGGTTATGAGTATGCCTACAACCATGCACTTCCCAAAATCTTCATGTTGCATCACAGCCAGGTAAGTTATTGGGAAAGAGAAAGAAAATGGAACCCCTTGTCTTGAGCGGCGGTAATTCTCATCACCACCACGTTTCAGTCAAAGATAAAAGAAACTCCAAACGCCAACCCAAGCTCCATTTCATAAGGTTAGAGGATTTTAGAATGCCCATAAGCAAGGTATTTAAGGGATTGGTTAAGCAAGGCCCTGCAAAGCCTCTTGTTAACTACCAACCCAGGAACCCCGAGAAACACCTTGACAAGAGTAAGAGATGTGCCTTTCACAATTATCACGGACACAACACCGATGAGTGCTCTATTGTAAAACGCGTCATTCTGGATTTAATTAAGGAGGGAAAGCTTGAACGCCCCCACGCCCCCGATACAACCAATGACACGAGTATCAACATGATTGAGTTTGCATAATCTAATCCCATGACCTCCTCGATGGTCAATAAATGGAGTGATATCTACCCCAAGGAAAAAGAGCCCGTGTTTGACAAAGTCGTCAAGCCCAAAAGGGGAGAGCCTGTTTTGGGAAAGTTGACAAAATCAGTGTCCAAGGTGGTGGTTCCTAAATCAGCAAAGCCGAAATGGCGGAAGGTGTTTGGAAAGGATCAGTGGCACAGAAAATGTCTGGAGGGCTAAATGCCCCGGGTTGGGGAATGAATGGTGCCGCAGTTGCCATAACAGAGGATGAAGTTTCAAAACCCCTGCCATCAACCTCTCCTTAGGAAGAGTCGAAGTCCATTGTTGGGATGTGTGATAAGCCCTTAAGAAAAGATATCTGTTTGGTTTAGTTAGAGTCTCGACTCCCCGGTTGATGCCATGTGGTAACCATTCGGAATCCATTGTCAGTTTTCTAAATAAGATTATTATTATTATTGCCTTGTCAAAAGTTTGCATAAAATGTGTGTGAGTCTTTCACCCAAAACAAAAGTGTGTCTTAAAAAAGAGTTTTCTTAAAATAAAAGATCAAGTTTTTCCTAAAAGGCTAATCCGATAATGAAGCATTTTTCTCAAATCATGGTTATAATTTCACCTTGAGGTTTAATATGCTAAAAGTCCTTCGCGGTTCTATCCATTGGAAACATTGACCAAGGAACATCAAAATTGGCGTTCGAGAAAACCGTCCACATGAACAACAAGATCAAAAGATTGAAACCCTGTATACAAGGAAAGGCTCGTGTTTCGAAAGCCCAAAGGCGGCTACATCAAATGGAGATCCATACCTTCGTCGAGTGCCACGCACGAAGGCTACGCACCTTGAAAAGAAATCACCAAAAGGAGATGGCCAGAGAAAACTCCCAACTCATGAGTAGACGAATCCGGAAATCGCAATGTCGAGCCAAATGGAGACCTCGCGACATCTTTCCCGACAACACGGAACCCGAGTCCCCCGTGGAAGACATGGAATATGCCGCCGATAACCCCTCCAACAATTGAGGAAGAAAATGGATCATCGTGCTTCATGGGAGCCCATCCCTTAAAAAAAATGAGTCTTCTAGCCTCGTAGGATCTAGACTTTCACCAAAGTCCGTCCCGGACTGTGTCTTTTTATTTTTACAAAGATCCGCATTTGGACATGTATGTACAAAGTTATCTAAATAAAAGAGTCATTTTTCATTCTCTTCTCTCTAGACTTTGAGACATTATTTTGCAATATACATTTACTCTTGAAATTGCCTGGCTTATTATTATCAATTGATTGCTACGTCCCTAAAATGATGAATTGACTTCTAAGCATACTAGTCAATGACGACTCATTAAGGACGAATGGACCTAACACAAACGAAAAATGCTAAATGCAAACAATTAATCTTGATGTGAATAAATGTTGTGATCAATTGGCATGAAGAAACCATTAATGGCAAGCCTTCCCCGATACACATCCCCGATACACATTCCCCGATACACAACCTGATACACAAATTCTCAATGCACATCAAAGGCATCCCAAGACAATGAAAAGGCAAGGATGTTGTTGCTCAACCGCTAAGATTCAACTGTGATCGCGCATGCGCAACCAAGCAAAGGACTTCCTGGAGCTTCGAAGTCAAAACGAGAAGAGACAGACATTCCACCAAGGGACTATAAATGAGCCAATGTCAAAGATAGCAAGTTGGGGCTAATGTTTCACCTCTCCCTAAAAAAAAAAAAGGAGAAGAGAGAGAGGAAATGAATATATGTGAAGAGAAAGTCCACCTCAAAAGGGCTCATTCATCTCAAAAAGGGTTCACCCCAAAAGGGCTCATTCATATCAAAAAGGGTTTACCCCAAAAGGTCCATCCCGAGGAGTTCATCGCAAAGCAAAGCGATCTACATTAGCAAAGCAACAACATCCTTCAAAAGGACACCAACCCCAGCAAAAGATGGCGCAAAGGCCGAACTACGGCGACCTGAGCTCCTCAAACCGAGGGGAGCGTAGGCAACCTTCGGGTCCGGTCATAGCATGAAACAAAACCATCAAATTGTGGTCCTCTTAAAATGACCAAATTCTCTTACCACGGTCCCATCAATGACCGACTACCCAGAAACACCTTACCCCGATCTTGCCATTGATCGAATCTTAATCTTAATTGATCACAACATTTATACATGTTAAGGCTAATTGCTTGTTATAATCTTGACTTAATAACAAACATTGTCCATTCAAGCAATCATTTGATGATATTAACTAAGGCAAAATTTTAAATGTCTCAACAAGTCTTCTTTTCTCCATCTTAGGAAAGAGCTAAACACTTGTATTCTGTCAAGCAAGGGCTTCCTCCCATTTCATGATATATTGCTTAAAGATCTCACCAGCATAAAAGGGACTCTCTCCCAAATAAAAGGCCCTTGCATGTTTCTTCCAAGAAAAATACTTTAAAGTCCCCGTTCTATCGAGTCGGCTGGATCACTCATAAAAAAAAAAGAAGGCACCAAAAAAGTAGCCCGCTAGGTTGAAAACCCGTAAGGGCGGCCTAGGCAAAAAACAGGGTGTGCCATAAAAGACGCAAAAGAGATGCCCTCTATGTTGAAAACCTGAAAGGGCGGCCTAGGCAAAAGAAAGGGTGCGTCATAAAAAATGGATGGGTTCCTAACCTTACCTCAAAGGCCGAAAGACGACAACGGGTCTACGTCAAAAGTCGAAGGAAGACATTGGGGCTACCTCCACACCGACGACAACAAGGACATTGGGGCTACCTCCACATCAACAACAACAAGGACATGGGGCTACCCCGACATCAATGACAAAGACGACATTGGGGCTGCCCCACAACGGTGACGAGCAGATTTCCTACCATCGGTTACTCCTCAATGAATGGACTGAATCCAAAGGTCTTTATGCATAACAAACCTCGCGGTGAAGTTAAAATAAAAAATTTGACTAAAATGCTTTGTTAAAAGATTTGCCTTTAGAAATAATCTTTTCCAAATTTACCCATTTGGTGCCATTTGTCAAAAACAATGTTACAAGCAAAATGTTTTTGATCAAAGAATGATTTTCCCAAAGTTTTGGACTCTTTCGTCCACAATGTGTCTTAACAGTTTCCCCTAGGCTCTTCCCCGGGGTCAAGAAAATGTGTCAACCGTCCCATAGACTAGTGCTGACCCAACCTAAGCTTTGACCCAGAGTGGTCATTTCAGGTCAAGCCTTTGTCCCGGCAGTCCTTAGTCAGACGTAAGACCAGTTTTCCCGTCAAACTCCCCAAAGATGGAGTTGACCAAGCCTTAACCTAGAATGGTCTCTTTAGGTTCAAGCCTTTGTCCCGGCTGCCCTTAGTGGGATGTAAGACCAGTTGCCTCGTCAAACCTCCTAAAGATGGAGTTAACTCAAGCCAAGGCCCATAATGGTCATTTTAGGTTAAGGAAACCTTTGTCTCGGCAGTCCAAAATGACGTAAGACCATCCTTGTAGGTCAACCCTCTCCATAGAGCCAAGTTGACCGTGTCCCGCCTCTGCCTCGCCAAGAGTCACGCTTCTTTGTGTAAGTCAACCCTCTCCATAGAGTCAAGTTGACCATGTCCTTGTAAGTCAACCCTCTCCATAGAGCCAAGTTGACCATCTCCCGCCTCTGCCTCGCCACTTCCTTGTGTAAGTCAACCCTCTCCATAGAGATAAGTTGACCATGTCCTTGTAAGTCAACCCTCTCCATAGGACCAAGTTGACCATGTCCCGTCTCTGCCTCGCCACTTCCTTGTGTAAGTCAACCCTCTCCATAGATCCAAGTTGACATGTCCCGCCTCTGACCCCGAGAGTCACGCTTCCTTGTGTAAGTCAACCCTCTCCATAGATCCAAGTTGACCATGTCCCGCCTCTGAACCCGAAAGCCACGCTTCCTTGTGTAAGTCAACCCTCTCCATAGAGCCAAGTTGACCATGTCCCGCCTCTGACCCCGAGAGTCACGCTTCCTTGTGTAAGTCAACCCTCTCCATAGAGCCAAGTTGAGCATGTCCCGCCTCTAACCCCAAAAGTCATGCTTCCTTGTGTAAGTCAACCCTCTCCATAGAGCCAAGTTGACCATGTCCCGCCTCTGCCTCGCCAAGAGTCACGCTTCCTTGAGTAAGTCAACCCTCTCTATAGAGCCAAGTTGACCATGTCCCGCCTCTGCCTCGCCAAGAGTCACGCTTCCTTGAGTAAGTCAACCCTCTCCATAGAGATAAGTTGACCATGTCCCGACTCTGCCTCGCCAAGAGTCACGCTTCCTTGTGTAAGTCAACCCTCTCCATAGAGCCAAGTTGACCATGTCCCGGTAAGTCAACCCTCTCTATAGAGCCAAGTTGACCATGTCCCGCCTCTGCCTCGCCAAGAGTCATGCTTCCTTGTGTAAGTCAACCCTCTCCATAGAGCCAAGTTGACCATGTCCCAGTAAGTCAACCCTCTCCCATAGAGCCAAGTTGACCATGTCCCGCCTCTGACCCCGAGAGTCACGCCTTTTCCTTGTAAGTCAACCCTCTCCCATAGAACCAAGTTGACCATGTCCCAACTCTGAACTCGCCAAGAGTCATGCTCGTTCCTTTAGGAGAGAATGACAGATATTCCCCCTACACTTTAGGAGAGAATGACAGATATTCTCCTACACCTTAGGAGAGAATGACAGATATTCCCCTACACCTTAGGAGAGGATGACAGATATCCACCTAGGTCTTAGGTTTGAGACGCCAAGTTCTTCACCTGACCTTGAACGGTCACCCTTAGGTTTGAGACGCCTTAAAGTTTCTCATCGCCCAGAACTACGACCGGCTTGATTCCCTCTGACAGGGATACGTAGGAATCCTTTACAGATAAGGGTCCAGCCACTTGACCACCTTGGTCACCATCTCTCCCATCTTGGTAGCTCACCGGATCGGGATTCTTTCTTTATCGACAACCCCTCTTTCCTTAAAAGCGCCGTTGCCGAGGGGCTCTGTAAGTACCCCGATCCGGATTACTATTCTCAAATAATTAAATTTTAGAGTTTAGGGGTAATTTGGGATTTAATTGGGTCATTATAAAGTTCAAAGGGTATTTTAGGCATTAATTACATTGTTTTAGAAAGGGAGGGATCTTCTGGTAATTTTTAGAAAGCCAAGACCATGAGTAAATTCCCCACAAAGCCCAAAAGGACTTTGTGGGAATTTCCGGAAATTCGGCCAAGAAAGGAGACGGGCGCACATTCGTTGTGCGTTTTCTCAAAACGCATGGAGAGCCAGCCGACAGCCACCGCCACCACCATGTGGCCGCTCTGGATTCGCCAGACGCAGCCGCCACGCGCCTTGTCCCTCGGTGTGCCGCACGCGCCCGATATGCCATCCACGTCCTCGCCTCTGATTGGCCCTTCGAGCCTTTGTCTCCCTCCCCTCACAGCCTCCACGTGCTGCAACACCATTTGCCCTTCACCTCCATTTGTGTCACCCACACACCCTCCTTCTAGAAGAATTAATTCTCAGCCATTTCACATCCGAAAAATGCCCATTTTGTGCACAAAAATGATCTAATTTCAACCCATTTTGTGACCAAAAAAGGATCCAATTTGTGACAAAAAAAAAGATCCAAAGAATATCCTATTTTTGCTTAGTCCCTAAGCAAGAAAGAAGCCCCAACTCCTCCTATAAATAGAGAGCTCATCCTCTCTCATTTCAACAACAATTCCATAGCAAAGTTACTCCCTAAAATTGATTTCTCTACAAAATTGAGTGATTGTCTTTGTGAAAGAGTGTGATAAGTCTTTGTTAAGTAAAAATCTTAGAGTCCATGATCTCTAAGTGAGGTGAAAAAGAAGCAAACTTGGGTCAATGAATTAATGATCTACCCCAATCTTGCTTAAAGGTTGAATCTTTATCCTATTGTCATCTTCATCTTCATCTCCTTCTTTTTCTTCTTTTGTTGGAATATCATCTTTGTTCATCTTTTACTTATAAAAATGTAGTCTTTATAAAGATATATGATTGGATCCAATTACTCTTATGATCCCAATGGTTTCATCTTACACTTTCATGGTGTATTAAAATGATGAACTAAGTGGAGAGGAGTATTTGTTATATTTATGTCATTTAATTTATGTCATTTAATTTATGCAATTTAATTTATGTCATTTACATTTATGCAATTTAATTTATGTCATTTACATTTATGTCTTTAATATTGGCTTGGTGATCCATTGCACATCTTGGAGAAATCTTTGTACATTTATGTTATTTATATTTATGTCATCTTACATTTAAAGTCATTTACATTTACAAGTCTTTATTTATTCATGTAATCTTTATATAACTTGGATCCAAATACCCACATGATCCTAAAAAGGCTTCATCTTGCACTTCAATAGTGCATTAAAATGATGAACTAAGTGGAGATGGGATTTGTTACATTTAAAGTCTTAATCTTATTTTAATGTCTTTATCTTGTTTATCTTGCTTGGATGATAAAGCCATAATCTTTATTCATCCAAGTAATGATTTGTCCAAGAAAAGCCTTTATTTATTTTAATATTGTAATGATTAACATGCTTGGATGATAAAGTTGACTATCTTTATTCACCCAAGTTGTGGTCTCATCCAAGTAAAGGTATTGGTTGTCCCTCTTGACCTTATTAATCCTTTCCATGATTAATTAAAGTCCGTCCCCAAAATATCTTATTTTACTTGGATGAACATTATATTTTTATCTCTTTTATCAAAACAAAAACAAAAGGGGCATTAATATGCCTACATTTTATTTCCAAAATCACTTTTTAAAACAAGTCGGTTTCTCCCATTTTCAAGAAAAACACACACACACACACACACACACTTGCACATTTTTTATCAACAAACTTAGGGAGACTCGGTTTTCCGAGGCACTTTGGGTGAACCTTGATTAAGTTCTTTCCAAAGTGTAACGTGACGTCCTGTAGATACCCCGGGGAACCACGGCTTGGCTAGAGCGGTGAATTACCTAGGATGTCTAATTGATTTTAAGAGTCGCCACCCACGTTTTAGAGGAACGCGAGAAAACCTAAGAAAATAGCCTTTTTTATTGATTACGAAACCAAAGATTCTTGAGAAGAGGGGTTCGGGGGTTAGGTGACGGAGTGGGAAGTACTTAAACACCCACTCCGCCCCGCTTACGCGGGTCTTGCTACTTTTGGTGTTCTAATACTAAAAAGAAAAGTCCTTCAATTATTAATGTAAGAAGTGCTAACAATTACAATGGAAAGAAAGGGGAAAATTAAAAGGAAATAAAAGAGAATTATTTTTATTTATTAATTTATGCTAAAAGATTACATGTAACAATTATGCCAAACAATTACATGAAGAAATGAAATAAAAATTAAAGTGGAATTTGGAATGTTGGGATGTAACCTTGGCCAAACTTCAATAGTGAAGTGGCCTTTTGGTTGTATCCCTTTTATGAAGATTGCATACACATTAAGGATGAAGAGTGTAATAAAAAGATTTTAACAAGGAGAGAAAATAAAGATGAGATTAAAAGTTTATAAGAGAATGAACATTGTACCTTGTGCTTGAATGGGGAAGAACCAAATTGTCTAGAGTGACCACTCTTTGAAAATGGATTTTATGTGTTTTAAAGTGTTTTTGATTCAAGAATTCTTCCTCCTTTTGTTAACAGAGTGAAAAGAAAAGTCCCATTCCAATGATGGATTGAAAGGGTTTTATAGGTGTTAGGTAAGGTCTTTGTGGTCACAAAGATGACCCTTCCCCGGATCAAGCCAAGGCATTATGGCCTTGGGGGTTACAAATCAGAAAAGGAGGGAAATTTGGCATAATCTGAGATTCTGGAGGTGGGAAGCGCGCACCTCCCCCCCTATGGGAGGCGCGAGCATCCCATAAAGGAGGACGGAGGCGCGCTCCTCCCATCTTCAGGAAATCCAAATTTCAGCCCAAAAGTTAACCCCGTTATGCAGTTAAGTCCCAAAACTAACGAGACCAGTCAGAAACTTAACGAACACCATGAAAGTCAACGAAAAACAAGTGAAACAAAGACTTAAGGTTGACTTTGTCACTTAGTCAAATCCAAGACTAACGGAGTAAGTCGAGAACTTAACGGAAAGTAACGAAAGTTAACGAAAAGTAACAAAACTTTAACAGAAAAGAGGAAGACAAAGAATGTGTATGCAATCAGGACATGAGAGGTCCGAGGCGGGGTGTCTACAGAGCCCCTCGGCGACGTGGATTGCGAAGCAAAACGTCGACGAAAGAAAGACAACCGCCGAGGACATCGACAAGAGAAAACAAAGACTCAATAAAACATGAATTTGAAATTTGCGAAGGATAGGGGTGCGCTCCTTGTGTGAGCGGCTTTATTGATATAGAAAGGGTATGGCGGGATCCGTTTTGCTGAAGCGGGATTCGTTTGCTGATGCGGGATCCGTTTTGCTGATGCGGGATCCGTTTGCTGATGCGGGATCCGTTTGCTGAAGGCGGGATCCGTTTGATGATGCGGGATCCATTTGCTTTGCTGATGCGGGATCCGTTTGCTAAGGCGGGATCCGTTTGCTGGATGCGGATCCGCGGGATCGGGATCCATTTGCTTTGCTGATGCGGGATCCGTTTGCTAAGGCGGGATCCGTTTGCTGGATGCGGGATCCGTTTACTAAGGCGGGATCCGTTTTGCTGGTGCGGGACCCGTTTGCTGATGCGGGATCCATTTGCTGAAGCGGGATCTGTTTGCTAAGGCGGGATCCGTTTGATGGAGGTGGGATCCATTTGCTAAGGCGGGATCCGTTTGCTAGAGGCGGGATCCGTTTGCTAAGGCGGGATTCGTTTGCTAAGGCGGGATCCGTTTGCTGATGCGGGACCGTTTGCTAATGCGGGATCCGTTTGCTGAAGAGGGATCCGTTTACTAAGGCGGGATCCGTTTGCTGATGCGGGATCCGTTTGCTAAGGTGGGATCCGTTTGCTGATGCAGGACCCGTTTGCTGACGCGGGATCCGTTTGCTGATGTGAGATCCGTTTGCTAAGGCGGGATCCGTTTGCTGATGCGGGATCCGTTTTACTGGTGGCGGGATCCGAGGCTCCGTCTGCCTATATGTGATATTGTTGTGTTGCTTGATGGAGAGGTGGTGATTTTGCGGCTCACCATGGACCGAGTTGTTGTCATTGAACTATAATTGTTTGACTCTGTGGGATGCAGGCGTAGTTGACGGCGGATCACTTTCTGCTGGGGATGAAGTGCCTTGAGTTGTATATGTTGTTGACCTTGTGGTGGTACCTGTTAAGTGTGTGCTTTGCAGATATAGGTGCTTGTGACATGTATGGGATGTGAAATGGCAGTTATGAGGGAAATTGTGCTTGTGGTGTGATGTGAATTGAAAGCAGTTTGTATGAGAGAGAAGTAAAGTGATTCTGTGTGTGAAGTGATTTTTGAAAGCAGAGATTGCTTGAGATGAATGATGTCCATACCTTCACTTACCATTGCCGCTTGATTGGGATGGATTGCTGAAGGATGCTGATGCTTTTGATGAAGAATGTCCATGCTTTGGATGGAGAATGATGATGTTGGTGATGAATTGTTCTTGCCTTTGATGGAGTGTTGACGAGATGGTATTCTGGATGATGGGTTGGTTGTGCCAAAAGGCTGCCTACGTATCCCTTTAAGAGAATCAGACCAGCGTAGTTCAAGGATGATGGAGAATGCTGGGGAGAATGCTAGGAGCAAAGCAAAAAGGAAACACATAATTTTGCGCGCGAAAAGAAAAAAGAAAATAAAATCTTTTTTTTTTTTTTTTTTTTTTTAGAAAGAAAAGAATATGCACACACGTGAGAAAAAGATTTTTTTTTTTTTAGTTCGTGGGTGAACCATTTTAGCCATTGTGTGTTTGTAAAGCCAACCCAAGATCAAGTCATTTTCGATCGAAGTCCGTATTGCCTCGCTTGAATGTTGTCGCCGCGGTGTCCAACGAAAATTGATGTCTAGCCCCAAGAGATTTGTCGTTTATGGGGCTTCAAAAGGACTATTGATGCCGAGATGCCAAGGGGTTGCTGACTGTAAAGCCCCTCGAATGCTGATCTTTGAGTGGCTTATGAAGCCCCAAGATGAATCAACTCTTAGCCCATTCAAATAAACTGTCTTTTGTTGTCGACGTGGGCAAGCCCCAAGAGAAGATCATTGATACCAAGCTTTGAGAGATTGCTAAGCCCCAAATGTCATGGGCTTATCAAGTTTGTAGATGGCGGGATGTGGAGACCTTTCGGTGTGAAGCCTCAAATTTTCTTGGAATCGGCTTAGCATTATGTTGGGAGCGGATGGCGCTATTGGGAAGAACTCTTGAAGGCGATCTCCTTCTTTCTCTTGTTTGGAGATGGATGGCCCTTTTTGTGGTTGATACCCAAATGGCGGAAGGTCCATGTTGAAAATGTAGTACGGTCTTCAGGAGACGTCTCGTGGGAGATGGTGATGTTGTTGCAGATGATAAGGTCTTGGTGTGATAAAGTCTCGAACGGTATGTTTGCTTGAGTCTTCTTGAATTGAACCGACGGCGGATCTTCGGATGCAGCCTGTGCTTTTGATCTTGGAGAAGGGGGTGCTGTATTGCAGAAACATTGGGATTGGCCGTAACTCTGCTTATAGAGTTAACATATTGGCATTTCCCGCTATAACTCAGCCGGGTGAGTCTAGCATATTGAATCCTTTTCCTTTTCTCTTAGACTTCCTTCATAATCTCGCTGTGAGTTCTAACAAGAATCATCGAATTCATTCATATCATCGGAGCCTTCATTTAAAACCAAGAGGCCTTTTGACTGGAAGTGTTGAGGGACCATTGAAGTTTGATCCCTTTCATGGAGCCATAAGACTACTCCCAAATTGTATTGCTCGGGTACCACTGCCCAAAAGCTTGTTAATTACGAAGCCCCAATATTTCCCTTTGCTTGTATCACTGTAATGCCGTAGCCCAAAAGATTGTAGATTGCGAAGCCCCTTGAGACCTTTCGGTATAGAGCTTCAAATGTTGCTGGGGACATTGAAGTGAATTGCTTCTTGCCGAGGGAGCCTTTAAGACTTGACCGTAGCCCCTAGAGTGCCATCCGAGTACGGGCACACATGACAAGAGGGATTTTTGACATCCCTTTTGAGAGACTTTGAGGATAGTCTCACACATCTTCCTTGAGCATAGCCCCTAGGGCTTATTGATTTCAAATGAAGCAAAAGAAGACCTTATTCTTGAGTCACATAGCCCCTAGGGCGTCACAATTTGTTGAGCAAAACAAGAGTGACTCATCCTCGTGCGAGGGAACAAACATGAGAGGACATGGCAAGAGCTACTCCATTTCTCGGGAGCCTTTCGGCGTACTTTAGAAGCACATACTTGCAGAAGCTTTGAAAACTGAGACACATGTTGTTGCTATTTGCTGCCCAAGCCAATTGACTAGATGGGGATTATTTGTGCAACCTCATGCCCTTTTATGATGGGCTCGTTCTCAGATGGGTCTTGGTTACCACGGGCCTTTTTTTCATGAACCCAAAAATGCACACTGCTGGAGAATGATGCCGATAACCCAAGACAACCTTTGATGGTGCCATATCTTGTCGAGCCTTTTGCAATCCCAAAGTTGACTCGGTGGGGAATTTATTTGTTGAGGATATCCAATGTAGAGCTCGTGTAGTTGTCTTCTTTAGAAGCCGGGGATCTCCATTTCTCTTTCCCTTCTCTCTCTCACTCTCTCATTTTTTTTATGACGCACCCTGTTTTTTTCCTAGACCGCCCTTTCGGGTTTTTAATCTAGCGGGCATCTCTTTTGTGTCTTCTTTTTTTGACTCGATTAATGAGGAAGTGTGCATTGACTCTGGCTGAGGAGATAAGACATGTGATTTTGCGGTGAAGACCTCTTGTCACTAAAGATGAGTGACATTGACTCGACTAGGGAAGTGTCCCTAGTATTGACTTCATGTATGTATATTTTTTGAATGACTTACGAAGGCAAGTAAGTCATTAAGAGAGAAGAGAAAGAAAGCCCCAGTTTGATTGCAAGAAACTGGGAGTATTGCAAAAAAAGAGAAACCCTAGACTCGACAAGGAACGGAAAGCGATTCCAAATCTAAGAAAGTTGTTCAATCTTTTGGTGATTAATTCATTGGCAACTGAATCGTACAAAGATGTCATGACAAGTTCGAGAGGAAGGCCGATCACCATAACGCGCTAGGGCTAAACATATCTTCTTTCTTGCATGAGACCGGACCTGAAGGTTGCCTACGTTCCTCCAGTGAAGAGGCTCAGGCACCGTAGTTCTTGTGGATTCTCCATTCGCCGTGATGAATTGTTGCTTCGTCGTGATTGTTGTTGATGTTGCTTCGTCCTTCGTGTGGTGGAATGATATTATTGTTGTGAACTTCTTTGAATGAAGGGGATTTTTTTTTTTTTTTTTTTTTTGTGCTCTAACTTTTGCCTAGGTTGATTTGAGGATTTCAACCTAGCGAGCCTTTTTTTTTTTTTTTATATATATATATCCCCTTTTGAAAACTTTGCTTCATGATCATTGCTCTACCTTTCTTTGTCTTGATTTCGTCGTTGTTGATGTCTTCGTTGTTGATGCCGTCGTCGATGTTTAGCCCCTAGGCGTTCAAGCGATGGCCTTCATTCCAAAACTTGTTTAGACACCTTTTCATCATTTTGCCAAGAATTAGATTGAACAACTTGGAAGAGTGTATGAGGACAAGAATGACTTTTATTTAATGATTGACTCAAAATTTAACATTGGACGAGAGAAAACATTAATGCACACATTAGAGGACTTTTGACTCTTTTTTTTATCCTATTTCTAGGTAGAGAAAGAGAAACGGGGATTGTTGTCATCATCCCCCATGTCGTTGTAGTCCTCATTGTCGTTGTAGTCTTCCATGTCACTACATTCTTCCATGTCATTGCTTGGGAACCCTTTATCGTTGAAGCTTGTGTCATAGGAGGACTTGGCCACTTCTCGGAGAAAATTGTCAATTCTAACCCCCGCATCATACATGCTTGAAAAATCGGAGTGAAAAGCCCCACTAAGATGAGTGCGGTAGTCCATTTTCAAACACTTCAAGAAGATGTCCATTTGTTCCTTCTTGGAAGGCCTATCAACCATCTCGGCTAGCTTGTCATTCCAACGGCGATAGAAGTCCCCAAATGATTCATCACCCATTTGCACGGTGCTCTCCAATTCCTTCTTGGTGGGGCGGAATATGGAGTTGCCTTGATATGGTGACTTGAAGGCAAGCATAGCGACATCCCAATTGAGGCGGGTGGAAACTGGAAGACCCATATACCAATCTTTTGCGACCCCCTCGAGAGTAAGCGGGAAGCATTGTGCCATTATTTGAGGAGACACTTTCTTTTGTAGCATGGCCCAAATGTAGGAGTCAACATGAGCGTCGGGGCAAGAGTTTCCGTTGAACTTGCCAATATCGGGCATCTTGAACTTTTCGGGAAGAGCCTCCATTGTGTTCATGAGGAGAGAAGCTTGATGAAGATCGGTGCTTGGGCCCTTGTGCAAATTTAGCCCACTAAGCCTTTGGTCAATGTAGGACATGAGAGTGTTGACCAAACCGGTATCAATGCTTTGGACCTTTCTTTCACTCGTGAGCCCTTTCAATTGGTTCTTGAGTTGAGCAACTTCTTTCTTGTGGGCCGTTTTCACATGCTCGTAACGGGCTCGCCATAAATCATCCTTGCGGCGGACATTCTCGGATAGTGTATCAACTTGCCCTTTCAATGCTTCCACCATGCGGAGTAACCCTTCGTTGGACACGGGAATGCCGTTGTCTTTGCCGTTTGAAGTCATTGGACCTATGGAGAGAACACGGTCGATCTTAGGATGGCCCCACAAACACCTTTTGGATAAAATTATTTCACCCACAAACAAAAGTAAAGACTCAAACCTCATAAAGAAAAGACTCTTTTTTTTTTATTTACAACAGTCGGAAGGACGTGGTCCTTTTTGTGGTTTCTAGAAAAGTAGTGGAATCGTCACACTAGTAAATAGACCTTCTCGCGGTCCCATATACTCATCGGATTACACCACGCTTGTGAATCCTACATGTGTCGGGATTAAACTAAATTAATATAGTAAAGCATACATGCGGGGACAGATTTTTTATTAGCGTCCATTATGACCACTTGGGGACGGATTTTTATTTCGTCTATAACAACGAGTGGCATGTATGATTTGAAGACATTAGTTTAGGGAAATCTCGGCACATGAAAAACGACTTGAGTCACGGAGTGTTAGACCTTAACTAGAGTTGTGTGGTTGGTGCTTGGCTAAAGAGAGACTTAAAGGTCACCCCCGGCATGTAGTCTTGAACTACGCCACGGGCTGAGGTTGACCGCTTCGAAAGAGTCAAGGTCGGGTGGAGCTTCAAACTTCCTAGGACGGGCCTCGACGGGTTTGGGGTTGGACTTATGCGACTCGATAGTGAGCAGTTGATAAGAATTATGCGCGTAGTGTGAGGTCTAACAAGTTACAAATTTTTTTTTTCAAAGGAAATAAAAAAACAAATAAGCACGTAATTTACAACTTTCGAATCACCCGTGTGACCGATAAAAATGAATAAACAAAAGTAAAAGGGGGCGTATGCAGGCCCGGTGCCCACACACTGTCAAAACTGCCCATTCTGTTCATTGTTCTGTTTACTGTTCTGTTCTGGAAAATGGCCCAGAAGCGCGCGACTCAGGGCAGTTACGTGGGAAGCGCGCGCATTGCGCCATGAATGTGGGAGGCGCGCGCATCTGGGGTACCTGTCAGAATGTCAGAAGAAACCACGGACTCATGGGATTGCCCTGGTCCCAAATTATGTAACTTTCCCCTGCAGAAACTTGTTAGCATAGAAATATGAAATTTGAAGGACAAGATGGAAGGTGAGCGATTCTGGTAATAAGGGTCGGACGCGCGCGCTTTAGGCCAAGAAGGCCGGAGGCGCGCGCTTCCTACCCTTTTTACCAGAATGCCCAGAAAACAAATATAAGAACACCAAAGGCAGAAAATGCAAGTTTAACCCTCTATGTCCCCAGCGAAGTCGCCACTGTAGATACCCCGGGGAACCACGGCTTGGCTAGAGCGGTGAATTACCTAGGATGTCTAATTTATTTTAAGATTCGCCACCCACGTTTTAGAGGAACGCAAGAAAACCTAAGAAAATAGCCTTTTTTATTGATTACGAAACCAAAGATTTTTGAGATGAGGGGTTCGGGGGTTAGGTGACGGAGTCGGAAGTACTTAAACACCCACTCCGCCCCGCTTACGCGGGTCTTGCTACTTTTGGTGTTCTAATACTAAAAAGAAAAGTCCTTCAATTATTAATGTAAGAAGTGCTAACAATTACAATGGAAAGGAAGGGGAAAATTAAAAGGAAATAATAGAGAATTGTTTTTATTTATTAATTTATGCTAAAAGATTACATGTAACAATTATGCCAAACAATTACATGAATAAATGAAATGAAAATTAAAGTGGAATTTGGAATGTAATGTAACCTTGGCCAAACTTCAATAGTGAAGTGGCCTTTTGGTTGTATCCCTTTTATGGAGATTGCATACACATTAAAGATGAAGAGTGTAATAAAAAGATTTTAACAAGGAGAGAAAATAAAGATGAGATTAAAAGTTTATAAGAGAATGAACATTGTACCTTGTGCTTGAATGGGGAAGAACCAAATTGTCTATAGTGACCACTCTTTGAAAATGGATTTTATGTGTTTTAAAGTGTTTTTGATTGAAGAATTCTTCCTCCTTTTGTTAAGAGAGTGAAAAGAAAAGTCCCCTTCCAATGATGGATTGGAGGGGTTTTTATAGGTGTTAAGTAAGGTCTTTGTGGTCACAAAGATGGCCATTCCTCGGATCAAGCCAAGGTATAATGGCATTGGGGGTTACAAATCAGAAAAGGAGGGAAATTTGGCAAAATCTGGGATTCTGGAGGTGGGAAGCGCGCACCTCCCGCCCCCCCTATGGGAGGCGCGAGCATCCCATAAAGGAGGACGGAGGCGCGCTCCTCCCATCTTCAGGAAATCCAAATTTCAGCCCAAAAGTTAACCCCGTTATGCAGTTAAGTCCCAAAACTAACGAGATCAGTCAGAAACTTAACGAACACCACGAAAGTCAACGAAAAACAAGTGAAACAAAGACTCAAGGTTGAAAATTTGTCACTTAGTCAAATCCAAGACTAACGGAGTAAGTCGAGAACTTAATGGAAAGTAACAAAAGTTAACGAAAAGTAACAAAACTTTAACAGAAAAGAGGAGACAAAGAATGTGTATGCAATCGGGACATGAGAGGTCCAAGGCGGGGTGTCTACACCTCCAAATCCTTTTTATCTAACCTTTTTTTGTTAAGTTTGGGTTTAAAGTTAAACTAACGTGGTGACTCTGTTATCTTTTGGAATTACACCGTGTTTGATTCTCGAGGGAAACCTTTCCATTTTTCCCGCGGGTATCTTTCAGCCGTCCACCGGTGAGGACATGAGCTTAGAGGAGTTCCTCTTTCACTTTGACCCCAGCGTTTACCCCACTCGCGGGCCGGACATCTCTTATTCGCCTCCGGTTGACTTGGATCCCGACTCCGAGTAGATGTACATGGTTGAACAGCTTATGTTTTGAAACACTGTGTGTAAAAACTTGTATTTTTATTAATGCTCAAAGCTTTCTTTATTAACTCATTTAAATGCATGGCTTGGGCCTCGAGAGGCCTTTTGGTGATGTGATTTGTGGGGAATCCCCGGAAAAAGTGTTTAGACTCGACTATGTATAACTAGGACATGTTTTTGACAGGTTTTAAGTAAGTGAAAATGAGTTTCAGTTGCGAGCAGTCTCCTGGTATGGGCTGTCGATCTGAATTTTTACAGGAGACAAAGTATCCGTACGGTTGGAGAAAAGGATTGACTTTTTTTACGAAAATTTTTTGAGGACCTCTGGGGAATTTTTAGAAATGGGGGATTTTCTTGGGAGATTTTTGACTCTGAGTTTGGGCCTTGACTGGGCTTACCAAAGCATTACCTTTCCGCTAATCCTTTCAACGTGCTGTTATGTCTTGATAGCCCGTTTCAATTGGGAATCAAATCCTAGGGCCCGACCTTTCTTGGGGATGATCTTTCCTTTGATCACTTTCAAACGTGCTACCACGACTTAGCAGCCCCGGTCCTCCTTTGACTCAGAATTTCTCTATCGGCGTATCTCAGCCTTTCTTACTTGCTGTCAGGGGATCGATTCTTTAGCACATCCCGTTAACTAATTCTCACTGCATCACTTCCTATGGGTACCAATCCCTGCATATTTTGATCTTTCTGCTCAAGGAGTGGTCTAGTCGACTCAAGACACGGACGCAAGCAAATTTTATTCACTTGTATCAAATGGAAATAGACATAGGCACTTGCAGTGAGTCCCTTTTGTGAGGAAGGAAGCCTATGGACAACATTCAGTGTTTAGCTCTTTCCTAAGATGTAGAAAAGAAGACTTGTCGAGACATTTGAAATTTGCCTTAGTTAAAATTATCAAAATGATTGCTTGAACGGACCATGTTCATTATTAAGTCAAGATTATAACAAACAATTAGCCTTAACATGTATAAATGTTGTGATCAATTGAGATTAAGATTAGATCAATGGCAAGATCGGAAGAAGAAGGTGTGTCTGGGAAATCGGTCATTGATGGGACCGAGGGCATAGAACTTGGTCATTTTTAGAGGACCATGGTTTGATGGTTTTGTTCCATGTTGTGACCGGACCCAAAGGTTGCCTACGTTCCCCTTAGTTTGAGGATCTCAGGTCGCCGTAGTTCGGCCTTGCACCGCCTTTTGCCGGGGTTGGCATCTCATGGAAGGATGTCGTTGCCTTGTTGATGGAGATGACTTTTCTCCTTTTGAAAGGTCTTCTTGATGGTCTCATTGTGAGATGGAATTTCTTTTATCATGTGTTCATTTCCTTTCCTTTTTCCATATTCATTTCCTTTTTCTCTTTCATATTCATTTCCTTTCCCTCTTTCACATTCATTTCCTTTTTCTCTTTCATATTCATTTTTTAGGGGGAACATTAATTCTAACTTGCCTTGTCGGGCATTGGCTCATTTGCGGCCCCTTGGCGGAATGTCCGTTGGTTTTGCCTTTGATTTTGAAGATCCGGGAACACCTTTGTTCGGTTGCACAGGTGCGATCATGGTTGAGTCTTGGTGATGGAGTGACAACATCCTTGCCTTTTCTTTTTCTTGGGATGCCTTCGAGGTGCATCAAGAATTTGTATCGGGAAGGTGTATCGGGGATGTGTATCGGGTATGTATATGGAGGGAGACTTGCCATTAATGGTCTCTTTACACCAATTGATCACAACATTTATTCACATAAAGATTAATTGTTTGCATTTAGCATTTTTCATTTGTGTTAGGTCCATTCGTCCTTAATGAGTCGTTATTGACTAGTATGCTTAGAAGTCAACTCATCATTTTAGGGACGTAGCAATCAATTGATAATAACAAGCAAGGCAATTCCAAGAGTGAGTGTAATTTGCAAATAATGTCTCAAGTCTAGGGAGAATAGAAGGAAAACGACTATTTCATTTCATGAAAGACTCAATTTTTACAGACTCGACTTTGGTGTCTCCCTTCCCAGGATTTTGCCTCGCAGGGCTTAGGGAAAATAAAAGACAGTGTCCATGACGAACTTTTGAGAATTCTAGAACCTATGAAACTAGACCACTCCTACTTTTCTTCCTCTTCTCCTAACATTCCTTCTCAAACTCATACCCACTTGTTGCACTTCTTTGTGATGATTCCTTCATCGATGAGCTCTTGGACTTTGTCTTTCAAAGCATCATAAGCTTCGGTGGGGTGCCTCACCCCTTGATGGTATCGACAGAACTGGGTCTCATCGGACCGTTGGTGGGAGTGTTCAGCTAAGAGCATATTCGGATTGAGTAACTGAATCTTTCACTCCTTGAGCAATTGATCAAGTAATTGAACCCTCGGAGTCCCCAATTCACGGAAGAGACGATACGGAGCGGCTCTTTGAGGGTGAGTTGGTTTGGGAAGAACGGGTCTGGGCCGACTGTTTCTGTGCGGCACTCTTACACTTGGGGGTTGTGATTGGGGTGGAAGGCTTTCTTGGTGGCTTGAGGTCATTTGGGAGCTGATGGAAGTAACATGGGATGGGTTGTTTGAGGCAGGCCCAACAGTGGGGTTTTTGAGGTGAGGGTGATTTCTGAGATATGCTCTGATATCTAGAATTGCGTCCACCACCGTGTTCATGCAAGTTTGGACATTTTCATGTCTTCTTGATGGATGCGACTTTGCGAGTCCATTTCATCCCTCACGCTTTTCTTTTCTTGGTGCCAATCGTTCTCCCTGTCTTTCAAGAGCTCACGAAGACACGGGTGGACCATTCGAACCCAAATCCTTTCGGTTTCCTTTTCCAGGTCGGGAGCTTGTCTCTCGTGCATTCTACTAACAATCCCAAGCAGACGGCCTTCGTCATATTCCAACCTTCTCATCACTTGTTGCATGACATCCAGGGTTCTCTCAACGATTTCTAGGCGAGCTTCCATCCTTCCCTATCAAATGACGAACCAACAAGCCATAAGGATACTTTGGAAGGATTCTTAGGAAAGTCGTGCGTTGAGCAAAGGAAAATTGACTAGGAAGACTCGATACAAAAGGAGGACTGACTCAATTTCAGGGCAATTTGAGGAGGACCTGAGCCATGCATTTAGGTGGATTTACTTTCTTACAGAAAAACGTTTTTATTGGATGATCTTTTCACACGAACAAACGTTAGCGTGCAATCAGAAGCAATGCATACATTTATTGGTTTAAATTCTCTTAAGACGCATTCTTTTATTCCTAAATGGTTGGAAAAGATTTCTCTTCTTTTTCGCAACTATTCTAAATCCTGGATCAGTGGAGGCCATCACTACGCCTATAGACCCCTCGTTTTTCACCTATATTGCACGCTCCCAAGGACGGACTATCCCGGGCGAGGGTTCTATAGGGCACGCGGCTTCCACCGACCAAAAGAACCAAACCTAGGGTCTAGTGCATCGCGAAGTTCTAATGCGTGGGCCATTCTTATCATAGTTAAGCCCCGGTCAAGGTTAAGATTGGCTTAACGCTTCAACAAAATTCCGCTATGACCTCATTTTAATGAGGGATCTCGGACCTTAACCTCGGGCTTAAGGATGATTAGAACGGGCCAAACATTAGGGCTTAACAACGCGGTGTCACCCTATCCTTAATACATGACTTCTTTGGCTAATTGTGGTTGAAATTAACGCATAAGTCAAGGATCGGGTCAAAGATGACCTCGGTCACACTTGATTTCACAAGAAGTTGTGACTCGGGTGTTAACTTGCCCATAATTAGCATTTCAACATGTATTAGGGACGTGATGCCATGAGCTAGACCAAAAACCAACCAAAGTCACGGTATTTGTGTGTCACAGGCAAGTGTGGTTGACTCGGCTCGGAAGGGGAGGTGGAATGGACCCGTGCGCGCAAGAAGGGAACACGAGCACCAATCGAGCTATATCGTGGCATCCATCCTGGGTTTTAAGGGTTTTTAGGATGTGCTCAAGGTCAAGTGCGCGTTGTGTGAAGCCTTCTGTGTTCCCTTTTGAGTCAAAATAGGAATTTTCAGTGCGTTTTAATGCCATGAGCAAGAGTATATACAAGATATGGACAAACAATTTAAACACGTAATTTGCACAAGTAGTCAAACAAAGATATTAACAAGCAAGAATCAAAATTTTGTACATGGGAAAGGTTGTGCACAATCAAAGGTTTTGAAAACCAAAAACTTTCGCAAGAGGATCAAGGCCCTTTGAAAATCAATTTGTACAAAAGATTATGCGCAACAAAAGGGTTTGAAAACCCAAACTTTCGCAAGAGGGGTTATGCACAATGAGGCCTTGAAAACCCAAAATTTATGTCCACAAATTTGTGCATAACCAAGGTTTTGAAAATCAAGTTTTTGGTTAAGAAGATGAAGGCAAATGTGCACAAGTAGAGGCTGTAAATTGGAACCTGGACAAGCAGAAGTAAGGGGACCATCAGAATGCTTCTGCCCTGCACAAAAATTGTTAATTTGAAACACTATGTGGGCCCAGCCAAACTAGCTGTACGGCTAGAGCAGTAGTTCCATTGTTATTTGCAAATTTTCAGCTTCTGATCATCAAGCCCCAGTTTATTGCATTTCCAGAACAGTTTCACTACCAGAAATCAAAACATAAATATAAAATACACACAAAATATGCATAAAGTCAACAAACGGGGTTGGAAGTTTGACCCACATAAAAGTGTCCCCAAAGCTTCTAAAAAGAAGTTTGTAAACACTTTATTATCCAGCGGAGTCGCCACTGTAAGATACCCGCGGGAAAAAGAGACGAATGGTTCCCGGAGAGTCAAACACTGCATTTTATGTTCAAACAAAACGGAGTCGCCACGTTAATTTAATTTTAAACCCAAATTTAACGGAAAAAGTTTAGAGAAGTTGAGTTCGGAGGGCAGGTTACGTCTTGGGAAGAACTTATCCCGGTTCACCCAAGACGCCTCGGAAGAACCGAGTCTCCCTAAGTTTATTGACTAAAAATGTGCAAATGTGTGTGTGTGTGTGTTTTTCAAAAAATGGGAGAAACTGACTTTTAATGAAACCAATTAAAAAACTTAACATAAAGGGTCTTATTTGAGAACATTTAACAGAAAAGGGGTTAAGTCGGAAAAACTATTCCCTGGACAAACTAGCCGTACGGCTATAGAGGGTTGTCCTGGGAATTTTAGACAGATTATCAGGAATCAGTCCAGTTTCAGGTAGAAACAGAGTATTCTGCTGAAACTGGACAGAATTGAATCTTTTCAGTTTATCTTTTTTGTACAACACATGGATTAAATCATCCATATGCCATTGATCACTAATTAAACACCAAAACAAATGGTTTTGAGCATGATCAAGACAATAATTGGGGAGAAATGAATAAAGTTGATGAACATGGCATATGAGCCAAAATCACTATTTGAATAGTTAAAGAGGGAAACTTTAACATCCAAATGGATGATTCATCCAATGAAAAGCCTTGGGATATCAAAAATAAACCTTTGGATGGATAAAGATTGAGTCTTTACCACACAAAGAGACATTATTGTGTTTGGATCAAAGTTGAATGGTAAAGATTGAAACTTTACCATCAAACTTGATCATTTCAACACAAATCAACATGAATGACATAAATAAAAGGGCTCTATCCATATGTGCAATGGATCACCAAGCCAAATTTAAATACAAGACATAAATGTAAAGACGTGAAAGTAAATTGTATAAATGTAAAGACGTAAAGTAAATATGCATTAAATCATAACAAGCCTTGATCATCCTTGGTTTGTAACCCTTGATCATGCATAAAACATGAGGGCACCATAAATCAAGTCAAGGCTTGGTTCCAATTTATATTATTGCAAGAAATGTAAAGACATAAGTAAGTAAATGAACAAAATGAAAATAGAACAAGAGATGAAGAGAAGATGGGGGAGAAGGAGGCCTCACCAATATTTGGTTCTAACATATCTTCTTCTCTCTTTCACTCAAATGTGTTTGTGATTGTGTTCTTCTCTCAATTCTGCAGAGTTTCAGCTCACAAAATAGTTCCCCCCTGAAATGATCAGCAAGGGTCTTAATTCATAGGGACTGAAGGCGCCCAAACCAGCCGTATGGTTGGGCCCTTCTAGTACCCAAACCATCCGTACGACTCAGCATGGCGAGCTTCTGGATTTTTCTAGGTTTAATTCCAGAACAGTCCTAATGTTCTTGGTTCATCCTAGTGAGGTCCTAGCTTATCAGTTTATCCCTGAATGGTGCTAAGGATTCCTGTAAGTTGGTCTAAGTTCAGATTGGGGTACTTACAACTGCCCCCATCTACTAGGATCCTTCTAACTCTGAAATTTGGTATGGTCTAGATCGGTTATTCTGCTTCTGGTGAGACGTCTCTGTCCTTCTGTCTGGGTTGTCATATGTCAACGCCCTGCCAGAATCCTTTGTCTGTTGCGCTTTATCCTCTTCCAACCGGATGAACCTTGTTGCTCTATTGTGAACATCTTCCATTCTCTTGCATGGATTCATCACTAGATCATAGAATGGTGAATCCTTCTTCAAACCCATTGTAAAAACTTCTGTTACTATAGCCATGTCAAGGTTGGGGATTTCCAGGACTTCTTTGTTGAAACTGTTGACATAGTCCTTCAATGCTTTGGTTGGTTGTTGAACAATTTGGTAAAGGTCACTGGTCAGCTTCTCGAACTGTCGGCTGCAAGAGAACTGGTTGTTGAACATGTTGATGAGCTGGGCATATGACCTGATTGATCCCGGTGGTTGACGAATCAGCCATTTTAAAGCTGGTCCTACCAAAGTTGATCCAAATCCTTTGCATAGACAGACTTCCCTATATTGAAGAGGTATACGAACGATCTCCATATTCTCTTGATAATGGGCAACATGTTCCTCAGGATATGTGCTTCCATCATAGAACTTCATGGATGGAATGTTGAATCCTTTAGGGATGTCGATATATGAAATTGCTGGAACGAAGCGGGATTGATTGTAGCATGTTGGAGAGATCTGTTGAATAGGTGGAGTAACGCCAAGCACATTCATGATCATGTCCCTTAACTCCTGAAGCTGACTTGCTATGAAGTTACCTGCAAAAGGATTAGCAGTACGAGCAGTATTATCAAATGTAAAACTTGAATTAATGTTACCGAAGGGGTTGTTGACATCTGCTATAGATGTTACGATGGTACTATTAGTGTAGGTTGGCCCTGCAGATGTCCCTAAAATGTTATGAGTGGAAGGTGGGACAGAGGCGTTGACAAGTGGAGAGCACCGGAAGATGCCAGGATCCAAGGACTATGACATCATCGGAGAAGTCGCCACCAAAAGAGATGAAGGGATTCCACCATTAGTTGCAGTAGCCATCGGGATCCACTCATTGAACACAGAAGGACTGCCCCTAGTGCCGAAATCCAGAACCCTGGGACGAATTGGTGATACGGAGTCCACCCTCTTGCTCAAGGCCTTCTGTTCTTTATGCATATTTACTAGGGTGTCGAATATCAAAGAAGTGGTGCTTTGCTGCTTGTCTAACTGACTCCTCATCTGGATGAGAATGTTCTTGAGCTCGGGGTCAGAAGCTAGAGTTGACTGCTTCTTGCCGGTTCCGATAGGCGGTGGCGGCGGTAAGATTCCAAAATTGCTGCCTGTAGTCTTGTTGGGACTGTTGCCCCCAATTGATAAGTTCAAGCCACCAGTTGAAGTAGGAGCCTTACTGATGCCGAAAGTCATAGGTTGAGTAGACATAGTGATTCGAAGGAGATTCAAACAATTAAAAAACCAAAGGACCCTCGGTGGGCGCCAAACTGTTTTGGTGAAAAAACAATGGGAATCAAATTAAGTAAAAAAAAAGTGTTTAGGCTATGGATTATGTTGGTCCCAAAGGGCAACAAGGGTATGGAAAATAGCTAGAGGGGGGGGGGTGAGTAGTTTTTTTAAAATTCTTTTCGTACCCTTGAAAAATTCAATTGCAAGTGCGCACTTTATCAAATAAGCGTTATGATATGCGCCTAAGTGAATGAGTGAAATGCACAGTGGAAGTTAGTTAAGAACTAGGCGCAAAATGATAAAAGGGGGCGCATACACACTCTAAGTATTTTGGCTCAAAGTAGGTGAAATAAGGAACTAAGGCAAATGAGTTAACAACACAACACAATTCAGTTCAATCAATCTACAATGAGTAAACAAGCAAATAGTGAGTGAAGATAATAACTTGAAAGTAAATGACAAGATAATAACACAAGCTATTTGGAGAGGTTCGATCAATGAAAGATCTACGTCCTCTACCAAGATGGTTAGTCTTGGATTTCTAATGGAGATCTTATATAATGAGTGAGTGTTACAAATTACAACTTTTGAGCTTCTACACTAACTCAAGATCTAATATTCTATGAATGAACAAATCCAAAACAATAACCGGTGTATCTCTAAATGAAGGATCTAAGTGATCAAACTTAAAGAGGTGCGTGTGTGATTTTAGTATCAAGGCTCTTTAGATCTTTATGATTTAGAGCACAATAAAATTAAAGTGTTATAGCTTGAAGATCTGGGCTAAGGATGAAGGTATGAAGATGTTCTTGAGGAATTCTGGAAAAACAAAGGCAATCTTCAAATCTTCAACAAATGCTTTGAGAGAGAAATTCTTGAAATTCTTAGCAAAACTCAGCAACTTCAAAATGTTGAAGTTATGGGGTATTTATAGCGAACTTCCAAAAACTAGCCGTTGGAGATCCTTGTGGATAAGATGTGCTGTCGCTCGTTGATTGGAGCATGCATATATTATGGCCATTTTGACACTCAACATAAATGTGACCGTTGTGGACACGTGTCAACAGATTAGGCGCATATGCATCTATTAACCACCGTTGGATCATTGGCGTAATTTGAATTCTCTTCAAGTCTTTGAATCTTCAATAAATCACTAAGTGTTGAATAAACACTTTGAAGCGCGTTGAGCCAAGAGGCGCACAGTATGTGTGCGCTAAACCAAAGGGCGCAGAGGCGCGTAACATAGCTAGGAAGAAATCCTTATGCGCGCGCTCTGGAAGGCGCATGGCGCGTAGGCGCAAGGCTCAGACTAAAAATGTGATTTTCTTGAGAATCTTCATCTTCTTGCCCTATTTCTAAGCCTATTCTATAACAATGGACAACTTAAAAAATGAAGTATAAATACTTCTTACATGTGGGTCTAAAGTCCATGAAATAGAACTTAGGTGATGGATCAATCAAATCTAATAAATCCTATTACACTAAAACTGAGATATATGTGGGCATACCCAACAATCTCCCCCTATCTGATTGATGCCATTACCTGCTATATCAAGGACAAACATTATACTTGATAAAAACATGTCCAAATGAATGAAATCGGTAATTCATGTCTCAAGTTAATGCACACACTAGTCCAAGATATAGATTTCTAATCTATTCCAAAAATGATAACACATTACATATGGAAAGATAGAAACAACAGTTTAACACATTCAAAATGATATATGAATTTTAGTTTTGAAAAGTGTTTAAACCAAGTTTAAAACTCAATGCATGAAAGTATGAAACAATTCAATATGATGCATATGAATTTAAACAATATTCATTGTTCTACAAACAAGGAGTTTGAGTGAACAAGGTTTGATAATAAGTGATGCATTGTTCTCATTAAAACTTGGGGTGTAGGAGTTACAGATTACAAGTTTTGAATAGAACAAAAGCAAAAGGTGCTAAAACAAGTAAGCACTAAATCACTAACACAAAAGAGTAGTTTCTATCACAAAAGATTCTAATAACTTACAATCAAAATAGAAACTAAGGGTTGGGAGGCGCGTCGTCGTCCTTCAATCCTTCAACGATCTCTGAAACGGAGCGCTGAATCTGTTTAGCGAGCTGATGACTACGGTTCGCTAAGCCCTGAGTGTCAGTGACGCTAGTGTGAGTGGCAGTGACACCGTCTCTGATGTAACTCAAGTGATTCACATTGATATTTTGATACTCATCAATGGAGCGCTGAGTGATTTGCTGCTGCTGAGAAATATTTTCTTCTAAGATTTGAAGATGAGCTTCAATGGCATTTTGAGCCATGATAATGTCAGAAGAAATGTGATCGGCGCGTCTGTCTGAGCTTGAGTGAGCAGCAGTGAAGTGAGTAACAACCAATTCTTTCAAAACATCCAACTTTGATACTAACACGTTCATGTTGGATTGAGACGCAACAGACTGAGGTATGAAAGTAGGCGCAGAAGATGTGGTTTGCGCCTGATCAGAATGAGGTTGAACCTGAGTCTGCGCCGGAGGAGTAGCAGCAGAAAGTTTGTCCTTGAGTGAATTCATCTCCCCCTTAATGGCAGCAATCTCTTCAGATTGATCAGTAAGCATTGAAGTCAGAAGCTTAAATTGAGACTTGATCTGCGTTTGACCTTGCTCTAAATTTGCTTGCCCCTGCTGCAAAGATTGAAGAATAGAAAGTACCTCGCTCAAATCTGGAGCAGATGGAGGAGGCGCAGGGGTTGACTGGGGCGCATCAGATTGTAGAGGCGCAATAGGAGGTTGAGGAGCATGAGGAGGTGAAAGAGTAGGAGGTCCATAGTCATCTTCAGTTTCATCACCAACTGTTTCCGTTGTGATTAGATCAGGTCCAGAAGGAGGTGGAGGCGCAACTAGAGAAGGAGTGCGCTGAGGAATGGTCTCTTGCTCCCCCTAAAATGGTTCATCTATGTCTGAAATATCATCGCCAAAAAGATCAGAATGGAGGTGTTCCCTTAACACTTTGGTCTTTTGAACTTTGAGGACTGGAGGCGCACGGGGAGCGGGGGCGTGTTGAGTAGGCGCGCGCTGGGTAGGCGCAGGAACAGTAGGGCCTTTCTCAACATTAGCGCTTGAACCAACGCCTTTCTTGCGTTCTAGCTTCTCTGACTCAGCAGCTTGCTTGGCTTGAAAATCTTCATCTCTTTTCCTTTGAGCCTCAACTCTGCTGGCTTCCTGCGCTAGCCTTAGATCACGATCTTCATCAGATTCAAATCTGGTGCGTTTGATAGGCGCACAAGGAGGGTCATCAACCACCCGTTTTCCTTTGCTTTTCTCTGCTCCTGGCAAGGGATCAGTGCATTGACTTGCGCTTTTAGTTTCTGCGCTTTTCTTTATTGGTGCGCCTTTAAGAACTGGTGCATCATCTGATTCGGTTTCTTCATCGACTAAGCCTTCAACGGTTTTGATCTGAATTCCCTTGGCGCGCTTTGCAGGCTTCTTTCTGCGCTTTTTGAGATCCAAGTTCGCTTTTCCAAAAGTTGGAACATCATCAATTTTGTACTCAGGGTTCTCATTCAAAAATTTGACTAACTCAGGATAAGTTAGAAAAAGTTTTGTGAGAAGAAGGCAGTGAGAGCGGAACTTGGTCTTTCCATCATTCTTGTTCTTCACATACTTGTCAATCTGCTCACGCAACGTTTTGAACAAAATGTGAGGCCAGTGAAGCTTCTCCTTAGCCATGGTGGCAGCGGTGTATTCCCATTGTTCCACCGTGAATCGGTTCACGTTCCCGGTTTTGAATACAATAGAAGTTCCCACTAAATGCGCTATATGAGTCAAGAGTTCTCCACCATATCGAATTTCAGTGGTTTTGATATTATTTTGAAGAGTAGGAATATTTAGAAGAGTAGCAGCCATCTTTTTCTGATCGTCAATAGAATAAGTCATCGGACGCCCAATAATTCGATCGTCACCCGTAGACGGAAAACCGAGTAAATTTCGAATTATAGAAGAGGAGATACGGATGTCAATATTTTGCACACGAGCCTCAATTCTGTAGTGAGTACGTCCATTATTGTCTATTTCCACTAGAACAGCGGTGGAAAAGAATTCATCGACGAGGAGCGGAGAATAGAATGTCTGATCCATTGTGAATAAAGGAGTCAAACCAGCAACTCGCAATGTTTCAATGATCTCTCTTCCAATATCTTCACCAGATAGCTCTAATAGATCAAGAGTTTCTTCGAGTTTGAAATTTGCAAGGTCCTGAAAAAATAAACATTGATTGATTTTAGAAGTGACAGAGGCGCATAGAAACATAAGATGATCAAATTAACATAGGCGCGTAAAGAATTGAGAAGCGCATAATAGAATCAGGCGCACAAAAACATAGTGATTCAAGGCGCATGATTGGATTAGGCGCATGAAATTTTAAAGGCGCATAGGGTTACAAGGCTCATATTATGGTTCTATGTAAATACTAAGGAAAAATTAAAACAACGAAATTTGACTAAGTACAAAGTTAGGCGCATAAGGTTTTAGGCGCATATACAAGTAGAGGCGCAGAAAGCATTCAGGCGCATAAAAGAAATTAGGCGCATAATGATGTATATAGGCACATATCGTGTGAAAATTTTGACTTAGCAAAACACGCAAGAGCACACAAACACATGCAAACATACATATGCAAGCAATGAGAATCAAAAAGTGCAAATTTTCGAAAACAAGTTAAAAAAATTTTAGAAACCAAAACATGCAAGAATGACGAAGAACACGAAGAACGACCCTTGAATGCTCGAAGAACACCAAGAACACGAAAATCATGAAACTTCACCAAAACAAACAAATAATATATCAAAATGACCGCATGACAACAAGGAATCTAAAAATGTAAACAAAAACATGAACAAATCAACAATGAACGCACAATGATCAAAAAAATAACCGAAAATTTGAAAAGTTTTTTAAAAAAAATAAATTTCAGATTCGCAATGATGAAAGCATTGATCGTTGAAAAGTTTAGTTTAAAAGAATCTAAAACACAAATCGAACATAACCTAGCAAACGATTTTGAAAACGGATAACCGAAACAAGATTTATCAAAGAAAAACGAATCCGGTTTTTCAAAAAAATGCATGAACTCAGAACAAAAAAAACGCGAAAATTAAAGGGGTTTGAGGTTCAAGAGATCATACCATTTCGTCTTTTGAAGAAGTCGATGCTTTCTTAGGACCCATTAACAGTATATAAGAAGAAAAGAGAAGAATATATAGAGAAGAAAGAGAGAATGTTCGACTGAGAGAAGGAAAGAAAGAAATGAGAGAGCAGATAGAGAGAGACGCGGAAGAGAGATAGAGTTGGTAGGAGGGAGTGTAGGTAGGTGATGATGAATATATATAGGTTAGGTTTAAAATTTTGCACTGATATGGAAATAATAAGGTCAAAAATTTAAAAAGATGGGAAGTTGAAAGGATGGGCATTTATGAGGGGTTTTATGATTTGAAGAGCATTAAATGCTGAATGACACAAAGTACGATTGATGTGACATCTTGGTTTTTGAAAAACTGCTCCACTTTCCCTTTAAGTGTATGAGAAATTTTGACTAATTTTTGCACAAACACCAAAAACATCTATTTTGGTGTAAGTTTGGGGTGCAAAAAATATATCCCCAGAAGATAAATTTTTTCGAAAAACGTAAAACGAGGGAAAAAATTAATTGCACAAGTACCCTTGAACAATTAATGGAATGTCAAAAGACAAAGATTCCTACAATAAATAAGAACAATCATACCTGGTAATTGTGAAAAATTAATGCGATCAATCATTGATATTGAATTTTGAGCATTGAATGAGCCGCAATAGTAAATGCGCGCATGAAGGGGCGCATTACTCATCAAGGCGCGCAGAATGATATAGATAGCATTACGTAATAGGTGCGCAGAGATGTTTGAGCGCGCATAAGCATTTGAAGCGCATGAGATGCTAGGCGCGCATGAGATGCTAGGCGCGCAGGATAGTGAGGCGTGCATAGTGAATCTTATGGCGCATGAGGTTTCCTTGAAACTTTGAAATGATTTAACATTTGAACCTAGTTTACTCATAACTCAACAAAACATAAAATTATTAGTATTGACAAAACTATATTGAATTTAGTTGAGTTCAAGCATACCCATTTCACCTCTCAAAAACGTGAACCGTTTCGCGTCAAGTGCTTTTGTTAAAATGTCGGCGATTTGATAGTCGGTTCCCACGTGTTCCAAATGAATATTGCCCTTCTCCACGTGGTCTTTGAGGAAGTGATATTTGATGTCGATGTGCTTGGTCTTTGAGTGCATGACAGGATTTTCAGAAACCGCAATTGTTGATGTATTGTCGCAGTAGATGGGACAATTTTCTTCGATGATATCATAGTCCACCAATTACTGCTTCATCCAAAGTATTTGACAACAACAACTTCCCGCAGCGATATATTCAGCTTCGGTTGTTGAGACAGATACAGAAGCTTGTTTCTTACTTGCCCATGACACAAGTCGATATCCGAGGAAATGACAAGTGCCACTAGTGCTTTTCCTATCAATGGTGCATGCTGCGTAATCCGCATCTGAATAACCTACAAGTTTGAAGTTCGAATCTTTGGTGTACCAAAGTCCAAGGTTAACAGTACCGGAGAGATATCTTATAATACGTTTCACAGCAATTAAGTGTGCTTCTCTAGGGTCGGATTGATAACGAGCTCAAACACAAACACTAAACATAATATCGGGCCTACTAGCAGTAAGATAAAGGAGTGAGCCAATCATACCTCGATAGAGCGTTTGATCAACACGTTTACCTTTTAAATCTTTGTCGAGTTTGTTGCCGGTGGCCATTGGAGTATCGTATGATTTAGCATTTTCAAGTCCAAACTTCTTGATTAAGTCCTTTGTGTATTTGGCTTGATTGATAAAAATGCCTTCACTCATTTGCTTGATTTGAAGCCCGAGGAAGAATGTGAGTTCTCCCATCATGCTCATTTCAAACTTGCTCTTCATTAGTTTCTCAAAGCGCTTGCACAACAATTTATTAGTAGAACCAAATATAATATCATCAACATAAATTTGAACAAGTAATTTATGACCATTATGTTTGGCAATGAAAAAGTTGTATCGATTTTACCGCGAGTGAAGCCTTTTTCGATGAGAAACTTGGATAGTGTATCATACCATGCTCTTGGTGCTTGCTTGAGTCCATACAAAGCTTTCTGGAGTTTGTACACATGATTTGGAAATTGAGAATCTTCAAATCCAGGTGGTTGAGCTACATAGACTTGTTCTTGGAGTTCACCATTTAGAAACGCGCTCTTCACATCCATTTGATATAACTTGAAGTTCTTGTGAGCGGCGTAAGCTAGAAATAATCTGATAGCTTCAAGTCTTGCTACGGGCGCAAAAGTTTCATCGTAGTCAATTCCTTCTTCTTGCCTATAGCCTTGTGCAACGAACCTTGCCTTGTTTCTTGTGATGGTTCCATTCTCATCCATCTTGTTCCTGAACACCCATTTCGTACCAATCACTCCATGATCATTTGGTCTTGGAACTAGAGTCCAAACCTTACATCGTTCAAATTGATTGAGTTCTTCTTGCATTGCAACAACCCAATTAGGATCTTGGAGCGCTTCATCAGCCTTGAGAGATAAAAGCAGTGTAAGCATCAAAGTTTGTAGCTCTCCTTGTACGAACACCAACTTGTAGATCACCGATGATATTAGCAATTGGGTGACCTCTAACTTCACAAATTTCAGGAGGTAAGTTAGGTTGAGTCGTAGTAACTTGAAGGTTTCAATTGGTACATCTTCACCAGATTCAAAGTCATTAAAATTTCGGGGTTGAACTGGCTCAGAATCAAAATTTGGGTTAACACCAAATGCAGCAGTAGAAATAGGCACGTAAGAGGAATCATGAGGCGCATCATTGGAATGAGGCGCAATAGAGGATTCACCAGGCGCATTATAAATTGAATTAGGCGCATTTGATGTAGATGGATTTCCTTGTGTTGATAGATTCTGATCTTGAGTGGGCACAACATGAATAGGAGCACCTGTATTATTTAGCTCAACAGAATCATCAGCACCATTTGGAGCCAAATGTGGCTCAAGGAGAGAATGTTCATCAAACGTAACATGTACAGATTCAACTATCACTAAAGTAGATCTATTAAAAACACGAAAAGCTTTAGAGTGTTTGGCATACCCAACAAAAATACCTTCGTCGGCTTTGGTACCTCTATGTTTGTTTCCGTTGTAGAGGATATAACATTTGCAACCAAAGATCTTGAAGAATTCAATGTTGGGAGTTCTACCACGCCAAAGTTCATACGGAGTCTTGTTGTAAAGTTTGTTGATGAGGGAACGATTTTGAGTAAAACATACAGTGTTGATAGCTTCTTCCCAAAAGTACTTAGGCAATTTAGCTTCAGCTATCATCGTCTTTCCCGCTTCAATCAACGTCCTATTATTTCTTTCAACAACGCCATTTTGTTGAGGGACTCCGGCGGTTGAAAAGTTGTGATCTATCCCATGATCTTCACAATATCGAGCAACACCGTTGTTTTTGAATTCTGTTCCATTGTCAGATCGAACACTAACGATGTCATCTTCTTTTTGGGTTTGGAGCAGTCGAAATAAGGTAGTGAGAATATCATAACAATCATCTTTTGTAATCATCATCTCCACCCATGTATATCTTGAATAATCATCCACCACAACTAGAGTATACTTGTTTCTTCTAATACTTGCGGTGGTAGCTGGTCCAAATAGATCAATGTGAAGCAATTGCAAACATCTAGTAGTTGAAGGATTTGACTTGCTTGAAAATGACTGCTTCGGTTGTTTGCCAAGTTGACACGCGGCGCACTTTTTGTCATGATGATCAGCAACCTTGGGAAGTCCTTTGACAAGATTATTCCTGCTGAGTTTAGATAGATACTTGAAGTTCAAGTGACTTAAGCGCTTGTACCACAGCCAACTATTTTCGCTCACACTTTTTGCTACAAAACAAAGATTAGTACTAGAGTTCATACTATGGAAATCAATAATATAAATATTTGTCTTACGATATCCCGTGAGTAAGATAGCTCCAGTTTTTCCATTCTTGATAAGACATTGCGTTGAAGTAAAATGGCATTCTAATCCTTTGTCACAGAATTGAGATATGGATAATAAGTTGTGCTTGAGCCCTTCGATGAGTGAGACTCTTTCAATGCACACTTTGTCTTTCTTGAGTTTGCCATATGCTACAACTTGACCTTTGTTATTATCACCAAATATTACGGAGGGACCTCTTTCTTCATGGACATCTTTTAATAAGGATTCATCTCCAGTCATGTGTCGTGAACACCCACTATCGAGAATCCATTCATACGTTCTAGATTTAGATCCAGCCATGAAGCAAAGAACCTGAAATATAAACATTTAAGCATGGTCCCCTTTATTCCTTTTCGGGTCCAAAAAGTTAGCAACTTTTGACAACCCACTCTTGCTTGACCTTAGGGTTTTTAAGTCCTTTGGCATTGGGAGTGAATCGCACAAGGCATTCCACGGCCTTGTGTCCAAAACAATCATAAATTGAACAATGTTGAAAGCCACCAATCACGTGAGTTTTCACAAACTCTTTACTTTTCTTAGGGATGACATTCTTCTTTGGGTCAGATGAACTAGCCTTAACAAAATCTTTCTTTTAAAATTTTGGAGCGCTTTTTCTTGGAGGGCGCAAGGGCTAGGAGGCGCACGGCGATGAAGCGCGTGGCTCTTAGGCGCATAATGAGCACTCGGAGAAGGAGCGCGCCTATTTTCAAGAATGATTTTGCTAGGAGATGGTTCATCTGTAGCTATATCTTTCCCTTTAGCATTCCCAAATTACTTCGTTGGGTAGACATAATGGAATGTTTGTTTCTTGACTTTTTCCTGTCCTTTACCCATTGAAACAGAATGTTTTTCCTTAGGAATTTCAAAAGTTGGTTGATGAGTAAATTCACTATCTCTTTCAGCACAAACATCACATTTAAAGTTGTCACAAGTTGATGAGAATCCCAAACCACTTTTATCACCACTGGTTCTTAGGGACTCATAAATGTTATCCATAGTGACACGAGAGTTGGACCACTCATTTGTAATCTTTTCAAGATTAGTAATTTGAATGACCAATTCATCGTTTTGAACTTTAAGAAGTGAGTTTTGTTCTGTTAGAAAAGTGTTTTTATCAGTAAGAGGAGTCATGCTCTTTATCTGCTCCTTAAGGAGGGTGAGTTCAGATTGAAGAACATTTTTCTCGGTCTTAAGCTGGGAAATTTCATCACATGATAGTGCTAAAGCTTCCTTCATTTTGCCAAATCTACTAATTACCTTTTCGGCTTCTAAGAATAGCTTTTCTTGTTTGGCAATGTCCTCATCATGATTGATTGTAGGAATTGGTTCAACTTGAGGTCTGATGTAGTTGCCTTTTCTGAGCTTGCTTCTTGCACTCAGATCACATCTTGAAAATAACAATCCACCATCGCTTTGAGCCGGAGTGAGAAATCCTTGTTCTACGAGCTTGCTGATGGTTGGTCCTTTCTTCTTTTTAACTTCTGAATAACTAGCAAATTTCTTGATAGGTTTGTTCAAGATCTTCATATCTGGAACATCTTTTGAGAAGTCATCCGAGTCATAATCAACAACATCAACATCATCATTTGCCACCATACAAACGAGTCCACTATCAGAATCTTCATCGCTCTCATCGGAGTCTGTTTCAATCCAAGTGTTGTGCTCATTTGCTTGTGATTCCTCTTCAGCAACCATTCCCTTGTGACGATTGAACTTGGGAGTGAATTTGGGAGTATGGCTGCTCTTCTTCTGCATATATTCAAACTTGGGAATTGGGCAGCTCGATGCAAAGTGTCCGGGTTTCCTGCAATTAAAACAAACAAGATCTTCTTTTAATTTTGAATCATTGCTCCTACTAAACCTTTGAGGAGCTCTGCTGGTAGATCCTTGGAATTGATTGTTTCAGCCGGGCTTTGAGAATTTTCTGAACTTCTGGAATTTCTTCACAAATAAAGCGAAGTCTTCATTTTCCATTTCTAATAGCTCAGAAGTAGAAATTTTTGGATCTGAACTTTTCTCATCTTGTACCGGCGCAGGAGCAGGCGCAGGTGCAGGCACAGGCACAGCTTCTCTGTGCGCCACCATAGCCATAGATTTTGACTTTCCTTCAGTTTCGCTGATTCGTTGGAGTTTGAGCTCATAAACCTTGAGATTTGCATAAAGGTTCCTTAAAGTCCAAACGTCTAAAGTTCCAGCGTCTTCAAGAGCGCTAGATTTATGAAGATATCTGGAGCCAAAAGCTTGGAGAAAATTTACATTCAAATCTTTGTTCGAAAACTTCATGCCAAGTGAAATACATAGATTGATGATTTCACAATAACGTTCATAAGTTTGTCTTAAGGTTTCACCGGGGAGTTGGGAGAAATTATTGAATCTCTTTTGCACTTCATATTTCTTGTTCTCCTTGCAAACGGTGTCTCCTTCTATATGCTCTTCAATAGCATCCCATAGCTCATTTGCAGTAGCACAATGCATGACTTGTTGTTTCATAGCCGTGCTTAGAGTGCTGAAAAGAATATTTCTTGCTTTTCCATCATTCGCAACTCTCTTTGTTTCTTCCTCATTCCATTCTTCCTTTGGTTTTAGAATGGAGGGTTGAGCAGCGTTGGTGCGTGGATTAGGATTCGCTTTCATTGGGATGTAAGGTCCATAAACCACGGTGTCATGAAGCCTTTCATCAATTGAGGTAAGATGAGTCAAGATGCTGAATTTCCACACGTCGAAATGATCTTCATCAAAAACTGGAACATGTGTGTAGTTAGCAGTTGCCGAAGGTCTTGAGTTTGCCATATTGAATCGGCACCCAAGCTGTTAAGCTTGAAAAACAAAAAAACGTTTTATAAAGGTGTTGAGCTCTGATACCACTTGTTGGTCCCAAAGGGCAACAAGGGTATGGAAAATAGCTAGAGGGGGGGTGAATAGCTGTTTTAAAATTCTTTTCGTACCCTTGAAAAATTCAATTGCAAGTGCGCACTTTATCAAATAAGCGTTATGATATGCGCCTAAGTGAGTGAGTGAAATGCACAGCGGAAGTTAGTTAAGAACTAGGCGCAAAATGATAAAAGGGGGCGCACACACACTTTAAGTATTTTGGCTCAAAGTGGGTGAAATAAAGAACTAAGGAAAATGAGTTAACAACACAACACAATTCAGTTCAATCAATCTACAATGAGTAAACAAGCAAATAGTGAGTGAAGTTAATAACTTGAAAGTAAATGACAAGATAATAACACAAGCTATTTGGAGATGTTCGATCAATGAAAGATCTACGTCCTCTACCAAGATGGTTAGTCTTGGATTTCTAATGGAGATCTTATATAATGAGTGAGTGTTACAAATTACAACTTTTGAGCTTCTACACTAACTCAAGATCTAATATTCTATGAATGAACAAATCCAAAACAATAACCGGTGTATCTCTAAAAGAAGGATCTAAGTGATCAAACTTAAAGAGGTGCGTGTGTGATTTTAGTATCAAGGCTCTTTAGATCTTTATGATTTAGAGCACAATAGAACTAAAGTGTTATAGCTTAAAGATCTGGGCTAAGGATGAAGGTATGAAGATGTTCTTGAGGAATTCTGGAAAAACAAAGGCAATCTTCAAATCTTCAACAAATGCTTTGAGAGAGAAATTCTTGAAATTCTTAGCAAAACTCAGCAACTTCAAAATGTTGAAGTTATGGGGTATTTATAGTGAACTTCCAAAAACTAGCCGTTGGAGATCCTTGTGGATAAGATGTACTGTCGCTCGTTGATTGGAGCATGCATATATTATGGCCATTTTGACACTCAACATAAATGTGACCGTTGTGGACACGTGTCAACAGATTAGGCGCATATGCATCTTTTAACTACCGTTGGATCATTGGCGTAATTTGAATTCTCTTCAAGTCTTTGAATCTTCAATAAATCACTGAGTGTTGAATAAACACTTTGAGGCGCGTTGAGCCAAGAGGCGCACGGTATGTGTGCGCTAAACCAAGGGGCGCAGAGGCGCGTAACATAGCTAGGAAGAAATCCTTATGCGCGCGCTCTGGAAGGCGCATGGCGCGTAGGCGCAAGGGCGCATGGCTCAGACTAAAAATGTGATTTTCTTGAGAATCTTCATCTTTTTGCCCTATTTCTAAGCCTATTCTATAACAATGGACAACTTAAAAAATGAAGTATAAATACTTCTAACATGTGGGTCTAAAGTCCATGAAATAGAACTTAGGTGATGGATCAATCAAATCTAATAAATCCTATTACACTAAAACTGAGATATATGTGGGCATACCCAACAGATTAAATATTAGGATGGAACAATGGAATATAATTGATGAATGTAGATGAAGAATGATAAGAACACATTATTGTATACGAGGAAAGCCCTTGAGAAAATTGTCTCGCCGGCACAAAACCTCGGGAGGTGTTTATGAGCACCTACCACCCCGGAATGATTGGATTAATGGTTTTTGTGGTTACAATGATTAAAAGCTATGGCGGAGTACATGAAGCGGTAAGTGTATCGTGTGTGTTGTGTTTCCAGCCTCATAGCTCTTATATAAGGATTACAAAAAATATGTTTTAACTAACTATCTAAAATCTCGGTCACGATCTCTTCCGTAATTATCTTTGCGGAGACTTGGTCTTCTATCCGTTTCAAAGAGAGTCAATCTACTCGGAGTCCTTTTGTAGCACGTGTTCTCCATGGCAAATCTGTTTAATTAATTTCACAGTATAAAATGTTAATAACAATAATTAATATAATTAATTTTATACCTGTCCGTGAGATGTTGTCATTTGGTGCAGATCATGATGTTGACATGTGAATTTTACTCATAACACCGATCAAGGGAGGAAGAGACAAGGGTTTTTCCTTGGGTGAAATTGCGGCAATATGATCTCAAAGCGATGAACTTATCGTTAAGTACGGGAGCAGACTTTTCCAATTCCTTCTAATCCCGTTAACTAACCGGATTTAGCAGCGTGAAACTGTAAAATTGTTTATGCCATGTGTCTTCTTTCCGTTGGTAGCATAGAGAGGGGTACATAGTTTGGGCACATAGGATTTGCTCTCAGTTTACCACCACACGGTTTACTTAAGTTCATCACAAATTTTATTGATGTTATAAGAAATTTAAAATCTCTAGCATAAAAAATATTTTGCAACATTGATTTTTAACACAGTGATTTGTTTTTCAAACCATATTCTTAATTAATACATCTATTTTTATCAAGCTTGTATTTCGTAAAGGTAAAATGTAAGTTTGTATAGAAAATTTGTGTTTTCTTCTATGTATTTAAGGAGTCACATGTTAATCTATTACTATATAAAAGCAAGGTTTTTGTAATTTTATATTCTCTCTACCCCACCCACTCATTCTCTCTTCATTTTTTACCACACAATTCATTCAACCAACCTATTATTAACCCCACTCATTTTCTCTCTTCATATTCCACCACAAATTCTCTTTATTTTAATCTTTTTTCTTAGTTATTGTGCCCATCTCAAAGATTGCAAGTGAAGTGGGACGGAGGGAGTGTAAGATAAGTTATGGTATTCGAGATTATGTGAGAAAAAATAAGCTTGGACTTTAAAAGTGTCTATTAAATATATAGTTAAGTAAAAGTAAAGAATCATTCAAAAGAGAAAAAAAAAAGTAAATGTAAAGAATAGTACTCTCTCGTTCTCAGAAAGATAGTCTCATTTTGATTTTTTTATAATAATAATAAAAAAAACTTTGACTAAACATTTGTGTCAATTTAATGAGCACATTGAAATTTTCATTTTTTTTTTATTGAAAAATCACTTAATGATTTATCAATTATAAATTTAAGAATTTCACTAGAATGATTGGATTGTTCCCAATAGTTTGTCAAAGTTTATTTATGTTGACCATAAAAAATCAAAATGAGACTATCTTTCGGGGGCAGAGGAATTACTATGTTAGTATAATTTTTTGGGAGATGGATGGACGTCTTTGAATGAAAAGTGGCCATTTTAAAATGTGTTTTTTATTGTGATAAGTTTTAGCCACAAATGTAATTACAAATACTTTAGAGTTGTATTTTGTTTTTTCTTTTGAATGCATTGTTAAGACTTAAAGAATTGTTCTGATGTGATTTTATTTAATTATTTAATAATTAATAAAATTATTAATATTAAAAATATGAATTGTTGATATATTATAAAACAAATTGGAGGGTGCTTGTTGGTCCCAGAAGGGCAACAAGGGTATGAAAAATGCTAGAGGGGGGTGAATAGCGCTTTTAAAATTCTTTTCAAACACTTTTGCAAAACAATGGCTAATGCGCACAGGTCTTATTTTGGCTAAGTATAGCGCGTAACAAGAGTGTGAAATGCACAGCGGAAACTTAAAGCAATCACTTATGCGCAGGGAGTATACGCAGAAGTGTAAATACGCACGCAATAAGTTTAGCTTAAAGATTGGCGCAAAATGGAACTAAGGCAATAAGCATACAAACACAATTCAATCTGCGCAATGTAACTACAGAGATCAAACAAAGCAATATATAAGTAAAGCTTAAGAGTAGAAAACAAAGCACAATAAATAGACAAGCTATTTGGAGAGGTTCGATCGGGAAAATATCTACGTCCTCTACCAATATGGTTAGTCTTGGATTTCTAATGAAGATCTTATAAAATGAGAGAGTTACAAGTTATAATGATTTAGAACAAACTATCTCAAAGATCTATAATCTATGAAAGAACAAATCCTAGACAATAACCGGTGTATCTCTAGAAGTAAGATCGATGAGATCGAAACTTCAAGAGGTGTGTGTGTGTCAGAATTCTGGGCTCTATAAATCTGTAAGATGGAGAGCACAAGAAATTCTGGTGTTACAAAGGCTTTTAGGATCTGGGCTTGGATTGAGTATGAAGGTATGAAGGTTGTTCTTGGGAATTCTGGAAATGAGCAAGAAATCTTCAAATCTTCAAATCTTTCTCTTTGAAAGCAAAAGCACAAGCAGCTTGGAAATTGAGGAAGAGATGGCTATTTATAGTGGAGCTCCAAGAACTAGTCGTTGGGGAGATTCAGCAAGGACGATGTGCTGTCACAATGTGATTGGTGCGCAGCTGTCCTTTATAGCCGTTGGAGACAGCAAGTTGACAGCTTTCAGATATCTTCTAGAAGGGTGACAGCTATCTTCAATTTGAATTTCAAATTGAGGCGCGTCTCTCCATCCACGTGTATGATGAGTGTGCACGTTTTGTCGATTGTCCACATCAGCACTTTGACTCATACCAAAAAACGTAGCTTTACATAACGCTTTCCAAGCTATACAAAGGTGAGGTCAGAAACAAGAGATTTGACTAAGGCAGATCTGTGCTGCGCATGAAATCCATGTGCATTAATGTGCGCAGAGGGTGCTACGCATGAGGGTCATGCGTATCACACTTAGGCATTTGCACATGTGACCTCAAATCCAAAGCTTCAGCCCTAAATACTAAGCCTAGTCTATAAAGAGGACTTAGCTAAAAATTGAAGTTATAAAACTTCTTACATAGGGTCCTAAAGTCCTTAAAATAAACTTAGGTGATGGTATCAATCAATTCTAACATAATTAGGAGGGTTAAATAATAAGCATACCCAACAATATCCCCCTAAATGATTGATGCCATTACCTACTACAACAAAGGCAATACAAAGTACTTGATAAAAACATGTCCATAAGAAAGTAAATGGTAAATCATGTCTCAAGTCCACGCACACACTAGCCAGTGTTATAGATTTCTAGTCTATCCAAAAGAATAACTTACAGAATGGGAAGACAGAAATATCATTCAGAGCATGCAAAAAAATTTGAGTTTAAGTTTGAGTATGCGTTTAAACTGAATGTTTAAACATCATGCAATGAAATATGAGCAGATATGAGTATGCGCATGATGTAGGGTTTAGATAAAACATTCATTGCTCCACAAACGAAAAGTTTGAATTGAACAGAGTTTTGTGAAAACCAATGATGCATTCTTCTCATTAAAACTTGAAAGATTTGAGTTACAGGTACAAGTTTTACATGGAAGAAAAATCAAAAGCAAAAATAATGTGCGCATCAAAAACTTACATTTGCGCAGCAAAAAAAATTACGCTTCTAGTCTATGTGAATCCTAGAGAGTGCTTCCCTAAGCTCGTTCTGTAGGCCAGTAATCTTGTCCATTATCTCAATCTTGAGCGCTTGAAACTTGGCGTTGTATTCCACAGCCTGGTTCACATAAGTCTTCATGCCGGAGCGCATCAGATCATTGTCTTTCTGAAGGTCTTCAGAGACTCTGTTAAAAGTATTCTCAAGGGAACCAAATTGGTTAGCCAGAGATTGCTGAGCAGAAGCAACAGAATCCAGAATCTCCTTCTGCGCATCCGCAAGAGTTTTGGTCAACTCAACTTGAACCATATTTTGGCTTGCTTGCATATCCAACATATCTTAGTTCATGGCTCCATTGAATGTATCACTGAACTGAACTAAGCAGTGAGTGACATGAGATTTTAGTGCATCGATGGAGGAGGAAGGGCTGGAATCCCTAGGCGCAAAGTTATCAATGGTGTTTATAACTTTGGCAGTTTCAATCTGGATTACCTCAGAGAGAGTATTTTCCAAAGTGCTAAGAGCTTCTGATAGACCATGCATAGAGGGAATCTCCGAGAGCGCAGTGGTAATAATACCAAAGTCATGCTCTAAGTCATGGCGGAGCGCTTCATAAATTTAAGGCATATGCGCAGCTGCAGAACTGGTTGCCTGCGCATCAGCAGCAGCAGAACCGGTTGCCTTTGTTGAACTCTCCCCCTTAATAGCACAATCAATAGCTTGAAGTAAACTGGCTTGCGCATCTAGCCTTGCAGACTGCTGTAGACACCCCGCCTTGGACCTCTCATGTCCCGATTGCATACACATTCTTTGTCTTCCTCTTTTCTGTTAAGTTTTGTTACTTTTCGTTAAATTTCGTTACTTTCTGTTAAGTTCTGACTTACTCCGTTAGTCTTGGATTTGACAAAGTGGCAAATTCAACCTTGAGTCTTTGTTTCATTTATTTTCGTTGACTTTCGTGATGTTCGTTAAGTTTTTGGACTAATTCCGTTAGTTTTGGGGCTTAACTGCATAACGGGGTTAACATTTGGGCTAAAATATGAATTTTCTGAAGCTGGGATGCGCACGCCTTTGCCCTTCTTTGTGGGAGGCGTTCTCCTCCCATAGGGGGGGTGGGAAGCGCGCGCTTCCCGCTTCCAGAATCTCAGATTTGGCCAAATTTCCCTCGTTTTCTGATTTGTAACCCCCAAGGCCATTATGCCTTGGCTTGATCTGGGGAAGGGCCATATTTGTGACCAAAAACACTTCCCTAACACCTATAAACCTCTTCATTCCACCATGGAAAGGGAGGAAGAATTCTTGAATCAAAAACACTTTAAAACACATAAAATCCATTTTCAAAGAGTGGTCACTATAGACAATTTGGTTCTTCCCCATTCAAGCACAAGGTACAATGTTCATTCTCTTATAAACTTTTAATCTCATCTTTATTTTCTCTCTTTGTTAAAATCTTTTTATTATACTCTTCATCTTTAATGTGTATGCAATCTCCATAAAAGGGATACAACCAAAAGGCCACTTCACTATTGAAGTTTGGCCAAGGTTACATCCCAACATTCCAAATTCCACTTTAATTTTCATTTCATTTCTTCATGTAATTGTTTGACATAATTGTTACATGTAATCTTTTAGCATAAATTAATAAATAAAAACAATTCTCTTTTATTTCCTTTTAATTTCCCCTTTCTTTCCATTGTAATTGTTAGCACTTCTTACATTAATAATTGAAGGACTTTTCTTTTTAGTATTAGAACACCAAAAGTAGCAAGACCCGCGTAAGCATGGCGGAGTGGGTGTTTAAGTACTTCCCACTCCGTCACCTAACCCCCGAATCCCTCATCTCAAGAATCTTTGGTTTCGTAATCAATAAAAAAGGCTATTTTCTTAGGTTTTTTCGCGTTCCTCTAAAACGTGGGTGGCGACTCATAAAATCAATTAGACATCCTAGGTAATTCACCGCTCTAGCCAAGCTGTGGTTTCCCGGGGTATCTACAGTGGCGACTCCGCTGGGGACATAGAGGGTTAAACTTGCATTTTTTGCTTTTGATGTTCTTATATCTGTTTTCTGGGCATTCTGGTAAAAAGGGTAGGAAGCGCGCGCCTCCGGCCTTCTTGGCCTAAAGCGCGCGCGTCCGACCCTTATTACCAGAATCACCCACCTTCCATATTGTCCTTCAAATTTCATATTTCTATGCTAACAAGTTTCTGCAGGGGAAGGTTACATAATTTGGGACCAGGGCAATCCCCTGAGTCCGCGGTTTCTTCTGATATTCTGACAGGTACCCCAGATGCGCGCGCCTCCCACATTCATGGCGCAATGCGCGCGCTTCCCACGTAACTGCCCTGAGTCGCGCGCTTCTGGGCCATTTTCCAGAACATAACAGTAAATAGAACAGTGAACAGAATGAGTAGTTTTGACAGTGTGTGGGCACCGGGCTTGCATACACCCGCTTTTACTTTTGTTTATTCATTTTTATTGGTCACACGGGTGATTCGAAAGTTGTAAATTACGTGCTTATTTGTTTTTTTTTTATTTCCTTTGAAAAAAAATAGTTTGTCACTTGTTAGACCTCACACTACGCGCACAATTGTTATCAACTGCTCACTATCGAGTCGCACAAGTCCAACCCCAAACCCGTCGAGGCCCGTCCTAGGAAGTTTCAAGCTCCACTCGACCTTGACTCTTCCGAAGCGGCAAACCTCAGCCCGTGGCGTAGTTCACGACTACATGCCAGGGTGAACTTTAAGCCTATTTTAGCCGAGCACAAACCACATAATTCTAGTTAGGGTCTAACACTCCGTGACTCAAGTCGTTTTCCATGTGCCGAGATTTCCCTAAACTAATGTCTTCAAATCATACATGCCACTCGTTGTTTTGGACGAAATAAAGCTCCGTCCCCAAGTGGTTATTATGGACGAAAATAAAAATTTGTCCCCGCATGTATGCTTTACTACATTAATTTAATTTAATCCCGACACATGTAGGATTCACAAGCGTGGTGGAATCCGATGAGTATATGGGACCACGAGAAGGTCTATATACTAGTGTGACGATTCCACTATTTTTCTAGAAACCCCAAAAAGGACCACATCCTTCCGACTTTTGTAAATAAATAAAAAAGAAAAAGAGTCATTTTTCTTATGTGGTTAAGTCTTTTTTCTTTGTTTGTGGGTTAATTATTTTACTCAAAATATGTTTGTGGGGCCAACCTAAGATCGACCGTGTTCTCTCAATAGGTCCAATGGCTTCCAACAGCAACAACAACAAGGGCGAGAATACTTCCGTGTCCAATGAAAGGCTCTTCAACATAATAAAAGCCATGGGGGAACAAATGGATAGACTTGTCGAGGATGCCCGCCGCAAGGATGATTTATGGCAAGCCCGTCTTGATCTCGAGAGGATAATTCATAAGGAAGAAGTGTCCGAACTTAAGGCCCGTTTACGGGAGTTCACCGACAACAAGACAAAGGTCAACGGTAAGTCATGTTCAAGTGGCTCGCCTCTCAAAAGTCACAAAGGTTCTACCAACAACCGTGTCTACACTCCCCTCCAAGGTATGATCGTCACCAAGGCCTATGAAGATCTCAAAGCAAAGGGACAAATTTCTCCTCTCCAAGGGTACAAGCAACCACAACCATTATGTCGCAACCATGCCCCTCACAAGTGGTGTGACTATCACCTATGCAGCGGTCACCTCAACGAGGATTGCTTCTCCATCCGCAACATCATCCAAGACTTGATTGACAATGGTGAATTTACCGTGGGTAAAGAACAACAGTTAGAGAATGGCAACATGCAAGAACTCATCAAGGAAGAGGCTCAGATTTGAAATGGGGTTTCAACAAAAGATCATGCTACAAGGCCAACAACAACAATCTCCGTTTCTCTTTCTCTACCTAGAAATAGGATTTAAAAAAAAAAAAGAGTCGAAATTCCTCTTAAGTGTGCATCAATGTTTTCTCTCGTCCTATGTTAAATGTTCGAGTCCATTGAGTCATCAAATAAAAGTCGTTCTTGTCCTCATACACTCTTCCAAGTTGTTCAATTAATTCTTGGCAAAATGATGAAAAAATGTCTAAACAAGTTTTGGAATGAAGGCCATCGCTTGAACGCCTAGGGGCTAAACATCAACGACGGCATCAACAACGAAGACATCAACAACGACGAAATCAAGACAAAGAAAGGTGGAGCAACGATCATGAAGCAAAGTTTTCAAAAGGGGATAAAAAAAAAAAAAAAAAAAAAAAGGCTCGCTAGGTTGAAATCCTCAAATCAACCTAGGCAAAAGTTAGATCACAAAAAAAAAAAATCCCCCTCAATCAAAGAAGTACAAGATCAACATCATTCCACCGATGAAGGACGAAGCAACAACCATCTCAACGAATGGAGCATCAACAAGAACTACGGTGACCTGAGCCTCTTCACTGGAGGAACGTAGGCAACCTTCGGGTCCGGTCTCATGCAAGAAAGAAGATATGTTTAGCCCTAGCGCGTTATGGTGATCGGCCTTCCTCTCGAGCTTGTCATGACATCTTTATACGATTCATTTGGCAATGAATTAATCACCAAAAGATTGAACAACTTTCTTAGATTTGGAATCGCTTTCCGTTCCTTGTCGAGTCTAGGGGTTCCTTTTCTTTTTGCGATACTCCCAGTTTTTTGCAATCAAACTGGGGCTTTCTTTCTCTTCTCTCTTAAGGACTTACTTGCCTTCGTGAGTCATTCAAAAAATATACATACATGAAGTCAATACTAGGGACACTTCCCTAGTCGAGTCAATGTCACTCATCTTTAGTGACAAGAGGTCTTCACCGCAAAAATCACATGTCTTATCTCCTCAGCCAGAGTCAATGCACACTTCCTCATTAATCGAGTCAAAAAAAGAAGACGCAAAAGAGATGCCTGCTAGATTGAAAACCCGAAAGGGCGGTCTAGGCAAAAAACAGGGCGCGTCATAAAAAAAATGAGAGAGTGAGAGAGAGAAGGGAAAGAGAAATGGAGATCTCCGGCCTCTAAGGAAGACAACTGCACAAGCTCTACATTGGATCTCCTCAACAAATGAATTCCCCACTGAGTCAACTTTGGAATTGCAAAAGGCTCGATAAGATATGGCACCATCAAAGGTTGTCTTGGGTTATCGGCATCATTCTCCAGCAGTGTGCATTTTTGGGTTCATGAAAAGAAGGCCCGTGGTAACCAAGACCCATCCGAGAACGAGCCCATCATAAAAGGTCACGAGGTTGCACAAATAATCCCTAGCTAGTCAATTAGCTTGGGCAGCAAATAGCAACAACATGTGTCTCAGTTTTTAAAGCTTCCTCAAGTATGTGCTTCTAAACTACGCCGAAAGGCTCCCGAGAAATGGAATAGCTCTTGCCATGTCCTCTCATGTTTGTTCCCTCGCACGAGGATGAGTCACTATTGCTTTGATCAACAAATGATGACGCCCTAGGGGCTATGTGACTCAAGAACAAGGGCTTCTTTTGCCTCATTTGACAAGCAATAAGCCCTAGGGGCTATGCTTGAGAAAGATGTGTGAGACTATCCGCAAAGTCTCTCAAAAGGGATATAAAAAATCCCTCTTGTCATGTGTGCCCGTGCTCGTTCCCCCAATCAAGGATGAACCTTTCGCGCAATCAATGATGGCACTTTAGGGGCTACGGTCAAGTCTTAAAGGCTCCCTCGGTAAGAAGCAATTCACTTCAATGTCCCCAGCAACATTTGAAGCTTCATATCGGAAGGTCTCAAGGGGCTTCACAATCTACAAATCTTTTGGGCTATGGCTTTACAGTAATTCAAGCAAAGGGCAATATTGGGGCTTCGTAATTAACAAGCTTTTGGGCAGTGGTTCCCGAGCAATGCAATCTGGGAGTAGTCTTATGGCTCCATGAAAGGGATCAAACTTCAATGGTCCCTCAACACTTCCAGTCAAAAGGCCTCTTGGTTTTAAATGAAGGCTCCGATGATATGAATGAATTTTATGGTTCTTGTTAGAACTCACAGCGAGATTCTGAAGGAAGTCTTAGAGAAAAGGAAAAAGATTCAATATGCTAGACTCACCCGGCTGAGTTATAGCGGGAAATGCCAATATGTTAACTCTATAAGCAGAGTTACGGCCAATCCCAATGTTTCTGCAATACAGCACCCCCTTCTCCAAGATCAAAAGCACAGGCTGCATCCGAAGATCCGCCGTCGGTTCAACTCAAGAAGACTCGAGCAAACATACCGTTCGAGACTTTATCACACCAAGACCTTATCATCTGCAACAACATCACCATCTCCCACGAGATGTCTCCCGAAGACCGTACTACATTTTCAACATGGACCTTCCGCCATTTGGGTATCAACCACAAAAAGGGCCATCCATCTCCAAGTAAGAGAAAGAAGGAGATCGCCTTCAAGAGTCCTACCCGATGTGGCATCCGCTCTCAATACAAAGCTAAGCTGATTTGGGGCTTTACATCGAAAGGTCTTCACATCCCGCCATCTTGAAGCCCACATGACATTTGGGGCTTAGCGATCTCCCGAAGCTTGGTATTAATAATCTTCTCTTGGGGCTTGCTCTCGTCAACATCAAAAGGCGATTTATCATAGGGCTATGCAAGATTGGCATCAAGGGCATTATAGAGGATTTTCAATCAACAACTCCTTATCTCGACATCGAAAGTCTTTTAAAACCCCATAATTGACACATATCTTGGGGCTAGACATCAATTTCGTTGGACACCACGGCAACGACGACAGAATTCAAAGCGAGGCAATCCGGACTTCGACCGAACATGACTTGATCTTGAGTTGGCTTTGCAAACACACAATGGTTAAAATGGTTCACCCACAAACTAATTAAAAAAAAAATGACAAAAGGATTTTTCTTTTTCTTTTTTTATGTGCAAAAGTTCGTGCTTTATTTTGCCTTGCTCCTAGCATTCTTCCCCAGTGTTCTCCACCATCCTTGAACTACGCTGGTCTGATTCCTTTCAAGGGATACGTAAGAAGCCTTTTGGCACGACCAACCCACCATCCAGAATACCATCTCGCCAACACTCCTTCAAAGGCAAGCACAATTCATCACCATCAACATCATCATTCTCCATCCAAAGCATGGAGATTCTTCATCAAAAGCATCAACATCTTTCAGCAATCCATCCCAATCAAGCGGCAATGGTAAGTGAAGGTATGAACATCATTCATCTCAAGCAATCTCCGCTTTCAAAAATCACTTAACAGACAGAATAACTTTACTTATCTCTCATACAAACTGCTTTCAAATCACATCACACCACAAGAACAATTTCCCTCATAACTGCCATTTCACATCCCATACATGTCACAAGCACATATACCTGCAAAGCACACACTTAACAGATACCACCACAAGGTCAACAGCATCTACAACTCAAGGCACTTCATCCCCAACAGAAAGTGATCCGCCGTCAACTACGCCTGCATCCCACAGAGTCAAACAATTACAGTTCAATGACAACAACTCGGTCCATGGTGAGCCGCAAAATCACCACCTCTCCATCAAGCAGCACAACAATATCACATATAGGTAGACGGAGCCTCGGATCCCGCCATCAGCAAACGGATCCCGCATCAGCAAATGGATCCCGCCTTAGCAAACGGATCCCGCGTCAGCAAACGAATCCCGCGTCAGGAAACGGGTCCCGTATCAGCAAACGGGTCCCGCCTTAGCAAACGGATCCCGCATCAAAAAACGGATCTCGCCTTAGAAAACGGATCCCGCTTCCAGCAAACGGATCCCGCCTTAGCAAATGGATCCCGCTTCAGCAAATGGATCCCGCATCAGCAAACGGGTCCCGCATCAATAAACGGATCCTGCCTTAGCTAACGGATTCCGCCTTAGCAAACGGATCCCGCTTTCAGCAAACGGATCCCGCTTCAGCAAACGGATCCCGCATCAGCAAACGGATCCCGCATCAGCAAACGGATCCCGCCTTAGCAAACGGATCCCGCCTCTGCAAACGGATCCTGAGCAAACGGATCCCACTTTAGCAAACGGATCCCGCCTTAGCAAACGGATCCTGCATCAGTAAATGGATCCCGCTCCAGCAAATGGATCCCGCACCAGTAAACGGATCCCGCACCAGCAAACGGATCCCGCCTTCAGCAAATGGATCCCGCTTCAGCAAACGGATCCCACTTCAGCAAACGGATCCCGCTTCAGCAAAACGGATCTCTCCATACCCTTTTTATATCAATAAAGCCGCTCACACAGGGAGCGCACCCCTATCCTTCGCAAATTTCAAATTCATGTTTTATTGAGTCTTTGTTTTCTCTTGTCGATGTCCTCGGCGGTTGTCTTTATTTCGTCGACGCATTTTGCTTCGCAATCCACGTCGCCGAGGGGCTCTGTAGACACCCCGCCTTGGACCTCTCATGTCCCGATTGCATACACATTCTTTGTCTTCCTCTTTTCTGTTAAGTTTTGTTACTTTTCGTTAACGTTTGTTACTTTCCGTTAAGTTCCTGACTTACTCCGTTAGTCTTGGATTTGACTAAGTGGCAAAGTCAACCTTGAGTCTTTGTTTCATTTATTTTCGTTGACTTTCGTGATGTTCGTTAAGTTTTTGGACTAATTCCGTTAGTTTTGGGGCTTAACTGCATAACGGGGTTAACATTTGGGCTAAAATATGAATTTTCTGAAGCTGGGATGCGCACGCCTTTGCCCTCCTTTGTGGGAGGCGTGCTCCTCCCATAGGGGGGTGGGAAGCGCGCGCTTCCCGCTTCCAGAATCTCAGATTTGGCCAAATTTCTCTCCCTTTCTGATTTGTAACCCCCAAGGCCATTATGCCTTGGCTTGATCTGGGGAAGGGCCATCTTTGTGACCAAAAACGCTTCCTTAACACCTATAAATACCTCTTCATTCCAACATGGAAAGGGAGGAAGAATTATTGAATCAAAAACACTTTAAAACACATAAAATCCATTTTCAAAGAGTGGTCACTATAGACAATTTAGTTCTTCCCCATTCAAGCACAAGGTACAATGTTCATTCTCTTATAAACTTTTAATCTCATCTTTATTTTCTCTCCTTGTTAAAATATTTTTATTACACTCTTCATCTTTAATGTGTATGCAATCTCCATAAAAGGGATACAACCAAAAGGCCACTTCACTATTGAAGTTTGCCCAAGTTTACATCCCAACATTCCAAAAATCCACTTTAATTTTCATTTCATTTCTTCATGTAATTGTTTGGAATAATTGTTACATGTAATCTTTTAGCATAAATTAATAAATAAAAACAATTCTCTTTTATTTCCTTTTAATTTTCCCCTTTCTTTCCATTGTAATTGTTAGCACTTCTTACATTAATAATTGAAGGTCTTTTCTTTTTAGTATTAGAACACCAAAAGTAGCAAGACCCGCGTAAGCGGGGCGGAGTGGGTGTTTAAGTACTTCCCACTCCGTCACCTAACCCCCGAATCCCTCATCTCAAGAATTTTTGGTTTCGTAATCAATAAAAAAGGCTATTTTCTTAGGTTTTCTCGCATTCCTCTAAAACGTGGGTGGCGACTCTTTAAAACAATTAGACATCGTAGGTAATTCACCGCTCTAGCCAAGCCGTGGTTTCTCGAGGTATCTACAACTGCGCATCCAGCTGTTCTTGAATTTTGGCTTGCGCAATAACCACCTGGAAATGCTGGGTTTGCGCAGCAAATTGATTTGCCTGGATAGTCTGAAGCATGGCCAAGACTTGATGCATGTCAGTTGTTGAACTTGAAGGATCTGAGGGAGCAGTTTCTGGAGTTACAGCAGGAATAATTGGAGAAGTATGTGAAGCCCAGTTGGTTGTCTAGGAGTAGCAGCAGCAGCAGGAGTTGCTTGCGCAGGAACTGGAGAGTGATGCGCAGGAATGGGAGAATGATGGACATCATAGTCTTCTGAGCTTGAGTCATTTTCACCTTCTACAATTGGCGCATCCTCATAGACAATTGGATCTGGTGCATCATGATCAAAGCCTTTACCATCAATGAAGAATGGTGGGGCTTGTTGCGCAATGTTTCTCTGCGCAATTGCAGCTAGCCTTGCTTCCCTTGCAATTTCACGCGCAGTCTTTTCAGTGCGCGAAGGAGAATGCCTTGGAGGATCTGATTCAACATCATATAAATCTTCCACAGTTCGGTTTGAGGCGCGTTTCTTGGTAGCAACCTTCTTAACCTTGCGCTTGGGAGTAGACTTCTTTGCAGACAGTGGGATATTATCTTTACTAGAAGTTTCCTTGTGCATATCCTTGGGAATCTCCCCTTGAGATGGTGCAGCCTTAGAGGTTCCAGTGGATTTGGAAGGGCTGATGAGTGGGTCATTGAAAGCACCTTCAAATTCATCTTCCTCTTAGGGCGCAGGAGGAGTAGATGCGCGTGTTGACTTATGCGCAGGTGGAGGGGGCGCAACATCATCTTCTACGTGGATGTCTTCATCAGACTCATCCAGTAGGGTTCTAGAGACCTTTTCCTTCTTTTTCTTCTTCTTCTTCTCCTCAGGCTCAACAGCCTTTGCTTTCCTTTTCTCATCCTTCTTCTTTTCAGGCTCATCAGCCTTACCTCTCTTCTGCTCTTCAGGCGCAGTGGCTTTAGCCTTCTTGGATTTCTTAGGAGGCGTAGGGTCAGCTGTAGCCTTGCGCTTCTGGACAGGTGCAGAAGGCTCTTTGATAGTTATCCCAGGCGCAGCAGTAGATTTGCTGGCCTTCTTCTTCTTGCGCTTAGGCGTATCAGCAGCCAAACCCTTGCCTTTCTCCTTATCACCCACCTTGTTCACCACAGGCTCATAGAAAGATTCATTTTCAGAACAGAAGTTGGAGGTGAGCCTTGGTCATCAGGATGAATATCCTCAAACAGCTTAACTGGATCAGCAGCCCAGTACATGCAGTAATCAAAGTTGTTAACTTCACGCCGGAAATTTTGAAGGAATACGCGAGAATACGTGTGCGTAGAAGTCACATCAACCTTTAAAGAGGGGTCCTCATCCACCAATTTGTGCACCTTGGGGAAGCACATGAAGATATCGGTGAGGATTCTGCAGTGAGTTTTGTACTTGGGTGGCCTCTTAGTGTCAGCGGCCTTTTTCTTGTACACGCGCACCCAACGCACTAACTCATCAAAGATGATTTCAGCCCAGCTTAACTGCTTCTTCTTGTAGATGGCAGCGCAGCACATCCACTGCTTGCTGATGAAAGTTGACTTATTCCCATTCTTGCAGTTGATGGTGTCTCCAATCAAAGTGCAGAGGTGGAACATAAGTTCTCCAAACTCCTTCCTATTGTGGTTGTTGTATTGACCAACCAGCGTAGGGATCTTGATCAGCTTCTGCGCAACTTTGTCTTGCACATCATGTGATAGCTTCTTCTTATTGTACGCAGGAAGACCCATTGTCTGTCTGATATACGCATAGTTGATCGTTACAGAAACCCCGCGAATTGAACTTTTGAGGCAATGAACTGTAATATCGTCATACACGCGATCAACATCTTCTGCGTTGCTGAAGAATTCGTCGATGTAGGAGCGAAGGATAAAAGTCTGGCCCAAGTGCATCTTGGCGCAAGTATTCCGCATCGAGTTCCCAACCGGGAATAAAGTAGTTAAGATTCTGCGCAAAAACAAAATTGAAAATTAGGTCTGGATATGCGCATGGAGATAAGCGCATGCGCATGAGCGATATGCGCAGCGCATGAACTAGACTCCATACATAGAACAAATAATAAATATAAAGGGTAAAAATGTCCAAAGCACAAAAATTTAAATCAAACGCCTAGAATGGGCGCGAAAAGCAGAAACACAATCAATAATCAACCCAAGGCACATCATAAGACTATTCACTAAGAACATGAAGAACATGCATCGAATACATGAAGAACACCAAGAACATGAAAATGTCAAAGTGCTCCAAAATGCATAAAAAGCACATCAAAATGTTTGAAATGAAAAATCACACACAAACAAGTAAACCACAGCAGTAACAACAACATTAAACACCCAGGATCTGAGAAAAACGAAAGAGAATTTGAAAAGACCAAAAACTCGAAAATACAACAGAAATCTAACCAAAAGATCATTGATCGTAAAACAAATTACATTTATGAATAGATATGAGTAAAACGAACACATATCATCAAATAATTTGAAAAATGCGCAACGGATCATAGAGAAATCAGAAAGGGGAACATTCAGACCTTCGACTCAGAAATGGCGGAAAAAAAACTGAGTTTGAGATCTTACCATTTGAGGATCCTCAGATTTCTTGGATGATGTAGATGTCTTGGGAGCCATCAGATTTTATAGAAGAGGATTGTGCGAAAATAGAGTGTGAATGATGAGTGCAGAGAGAACGAAAAGTCAGAGAGTAGAGAGAAAAAGGAGTCAGTTGAGTGTATAAGAAAAATTTGAGTAAAGTGAAGAAGAATACGGCGGTTCAGAGGGTTATAGCCGAAAAGGGTATGGTGACGTCACGGTGTGCTGACACAAGAGTTGGTGTGTCAGGCGAGTGAAGCGCACGCGCGAGTGAGGCGCACGCACATGTGACGTGGACCAATGAGGAACGCGTGTGAAAAGCGCTAACCGCGCGCGTGTATCAGACATTAATGGTCACGAAGATACTCTTCCACTTTCGTCATAAGTAGCACACACTAAGCATTAATGGCGCGTCACTCAATGCTTTTTCATTAAATGAGGTGGGACATGCGCAGGGGTAGAAAAGTAATTTCCCAGGAAAATTTAAAAAGAAATGACGAGGGAAAATATATAATTACGCAAGTACCCTTGCAAATTATGTGCTGACTCAGCAAGTCAAGGACCTAGGTGTAACTATTTATAAGAGAACTTACCTGAGGTCCACGTGGCATGCGCATGAAGTATATGCGCAGTTCAATAGAGCGCAGAGATTCTTAGAAATATCAGATGTATTGCCTTACGCGCATCATCATGTGCGCATGAAATGCGCAGTGCATGAGGCATCTAACTTAGAAATTTTAAGAAGACTCAAAAGCATTAGTATTGACAAAATTTATGGACAAATTTAACTGAGTTCAAGCATACCCATTTCTCCTCTAAAAAAGATGAACCTTTTAGCATCAAGTGCTTTTGTAAGAATATCAGCGATTTGATAGTCAGTTCCCACGTGTTCCAAATGAATATTTCTTTTCTCCACATGGTCTTTGAGGAAGTGATACTTGATGTCAATGTGCTTGATCTTGGAGTGCATGACAGGATTTTCAGAAACCGCAATGGTTGATGTATTGTCGTAGTAGATGGGACAATTTTCTTCTTTGATGTCATAGTCCACCAATTGCTGTTTCATCCACAGAATCTGACAGCAACAGCTTCAAGCAGGAATATATTCAGCTTCAGTAGTTGAGACAAAAACTGCAGCTTGTTTCTTACTAGCCCATAACACAAGTCGATATCCAAGGATATGACAAGTGCCACTTGTGCTTTTCCTGTCAATTGTGCACGCTGCATAATCCGCATTTGAAATAACCTACAAGTTTAAAATTCAAATCTTTGGTATACCGAAGTCCAAGGTTAACAGTGTCGGAGAGATATCGTATAATACGTTTCACCGCAATTAAGTGCGCTTCTCTAGGGTCAGATTGATAACGAGTGCAGACACAGACACTAAACATAATATCTGGCCTACTAGCAGTAAGATAAAGGAGAAAACCAATCATACCTCGATATAAAGTTTGATCAACTTTCTTACCTTTCAAGTCTTTGTCTAGTTTGTTGCCGGTAGCCATTGGAGTGTCATATGTTTTAGCATTATCTAGACCAAATTTCTTAATTAGATCCCTTGTATACTTTGCTTGGTTGATAAATATGCCTTCATCCATTTGTTTGATTTGAAGCCCGAGGAAGAATGTGAGTTCTCCCATCATGCTCATCTCAAACTTACTCTTCATTAGTTTCTCAAAGCGCTTGCACAACAATTCATTAGTAGAACCAAATATAATATCATCGACATAAATTTGAACAAGTAATTTATGATCATTATGTTTGGCAATGAAAAGAGTAGTATCGATTTTATCGTTCGTGAAGCCTTTCTCAATGAGAAACATGGATAGTGTATCATACCATGCTCTTGGTGCTTGCTTTAGCCCATATAAAGCTTTCTGGAGTTTGTAGACATGATTTGGAAATTGAGAATCTTCAAACCCAGGTGGTTGAGCTACGTAGACTTGTTCTTGGCGTTCACCATTTAGAAACGCGCTCTTGACATCCATTTGATATAACTTAAAGTTCTTGTGAGCAGCGTAAGCTAGGAAGATCCTTATAGCTTCAAGTCTTGCCACGGGCGCAAAAGTTTCATCGTAGTCGATTCCTTCTTCTTGCCTATAGCCTTACACAACCAATCTTGCTTTGTTTCTTGTGATGGTTCCATTCTCATCCATCTTGTTTCTGAACACCCACTTCGTACCAATCACTCCTTGATCATTTGGTCTTGGAACAAGAGTCCAGACTTTACATCGTTTAAACTGATTGAGTTCTTCTTGCATTGCAACAACCCAATTAGGATCTTGGAGCACTTCATCAGCCTTCTTTGGTTCAAATTGAGAGATAAATGCAGTGTAAGCATCAAAGTTTGTAACTCTCCTTGTACGAACTCCAAAATGAAGATCACCAATGATGGTAGTGATTGGGTGATTTCTAACTTCACGAATTTCAGGAGGTAAGTTAGGTTGGGTTGTAGAAACTTGAAGGTCTTCAATTGGTACATCTTCACCAGCATCAATATCATTAAAGTAAGGGGGTTGAACTGGATCAGAATTGAAAGATGGATTAACACCAGATGCAGCAGTAGATTGATTCGCATTAGAAGAATCTCCAGGCGCATTGTTAGGTGCAGTTGAAGCTCTACTTGGTGCGCTATTGATAAGACTTTGCGCAACTAATATAGATGGATTTCCTTGTGTTGATGCACTCTGATCTTGTGTATGCACAGTAGGGAAATGCACACCTGTCTCAATACACTCAACATAATCATCAGCAACATTAGGAGCTAAATGTGGCTCAAGGAGGGAATGTTCATCAAATGTAATATGTACAGATTCAACTATCACTAATGTAGATCTATTGAAAAAATGAAAAGCTTTAGAATGTTTAGCATACCCAACAAAAATACCTTCGTCGGCTTTGCATCGAATTTACCTCTATGTTCATTTCCATTGTAGAGGATATATCATTTGCAGCCAAAGATCTTGAAGAAAGCAATGTTGGGAGTTCTACCACGCCAGAGTTCATAAGGGGTCTTGTTATGGCGCTTGTTGATGAGGGAACGATTTTGAGTAAAGCATGCAGTGTTGATAGCTTCTTCCCAAAAGTACTTAGGTAATTTAGCTTCTGCTATCATCGTCTTCCCTGCTTCTATCAACGTTCTATTTTTCCTTTCCATAACACCATTTTGTTGAGGAACTCCAGCGGTTGAGAAGTTGTGATCTATCCCATGATCGTCGCAATATCGAGCAACACCGTTGTTTTTGAATTCTATTCCGTTGTCAGATCGAACACTAACGATGTCATCTTCTTTTTGGGTTTGGAGCAGTCTGAATAGAGTGGTAAGAAGGTCATAACAATCATCTTTAGAAATCATCATTTCCACCCATGTGTATCTTGAATAATCATCCACCACAACTAGAGTATACTTGTTTCTTCTAATACTTGCAGTGGAGACTGGTCCAAATAGATCAATGTGCAGCAGTTGCAAACATTTAGAAGTTGAGGGATTTGTCTTGCTGGAGAAAGACTGCTTTGATTGTTTGCCTAGTTGACAAGCTGCGTATTTGTTGTCATGATGATCAGCAACCTTGGGGAGTCCTTTGACAAGATTGTCCCTGCTGAGTTTTGATAGACATTTGAAGTTCAAGTGACTCATGCGCTTGTGCCATAGCCAACTATTTTCGCTTACATTTTTTGCTACAAAACAAAGATTAGTACTAGAGTTCATACTATGGAAATCAATAATATAAATATTTGTCTTACGATATCCCGTGAGTAAGATAGCTCCAGTTTTGCCATTCTTGATAAGACATTGAGTTGAAGTGAAGTGGCATTCTAATCCTTTGTCGCATAATTGAGATATGGATAATAAGTTGTTCTTGAGTCCTTCTACAAGAGAGACTCTTTCAATGCACACTTTGTCTTTCTTGAGCTTTCCATATGCAACAACTTGACCTTTGTTATTATCACCAAATGTTACTGAGGGACCTCTTTCTTCATGAACATCTTCAAGTAAGGATTCATTTCCAGTCATGTGTCGTGAGCACCTACTGTCGAGAATCCATTCATGCGTTCTAGCTTTAGAAGATCCAGCCATGAAGCAAAGAACCTGAAATATAAACATTTAAGCAGGTCCCCTTTATTCCTTTCGGGTCCTAGAGTTAGTAACTTTTGACGACGCACTCTTGCTTGACCTTAGGATTTTTAAGTCCTTTGGCATTGGGAGTTAATCTCAAAAGGCATTCCACGGCCTTGTGTCCAAAACAATTACAAATTGAACAATGATGAAAGCCACCAATCACATGAGTTTTTACAGACTCATTACTTTTCTTTGGGATAGCATTCTTCTTTGGGTCAGATGATCCAGCCTTAACAAAATCTTTCTTTTGAAATTTTGGAGCGCTTTTTCTAGTAGGGCGCATAGGGCTAGGATGCGCATGGCGATGAGGCGCATGGCTCCTAGGCGCATAATGTGCACTAGTAGAAGGAGCGCGCTTTGTTTCAAGAATAATTTTGCTAGGAGATGGTTCATTTGTAGCTACTTTCTTCTCCTTAGCTTTCCCAAATTGTTTCGTTGGATAGACATAATGGAATGTTTATCTTTTGACTTTTTCCTGTCCTTTATCCATTGAAATAGAATGTTTCTCCTTGGGAATTTCATGAGTTTGTTGAGTTGTAAATTCACTATCTCTTTCAGCGCAGACCTCACACTTAAAGTTGTTACTAGTTGATGAGAATCCCAAGCCACTTTTATCACCACATGCTTTTTGGGACTCAAAGATACTTTCCATAGTGACACGAGATTTGGACCACTGATTTGAAATCTTTTGAAGATCATTAATTTGAGCAACCAATTCATCGTTTTGAACTTTAAGTAATGAGTTCTGTTCCGTTAGAAAAGTGTTTTTAACAGTAAGAGGAGTCATGCTCTTTATCTGCTCCTTAAGGAGGGTGAGTTCAGATTTTAGAAGAGATTTCTCAGTCTTAAGCTGGGAAATTTCTTCACATGATAGTGCTAAAGCTTCTTTCATTTTGCCAAATTTACTAATTACCTTTTCAGCTTCTAAGAACAATTTTTCTTGTTTGGCAATATCTTCATCATGAGTGATTACAGGAATTGGTTCAACTTAAGGTCTGATGTAGTTGTCTTTTCTGAGCTTGCTTCTTGCGCTCAGGTCACATCTGGAAAATAACAATCCACCATCGCTTTGAGTTGGGGTAATAAATCCTTGTTCAACAAGCTCGCTGATGGTTGGTCCTTTCTTCTTTTTCATATCTTGAAAACCTACAGATTTCTTGATAGGTTTATTCTAAACATTCATATTAGGGATATCCTTTGAGCAGTCATCATCGGAATCATAAATATCAACTTCATCATCATTTGCCATCAAGCACACGATCCCATCATCAGTATCTTCATCGCTCTCTTCAGAGTCTATTTTGATCCAGGTGTTATGCTCATTTGCTGATGATTCTTCTTTAGCAATCATTCCCTTGTGACGATTGGGTCTGGGAGAGAATTTGGGAGTATGGCTGCTCTTCTTCTGCATGTATTCAAACTTGGGGATTGGGCAGCTTGAGGAAAAGTGTCCTAGTTTCCTGCAATTAAAACATACCAGATATTCTTTCCTTTTTGAGTCGCTGCTCCTAGTGAACTTTGGAGGAGCTCTGCTTGTAGATCCTTAAAATTTGCTAGAGGAGTTTGGTTTTGAGAACTTTCTGAACTTCTGAAATTTCTTCACAAATAAAGCGAAGTCTTCGTCATCCATATCTAATAGCTCAGAGGTGGAAATTTTGGGGTCGGAATTTTTCTCAACTTGAACTTGAACTTGCGCAGACGCTTCTTCTCTGTGCGCCACCATTGCAATGGACTTAGATTTTCCTTCAGTTTCACTGATTCGTTGGAGTTTGAGCTCATAAACCTTAAGATTTACATAAAGGTTCCTTAAAGTCCATATATCTAAAGTTCCGGCGTCTTCAAGAGCGCTGGATTTATGAAGATATCTTGAGCCAAAAGCTTGGAGGAAATTTACATTCAAATCTTTGTTTGAAAACTTCATGCCAAGTGAAATATATAGATTTATAATTTCACAGTAGCGTTCATAAGTCTGTCTTAGGGTTTCACCGGGGAGTTGAGAGCAATTATTGAATCTCTTTTGTACTTCGTATCTCTTGTTTTCTTTGCAAACAGTGTCTCCTTCGATATGCTCTTCGATAGCATCCCATAATTCATTTGCAGTAGCACAATGCATGACTTGTTATTTCATGGCCGTGCTTAGAGTGCTAAGAAGAATGTTTCTAGCTTTCCCATCATTTGAAACTCTTCTAGTTTCTTCTTCGTTCCATTCTTCCTTCGGTTTCAGAATGGATGGTTGAGCAGCGTTGGTGCATGGATTAGGATTCGCCTTCATTGGAATATAAGGTCCATAAACTACGGTGTCATGGAGCCTTTCATCAATTGAGTTGAGATGGGCCAGGATGTTGAATTTCCACACGTCTAAATGATCTTCATCAAAGACTGGAAAATGTGTATAGTTAGCAGTTGCCATAGGTTTTGTGTTTGCCATATCGAATCGGCACCCAAGCTGTTAAGCTTGAAAAACAGAAATGTTTTATAAAGGTGTTAGCTCTGATACCACTTGTTTGTCCCAGAAGGGAAACAAGGGTATGAAAAATGCTAGAGGGGGGGGGGGGTGAATAGCTTTTTTAAAATTCTTTTCAAACCCTTTTGCAAAACAATAGCTAATGCGCACAGGTCTTATTTTGGCTAAGTATATCGCGCAACAAGAGTGTGAAATGCACAGCGGAAACTTAAAGCAATCACTTATGCGCAGGGAGTATGCGCAGAAGTGTAAATACGCATGCACTAAGTTTAGCTTAAAGATTGGCGCAAAATGGAACTAAGGCAATAAGCATACAAACACAATTCAATCTGCGCAATGTAACTACAAAGATCAAACAAAGCAATATATAAGTAAAGCTTAAGAGTAGAAAACAAAGCACAATAAATAGACAAGCTATTTGGAGAGGTTCGATCGGGAAAATATCTACGTCCTCTACCAATATGGTTAGTCTTGGATTTCTAATGAAGATCTTATAAAATGAGAGTTACAAGTTATAACGATTTAGAACAAACTATCTCAAAGATCTATAATCTATGAAAGAACAAATCCTAGACAATAACAAGTGTATCTCTAGAAGTAAGATCGATGAGATCGAAACTTCAAGAGGTGTGTGTGTGTCAGAATTCTGGGCTCTATAAATCTGTAAGATGGAGAGCACAAGAAATTCTGGTGTTACAAAGGCTTTTAGGATCTGGGCTTGGATTTTTGAGTATGAAGGTATGAAGGTTGTTCTTGGGAATTCTGGAAATGAGCAAGAAATCTTCAAATCTTCAAATCTTTATCTTTGAAAGCAAAAGCACAAGCAGCTTGGAAAATGAGGAAGAGCTGGCTTTTTATAGTGGAACTCCAAGAACTAGCCGTTGGGGAGCTTCAGCAAGGACGATGTGCTGTCACAATGTGATTGGTGCGCAGCTGTCCTTTATAGCTGTTGGAGACAACAAGTTGACAGCTTTCAGATATCTTCTAGAAGGGTGACAGATGTCTTTAATTTGAATTTCAAACTGAGGCGCGTCTCTCCATCCATGTGTATGCTGAGTGTGCACGTTTTGTCGATTGTCCACATCAGGACTTTGACTCATACAAAAAAACGTAGCTTTACATAACGCTTTCCAAGCTATACAAAGGTGAGGTCAGAAACAAGAGATTTGACTAAGGCAGATCTGTGCTGCGCATGAAATCCATGCGCATTGATGTGCGCAGAGGGTGCTGCGCATGATGGTCATGCGCATCACATTTAGGCATTTGCACATGTGACCTCAAATCAAAAGCTTCAGCCCTAAATACTAAGCCTAGTCTATAAAGAGGACTTAGCTAAAAATTGAAGTTATAAAACTTCTTACATAGGGTCCTAAAGTCCTTAAAATAAACTTAGGTGATGGTATCAATCAATTCTAACATAATTAGGAGGGTTAAATAATAAGCATACCCAACAGTGCTTCTTTAATTTCTTTTAATTCTTTTCATTACTAGGAGTATTATGTAAGGGCATAAAAATTATAAAACTTATGTTGACATTCTTTTAACTATTATCATTATTATTACTTTTATTATTAATTGTATTACTAAAAGGTATTAATTATTTTACAATAGTAATAATAATAAATTATAATTCTTGCTGTTATAACTATTATTATCATTCTCCTCCTCTTATTTTCAACGCGTTTTATTTAGTCACAAACATTATTTCAATAATTGCACATAGTTACATACTCTACCAGTTTTAAAATACACGTCATTTTACACTTTTTTTTACACATATTAAGAAATGCAATTACTACATATAAAAAGATTTGCCTAGCCCTGAATAAATAAAATTATATATGCAATTAAATACTTAAACAAGAAATAGGTTGCAATTAATGAATGAGGGTATAATTGTTGTACAAGAGCAACAATGTGTTGGAATAAGTATAACGTCACTCGAAAAAATATTATTGCACACTTTTTAAGAGTCATGATTCAAGTTTAAAATAGTGAATTTCAATGGCTGGAAAACACATTGGAATAGGTGTGGTTAGACTACAGTACATTTAGTTGGGGTGGGGGAAGGTTAGAATCAAGGTTGTGAAGGCTAATAGTAGCTGGGTGGGTTTAAACTTTAAAGAGTTTAATTTTTGAAAGGGTAATGCTAGGGGAACAAAAGACGGCTACAAAAATATGGATACAAAGTAAGATGACGATATTTTATTGGTTGCATCGATTGTGGACCCGACACACTCTAATACAAAACACCAACAATTTTTTGACACATCATTTTGTAAGCCACATTTTGTGGCACTTTTTTTTTGACTTTATAGTTAACATTTTTAAAAAATTGATTATAAATATATAAAAGAGAAACATATCAATGAGATAGTTTCCAAATTTGTACTGGGATATGGGATAATAGATTTGATACAAATTATAATGATTCAAAGGTATACAAATTTTAAAATATTATATGCATAATGCATTACTTCTTTGTAAACGACTCATTATATTTTAAAAACAAAAATTACAGAAATTCATTAAAGAAAAGTATTTTAAAAGTAGGAGTTACTGAGTGAGCATGAAGCATATAAAATGTTTGTTAGGGACACGATGGTAATTTCTTTAAATGAAACCAACTTTCTAAAAAAAAACAATGATTAATTGGGATACATGATATCGTTAACACAAATACTCAGTTTTAATGTTTTACGATTTTTACATATTTAAGCCATGGGTTTTTTTGAAATCATATTTCTATCCTTTTTCATTATATTTTTTTGTTTTCTAATATATTTTTTAATTTTCTTATAGGTTGCTTTCAAGGGTAAGTATATGGTTGAAAAAGAACGATGTAAGGGTATGTGGAAGGCAAGAATGTCCTTTGGTTTGTTGGGGTCTAAACGTCCAGAAGTGTTAAGCGTTGTCTTATATGTGATTTTGATGAAGATGGAGGGTTTGAGAATCCTTCAAAGGTGAAAGAAATAAGATGTCTAGCTTAGTGTTTCTAATTTCGAAATGTCTCCAAGTTTTTTGTCTATGAACGTAGGTAGAGTGGTTGAGTCATGTCTTCAAGTTAGTAGTGAGTTTAAGCATTGACTAATGTGTGTGTACTAAGGACTCCATAACTCCTTATAATGTAAGGAGTACTTTTCTAGTGTTACTCCTTTTGGCAATCTTTTGGTAGAGGAGTATTGCCTATAGGTAAGTTCATGTACTAATGGTAGTATGTAATGTTCTATCTTCTTCTACTTATGGAGACCAAAGAGCTCTAGCTCAAGTGGTATCCGGTGCTAGCTTCTCATGTGGAAGTCACGAGTTCGAATCCCGTCAGGGAGATTTGTGTTAGCCTATTTATAGGCCTAGTTGTAGCCTTCATGACATTTGTGTTAGTAGCCTAGTTATAGGCCGAGTTGTAGCCTTCATGGCATAATCATAATCAATTAATAATAAAAAAAAAAATCTTCTACTTATGGAGAAGTATGCAATGTCTTATTTTAATGGTAATGAAGGATTGTGTTGTTTGTGAAATTTGTACAGATTGCACTGTGGTACGTGTTCTTTTCTTTAATTTATTTCTTTTCAGGGAAAAAAATATGGTAGATTGCAAACATCAATTATACAAATTGCAATGTGGTATGAGTTTTTTTTTTTTTTTTAATTTATTTCTCTTCACATTGTTGAGTTAGTCTCCAAACTAACGTTTTCTTTCTCTTTCATATGCCACTCCCTCTGTCCCTACATAAACGTTTATAAATGTCAATTCAAATTAAGGTAAAAGAATACATTTACCATCGTAACGGTTGTTGTAAAAAGTTTGAGCTCATTTCCAGTTCAACTTTTGTACTCCCTCCGCCCCGAATTGAGGTTGTTATTTCGATTTCACATGAAGATTAAAGAAAACTTAATTGTTGTGAGTAATATTTTTTCCTAACTTTGTGACATTATTTTTACTAACAATTTAAATTACGGTAAAATAATACAAATACCGCCGTGCAACGCACGGGGTGTACAACTAGTATGCCTTGAAACAAAGTTTTTCGTAATTTATAATGTTCCACTTAGGTTTGAAGCAAAGTATGATGAACCTCTAATTTTCCATTTTTCACATATAGTTTAACGATATCGCTAATTTACATGGAATATTTGAATGTTTTAGGGATGAAAGTGTAAAACCTTAAACTGGATTGAAAATACTCCCTCTGGTCCAAATAAAACTACAACGAACAACAGTTTTTCATTTTACAAACATGCCCTATTTTTTGTTTTAAAAAACTAATATTGCAAAACTCAAAAAAAAAAAAAAAAAGTGTTCACCGTGTCAGGCATTAACGACACAGGAATTAGGGTGAGAGAGAGGTTGGGATTCCTCGTTATCCTCACTCCGTCTAATCTTCATATGTGTCCAGTGTACGCACGCAGACGCAGGTGATGATTTTATATGTGTGAAAGAGACGGAAGACGAATATGTAAATTAAATGGGCACATGCTCCATCATCCCACTTCCCACAGAGACTATTAGTCTCTCTTTGATTCAATTCAATGACAATTGTATTAATGGTTGACTTTTCAAATCTTTATTTTTATTTTAATCCATCAATCCAACTGGACTTACAGTAGTATTTCTTAGTGTAAGACCATGTACATGGTTTTTAATGGACTTGTTTAATGGCATTCAACAAAAAAGAAATGGTTTAATTGCTCCAATGGTTGGTTGAGTCATGAGTGGAGTGTTTTGTTGAATGCATTCAACAATTGTGAATGGGAATGGTGGGAGCCGGAGAAGACACGCGTCGGCTTTCTCACTGGGCCAACAAGGCGCGTGGAGTTCAGGAGGGGCCCACCGCGCGTTATGGCGTCGGCGGGATCCTTTTTTTTTCTCTTTTTCCTGGCTTGGACGGGTGTCACCTTCTGATTGGCTGACGAATTATTATTTTTTATTCCAATTTATTTGAGCTCAATTATTTGACAGAAAATGATTTTTATTTTATTTATTTTTACACCAAAATTCCTAAAAAAAATCTCTTTAAATTGACTTAAGTTTCATTGTATTTCGACACAAAAAAAAAACCATCTTTTTCTTGAAATGGATCCCAATAATAACTATTTCAACACTAATCATAAAAATAAAAAATAAAAACTAAATTTTAAGTGGTGGGGTATAGGATGATGAGTGGGAAAAGTGTTGAATGGGGGGATTAAGCAAACCATTGTAGGGTAAAAGTTGAATGAGTGTTGAATGGATTAGTTGGAAGAGAGAGAAGATGATGTGGAGTGATAAAGTGGGTGTTGAATGGAAAATTCTTGTTTAACCATTGTAGATGGTCTAAGGCGGATATATAATATCGGAAGTTAATCAAGTTATATACACGCAGTGGCGGATCCGGGAATTCTAGACACCGGGTGCACAATTTACACTACTTAACTTCAAACTAAAAATTTTTGGAACACGATTACATTACAATACTTAACTTCAAATACAACTGTCTCATAAGAATAAACAATACAAATATCAAAATTAAATTTGTCCAACACGTTTTTATACATTGAAAACATTTAATAAAATTCTTCTCGTAACTTTTCTAAGCAAACCTTTCCAATGAAATATAAAAGACAATCATTTAAAAATTGATCATAATCGTAGACAAATGAATTTTACTCTTTCCGTATCAAATTGATAGTCTCGTTTGACACTTCAATTATTTTAAAATTACATAGTAAGCTTGTTAATGATTTAGTCTTTTATTAAAAATAATGTTTTGTTTCAAAGAATTTTGAGAAATTAATCCATAAATTAATTATATTCTGCACATAGTGAAAGGGTAAAAAAAAAAAAAGAAGGCAACATTAAGGGGCTTTGGGGGATTCAAACGTGTGTATTACAAGTATTAATGAGACAATTCAAATCCTTTACAACTGCACTAGCGAAAATATGCTTTTTGGTGGTGCACAGACTATGTGTACTATAAAGAGCTCCTCTCAAAGGTATTAAAATTGAATAATACTAGTGGCACAAAAAAATCATAAAATCTTGCTCACAAAATCTTAAGTGTAATGATTTTATTGATATTTTTAATTAGAGTGTGGCGGGTCCATTATCGATGCAACTAATAAAATATCGCCACCTCATGTTGTGTGTAAGATTTTGTGACCTTATTTTGTGCCCCTAGCATTGGTCATTAAAATTTGATTTTGATACATTTTCTTTGCGAGCAATGCTAGGGACACAAAATAAGGTCACAAAATCTTGCTCACAAAATGAGGTGGCGATATTTTATTTGTTGCATCGATATTGGACCCGCCACACTCTACTTAAAAACACCAATCAAATTATTACACCTTGGATTTTGTGAGCAAGGTTTTGTGACTTTTTTGTGCCCATAATATTATTCTTTGCTTAATTCTCCCCATTGGAGATGCCCTTAGGCCTCGTTTGGTATGCGGGAATATGGGTCTGGGAATAGGTATTTGATTCGTGTATATCACTTAACTTTGTATGGTATATTCTTGTTATCAGATAAGGGTATGAAAACTAGTTTCCTATGGGTATCAAATACCCACTATTTGAAGTAATCCCACGATGATGTGTGGGTTTTTGAAAACCATTTCTAAGGCATCTGCAAGCGGTTACTTATCACGCTAAAAATTTGTTAATATCGTGCTGAATAAAATACTGCCAATCAAGCACGTTAAATAAATCTCAACAATCTAAATCTAATTTGCGACATTCCAGACGTCTCTCTCCGTCAAACCCTCACCATCACCAGAGGGGCAAGCAGGGGCAATTGCCCCCTCCCTTTTTTTTCTTTTTTTTTTTTGGTGTGTGTGGGGTAAATTATCAATGGTAAAAGAGATATTCTTAATCTCAATTAAGCCTCGGCTTTATGAACAAAATGTATTTTATAATTTATACTACTCCTTCCGTCTCGAAATGTTAGTTCATTTTTTTCTCAGAAAGTTAGTTTTTTTTTTTTTTTCGTTGTCACTACAAACGATTTTTGAGCAATTAAGTTTGTTTTTATTTATCATAATGAGAATTTAAAAATTGGTATTGATAAGTTTTAAATTTTATTAGAATAATTAAAAGTACTTTAAATTATTGCTTAAAGTTCATTCAAAATAACATTGAAAACAAAGAAACTAACTTTATGAGAAAGAGAGAGTATATTAATGTAATATGCTAGATACCTTGTCTTGAAAGATTAACATGTATAAAGAATTTTAATGTTTTATATTGATAGAATAGTGTCTGAAAGGAATAAATTATCTCCTAATATTAAGGGATAAAATCCTACTACGATTTGTATACAAAGGGACTCCTACCGGGCTAAGGATCCTAACTTATACAAGGATTCACTCTCCTAATACAAGTCAACTATGGATCTCCTATTCTTGGTGGACACTCCACCCGAAATCTATAAATAAGGGTCCTAACCCTCACACAAAGGGACACACAAAATACCCTCTCAACACTATAATACGCATTCCCTCCCGGTTTATATTATCTCCATATACAGATACTTATTCTCACGCCGGAGGGTTTTCGTGGGGGTAACTCCCTCGCGCCCTAACGGTGTTTGTTTTGCAGATCGTCCGTTCGTTCGTCCAGGATTATCCATCGCCGCGTTCCCGACTGATTAGGTACCCCGGTACCGCCCCTTTTTATGCATCATCAGTTTGGTTCCATTGCCGGGAACGAAAACATAGCGAACGGCAGACAATGACAATGGAAAAATCATAAATCAAGAACTAGAGCCAAAATTGCCAACACGGAGGGAGACGCCCTCTAATGGCCCAACGGCAGAATACAAGAACATGGAAGAAGCCAATAATTTGTCTCAGCTGCCAAGGGACACCTGAAGAAAGAGCCAAAGCAATCTGTAACCAGTCTTGGAACGGGCCACGATATTGGTCTTTCTGGTAGTATTATGAAAATACTAGCATGAAACTAATGGCACCCTTCTTTTTTCGTGCATGTTGCTGCAATGATTTTGTGGGAGAGGTCAATACACAGCCTAAAATTGCCAATGAACGAGTAAAACCTCTCTGTCAAGGAGAGCCTTCATTCCGATTTTAACAACATCCCCCTCCCTTGCAAATCTGTACACGGCTACTAAAGAAAAATACAAGCAACATCCATGCCACTCAACGCACATATGTACGCACCTGAGCAAAAGGAAGGAAGACAAAACGTCGAACCCCGACCTCGACAAAGCAAGAGTCCTTATTCGAACAAACCAACGAGCATGAAAGCAAACGGTGCTCGAGCTAAACAACTGCGCTCGCGCATCGCACTCTGCAATGTGGGAGACAACAACATACGAGCTCATAATAGTCATTAACTCCCACTCACCAGACAAGCCTGTGTAACTCGATCTGTGGAAAAGAACCTGCCTATGAGTCAGAATAAGCTCACAAAACAGCGTCAAACGTTAGATAAGATCGAGCCGGCCAACAGCATACTCACCTCGCTAATAATGGCAAATAAGCATAGCAGCACCAAAACATCGGTTTGCCCACTCCGTACTCGACCATGACTAGCCGAATCATGAGCAATTATCTAAAGGCGAACTGAGAATTTTAAGTTCGGGTAAATAGCCGAATCATGAAGATTATAAAACTCTCATTGATACGAGAATTCATCCAATGGATAGGCTGGCAATGAAGGTCCATAAGAAAACCAAAAGAGAAGTCTGTAAGAAATCCGGACTCGAACAAACCCCTTTTGATGAGCAAACCTGCTTGAAGTGCTTCAAGCCCATCTTTCGAAAAATCAAAAGCCTTGGCCAACTCGTTTCAAAAATCCAACATAAAGATGGATGAAGATATTCAAGAGATTCGGTAAACAAACGATGACACAGGAGGCAAAGGGAGCCCCTAGACGGCCTCGCCGCCACGTTATGACTCCGGGTTACAAGCAAATCAGGGCGGCATTTATTATCTCGTAAAAAATCGACTCTTGTGTCCGGTTCTTCCCAAAACTCAGGTGAACTCGTTCCGACTCTTGATCAATATTTTCTAATTTCATTGCAATTGATTGTTACCTGATCTAAACAGTAGCTGGCCATAATTAAGTAAGATTATGTGCCCATTTGTTTACATGATTCAAAATAATTCGCCTAACATGAATAAGCAATTGTAAGTATGCTAGAGCTGGTGTAGTAGAGGGTTACTTGACTACTAGCATGGTACCCATATTGATTATGCAAAACATGTGCATTAATGTGTACAAAGCAATCACCATTAGCAAGGTATTCTTTCTGCCACCACAAGGAAAGAAAAGAATGAGTAATTTGAATAGTGGCTATAGAGACGTGGTGTTGTTTGGGCTTTTCTGTTGGTAGTGGTGCCCTAGGCACGTTTAATAAACGTTGTAATTGTTATCATTTATTTCATATCAATAAAGAAATGTTTTGATTATTATTGTTGTTCATGTTTACTTATAATAATCTCCGTCCCTAGTACTTGTTAAGCACTAGTATAAAGGCTAAATGATCATGGGATGATCATGTTAGATTTATGGGTACTTGTTTGGAACAAGGTACTGGACATGACCCGCTGTATGAGATTTATGTCATGGTCTATGTCATACATATATCTCATATTAGTTATGTCATTCGAATCCTTAGACATGAAGTTATTATAGTCTTCCACTTGATGAACATTATGTTTGACATATTCAAACGATACCTTTAACCGGGTAGTTATAAAGGGTATGATTGTGTAAGGATCCCGTCCTCGGGGGCGAAACACGCGAGGTTCGCACGAGGACAAAATGCCAAACACGGGAACCGGTCAAATTTAACGGAGTCACCACATTTTGTTAATTTTAAACCCAACAAAATGACAAAGGTTTGAGTTCAAAGGTTCGGAGGTCAGGTTACAACTTGGGAGGAGTTTTTACGTCTTCTCAAGTTGCCTCGGACAAAGCCGAGTCTCCCTAAGTTAGTTAAAATGGGCATATGTGTGTGTGTGTATTTAACGGAAAACATTCTGTTATTGATTTTATTTGAGAAACTCGGCTGAAAAGGGGGCCTTGAGTGATAAGATAAAGGTCAGAGGGCAAAACAGACATTTTTGCCCTTCTACCTAAAGTAGCCGTACGGCTGGAGGAGGCGATCCTGGGGTTTTACTGTTTGCTCATGAACAGTCCAGTTCAGAACAGAAACAGGGTATTCTGTCTGAAGCTGGACAAACTGTTTGTGATCCCAGTTTGCAAGAAATCATTTTACAAGTTTTATAACATCATTCCTATGCTAAATGATCATCACTTGGTCCCCAAAGACAAGTATTTGGGTGTGATCATGAGCAATCATAGGAGAAAATCAAGAGAGTTGATGAATGTCCCCTTTGGACCAAAGTTGGTCATTTGGTGAATAAAGATTGAAACTTTATCACCAAGATGACATCTTATGACTTAAAATCCTTCCAAGAGTCAAAATAACACATAAAGATTGGATCTTTATGACCCAAAAGTGGGATTTTAAGGATAAATCAAAGAGGAAAATGATGAACACTAAGGTTCCACCATCCTCATGATTATCATGGCCAAACAAGCACAACATTTAAATCAATAAAGAATATAAATGACAATCAACAAGTCTATGAGTGTCTAGGTTTAGAACCTCTTCCATACAAGGTATGGAGGGCACCTTTGAACTTCTCATAGTTTGGAAAAGATAGTAATGTAATAGATAGATATATATAGTGCTTGATAATGGACAAGTCTTGCAAGAAACAAAAGGTGCTTGAAATGGACAAGTCTTTGCATGAATGAATAGTAAATACATGTATAACCAAGATACAAGAAAGAAAATAGGAGTAAGATGAAGAGAAAGGAGGGGGGAGGTGGCTTTACCTATGATGGTTAAGGCCAATCTTCCTTTCTTCTCTCCTTTTTTGTATGTGATCACTCTCACTCTTTCTCTGTGGCAATTCCAGCAGAGTGACCTTTTTAATGTGTATTTCTCCCCCCCTGAAATGATCAGCAAGGGGTTCTATTTATAGGGACTGAGGGTGCCTAAACCAGCCGTACGGCTAGGCCCCTCTAGTCCCCAAAGCATCCGTACGACTCAGCCTGGCGAGCTTCTGGATTTTTCCGATTTTATACCAGAGTAGTCCTGGAATTTATAGTTTATCCTAGGGAGGTCCTGGCCTATCAGCTTATCCCTGAAACGGTGCTAAGGCTACCTCTAAGATAGGTCGGTTTCAGATTGTGGTACTTACAGAGCCCCTCGGCAACGTCGCTTCGAAGGAGCGGGGTTGTCGATAAAAATAAGCATCCCAATCTGACGGGACGACGACTTTAACCGATTTTGGTTGCATGGCTGGTCCTAGTAGTGTAGGATTCCTACGTATCCCGTTCGTGGGGAATCAAGCCTAACGTAGTTCGGGGTGAGAGATTTAAGGCTACTCAAACCTATAGACGACCGTCGAGGTCTGGTGGGAAACTCGGGCATGACAATCATTCGGTCAGAGGCGAAGGTTCGGGCATGACACTCACTCGGTCAGAGGCGAGGATTCGGGCATGACATTCATTCGGTCAGAGGCAAAGGCATTTGGGCATGACACCAAGGGGTCAGAGGCTAAGGCATTTGGGCATGACACCAAGGGGTCAGAGGCTAAGGCATTTGGGCATGACACCAAGGGGTCAGAGGCTAAGGCATTTGGGCATGACACCAAGGGGTCAGAGGCGAGACATTTGGGCATGACACCAAGGGGTCAGAGGCTAAGGCATTTGGGCATGACACCAAGGGGTCAGAGGCTAAGGCATGGTCAACTTGGCTCTATGGGAGAGGGTTGACTTGATGGGGATATGGTCAACTTGACTCTATTGGAGAGGGTTGACTTACACGGGACATGGTCAACTTGACCCTATGGGAGAGGGTTGACTAAATGGTTGGACTTACGAAGGACGGCCGGGACATGGTCAACTTGGCTCTATGGGAGAGGGTTGACTTACAGTGACATGGACAAGGAAGCGTGACTCTAGGCAAGGCAGAGGCGGGACATGGTCAACTTGGCTCTATGGGAGAGGGTTGACTTACACGGGGCATAGACAAGAAAGCGTGACTCTAGGCGAGGCAGAGGCGGGACATGGTCAACTTGGCTCTATTGGAGAGGGTTGACTTGCTGGGGACATGGTCAACTTGACTCTATTGGAGAGGGTTGACTTACACGGGACATAGGAAGCGTGACTCTAGACGAGGCAGAGGCGGGACATGGTCAACTTTGACTCTATGGGAGAGGGTTGACTTATGCAAAGACATGGTCAACTTGGCTCTATGGGAGAGGGTTGACTACATGGTTGGACTTACGAAGGACGGCCGGGGATGATGACTATTCTTAGTCAAAGAGCTCTACTGGGCTTATGTCGGGGACGCCTATAATGACTATTCTAAGTCAAGGTTTTACTGGGCTTATGTCGGGGACGGCCTATAATGACCATTCTAAGTCAAGGTTTTACTTGGATCAACTCCAACTTTGGGGAGTTTGACGGGAAAACTGGTCTTACGTCCTTCTAAGGACTGCCGTGGCGAAGGATCTAGCCTATAATGACTATTTTGAGTCAAGGTTTGGTCAACTCCATCTTTGGGGAGTTTGACGGGAAAACTGGTCTTACGTTCCACTAGGGACGGCCGGGACAAAGTCTCTAGCCTAATCGACTATTCTAAGTCATAGCTTGACCGGGGTCAACTCCATCTTTGGGGAGATTGACGGGAAAACGGGTCTTACGTCCCTCTAAGGACTGCCGGGACAAAACATTCAAGTCAACTCTACCTTTGGGGAGTTTGACAAGGCAAACTGGTCTTACATCCCACTAAGGATTGCCGGGACAAAACATTCGAGTCAACTCCACCTTTGGGGAGTTTGACAAGGCAAACTGGTCTTACATCCCACTAAGGATTGCCGGGACAAAACATTCGAGTCAACTCCACCTTTGGGGAGTTTGACAAGGCAAACTGGTCTTACATCCCACTAAGGATTGCCGGGACAGAGCCTAGGGGTGACCTTCAAGACTTCATTGTGGACAAAGAGGGTCCAAGACATTGGAAAAATCATTTTTAGGGGAGATCAAAAGCATTCTTCTTGAAACATTGTCTTTGATAAATGATGCCAAATGGCCAAATTTGAAAATGCTCACTTTTGAAGGCAAATCTTTTAACGAAACATGTTTAGTCAAATTTTGGTTTTAACTTAACCGCGAGGTTTATATGCATAAAGTCCTTTTGAGCTTTGTCCATTTATTCGGAGTGATCGGGGGTAGAGAACCCTCTTGTCGTCGATGTCGGGGTAGCCCCATGCCTTTGATGTTGGGGTAGCCCCATGTCCTTGTCTCAATTGGTGGCGGCGTAGCCCCATGTCCTCGCGGAGGTATCCCCATGTCCGTGCCGTCGTTGGTGTGGGGATAGCCCCATGTCCTCGCGGGGGTAGCCCCAATGTCATCTTTCGACCTTTGGCGTTGGCGTAGACCCAATGTAACCTTTGAAGTGGGGTTAGGAACCCATCCCTTTTTCATGACGCACCCTTTCTTTTGCCTAGGACTTCCTTGTGGGTTTTCAACCTAGCGGGCATCTCTTTTGCGTCTTTTATGGCACACCCTGTTTTTTGCCTAGGCCGCCCTTACGGGTTTTCAACCTAGCGGGCCACTTTTTTGGTGCCTTTCTTTTCTACTTTTTTTTTATATGAGTGATCCAGCCGACTCGATAGAACGAGGACTTAAGGTATCTTTTGGAGGAAACATGCAAGGGCAGTTTATTTGGGAGAGAGTCCCTTTATGTTGATGAGCTCTTTGAGCAATTTATCATGAAATGAAAGGAAGCCCTTGCTCGACAGAATACAAGTGTTTAGCTCTTTCCTAAGATGTAGAGAAGAAGACTTGTCGAGACATTTGAAATTTGTCTTGGTTAAAATTATCAAAATGATTGCTTGGATGGACCATGTTCATCATTAAGTCAAGATTATAACAAGCAATTAGCCTTAACATGTATAAATGTTGTGATCAATTAAGATTAAGATTCGATCAATGGCAAGATCGGGAAGATAAGGTGTTTATGGGGAATTGGTCCAAAGAAGGTGTGTCTTGGGAAATCGGTCATTGATGGGACCGTGGGGGGAGAGGCTTGGCTACTTTTGGAAAGCCATGGTTTGACCGTTCTTTCTCATGCTGTGACCGGACCCGAAGGTTGCCTACGTTCCCCTCAATGTGAGGATCTCAGGTCGCCGTAGTTCGGCCATGGGTCGTTTTGCTGAAGTTGGCTTTCCTTTGGCGTCGTCTCGGAGGATATTGTTGCTCTTTTGACGCAGATCACTTTGCTTCGTGGTGGATTTCTTGGGACGGACCGCTTAGGATGAACCCTCTTTGATGTGAACCCCCTTTTGAACGGGTCCTTTGGGATGAGTCCTTTCTTGGTCGTCTTTTGGTATAGACTTCCTTTCTCACGAACCCTTGGGGGTAAACCTTTTGGATGATCTTTTGAGGCAAACTTCCTCTTTGCATATGCTCATTTCCTTTCCTTCTTTCCACATATTCATTTTTCTCTCTTATCATTTTTTTTTTAGAGAGAGGGGAAACATTAGCCCCAACTTGCTATCTTGGACATTGGCTCATTTGTAGCCCCTTGGTGGAATTCTGCCACTTCTTACTTTGACTTTTGAAGATCTGGGAAGTCCTTTGCTTGGTTGCGTGCGGACGATCGTGGTTGAATCTTGGTGGTTGAGCAACAACATCCTCGCCTTTTCATTGTCTCGGGATGCCTTTGATGCGCATCAAGGATTTGTATAGGAAAGGTATATCGGGTTGTGTATCGGGGTAATGTAGGAGAGAAGATTTGCCATTGATGGTTTCTTCATGCCAATTGATCACAACATTTATTCATATCAAGATTAATTGTTTGCATTTGGCGCTTTTCATTTGTGTTAGGTCCATTCATCCTTAATGAGTCGTCATTGACTAGTATGCTTAGAAGTCAATTCGTCATTTTAGGGACGTAGCAATCAATTGATAATAACAAGCAAGGCAATTTCAAGAGTAAACATATATTGCAAATAATGTCTCAAGTCTAGAGAGAAGAGAAGGAAATTGACTTTTTTATTTAGATAACTTTGTACATACATGTCCAAGTGCGGAACTCTGTAAAAATAAAAAGACACGGTCCAGAATGGACTCCTTTTTTTTTTTTCTTTCTAGAACCTACGAGGCTGGAAGACTCACATTTTTTTATTTTTTATTATTTTTTTTTTTTTTTAAGGATGGGTTCCCATGAAGCACGATGATCCATTTTCTTCCATAGTTGTTGGAGGGGTTGTCGGCGGCATATTCCATGTCTTCCACGGGGAACTCGGGTTCCATGTCGTCGGGAAAGATGTCGCGAGGCCTCCGCTTGGCTTGGCGTTGTGATTTCCGGGGTCGTCTATTCATGAGGGCGAGTTCGCTTTTGGCTATCTCCTTTTGATGATGTCCCTCCCAAAGTGCATAACCTTCGTGTATGGCACTTGGCAAGGGCACAGTCCTCCATTTGGTGTAGCCACCTTCGGGCTCCTGAAGCTCGGGCTTCTTCTTGTGGACGGTGTCTCAATTGTTTGTTCTTCCCGCTCATGTGTATGGTTGTCTCAGATGCCAATTCGGATGTGGGCTCCTTGGGCAATGTTTCCAGGGGACGAAACCGCAAAGGACTTTAGCATTTTAAACCTCAAGGTGAAATTATTAACCATGATTTGAGAAGCATGCTTCATTAGCAGATTAACCTTTTAGGAAAATATGACATTTTATTTTGAGAAAACTTGATCTCCATTTTTCTTTTTCTGAAAGACATACCTTTGTTTTGGGTGAAAAACTCACACACACATTTTTGTAAACTTTTGACAAAGCAAAATGACAATAATAATCTTATTAATGAGAACTGACAATGGACCCAAAATGGTCACCACATGGCATCAACCGGGGGGCAAGACTTTAACTAAACCTAACAGACATCTTAACCGACTTTTCCTAAAGACTTATCACACGTTCTAGCAATGAACTTTGACTTTTCCTAAGGGGATACAAATGGAAGGGTTTCGAAATTTCATTCTCCGTCACGGCAACCATAGCGACATCAATTTTCCCAACTCGGGGCACTTAGCCCTTCGGACATTTTCCGTACCATGGATCCTTCGGCTTTGCTGATTTTAGGAACCATCATCTTGGATACTGAATTTGTCATCCTTTCCAAAACTGGCTCTCCCACTTTGGGATGGGCGATTTTCTCAACCACGGACTCCTTCTCCTTGGGGCAGATATCGCTCCATTTGTCGACCATCGGGTAGGCCACGGGATTAGATTCTACAAACTCAAGCATGTTGATCTTCGGACCGTTGGCTGTATCGGGGGTGCGAGGGCGCTCAAGCTTTCCCTGCTTGATTAACTTCCGGATGATGCGTTTTACGGCAATGCAATTGTCGGTATCATGCCCATGGTAGTTGTGAAAGGCACACCACTTATTAACATCAAGGTAGTTCTTGGGTTTTGTGGGTTGGTAGTTGACAAGAGGCTTCGCAAGGCCTTTCCTAACCAATCCCTCGAATACCTTACTTATGGGCATTCCGAAATCCTCATACCTTGTGAAACTGGGTCTGGCTCGGCCTTTGGCTTTTCTTTCATTGTTGATCGGATCGTGATAGGGATGAGAATCACCGCTACTGAATGCAAAGGGATTCCCATCGAGTGTTCTTTCAAATTTAGCTTCCATTTGCTTTCTCTTTCCCAATAACGTACCCGACCGAGGTGCAACATGAGGATTCTGTTGAAGTGCATGGGTGTAGGCATACCCGTAACCTTGGTGGTTTGTAGGAATATAACTTGGTAGCATGCTGTGAGCTTGGGGTCCGAAAGGTCTTGGGTTGTAGAAATGGTACGGGTCATCTCGGAATCTCATTGGGAAATCTGGTGGAGGCAAGTTGTTAACGCCTGTTTGGGTCTCCATATATGGTCTAAACAGTGACTGAGTTCTGGTGACTTGGTTGGTGGCATTAAACCGAGAAGGGATACGATCGGGAAGGTGTTGTGAGCATGATACTTGAGGCGTAACTGGTGTGAATAGCGGTTTGCAGGCCTTTTGAGTGGATTGTGTTTGGGGTTCTATAGGAAGTGTCTCATGGGAGATGTTGGTTTTGGGATGAGGCGGGTGAGGCAGATTTGGGTGAGAGGCTCGTTTTGGATGACGGCGCGTTGGGGCGAAGAAATGGAGGTCTTGGTATTTTGGGGAGAGGGAGGGGGCAATCTTTGGTTACAGTCCGGAGGTCGGGTAGCTTCCACCTTTTTATTGTGGTTGGTTGCTTTGGCGAAGGGCCCATCGGTTTGAAACAGAGCTGTAACACCTCTTTGCCTCGTCGACTCATCAGGCGGATTTTGCGTTTCTCTGTGGCTATCTGTGATGACCTCTTTCTCAGCCCCGGGGACTTCTGAAGCTTGGAACAACTCTTCGTTCGCTGGGCCATCTGGATTGTCTGCAATGTCATTTCTCAAGCTACTATCCACTGAAGTGACCTTTCCGAGGTACCGGATCGGAGAAGTTGTAGTGACCGGGGAACTTTCTGACTCCACACGCACTAGACGGCGACATGATGCTCTCTTCCACTTCATCTAAGCTACGGGGAAGACAAAAGGTAGCTTTAGACTTGGGTAAACACTGGGTGAATGCTTGGGCTAAAGACACACGTGTCTTTATTTGGGACATTTGACCGGGCCGAAGTTGCCTACGTTCCCCTCACCACGAGGGAGGGGGTCCCACGCGACGAGAGGCTCAGGTCACCGTAGTTCGAATGGGTTTAGAATCTTAAGAGGGAGGGACGAACACGACTGAGTTCTTAACGAGAATCCATCCAAGGACTTGACTGACTTTCTAGGGGACTATTCCTAGAATTTTAATGGGGATCTTTGCGGGGACCTACGGGATTTTGCCTAGGGTCTCAACGGGGATCTTAACGGGAGTCTTGAAGGATAACATGGATCCTTCCAAAGACTTAACGGGACTTAACGGAGGTCTTGAAGGATAACATGGATCCTTCCAAAGACTTAAACGGGACTAATCAAAAGTCTTAGAGGATAACATGGATCCGTCCAAAGACTAAACGGGAATAATCAAAAGTCTTGGAGGATAACATGGATCCGTCCAAAGGCTAAACGGGACTAATCAAAAGTCTTGGAGGATAACATGGATCCGTCCAAAGGCTAAACGGGACTAATCAAAAGTCTTGGAGGATAACATGGATCCGTCCAAAGACTAAACGGGACTAATCAAAAGTCTTGGAGGATAACATGGATCCGTCCAAAGACTAAACGGGACTAATCAAAAGTCTTGGAGGATAACATGGATCGTCCAAAGACTAACGGGACTAATCAAAGTCTTGGAGGATAACATGGATCCGTCCAAAGGCTAAACGGGATAATCAAAAGTCTTGGAGGATAACATGGATCCGTCCAAAGGCTAAACGGGAATAATCAAAAGTCTTGGAGGATAACATGGATCCGTCCAAAGGCTAAACGGGACTAATCAAAAGTCTTGGAGGATAACATGGATCCATCCAAAGGCCAAACGGGACTTGACGGAGGTCTTGAAGGATAACATGGATCTTTCCAAAGACTTAACGGGGGTGACACTGGTTATCGAAACAATGCAATGTATCAAAGACAGGAAGCAAAAACGGAGCAAGCTCATGCAACGCGCGATTAATAAATCATTCAAGTTTACTTAAAACACATTTTTATTCCTAAATGGTTGGAAAAGATTTCTCTTCTTTTTCGCAACTAATCTAAATCCTGGATCACTGGAGGCCATCACTACGCCTATAGACCCCTCGTTTTTCACCTGTATTGCACGTTCCCATGGACGGACTATCCCGGGCGAGGGTCCTATAGGGCACGCGGCTTCCACCAATCAAAAGAAGTGAACCTAGGGTCTAGTGCATCGTAAGGTTCCCAATATGCGGGTCATCCTAATCATGGTTAAGCCCCAGTTGGAATCGAGACTTTTCCCGAAGGCTACACCGAAGGCTGCATCGACATTTCGTCACGACCCCATTTTGAATGAGGCATCTCGATCCTTGACCATGGGCTTAAGGATGATTAAAATAACTCGTTCATTAGGGCTTAACGACACAGTGTCACCCTATCCTTAGTACATGGCCCTTGCTAATTGCGGTCGTCACTAACACACGAGTTGGAGGCTGGTTAGGCCACGCTTGCATTTCATCAAGGAGTCACAACTCGGGCATTAATTTGGCCACAATTAGCTTTGAGCACGTATCAAGGATGTGGTGACGTGAACTAGACCAAAAACCAACCATAGTCACGGTATTTGTGTGTCACGGACAAGTGTGGTTGACTCGGTTCGGGAAGGGAAGGTGGGATGGACCCGTGCGCACATCTAAGGGAACAAGAGCGCCCAACGAGCTACATCGTGGAATCCACCACGGGTTTAAAGGGTATTTGGAACGTGCACGGTCAAGTGCGCGTATTGTGAAGTCATTCTATGCTCCTTTTTTGAGTAAAAAGAGAGATTTTCAATTCGTTTTTTGATATCATGAGCATGGCGTAAGCAAGATATGAACAAGTATGAACAAGCATGAATTGAGCAATCTATACACAACAAATCAAAGAATATAAGCAAACAAGGACCAAAACTTGTACATGTACCAAGTTGTGCACAACAAAAAATTTTGAATCAAATTTTTGCAAAAGAAATATTTTACATTGAAACCCTTTTATACAAAGCAATTTGTGCACAACGAGGAGACTCAAGGAAACCCTTACAAAAAAAAGGGGTTATGCACGACGAGGTTTTGAAAACCATTTTATTGACAAAAGATCATGCATAACCAAGTTTTATTACCTTTTAAAACCAAGTTTTGGCCAAAAGAATGAAGGTAATGTGCACAAGTAAGACTGTAAATTTGGAACCTGGACAAGCAGAAGCAGAGGGGGCACCCAGAATGTTGCAGCCCTGCACCAAACTGTTAATTGGCAACATTCTGGTCCCTACCCAAAGTAGCCGTACGGCTAAAGCAAGAGGGTGAAGATTTTTCTCAGTTTCTCCAACTTCTGATCATTAAGCCCCAGTTTATTGCGTTTCCAGAACGTATGTACTCAAAACAGCTCAAACAGAAACAACAAACACACACAAATATGCAAGAAGTCAACTAACGGGAACGGGAGTTTGACCCACACAAGAATGCCCCCGAACCTTCTAGAAAGAAGTCCGAAAGCACTCATATCCCCAGCGGAGTCGCCACTGTAAGGATCCCGTCCTCGGGGGCGAAACACGCGAGGTTCGCACGAGGACAAAATGCCAAACACGGGAACCGGTCAAATTTAACGGAGTCGCCACATTTTGTTAATTTTAAACCCAACAAAATGACAAAGGTTTGAGTTCAAAGGTTCGGAGGTCAGGTTACAACTTGGGAGGAGTTTTTACGTCTTCTCAAGTTGCCTCGGACAAAGCCGAGTCTCCCTAAGTTAGTTAAAATGGGCATATGTGTGTGTGTGTATTTAACGGAAAACATTCTGTTATTGATTTTATTTGAGAAACTCGGCTGAAAAGGGGGCCTTGAGTGATAAGATAAAGGTCAAGGGCAAAACAGACAATTTTGCCCTTCTACCTAAAGTAGCCGTACGGCTGGAGGAGGCGATCCTGGGGTTTTACAGTTTGCTCATGAACACTCCAGTTCAGAACAGAAACAGGGTATTCTGTCTGAAGCTGGACAAACTGTTTGTGATCCCAGTTTGCAAGAAATCATTTTACAAGTTTTATAACATCATTCCTACGCTAAATGATCATCACTTGGTCCCCAAAGACAAGTATTTGGGTGTGATCATGAGCAATCATAGGAGAAAATCAAGAGAGTTGATGAATGTCCCCTTTGGACCAAAGTTGGTCATTTGGTGAATAAAGATTGGAACTTTATCACCAAGATGACATCTTATGAATTAAAATCCTTCCAAGAGTCAAAATAACACATAAAGATTGGATCTTTATGACCCAAAAGTGGGATTTTGAGGCTAAATCAAAGAGGAAAATGATGGACACTAACGTTCCACCATCCTCATGATTATCATGGCCAAACAAGCACAACATTTAAATCAATAAAGAATATAAATGACAATCAACAAGTCTATGAGTGTCTAGGTTTAGAACCTCTTCCATACAAGGTATGGAGGGCACCTTTGAACTTCTCATAGCTTGGACAAGATAGTAATGTAATAGATAGATATATATAGTGCTTGATAATGGACAAGTCTTGCAAGAAACAAAAGGTGCTTGAAATGGACAAGTCTTTGCATGAATGAATAGTAAATACATGTATAACCAAGATACAAGAAAGAAAATAGGAGTAAGATGAAGAGAAAGGAGGGGGGAGGTGGCTTTACCTATGATGGTTAAGGCCAATCTTCCTTTCTTCTCTCCGTTTTTTGTATGTGATCACTCTCACTCTTTCTCTGTGGCAATTCCAGCAGAGTGACCTTTTTAATGTGTATTTTTCCCCCCTGAAATGATCAGCAAGGGGTTCTATTTATAGGTACTGAGGGTGCCTAAACCAGCCGTACGGCTAGGCCCCTCTAGTCCCCAAAGCATCCGTACGACTCAGCCTGGCGAGCTTCTGGATTTTTCTGATTTTATACCAGAGTAGTCCTGGAATTTATAGTTTATCCTAGGGAGGTCCTGGCCTATCAGCTTATACCTCTAAGATAGGTCGGTTTAAGATTGGGGTACTTACAGATTGGCATAATCGGATTCACGTAGGGAAGAGTAATAAGCTAAATGGATTTGTCCCTCCTCGGAGAGATGTCAAGCTTGGGCCTCTCGTAGGAATGATGTTGATGAAAATGTTCAGCCGGACTCAAATGAATTGATTAGATCAATGTCATTTGGATTATCAACATATTCGGAATCGAGAAAGTATTGAACAAGACAAGTTGACTTGTTGACCATGACTTGTGTTCAATGACATCGTGGACAAAGGGATTATGACATGTTCTAAAGGAATGCGAACTTGTATCTAGTTATACTATTTGGGTAGGTATGACAGGTTTGCTATAACCTAATCATATCTTATGGTTTCATGTTTGAACCCATTGCCAACTTAGTATAATCCTAGAGGGTCACACACAATAGAACGAATCTTAAATAAGGACTATATTGGAATTTGGAAATTTGGGAATTCTGGGGAAAGTGTGCGACCGCACAAAAGGTCTTGGGCGGCCGCACAGTTTAGCTCAGAAAGTACCAGAAACCTTCCAAATAGATGTGCGACCGCACAAGGGTTTTGGGTGGCCGCACACCATGTCGGGACTGGTTTCCTAATTTGTTTTGGAAAAGAATTTTGGACGGGTTTAGACACAAGTTTCCTATTTGGAATAGGTCTAACTTGTATATAAACAACAAAATTCGGGCCAGAACATATGATAGCTTTTGTGTAAGTCTCCAAAGAGTTTGAGAGAGTTTTATTTTGTTCTAAAACATCCTAGATTGAGGAATAAAATAATACACAAACAAAATTCCATATAGTTCATATTGATTGTGAAAACGTGTTTCACAATTTGGTCTAGCAACCAAGATCAAGTGTTCTTGATATTCGTTCGTGGTGTGGATACCGCTAGAGGGTGAAGTTTATCATCTTCAAAGTTCATGTTCTTACTTTTGTGATTATAGCTTCAAGTTCTCCACCAAAATCAAAGACCAAATTCAAAGTCATCAAGGGTTAGTTTTTCTAGTATTCATATTGTTGTATTTGATTTAATCATATGAATGGATCTATGGGCTTTGGGTTTCATTAAATTTTAAATGCTAAATTTCCGCTACGCATGTTACATCGAAACCCAACATTTTCATATCCTGCAATTATATATGGCTATACTGCATGGGAAAAATTTGGAATTACGATACTACATAATTTCTCTTGCTGTCTTTGAGTGTTACACAGATAATAAAGTCCTGATCACAAGCGCTCCCAAAAAGCCGAGCCGTTAAACTTGTTGGTCCAGAGCTTGATCGCGAGCAGACTGGTTTGCGACTCAACTTCTATTGAAAGCTCAGACCTCGGCATGAGTACCCCTTGCCGACCAAGGCACATCCTCGCTAAAGGTTCTAGTCGAGCAGAAAGATGAGAACAATAAAATATTGAGCAAGGCCCACACACAAAGGGTGTCCATCATAAACTCGATCAAACAAAAATTCATGATCGAGGAAGGATGAAAACAATAAATCTCAAAGAAAGTCATCAAATCCAACACACGGGCTTAAGATAGCAAGCAGCAAGAAAAAACCTCATTCGAAAAATACCACGAGCTCATCAAGAAGAAGCCGAGCACTTGGCAGGACGCCACACTACCAGCCCGCGAGTATTGACCTGCTAGATCATGTCGCGCTATAATGAAATCAAATTACAGGCGGAGCACTAACATTGTTGACCGAGCAACACCCATCCTCGCTCGAACATCGACCTGATGTGATATCACAAGACCAGTTTATCGACAACAAGCTCGTCACGGTAGCCCACCTTGCTTATGTAAGCCAGCGGAGGTGGACATGCTCTTCATCTTTGACTCCATATGTACTCAAGACCAAATTTTGGTGCCGCAACATTTAAACAAGACATCAAAGAATTAATACTGCCATCAAGATAGAGGAGACCATCCCGCCTAGCAGTGATCTGAACAAGTTAAAAAAGCTTACCAAAGGTCGCCTATATACATCTACTGGCAGGTCGAGCAACGAAGGGTCGGGCTGATCCTTCTAGACCATCAAGAAGTACCCCAATTAATTCTTCTATCTGGGGAATGACGAGGCAAAAAACGGCGGGCTGCATTGGCCAGACAACTAAAATATACAGAGCGAACATGAGAAAAAATCATATTGTTGCATAATAACAAAGCCGAGCATTTGTCAAATCAATAAAGGCGAGCAAGCATAACTAGCAAGCACATGGGAAACCTTGTAATCCAATGCAGTAGATCAAGCAGCTTGTATATTGAACAGCTTGTAAATTGAGCCGGGCCAAACAACCACAATTGCGTAAGATCAACAATGACGAACAAGCAGTAAGCGGCCTCGCCTCAATAAGATTGATCAAATCAGAAGAACGACTAGCATAACGCTCATCCCCGAAGTCCGGCAAAGGTCCATGTCAACTTTCATGGCGATATCAAGCAGGCAACTGACATAAGGGATCCCGGACTATGATTACGAGCATGTACAAGCTCGAAATGGCAGATCTCTTGCAACCGGCTCACCGTCCGAGATACAAGAGAACAAACTATTTTTCTCACCTATTTTCTACACTAGCAAAAAAGGGGCTGAAAAAGATCTTAAACGTTCGCTGCCAAAGGGCGAGGAAAATAGAACAATAGATAATGATGTTCAGAATCTGCAGTCCCAGAATCTGAGTCGACTTATCTGAATAAACTGTATTTACTCAGAAGGATCTAGAAGTAGTGGAATATATGATTGGAAATATCTATGAGTCTAGTTTACAACAAAAAAATTGGTTCACAAAAATATGGTCTGTGCACTGAGTTATGGCAGTTTTCGTAAAGGTGCGTTTGGCTGGCTGCACATCTCTTCAGCACAATTCTGTCAACGAATTTTGCAGATTCTTCCAATGTCCGGCGTCACTAAAACATAAGAGAATCCTACCTGTCATGATGGGTACGGAAAGCACTCCACAACAGGTCATGACGAGTACAACATGTCCAGCCTGATCCATTCTAACAAACTCCCAGACAGCTCGCACAAAGCTAAACCACTCTTGCATGAAACAAACGGCGAAATAGATAAGTCTAAGGTTGATCCTACATTGATTAGACGAACACCACTTGCCCGTGCTCACTCAATCTAGCTGACCTACCTACATACCAAATGGTATTCCAGCTGCCTGCTAGAAGAAATCAGCCGAGCCGCTCACAACTTGATCAATCAAGATAAAGACGACCTCGAATAGTCTAAACAAGCTTGTGTCACCATCACCAAAACATCTTCATCATCCAGAAAGAGGCACATGTTCTAAAAGTCCCCCAGCAATCCGGTTGGAAACACCCTCGCTCGATCAAAGTGGGAAGCCGACGTCGAGCACAAAAACATGGGGCCATTCAGGGACCTTAAAATTAATTAATGAAGACAGGAAGATGATTCATACTATCACTACGACAAAATTCTCTCAAATCAGCTTGCAGCTCGAACAAAGATCAAAAAGTTCATCTCGGCAAGGGGGCCAGTACATATGCTCGAGATGGCGAAGACGCCTACGAGCAGTCAAAATGATTATCCGAGATGCCCATACTTTGCTCGACTTGACGGCCTGACCCACAATCAATCTAAACATTAATTGAGCTTCTCTTGCAGGACTCTCTTCAAAAGCTGTGAGGAGCAACAAATTACATTGTGCTAACATCTTGGGAAAGTCAAACTCCATAATAGAAGTCGAGATGAGTAGCTCGGGAGCATTATGCCGAGCACCATATCAAGTCAAGCTAGAGCTCTTTCTGACTTAATCACCTCAACACCGGTCAGATTTGTCGGAGAAAATCCCTGAAGCGAAGTCCGTGGTTAAAAATCAAGATTGAGAGGTGCTGCTTGCAGTCGATTGCTCCGCCTCCAATGACCGTCCGCCTGTCAAAGACTTTCCATCGGTTTCTCAACCGTCATATCAGTCATGCTCCAACATAAACTGTATTTGGGTAATATGAGCAATACCCAAAAGTTTACAAGAGCAAAGCCCGTGGTAGCACAACTAACGAAAAAATTGGGGGCCAGCAAATGAGATAGATCAAAGCTCAAAAATATCTTCCACAAAAGTCTCCGAACTTAAAGACCAGTCGGCTAAAGTTTACAGCAGCTATCTAGCCAGAAACGAAGAAAAGAAAACAAAACATCCTAAAAGGGGTTTGAGTCGGTCTCACCCTAGGATATTTACGTCCATAAAGGGTCGAGTGTCTCCCCTATGATACTTAACTTCAAGATGCGACAAGAGAATTTGATTACAATCAGGAACAAAAGAAGACCTCATCAAGACTACAACCGAACAACAAATGGCAAGAATAACTACATCAACACGCCCTACAATAAAGCCTAGCTCCTCGCTAGAACCTTTACAAAGCCTAGCTCTTTGCTAGCACCTTTAAACCGAGCTCCTAACGCTCGTCACGGCCATAACAGTGACCGACCACGGCCTACAAACGTAGCTTAACATGGCTACAATCAAAACCTTATTCTGTCGGCTAGTGCTCTCAAATTTGGGTTAAGATTAATACATCTAGTTCTCACGACAATTTGAGACTAGCCATGAGTTAGTTCTTACAAACCGAGCTCCTAACACTCGTCACGGCCATAACGGTGAACGACCACGGCCTACAAACGTAGCCTAACACGGCAACAATCAAAACCTAATTCTGTTGGCTAGTGCTCTCAAATTTGGGTTAAGATTAATACATCTAGTTCCCACGACAATTTGAGATTAGCCATGAGTTAGTTCTTACAGACCGAGCATCAGACTGCTCGTCTTTTACAAAGCCTAGCTCCTCGCTAGCACCTTTATAAAGCCTAGCTCCTCGCTATCACTCTCAAACCGAGCATCAGACTGCTCGTCCTTTACAAAGCCTAGCTCCTTGCTAGCACCTTTACAAAGCCTAGCTCCTCGCTAGCACTCTCAAACTGATCATCAGACTGCTCGTCTTTTACAAAGCCTAGCTCCTCGCTAGCACTCTCAAACCGAGCATCAGACTGCTCGTCTTTTACAAAGCCTAGCTCTTCGCTAGCACTCTCAAATCGAGCATCAGAATGCTCGTCTTTTACAAAGCCTAGCTCTTCGCTAGCACTCTCAAATCGAGCATCAGACTGCTCATCTTTTACAAAGCCTAGCTCCTACGCTATCACCTGGCTAAACCATACACGACATGCTGGGTCCCCAATCCAAGTTATGATACATCTAACACCCCTTTAATCCAAGTCTTGTTATGACAACGGGCTTAAAGCTAACAAAGGGGAGTTATGATCAACATCTAACTAGGCACGGGTTCAGCACTTAGCTTGCACTTGCTAAGAACTCAAACAGAACAAACTAAGTTCATCAACTAGTCACGACCTCTAACGGGTGTACAAACCCTGGCTTACCAACACTTAGCTCATAACGACTATGTATAAAGCACATTCATAGCAAATCCGCCTACGCCAAGCCGACTCAAACAACTCGGCTCTGGCTACAGCAATCAGTATGGTTATTCAACCATCTCAGCATATCCAACTCGGCCTCTATGACGAGCCGAGTTAGTAAGTACAAGCCGACTTAGCTCACTTTACAGTGACTAAGCCCACCTCTCCTCATACAATCCGGAGTCTAAGATACAGAGAATCCTTACCTAACAAGGAGACCTCTTTTACAAGGAAAACTAAACTTCCTTCTCTTAATGCGATGCAATCAGGAAGTTGGGGGCCACTGAACGGAATAAATTATCTCCTAATATTAAGGGATAAAATCCTACTACGATTTGTATACAAAGGGACTCCTACCGGGCTAAGGATCCTAACTTATACAAGGATTCACTCTCCTAATACAAGTCAACTATGGATCTCCTATTCTTGGTGGACACTCCACCCGAAATCTATAAATAAGGGTCCCAACCCTCACACAAAGGGACACACAAAATACCCTCTCAACACTATAATACGCATTCCCTCCCGGTTTATATTATCTCCATATACAGATACTTATTCTCACGCCGGAGGGTTTTCGCGGGGGTAACTCCCTCGCGCCCTAACGGTGTTTGTTTTACAGTTCGTCCGTTCGTTCGTCCAGGATTATCGATCGCCGCGTTCCCGACTGATTAGGTACCCCGGTACCGCCCCTTTTTATGCATCATCAGTGTCTTTTTTTCGTCTTTATAGGCGAAAATTTCCACTTATTATCATGAATCTGATAATGAATTTAATGAAAAAAACTGCCCAAAATTATTCGGGGGCACTGCCCCCGAACCCCCAATCATTTTTCCTTTGTTCCAAAAATTCTTGCCCCCCTTCCTCTAATTCTTGGCTCCGCCACTGCTCACCATCTCCATTTATCGTTTCCACCAATGCCTCTTCAGAGAACTAAAGTGTGTCAATAGCTAAGCTGAGAGAACCTTTGGATGATGACCATCTCCATAACAAACAAAGATTCTTTCTAAATTGAGTGATTGATGTTGCATTGCTGTTATTTTAATGAGCCACTGCGACTTGACAACAATGAAAGGGTCGCCATTGTCGATGGTGTCATCGTGCTGCTGGAAATTTTAATTAGTAAAAGCCTGGTTGATTTATTTATTAATTTTTTTTTATTTTTATTTTTATTTTTTTTTTGACTCCATGATTCCTCTGCTAAAAAAAATAAAATAGAATCTTGATTAGGTTAGAAAAATCAGCCAATTTTTATTTTTTTTTTCTTTTCTGTAAGTTAGGTTAAATTAATCATGTTTTATGTTTTGGTGAGAAAAATTGTTGGTGTATACTCCCTCCGCCCCAGCAGAAGTGTCACTTATTTCCCTTTTGGTCCATCCCAGCACAAGTGTCACTACCTAAAATGGAAATATTTTAATATATTTATATTCAACCAACATCACCATTTAACCCCACTCATTCTCTCTCATCATTTTCCACCACTCATTTTATTCAACCAACACTACTATTTACCCCACTCATTCTCTCTCTTCATTTTCTACCACACCTATACTACTTTTTCTTAATCCCCGTGTCCCAAAAATTGGTGACACTTCTGCTGGGTCGGAGGGAGAATGCCCTAAGCACGTTGTTTGAACGATGTTTTATTATCATTTATTCATTATAGGTAGAGATGTTTTAGATTATTATTTGTTGTTACATGTTTTGTTATAATAATCTTCGTCCCTATTACTTATCAAGAACTAGTATAAGTTTAATTAGATGATCATGTAATGATTATGTGTATGTGATACAAGTTAAACTTATGGGTATGTGTTCGTGAACATATACTGGACATGACCCACCTATGAAGTTTATGTCATGGTCAAATGTCTAATTAAATCTCATAATAGTTATATCATTAGAATCCTCAGACTTGAGTTTATTACGATCTTCCATATAAAGGAGATCATGTTTGACATATTCAAACGTTATTCTTAACCAAGTAATTATAAAGGATATGATTGGCTTGATCGAAGTTATGTAGGGAAGTGTACTAAGTTAAGATGGAATTTGTGCCTCTTCGTAAGAGATGTCAAGCTTGGGCCCCTTGATGAATAGTATTGATGAAATGCATGGTCGTGCTCAAATGAATTGATACGATCAATGTCATTTGTATTATCAATATATTTGGAATTGAGAAAAGTATTGAGCATTGTAAGTTTACCATAGACCATGCCTTACGTTCAATGACACCATGGACAAAAGGATTGTGATATGTTCTATAAAAGGATTTACGAACTTTGACAAGTTATATTTATTGGATAATCATGATGGCTTGCTAGAGTCCACTCATGATTTATGAGAACAAATGTGTTTGGAATCATTACATACTCAATATAATCCTATGGGGTCACACACAAAAGAACAAATTGAATAAAAGGCTAAAATTGAATTTTTGGGGTGCACGGCCGAGCACAGCATAGGACACAGCCGAGATGCTCGGGCGAGTCCTATACCTAACTCAGTCGAGCTCTAGTTACAAAAAGAAAATTGTTTTTAGGTCGTATTGCACGGCCGCTGCCCTTAAAGGGCTCGGCCGTGCGGATCAGTCGAGCTCCCTAATGGACACGGCCGTGCATAACCGAATGGGACAAAATCTGATTTCGGGTTAAACAGGATTTTGACTATTACTCCTTAAGGACTTATGAGTATAAAAACACCCCTTTACAACACTAATCAGTATGGGTTGTAATTGAAAGCTTCCATTGTTTAGAGAAAAAATATTCTTGATCTAAGATTCATAATCAAAGATCAGGAACCTAAAAATTCATATAGCCTTCATAGAAAAAGTTTGTATTGGATCTGTTGGTCCCAGAAGGTAACAAGGGTATAGAACTGCTAGAGGGGGGGGGTGAATAGCGGTCCTAACTTTTTTGAAAATACCCTTGAAAATCAACCGAGTACTTATCAGTTTGGTCAACTGTGGTTTAAATCACTTAAACCGAACTGATAAAATGCACAACGGAGTTTTAGCGGTTTGGCCAAAAGGATAGTTAAAGAGTTTGGCGGTTTGACTCGGGTTGAAAACACTGTGATGCAACCGATGAGTTCAACTTAAAGATCAAAGAAAAACACAATTCACTTTTCAAGTCATTTCGTATGAGTAGTAAGTTAAAGACCACAAACAGAAAAGTAAATAACAAGACAGAAATAAAAGATCAAACACACAATTTGAAGAGGTTCATTCTTGAATGAACTACGTCCTCTACCTAGATGGTTAGTCTAGGATTTTCTAATAGCTACTAGACTTGTATTAATTAGAGGAGGTTTTACATGATGAATCTAAACTCTAACTAATCAATCTAACCTATAAAGCTATTATAACAACCGGTGTATTCGAAGTATATAATCTATGTGATCATATACATCGGGTGTGTGTGTGGAAAGAAATCAAATTCTCTAAGTATCTAAATGATGGTTTGAGCAAATGAAGAACTTTCTGTGTAAAGCCTGAGTATGGAATGGTTGTTGGGCTTGAAGCTTGATGAAGGAATTCTGGGTTTGCTAAGGAGATGTTTGAAGGTATGAATTTTTGGGTTTCAATCTTCAAAGCAAACTTGAATACTTGGGAATATTTCTCTTGAAGCTCAGCAACCTTCATTGTTGAGAAATGAAGACTATTTATAGGCAGTGCACCCTTGTGACCGTTGGGTAATGATTTGAAATAAATCTGATGGTACAACTGCTGTCGATATCCTATTGGTTGAGCTATCATTGTCGTCCTTGGTTTTGTCTTGTAGTCCTTGGTAGTTGTAGCACCACTACTTGACAATTGTCCTTTGTTGCAAAGAAAGGACTAACGGTAAACAATTTGAACTGATAGACAAACCGACATTCCTTGCAGAAACTCCAAGTAAACTTGAAGTTATTTTTACAAGTCATAAATCATTCCTTTACGGTCATAAATGAAATGTTTGTCTCAAGGAATAAATGACTTAGCGAATTCTTCATTAACTGTTCTGTGGTTCCACCAAGCACTGGAGCGGTTCCAAGGATGAACTTGATATGCGGTTTCAAAGTTGTCATGACTGCGGTTCCATCAAGTTGTCATCAGCGGTTCCAAGAGAGATTTGAAAAACGGTTTCATCAAAGCCACAGAATGCGGTTTGATGAAAGATAAGCGACTCCATGCTGGCGGTTCTAATATAGCACGAATGCGGTTTTAAGAACTAAACCGCTAGGTTAACCAAACTAAATACTCAGCCTAGACAAACAAAAATCTAGAAATTGACTTATCTAAAAATTGAAGTATAACTTCATTACATGTGGTCCTAAAGTCCATAAAAAGACACGTGGCATGGATCAATCAAATTAAGTGGGTGTACTAACAATGAATCCTAACAATCTCCCCCTATTTGATTGATGCCATTACCACACTATGATAATAGCAAAACATTGTACTTGGTAAAAACATGTCCGAAATAAATTTCATGAAACTGCATGTCCCAAGTCAATGCACACACTATGATAGATCATAGATTTTTAATCTATCAAAAATAATGGAAATGAAGAATAGATAGAAAAGAAATACATTCAGATGCATATAAAATTATATGATTTTAAAGATCAGATATGCATGTTTAAACTGAATGTTTAAAACAAAATGCACTTAAAAATATTTTCATGATGAATATAGTGCATGAGTTTTGAAAACAAATGCAAGCATTGTTCCACAAACAAGCAGTTTGAATAAACAAAGTTTTGGAAACAAAATGCCATGCAATCATTCTCATTATAATTCAATAAAAAAGGTTTGAGCATTACAAGGCACTTAGAATTATAAGAGAATAAAAATACTAAGAAATAAAATCTAGTCTACTTCATCAGCAATAGAACCCCTTACAGTGGCAGCATCTTCTGCGGTATGGTCCTGATCGGTTTGAGCATCTTCAGCAGTTTGATCTTGAGCGGCTTGAGAATCTGTTGTAGCAGGTTCGGTTGGAGCAACATTCCTTGAACCGGAGGCAAGAGCGGTTTCAAATACAAAATCTGCTGCACGAAGCCGAACCTCAGTCGGTTCATTGATCCTTTTCTCAATACCAGCGGTTTGCTTGACCAATTTGCCGGTTCTATACGTGTTAAGCTCAGAAGAATCAAAGGCATGCTTGGCCAGAATGTTAAGCTGTTCTTCAAGTGAATCCATTCTGGAGTCAATGGCTTTCTGCATCAAGGAGTAAACTTCATGATTGGTTTTCATAAGCTCATGCAAGGCCAGTTGATTTTCCAATACCATGTTCAGCTTTTCATCTAACTGTTGCTGAGAGGATCTATCATCAATTCTATCATTTACTCTCTCCCCCTTAATGGCATCAAGGTCTGATTGAATAGTGAGGAGGTTAGAGTCAAACCGAAGGGTTGAAGCCTGCTGATGAAACTAAATGTTCCTAACCGTATCTATCAAATCGGCGGTTGAGGCAATAAGTGGCAGAATTGGATAAAAAGGAATTGAAGAAGGAGGGGGTTCATCAGATGGAGTATAGTCTGGCATTGGCTCATCATTATCATCATCAGAGATGGAGATGGCATCTTTGGTTTGATGAGAGGGAGAAGAAGGCATTTTTGCTTTGCTTTTAAGAAGTGTATGGGCATCTTCTAAAGTCTCACCCATAGAAACCCTAAGGGCGGTTTCAAATTCTATAGGGTCAAACTGCAAAGAATGAGAATAAGGAACAAGTGCAGTTTGAGGAGTTGGAGGAGGAAGTGGATACACAGTCCAGAACTGATCAAATGAAAGAAAAATGGAAGGGGAAGGCACAATGAACAGTCTATAGAGATTGGGAATGTAAATACAGTTAAAATATAGAAAGAATTGAGAGGCAAGAGTAGGATCATTTAAAACCTGATAAGCGATTTCTGCTAACAGTTGATTTGCTACCTTAATAATGATCTGATCAGCAACTGCAGCACTATCTTCAGCAGGATAAATGGAAAAGGGATTGGGGTGGCCTGACTTAAGAAATCTTTCCTCGACTTTGGCAGCGGCGGCACGAGTAATGGTCCCAGCCCTTCTTTCCCTTGAATTTAAGGTCTTGAACCGCTTCAGATAAGATGCCAGTTCTACAGCACTCTTCCTTTTCCTTGTCTTCGGTTTTATGAAGGAAACCGATGTTTGAGGAGATAGTTAAGCCGAAGGTTGAAACAGGGGTTGAATCGTAGGTTGAACCGAAGTAGAAGTATGAGGAAGGACTGGAGAAGGAGTTCCTTCAGATGATGAATTGAACTCCAGTTTCCTCTTAAGTGAAGGAGGAGCGGTTTCAACCATCATCGGTTTAGTTTCAGACAAAATTCAAGTGGCTTGTTCACGCAACTGCCTTGAAAAATTACCTTCAACAGGTGAATGTTCTTTCTTACGGAAGGCATTGCTGAAATCGGTTCTCCTGCAAGCCTTGTCTGCCAGTGCACTTCAAAATCACTTTTCTTTATTAATATTCTCCTCTTCCTTAATGGTTGAACCTTAAGAATTTCCACTTCTTGCTCAGGTTCTTCAGCAACCTCAGACACCTCGGTCTGCTCAGGCATTGCTGCAGCCTCAAACACTTCGGTTTGCTCAGGCTTAACCGTAGCCTCATACACTTCAGTCTGCTCAGGCTCGGTTTGAGTAGAGGGTTTAAGGTTAGGGAAGGCATTATAAATTGCAGCCAACTGTTCTTTAGTGAACTGAACAGAGGGCGGTTTTAAGGGTGAAGGTTTGGGAGGAGAAGAAGGTTCAGAGAAAAGAAATTCAGAGAGAATTTTCTTTGGGGATGGTTTAGAGGGGGAAAACGGTTTTGAAAGAATGGATTTGGCTTTGGCAGATTTGAGAGCATGGGCATCCATTGCTAACTTAATGGATTTCTCAACATTGGGTTTTATAAGAGAGAGAGGTTTGATTTGAGGTTTGGGAATGGAAGGTTTAGAAGTGGTAGGTTTTATAAGAGTAGGGGAAAGTCTGATTGGAGGAAATGAAGTTGAAGTAGAAGGGAGTTTAGATGACGGTTATGATGAGGGTTTAGAAGGAGGTTTGGCTAGGTCAGCCTTGGTAATGATAGAGGGAATTTGAGCACTACCTTTCCTTTTTCTTGCAGCTGTGGTTTCCCTGGGTTGAGCCGCAGGTCTAGGCCTTGCTGCAAGCTCCCCCTCAACTGCAAGCTCCCCCTCAGCCGAAGCACCGGTTTGATTCAGGTGACTTAACCCCATTCTATTCAAAGTTTCAGTCTGGCCTTCATTCCTCATTATCGTAGCATGAGCCTGATCTGCTATGGCTCCAGCATAAGGCTTGCCTGATTTTTTGAGTCGAACCTCAGGGAAAGGGCCTCTTTCGGCTTCAGGCAGAGGGTCCTCATTCCAAACTTCCTGTGCATACCGCCATCCAAATGCGGTTCTGAAAGCATCAAATTTGGATAACCCAAAGATTGATTTCTCAACTGGATCCATCTAGTAGTCCTTGTGAGCAGCAGAGAATTTGAAGATCTCAATATCTTGATGCAGAAACTTAGTTAAGAGCCTGCAGTGGGTCCTGATCTTTGACTTTCACGTGGCTTTAGCAGCAGTGTAGCAGTTTAGAGAATTGATCATTTCCTTCATCAGAATTCTTGGCCACTGAAGCTTTATTCCCTTATAGATAGCCACATAATAGGCATACTGTTCTGAGGTGAAATTTTTGTGATTGCCATTCTTACACATCACAGCCGAATCAACAAGATCACACAGTAACGCCATAACCTCTCCAAAATCCTTATTGGAGGAATGCTTGGTATGGAAGTTTTTCATCCCAATCAGTTCCATCGTTATGCTATTCAATAACTCCGATTTAATCCCAAAGATCCCAGAGTTTTCAAGTCCAGCTAATACAGCTATCTTTTGTTAGTATTGGTGCCCTAGGCATGTTTGTAAAACGTTGTGATTGTTATCATTTTATTCATATTAATAAAGAGATGTTTTGATTATTATTATTGTTCATGTTTACTTATAATAATCTCCGTCCCTAGTACTTGTTTGATACTAGTATAAATGTTAAATGATCATGGGATGATCATGTTAGATTTATGGGTACTTGTTTGGAACAAGGTACTGGACATGACCCGCTTTATGAGATTTATATCATGGTCTATGTCATATAAATATCTCATATTAGTTATGTCATTTGAATCCTTAGACATGAAGTTATTATAGTCTTCCACGTGATGAACATTATGTTTGACATATTCAAACGCTACCTTTAACCGGGTAGTTATAAAAGGTATGATTGGCATAATCGGATTCATGTAGGGAAGAATAATAAGCTGAGTTGGATTTGTCCCTCTTCGGAGAGATGTCAAGCTTGGGCCTCTCGTAGGAATGATGTTGATGAAAATGTTCGGCCGGACTCAAATGAATTGATAGAATCAATGTCATTTGGATTATTAACACATTCGGGATCGAGAAAAGTATTGAACAATACAAGTTGACTTGTTTACCATGACTTGTGTTCAATGACATTGTGGAGAAAGGGATTGTGACATGTTCTATGCGAACTTGAATCTAAGTTACACTATTTGGGTAGGTATGATGGTTTGCTAGAACCTAATCATATATTATGGATTCATGTTTGGACCCATTGCCAACTTAGTGTAATCCTAGAGGTTCACACATGAACAGAACGAATCCTAAAGGACTGAATTAGAATTATGGAAATTTGAGCCTTTCTTGGTCTGGCACGACCGTGCCGATTATAGGGCACGACCGTGCCAATAATCGGCAAAAGGGAAGCATGGCTCGAACCAGTTGGCACGACCATGCTGGTTATAACGTACGACGGTGCTAGGCACGACCGTGCCGATTAACAAGCACGACCGTGCCATTAATCAGCGAGAGGAAGGCAGGCTCGACCCTATTGGCATGACCGTGCCAGATATAGGGCACGACCGTGCCAGATCTGCTGTGCCAAAAAGGCTTGCCTTAATTAAGGGTGACGGGATTTAGGTTCCTAGGTCCTTAAGGGTTAAGGACTAGGACCTATATAATCATCTTTTTACCAGCCATTAAGCAAGTAATTCCAAGCCTCTTAGAGAGACAATATTCTTGATTTGAGATTTAGAATCCAAGATCAAGACATTCATAATTCCATATAGTCATTATAATTGTGAATATGTGTTTCATAATTTTGGTCTAGAAACCAAGATCAAGTGTTCTTGATATTCGTTCATGGTGTGGATACCGCTAGAGGGTGAAATTCATCAACTTCAAAGTTCGTGATTCTTGCTTTGTTCGTGATCAAGATTTCAAGCCTCCGCCGAATTCAAGGTTGCTAATTCAAAGTCATCAAGGGTTAGTATTCTAGTATTCATTATGCAAAGTATTTGATATAATCACTTGAATGGATCTATGGCTTTGGGTTTCATAAAATTTTAAATGCTAAATTCCGCTGCGCATGTTACTTGGAAACCCAACATCTTTGACGCGGTTAAGGTCACAGATTTTCCATAAACTGTGGACTTGATAACATCCTCATACTGTACTTCTCCAGTCTCCAAATCTCTGATTGCTTCACCTCTTACATCCAACAATGCAGCATTCGTAGGAATCCCATTCTCAAAAAATTCAGCACAGATGAAGGTCACGAACTGGGGTTCATCCATGAGGAACAAAGGAAGAAGCTTAGCGGTTTCAAGCAGTTGTAGTAGCTTTCTCCCAATTGTATCTTGGTTGAAATCCTCTTCTACAATCCTTGAACCAGGTACAAAGTTTGAAGGATCCTGAGCGGTTTGAGTAAACCGATATACCTTTTCCTCACTATCGGTTTTGATGAAACCGATATCTCTCAGTTCTGTCTGCGGTTTGACTTGATCAAACTGATGTACTATTTTCTTGGTATGGTTTGGAGTAAACCGAAATCATCCTTCTCCACTTTGCGGTTTGATTAGAATCTTCTACCGAACCTTTTGTTGATGCGGTTCCAATATTGATAGAACCGCAAGCTATTTTTGCATTTTCTAACTAGAGCCAAAATACTTAACAAAATTTATTAGACCAAGAAATAAATAGACATGAAATAATTTTAAGTTAGTTCCAGCAAATACCCATTTCTCCTCGTAAATGAAAGAACCTGGAATTCTCAAGCGGTTTGGTGAGGATATCAGCTATTTGATCATCGGTTCCCACCTTTGCTAAGAATATGTTCTTCTTTTCAACATGATTTTTGAGGAAATGATATCTTATGCAATGTGCTTGGTTTTTTAGTGATGTACTGGATTGTTGGAGATAGAAATTGCTACAGTACTATCACAGTAGATAGGATAGTTCTTTTCAAATACTTCGTAGTCTTCCAACTGCTGTTTCATCCAGAGAATTTGAGAGCAACATCATCCAGCCTCAATATATTCAGCTTCAGTGGTTGAGACTGAAACCGAAGCCTGTTTCTTGCTGGACCATGATACAAGCCGAGATCCAAGGAATTTACATGTACCACTAGTGCTCTTTCTATCAATCTTACAAGCTGCAAAGTCAGCATCTGAATAACCTAATGAATCAAATGAAAATTCTTTGGAGTACCAAATTCTAAGGTTAACAGAGCCACATAAATATCTAATGATACGTTTAACAGCTATAAGATGAGATTCTCTAGGGTCATCTTGAAATCTAGCACAAACACACACACTAAACATGATATCTAGCCTACTTGCAGTTAAGTAAAGAAGAGAGCCAATCATACCTCGATAGAGTGTCTGATTCACTTTCTTACCTTGTTCATCTCGATCCAAACTACAGGCCTTGGCATTGGGGTATCTACTGGTTTAGCGGTTTCAAGCCCAAATTTCTTGATCAAGTCTTTGGTGTATTTGGCTTGATTGATAAACATTCCATCATGACATTGCTTTATTTGGAGTCCAAGAAAGAATGTCAACTCTCCCATCATACTCATCTCAAATTTACCTTTCATTAGATTCTCAAACTTAACACACATAGTTTCATTAGTAGAACAAAAAATAATATCATCAACATATATTTGAACTAATAATGAATGACCTTTGTGTTTAGCAATAAATAAAGTTGTATCAATTTTACCTCGAGAGAAGCCTTATTCAATAAGAAATTTAGATAGAGTGTCAACCATGCTCTTGGTGCTTGTTTGAGTCCATACAAGGCCTTCTTGTGTTTGAAGACATGATGAGGATATTTGTTGTCTTCAAATCCTAGCGGTTGGGATACATAGACTTCTTCTTGTAGTTCACCATTCAGAAATGCACTCTTCACATCCATTTGATATAACTTGAATTTCTTAAAGGAGGCATAAGTCTGGCTACAGGGGCAAAGGTTTCATTATAATCAATCCCTTCTTCTTGCCTATAACCTTGAGCAACCAACCTAGCTTTGTTTCTAGTTATAGTACCATTTTCATCCATCTTGTTTCTGTATACCCATTTTGTTCCAATTAGAGTATGATCTATGGGCCTTGGAACTAGAGTCCAAACTCTGCATCTTTAAAACCGATTAAGCTCTTCTTGCATTACAACTACCCAACTTGGATCACTTAGAGCTTCATCAACCTTATTCGGTTCCATCTGAGATAACAACGCGGTTGTGAACAAACTGTGGTCATATCTATGAGTTAAGCTTCCTCTTGTTTGAACACCAGAACTAATAAAACCTATAACATTAGTAGTTAGATGGTCTCCATGCTCATTAATTTCTGGAGGGAGGTCTTCATGAACCACTATTTCTTGAAGATTTTCTAGAGGAGTCACTTCTTGATAATCATTGAAATCTTCATTGAAGGTGATGATTGGAACTGGATCAACGGTTTGAATGGGATCAGAAGATAGCGGTTCTGCAGCAACACCACTTACATTTTGATTAGGAGCGGCTGGAGAACCTGATGGAGCGGTTTGTGTAGGTTGGTCATCAGCGGCTGTATGATTAGGATAAGATGTACCTATCTCAAAACCACTAAAATCATCAGCAACATTTGGAGCCATATGTGGCTCAAGAAGATCATGTTCATCAAATGTAACATGGACAGACTCTATAATTTTAAGTGAAGTCTTATTGAAACAATGAAAAGCTTTGGAATGTTTAGAATAACCAACAAAAATACCTTCACCGGCCTTAGCATCAAATTTACCTCGATGCTCTCTGCCATTGTACAAGATGTAGCATTTGTATCCAAATATCTTAAAGAAGGCAATGTTGGGTGATCTGCCTCTCCATAATTCATACAGAGTTTTGTTGTGGACTTTGATGATGAGGGAGCGGTTCTGGGTGAAACAAGCTGTATTGACTGCTTTGACCCAGAAGTACTTGGGAAGCTTGGCTTCTGCAATTATGGTCTTCCCAGCTTCAATCAAAGTCCTATTCTTTCTTTCTACTACTCCATTCTGTTGTGGAACCCCAGCAGCAAAGAAGTTGTGATCAATTCCATGATCATCATAATATTGGGCAACACCATTGTTTGTAAATTCGGTTCCATTATCTGAACACACAGAAACGATGTCATCCAATTTCTGAGTTTGGAGCTGTCTAAAGAGAGCGGTTACGATGCCATAAGTATCAACTTTTGAGGCCATCATTTTCACCCATGTATATCTTTAATAATCATCAACAACCACCAAGGTATAACGGTTTCCTCCTATACTGGCGGTTGGGACAGGTCCAAATAGATCCATGTGAAGCAGTTGTAAGCAGCGGTTCGTTGAAGGTGCGGTTTTACTGGGAAATGACTGTTTGGGCTGCTTACCAAGCTGACATGCTTTACATTTCTTATCATGATGGTCAGCCACTTTTGGTAGTCCTTTGACGAGACCGTCCCTTTGCAGTTTTGCTAAATATTTGAAGTTCAAGTGGCTGAGCCGCTTATGCCATAACCAGTTGCTTTCACCAATATTTTTGGCTACAAAACAGAGGTCAGCAATAGAAACAATATTACTCAAATCTATCATATATACATCACCTGTTCTGTTGCCAGTCAGTAGTGTAACTCCGGAAGTTGCATCTTTAATGAAACAATTCATTGAGGTGAAGTTGCAGTTCATTCCTTTGTCATAAAATTGAGATATGGAGAGAAGGTTGTGCTTGAGTCCTTCTACTAGTGACACATTTTCAATAGTCACATTTCCTCGTTTGATTGCTCCATATCCTATGGTTTCTCCTTTCTTGTTGTTACCAAACACTACTGGGGGGCGCTTCATTGAAATGGTATCACAAAGAAGTTCATTATCTACAGTCATGTGTCGTGAGCAACCACTGTCCAAGTACCAAATATCCTTCTTCTTCTTTGCACTACCAGCCATGAAGCATAAAATCTGAAAAATAAACATTAAAGATTTTGGTCCCCCTTATTCCTTGGGTCCTAGGGTTCGCAGCTTTTTGGGACCCACACCTGTTTGACCGTAGGATTTTTACATCCCTTGGCATTGGGTGTGAACCTTAAAAGACAATGACTAGCACCATAACCATACTCGACACAAATAGCACAATGAATAAATCCCGGTTTAGGTTGTGGTTTTACAAACCCTTTACTGACCTTCGGTTTCTCGTGCGTTATTGGGTCAGCGGTTTTGGCTTTAACAAAGATTACCTTCTTGAGCTCAACCTTCCTCTTAGGTGCGGCTTTAGGAAATATGATAGGAATTTCCTTAAACCGACTACGAGCGGTTTCATCACTCAATACTTCCTTGGTTGCCTCAGCTGCTGTGGATTTCTCTTTCCACTTTGAATTTCTCCCAGTCTGGTTTTTAGGATACTCAAAGAAATAGTTTTGCTTCTTAATTTCTTGTTTTAAGCCCTTTTTGCCAGCATGATTCACCTTAGGAATTTCTTTGGTTTGTTCATTTGGTAACACACCACCTTCGGCACAAAGACAAAGGACACTTGCACCCATCATCGGTTTTGAACCCCAATCCACTTTTATCCAAAGTAGGAATTTGTGAATTTAGGATTTGTTCCACGGTGACACCAGACTTAGTCTACACATCAGTCACTTTTTGAAGGTCATCCCTTTGTGCGGTAAGATCATGGATTTGGGTGAGAAGTGCCTCGGCTCTATCCTTCAGATAGCGGTTTTCTTCCTCAATTAATGATATCCCAGCAATTTGGAACTTGAGTTTCTCAATTTCCTCCTTGTGGGACTTGCATTATCTTTGAGAATCTTAAAGTTCTGCAGCCATTAGTTTATATGCCTTTTTAAGCACAGTATGTTGTTGACAAATAATATTAGCACGTTCTAATACCTGGTCATCATGGCTTTGGTCTGCTTGAACCTCAGGATAGCAGTTTGGTGTTGTAGGAGCTTTTCTTGATCTTGCCTCAGGAGTCCTTGGTGAAACTGACTTCATTTATTGATTTGGCAGTTGAAGGCTTTCGTCAATTTCAAGGTATTCTTTAAATCCCATGAGGCATAGATTTGCAATTTCATCTTCATCATCGCTTTCATTTGAATCAGATCCCATCCATGTCAGCGGTTGATCCCCTTGGTCAGCTACCATTCCTCTTCTCTTGACAAACTTCTTGTTGGATGGTTCTTTGCTGGTGTGGCTGCATATCGCGGTTTGGGACAGTTTGAGGCAAAGTGACCTGGCTGTCTGTAGTTATAACAGACCAGGTCATCCCTTTTCTTAGGATCTGCGGTTTTGTTGAATCTGGTTGGAGGGACAAACTTTGCAGGTCCTTTGGGGGGTGGAAATTGAGATCTGTTGTTCTTCCTGAACTGGTATTTCTTCACATATAAAGCAAATTCTTTATCATCCATGTCATCAAAATCAACTTGACTAGAGCATGAAGATTGAGTTGCTACACTCTGAGAATAAGAACTTTGAGGAGTGTAGGATTGATGAGACTGCTGGTAAGATTGATGAGATTGGGGATAGGGTTGATGAGTCTGTTGATAATAATTACAAGGTGCGGTTAGAGGATTGTATCTAGGTGCGGTCTGATCTGGAGGTACGGTTTGCAAGTGGATATGAGGTGCGGTTTGATGATGGTCTGGATTGTAAACTGGAGATGAGGTATTGTTGAATGCGGCTAGAGAGAGGGTCTTAAATCTGTTCTCGGTTTCATAGACCTCTTCAAGCTTGAATTCTAAAACCCTCAGCATGGCATATAAGTGACGAAGATCAAGGGCTTCAAGGCCTTTGTTGTCCTCAATATTCGTAGTTTTGATCAGCCATTTGCTACCAAGTGCTTGCATGAATCCCATGTTCAAATCTGTGTTAGAATAGACATGTCCAAGATAAAAACAAACATTAACAATATTAATGAACCTCTCATAGCATTGACGAAGATATTCCTTAGGATCTTTAACGAAATAGTCAAAGAGTCTTCTCTGTTGATAGAGGCGGTTCTTCTTGGTATCTGAATCTCCTTCTAGAAAGTCAACTATTGCATCCCAAGTTGCCTTTGCGGTTGTGCAGTGCAGCACCTTTGAATGAGTCCTTAGGTCAATAGCTGAGACAAGCATAGACATTGCTTTTCCATCAAATTTCACATTGTTGCGGTCAGCATCAGCCCACTCACTTTCCAGCTTTCTAATTTTAGCCGGTTCTCCATCAGTACCTGCACGTGTATTAGCTTCCATAGGAGTGTATGGTCCATCCTTAACCTCGATCCACAGTCTACGATCACATAAAATCATGTGTTTCATCATCCTATATTTCCAAAAGATAAAACTATCTTCATCCAGAATCGGTAAATGATTCGAGTTGGATATTTGCATCATATGGGTGTTTGAGTTTGCCATTGGATCAGCACCAAAGCGATTAAGGTTGTAAAAACAAGTTTTGGTGGATAAGCTCGGATACCACTTGTTGGTCCTAGAGGGCAACAAAGGTATAGAACCGCTAGCGGAGGGGGGGAGTGAATAGCGGTCCTAACCTTTTTGAAAATACCCTTGAAAATCAACCGAGTACTTATCAGTTTGGTAAACTGCGGTTTAAATCACTTAAACCGAACTGATAAAATGCACAACGGAGTTTTAGCGGTTTGGCCAAAAGGATAGTTAAAGAAATGGGCGGTTTGACTCGGGTTGAAAACACTATGATGCAACCGATAAGTTCAACTTAAAGATCAAAGAAAAACACAATTCACTTTTCAAGTCATTTTGTATGAGTAGTAAGTTAAAGACCACAAACAGAAAAGTAAATGACAAGACAAAAATAAAAGATCAAACACACAATTTGAAGAGGTTCGTTCTTGAATGAACTACGTCCTCTACCTAGATGGTTAGTCTAGGATTTTCTAATAGCTACTAGACTTGTATTAATTAGAGGAGGTTTTACAAGATGAATCTAAACTCTAACTAATTAATCTAACCTATAAAGCTATTATAACAAACGGTGTATTCGAAGTATATAATCTATGTGATCATATACATCGGGTGTGTGGAAAGAAATCAAATGCTCTAAGTATCTAAATGAGGGTTTTAGCAAATGAAGAACTTTCTGTGTAAGGGCTGAGTATGGAATGGTTGTTGGGCTTGAAGCTTGATGAAGGAATTCTGGGTTTGCTAAGGAGATGTTTGAAGGTATGAATTTCTGGGTTTCAATCTTCAAAGCAAACTTGATTACTTGGGAATGTTTCTCTTGAAGCTAAGCAACCTTCATTGTTGAGAAATGAAGGCTATTTATAGGCAGTGCACCCTTGTGACCATTGGGTAAAGATTTGAAATAAATCTAATGGTATAACTGTTGTCGATATCTCATTGGTTGAGCTATCATTGTCGTCCTTGGTTTTTTCTTGTAGTCCTAGGTAGTTGTAGCACCACTACCTGACAATTATCCTTTGTTGCAGAGAAAGGACTAACGGTAAACAATTTGAACTGATAGACAAACCGACATTCCTTGTAGAAACTCCAAGTAAACTTGAAGTTATTTTGACAAGTCATAAATCATTTCTTTACGGTCATAAAAGGAATGTTTGTCTCAAGGAATAAATGACTTAGCGAATTCTTCATTAACTATTCTGCAGTTCCACCAAGAACTGGAGCGGTTCCAAGGATGAACTTGATGTGCGGTTTCAAAGTTGTCATTGTTGGGTATGCCCACATATATCTCAGTTTCAATGTAATAGGATTGATTAGATTTGATTGATCCATCACCTAAGTTTTATTTCATGGACTTTAGACCCATATGTAAGATGTATTTATACTTCATTTTTTTAGGTAGTCCATTTGAATACACTAGGCTTAGGAGTAGGGCAAGATATCAAGATTCAAGAAAAATCAGTGTTGACTCAAGCACGCGCCCCATCAGGCGCGCGTACAAGTTATGCGCCCCTTGGCTCACGTGCGCCTCTTTGCTCAAACGCGCCTCATTGATTATAATTCAACACTTGGTGATTTATTGAAGACATAAAGACTTGAAGAAATTCAAACTACGCCAATGATCCAACAGTGGTTAAATAACACGTATGCACCCGCATCTAAGGACACATGTCCATAACGGTCATATTTGTGTTATGTGTCTAACGGCTATAAAGGACACGTGCTCCACTCAATGAGCGACAGCACATCTGTCCTTGAACCTTATCCACAAGGGATTTCCAATGGCTAGTTTTTGGGGCTCTACTATAAATACCACATAACTTCAAACGTTTTGAAGTTGCTAAGAATCTTTAAATTTCTCTCTCAAGCATTTTTTGAAGATTTGAAGATTGCCTTTGATTTACCAGAATTCTCAAGAACATCTTCATACCTTCATACTTAGCCCAGATCCTCAAGCAAAAACACTTTAGTTTTCTTGTGCTCTCAATCTCAAAGATCTAAAGAGCCTTGAATCTGAAATCACACACGCACCTCTTTAAGTTTGATCACTTAGATCTTTCTTTAAGAGATACACCGGTTTTGTCTAGGATTTGTTCTTTCATAGAATATTAGATCTTGAGTTAGTGTATAACCTCAAACGTTGTAATTTGTAACACTCACTCATATTATATGATCTTCATTAGAAATCCAAGACTAACCATCTTGGTAGAGGACGTAGATCATTTCCCGATCGAACCTCTCCAAATAGCACGTATTAAATTCATGTCATTTACTTTTAAGTTATTAACGTATCTCACTATTGCTTGTTCACTCTTTGTAGCTTGATTGGATTGAATTGTGTTATGTTGGTTATATCATTTGCCTTAGTTTCATCTTTCACTCACTTTGAGCCAAAATACTTAGAGTGTGTGTTGCGCCCCCTTTAATCATTTGCGCCTACTTTACTTAACTATTCCGCTGTGCATTTCACTCACTCACTTAGGCGCATTTCATAACGCTTATTTGATAAAGTGCGCATTTGTCATTGAGTTTTCAAGGGTACAAAAAGAATTTTAAAACAGCTATTCACCCCCCCCTCTATCTATTTTCCATACCCTTGTTGCCCTTTGGGACCAACAAGTGGTATCAGAGCAAACACATTTATAAAACATTTTTTTGTTTTTCAAGCTTAACAGCTTGGGTGCCGATTCGATATGGTAAACTCAAAACCTTCGGCAACTGCTAACTACATACATGTTCCAGTCTTTGATGAAGATCATTTTGACGTGTGGAAATTCAGCATCTTGACTCACCTCACCTCAATCGATGAAAGGCTTCATTACACCGTGGTTTTTCGACCTTACATCCCAATGAAAGCGAATCCAAATCCGCGCACCAATGCTGCTCAACCAACCATCAAGAAACCAAGGGAAGAATGGACTGAGGAAGAAACAAGAAGAGTTGCAAATGATGGCAAAGCAAGAAAAATTCTCCTAAGCACTCTAAGCACGGCTATGAAACAACAAGTCATGCATTGTGCTACCGCCAATGAGTTATGGGATTCTATTGAAGAGAATATAGAAGGAGACACGGTTTGCAAGGAGAACAAGAGATATGAAGTGCAAAAGAGATTCAACAATTTCTCTCAACTCCCCGGTGAAACATTGAGACAGACTTACGAAGGCTATTATGAAATTATCTGTCACGACCCGAAATCTAGGCTCTATTTTATTAGTAATAAATCATTGTTGTTTATTTATTTGCTTATTTATTTATTTAAATTAATATTTATTTAAATATTTATGCGTGTGCATTTTATGTTTCATAATAATTTATGCCTAGCATTTTATTTGGGTCATTTGTGTTAGTGTAGTATTGTTGGGTCTTAATAATTAGTGGGAGTATTATAGTTGAGCTAGTTAGTGGGGGAAGGGGGCTAAGTGTAACATTTTCAAATAATTCATCCCCCTACTCCCTCTCTTCTCCCTCACCTCCCTCACCCTATCACCATCATTCACACTCCACCTCCCTCACTCTTTCATTTCTCTCTCCCAGCAAATCTCTCTCTCTCTCTCCATGTTTGTGAAGGTAAATCATCTTCTCCCTTCTCTCTACATTTTAGCTATCATCCCCTCATTATTTCTCATTTCTTAAAGCATGAATCTTGTTTAGATCGTCGATAGGATCGTAGGAAGCCAAAAATATTCGAGTTCCGGCAACTTTGAGAAAATCCGGGTAAGTTGCTTTTCCCCCATTTTTATGCTAAAGTGGTCATTTCATGTTTATATAATACTTTAGTTGATATATTTGATGTTTGATTGAGTTTGGGATTTATTTGGAATTTATTTTGGTTTTTGGTTAAAAATGGTGATTTTGATGAATGTTGGGATTTGATCTTGGTTTTGGTTGATAAATGGTGTTGTTAAGGTCCCCTTTTTGGTTATTTGTTGTTTGGGTACTTTGGGGATCAATTTGGGAGTGTTGCTTTGTGAGAAAATTGGTTTTGGGTAAGAATAAGGAAGAACCCAGTTCATCCTTGCCGAATTCCGGCAGAACAGGGGTTGTGGGCGACCGCCCACTTTTGGCTTGGGCGACCGCCCAGGTCATCAGTTTGATTGGTTTTGAAGCTTGGTTTTGGGCGACCGCCCACTATTGGGTTGGGCGACCACCCAGGTCATCAGTTGGTCTGGTGATTTGGTATTGGTTGTGGGCGACCGCCCATGGAGGTTTTGGGCGACCGCCCATACCAGCTGTTATTAGTATCTTTGTTTTTGAATTGTTTTAAGGTCCAAGCCCGATCTAGGCTCGAAGTATCACCCTAGTTGACTTAATTTAATGTTGTGGAACACTTTAGTGTTCGAGAATGATCCCTTTGTGACCGATTGTGTTATGGAATTCGATTAAAAATGGTTTGGGTTGGTTGGAACATCTTTTTGATGTATTGTTGGATTGATGCACTGTTTTAGTGATTTGTTTGGAATGGTTCCCTACTTTGGAATCAATAGTTGTTTATTGTGCTAGTATTTTATTACTTAGCCTTTACTTGAAAGTCCAGCTGGTATTTTATGTGTGTTTGGGCGATGCGAAACATTATGATGGCACAGCCAAGTCCATTGTGATGTTGACCATTATTTTGCCCCATTATTACCCTCCTCCAGATTGTCCTTGGATGTGAGAAGAGCTAGATCCTTTATGTGCATTTTAGCTTTACTTGGAGCATGACTTTGTGGCATGTCTCCCGTCCCTTGTGACACTTCATTTGGTTATTGGTTCCGGTACCGGGGGGTTTTCTCTTCGGCTTTCATGCTATTATGAAATGTGATTTGTTGATTATTGAAGCTGCGCAGCGATCCTTTATTTTGATGTATCGGTTTGGAAACCTTGGCTAATATCCTTTGTTATGTGTTTATTTCCGCTGCTATCTGATATATGATAATTGTTATGTGTTATGTGATTTATTATTGACTATTACATCATAGCATGTCATGTAGTTGCATTAGTAACTTATTGAGATTTATCTCACCCCCTTTCTTTTATCTTTGTTTTTCCTTAACCCCCCCCCCCCCAGGTGCTAAGGATTAGTCTCGCTGATCACGAGAAAGAGGACGTCGAGTGTGGATACATTCTTTTGGGGAAAGTTGTTATAGGTTGGTTTACATTATATAAATGTGTAACCTTTTTGGGATAGTTGTACCAAACAATGACGTCATTAAGAATTGTACATTTATCTTCTGTTGGGCATAAACTTGTGGAAGTTTATGATAGTTGTATTTGGTTATTATCAAACTTGGATTTGTAAAACTTTGGATCATCACCTTTTGGTATCAAATGGAATTTTTAACTTCGGTATTTCACAATTTTGGTTTTAAGTCGACGTCCAGCTCGCGATCTCGGGCCCGCGGGGTTCGGGGCCGCGACAGTTGGTATCAGAGCTATGGTTTGGCTCTAAGTATAAGTCTAGGTGGACTAGTATGACCTAGGAGGGTAGTAGTGTGTGGAGTGATTAACGGTTGATGTTTTATGCAGGTACTTGTTTACAATGGTTCGTAGAAGGAGTGGTGAAGGTAGTACCGGTAATGCAAATCAGAATGATACAAGGGATGAAGCCCGTGACATGTTTCAAGGCATGTTCAAGGCGGCCATGAAGGCCATACATGATCAAGGTCCGAGGGTAGAACAAGCACCACCCCGCTACGGATTGGAACAATTTCTGAAGTTGAAACCGGTTGAATTCAATGGGGAACCCGATGTAAGGAAAGCTGAGTTATGGATAGAGTCGATGGAGAAGATTTATGAGGTATTTGGTTGTACGGATGAGGACAAGGTCCGGTTCGCGGCTTACAAACTTGTGGGAGCCGCCGAGCATTGGTGGAAGGGTGTTAAAGCTAATTGGGATGATACTCACACGGTGTATGCGTGGGAGTTGTTTGTGCGCAAATTCAAGGAACATTTCATTCCGGTTGTTGATCAAAACCGAAAGGAGATCGAGCTGCTCAACCTGGAGCAAGGTTTGTTGTCTATAGCACAATACTCGGCTAAGTTCACAGAATTAGCCCGGTATTGTGACTATTTGGTGAGGACCAAGGAACAAAAAGCTATGAGGTTCATTCGGGGATTGAAGACCTCCATCCGTACTCAACTTATTTCCCAACGGATTGTGACCTTCCAAGATGCGGTAGATCGAGCCTACTTGATTGAACAGGACATTGGGGAACACAAAAGGAAAACCAAGGTTGCGGGTACGGGTAAACCGGGAAGCCATGCTAAGTCTCAACCTCATCACCATTCCGATAACCGAGGTAACTTTGGGGGACAATCTCAGTTCCGAGGGCAACCGATCCCAAGGAACCCGGGTACCACTTCCGGGAACCAAGGGAACCAAATTAGGAGGCTTTGTTCGTATTGTCAAAAGGAAGGTCATTCAGAGGACCGTTGTTGGAAGAAGCAGGGAAGGTGTACCAATTGTGGTCAAATGGGGCATTTCGCAAGGGATTGTACTAGAGGCAAGGGACAAGCATCCGGGTCAGGAGTTGGTAATAATCAAGGTCAGAAAAGGGATGCTACCGGGAAGCCCAAAGTTCAAGGAAAGATATATGCCATGAATCAACAACAAGCGACCGATGATCCTTCTGTTATTGGAGGTATTGTTTCTGTGTCTAATGTGAGCGCACGAGCGTTAGTAGATCCAGGATCATCTCATTCATACATTTCTGTGCAATTTGCTTCTCTGTTAAATGCTGCATTCGAGTCTTTACCGTACGTGTTAGAGGTGTCGACCCCTATAGGAGAATGCTTGATTTCTGATTGAGTCTTTCGTGCTTGTGATGTGGTTATTTGTGGTCGTGTCCTTTGTGCGGATTTGGTAGTTCTTCCTATCCAAGACTTTGATGTCATTTTGGGTATGGATTGGTTGAGCAAGTTTCATGCTTCCGTTGATTGCCGTAAGAAAACTGTTACTTTTTCTATTCCCGATGTGCCTAAATTTGTGTTTGAGGCTAGTCCTCTGAGTAGAAAGGTTTGCTTAATTTCTTATATGAAAGCGAGAAAATTATTGCATAGTGGTTGTGAGGGGTATTTGGCTAGTGTTCTTGATACTAGGAAAGAATCCCCTAGTTTGGATAGTGTTCGGGTAGTTCGGGAATTTCCCGATGTTTTCTCTACCGAGTATGATATGCCGCCCGATCGTGAGATTGAGTTTTGTATAGACCTTTTGCCGGGTACGGCTCCAATTTCGAAAGCACCGTATAGGTTGGCTCCCGCAGAGTTGAAGGAATTAAAGGTCCAGTTGCAAGAATTGCTTGATCGAGGGTTTATCCGCCCTAGTGTTTCCCCGTGGGGAGCACCGGTTTTGTTTGTGCGGAAGAAAGATGGTTCGTTGAGATTGTGTATCGATTACCGAAAGTTGAATCAGGTTACGGTGAAGAACAAGTATCCTCTACCTCACATCAACGATTTATTTGATCAGCTTCAAGGGTCCGTGGTTTTCTCCAAACTTGATTTGAGGAGTGGGTACCATCAGTTGAAGGTTCGATCGGAGGATAGTCCGAAGACTGCCTTTCGCACTCGTTATGGTCATTATGAGTTCTTGGTTATGCCGTTTGGGTTGACTAACGCGCCTGCAGTATTTATGGATTTGATGAACCGGGTTTTCCATCCCTATCTTGATTCGTTCGTGGTGGTCTTTATTGATGATATACTCGTCTACTCTAAATCCCGAGAGGAGCACGAGCAGCACTTGAGGACAGTTTTATCCGTTCTTGCGAGGGAGAAATTGTTTGCGAAGTTTAGTAAATGCGAATTTTGGCTCGAGAAGGTGTCATTTCTGGGTCATGTGATTTCTAAAGACGGGATTTCTGTGGACCCGTCAAAGATTGAAGCCATAGTGGATTGGAAGAGACCTGAATCAGTGACAGAGATTAGAAGCTTTCTGGGTTTAGCCGGTTATTACAGAAGATTCATAGAAGGGTTTTCGAGGATTGCTACTCCAATGACTCAGTTGACCCGGAAGAATGTCCCGTTTGAGTGGACCGAGAAATGTGATAAGAGTTTCGAGGAATTGAAGAAGAGGTTGACTACCGCACCGATCTTGACTTTGCCTAATGGGAGCGATGGCCTAGTGATTTATAGTGATGCTTCGAAAGAGGGTTTGGGTTGTGTTTTGATGCAGAATAGGAAGGTGATTGCCTATGCTTCGAGGAAGTTGACCCCTAGTGAACAGAATTACCCGACTCATGATATGGAGTTGGCGGCGGTAGTCTTTGCGTTGCACAAATGGAAGCATTACCTTTATGGAGCGAAGTTTGAAATTTTTACCGATCACAAGAGTTTGAAGTACCTTTTTTCCCAGAAAGAGTTAAATAATAGGCAGCGCCGATGGATGGAATTGTTGAAGGATTATGATTGTACAATTTCTTATCATCCGGGGAAGGCGAATGTGGTAGCCGATGCGATTAGTAGAAAGTCTTATGTGGCCTCGATGATGGTTCGAGAATGGAAAATGCTTGAGGATGTGCAAGATTGGTCTCCTCGTGAATCGAGACATGGGGCTATTTTTGCGAATATTAGGGTATCTCCGACCCTAATTCAGAGGATAAAGGAAGCGCAGAAAGAAGATCCCGAGTTGGTGAAGATAATGGGTAAATTGAAGGAAAAGAACTTTGAGGATTTTTCTATGAGTTCAAATGGAGTGTTGACTTTCCATGGTCGTTTGTGCATACCCGATGTTGGTGGAATAAAGAGGCAAGTTTTAGATGAGGGTCACAAATCGAGGTATACTATTCATCCGGGTAGTACGAAGATGTATCAGGATTTGATGCAACAATTTTAGTGGGTTAATATGAAAAGGGAGATAGCGGAGTATGTTTCGAAGTGTCTAACTTGTCAGTAGGTCAAAGCCGAGCATCAGAGACCAGCGGGACTACTTCAGCCATTAGAGATTCCCGAGTGGAAATGGGAGCATGTGACCATGGATTTCGTTACGGGACTACCTCGTACCCGTAAGAAGTATGACAGTGTTTGGGTGATTGTGGATAGATTGACCAAGAGTGCCCATTTCTTACCTATTGATATCAGATATTCGATGGAGAAGCTTGCGACCCTTTATATCGATGAGATCGTTAGATTGCATGGGGTTCCGGTTAGCATTGTGTCAGATCGAGACCCGAGGTTTACTTCTAGATTCTGGAAGGCGTTTCAAGAAGCTTTGGGTACAGATTTGCGATTCAGCACAGCTTTTCATCCTCAGACCGATGGTCAATCCGAGAGGACTATTCAGATTTTGGAGGATATGTTGCGAGCTTGTTCGATATATTTTTCCGATTCTTGGGATAGACATTTACCGTTAGTGGAGTTCTCCTACAACAACAGTTATCAGGCTAGTATCGAGATGGCACCGTATGAGGCCTTATATGGAAGAAAATGTAGATCGCCTATCTGTTGGGATGAGGTCGGTGAAGCGAAGATCGTGGGTATTGATTTGCTTCAGGATTCGGTTGAGAAAGTTAGAGTTATCCGGGATCGATTGAAAACAGCCCAGAGTCGACATAAGAGCTATGCAGATAACCGAAGGCGAGATCTTAGTTTTCAGACCGGTGACTTTGTGTTCTTGAAAGTATCTCCGAAGGTGGGTATTCGTAGGTTTGGGAAGAAAGGCAAATTGGCTCCGAGGTTTATTGGTCCGTTCGAGATTTTGGGAAAGGTTGGACTTCTAGCGTATCGTCTTGCGTTACCGCCATCTTTGGACCGGTTACATAATGTTTTTCACGTTTCTATGCTTCGGAAGTATGTTCATGATCCAGCTCACGTGTTACCGAGGATACCGGAGGATATTGAGCCCGATATGACTTATGAGGAACGACCGGTTCGGATCTTAGATTCTAAAGTCCAAGAATTGAGAAACAAAAGCATTGCGCTGGTTCGAGTTCTTTGGAGGAATCACAATGTTGAGGAATCGACGTGGGAGCTCCGAGTTGAGATCGAGAGGAAATATCTGTGGCTTTTTAATTCGGGTAAGTCTCGTTAAAATTCGGGTCGAATTTTCTTTAAGGGGGAGTGAATGTCACGACCCGAAATCTAGGCTCTATTTTATTAGTAATAAATAATTGTTGTTTATTTATTTGCTTATTTATTTATTTAAATTAATATTTATTTAAATATTTATGCGTGTGCATTTTATGTTTCATAATAATTTATGCCTAGCATTTTATTTGGGTCATTTGTGTTAGTGTAGTATTGTTGGGTCTTAATAATTAGTGGGAGTATTATAGTTGAGCTAGTTAGTGGGGGAAGGGGGCTAAGTGTAACATTTTCAAATAATTCATCCCCCTACTCCCTCTCTTCTCCCTCACCTCCCTCACCCTATCACCCTCACTCACACTCCACCTCCCTCACTCTTTCATTTCTCTCTCCCAGCAAATCTCTCTCTCTCTCTCCATGTTTGTGAAGGTAAATCATCTTCTCCCTTCTCTCTACATTTTAGCTATCATCCCCTCATTATTTCTCATTTCTTAAAACATGAATCTTGTTTAGATCGTCGATAGGATCGTATGAAGCCAAAAATATTCGAGTTCCGGCAAATTTGAGAAAATCCGGGTAAGTTGCATTTCCCCATTTTTATGCTAAAGTGTTCATTTCATGTTTATATAATACTTTAGTTGATATATTTGATGTTTGATTGAGTTTGGGATTTATTTGGACTTTATTTTGGTTTTTGGTTAAAAATGGTGATTTTGATGAATGTTGGGATTTGATCTTGGTTTTGGTTGATAAATGGTGTTGTTAAGGTCCCCTTTTTGGTTAGTTGTTGTTTGGGTACTTTGGGGATCAATTTGGGAGTGTTGTTTTGTGAGAAAATTGGTTTTGGGTAAGAATAAGGAAGAACCCAGTTCATCCTTGCCGAATTCCGGCAGAACAGGGGTTATGGGCGACCGCCCACTTTTGGCTTGGGCGACCGCCCAGGTCATCAGTTTGATTGGTTTTTGAAGCTTGGTTTTGGGCGACCGCCCACTATTGGGTTGGGCGACCGCCCAGGTCATCAGTTGGTCTGGTGATTTGGTATTGGTTATGGGCGACCGCCCATGGAGGTTTTGGGCGACCGCCCATACCAGCTGTTCTGAGTATATTTGTTTTTGAATTGTTTTAAGGTCCAAGTCCGATCTAGGCTCGAAGTATCACCCTAGTTGACTTAAGTTAATGTTGTGGAACACTTTAGTGTTCGAGAATGATCCCTTTGTGACCGATTGTGTTATGGAATTCGATTAAAAATGGTTTGGGTTGGTTGGAACATCTTTTTGATGTATTGTTGGATTGATGCACTGTTTTAGTGATTTGTTTGGAATGGTTCCCTACTTTGGAATCAATGGTTGTTTATTGTGCTAGTATTTTATTACTTAGCCTTTACTTGAAAGTTCAGCTGGTATTTTGTTTGTGTTTGGGCGATGCGAAACATTATGATGGCACAGCCAAGTCTATTGTGATGTTGACCATTGTTTTGCCCCATTATTACCCTCCTCCAGATTGGCCTTGGATGTGAGAAGAGCTAGCTCCTTTGTGTGCATTTTAGCTTTATTTGGAGCATGACTTTGTGGCATGTCTCCCGTCCCTTGTGACACTTCATTTGGTTATTGGTTCCGGTACCGGAGGGTTTTCTCTTCGGCTTTCATGCTATTATGAAGATGTGATTTGTTGATTATTGAAGCTGCGCAGCGATCCTTTATTTGGATATATCGGTTTGGAAACCTTGGCTAATATCCTTTGTTATGTGTTTATTTCCGCTGCTATCTGATATATGATAATTGCTATGTGTTATGTGATTTATTATTGACTATTGCATCATAGCATGTCATGTAGTTGCATTAGTAACTTATTGAGATTTATCTCACCCCCTTTCTTTTATCTTTGTTTTTCCTTAACCCCCCCCAGGTGCTAAGGATTAGTCTCGCTGATCACGAGAAAGAGGACGTCGAGTGTGGATACATTCTTTTGGGGAAAGTTGTTATAGGTTGGTTTACATTATATAAATGTGTAACCTTTTTGGGATAGTTGTACCAAACAATGACATCATTAAGAATTGTACATTTATCTTCTGTTGGGCATAAACTTGTGGAAGTTTATGATAGTTGTATTTGGTTATTATCAAACTTGGATTTGTAAAACTTTGGATCATCACCTTTTGGTATCAAATGGAATTTTTAACTTCGGTATTTCACAATTTTGGTTTTAAGTCGACGTCCAGCTCGCGATCTCGGGCCCGCGGGGTTCGGGGCCGCGACATTATCAATCTTTGTATTTCACTTGGAAAGAAGTTCTCTAATAAGGAATTAAAAACTAATTTCTTTGCTGCTTTTGGATCAAGATACCTACACAAATCTAGCGCCCTTGAAGACGCTGGAACTTTAGATGTATGGACTTTAAGGAACCTTTATGCAAATCTTAAGGTTTATGAGCTCAAACTTCAGCGCATCAGTGAAACTGAAGGAAAATCAAAATCCATTGCTATGGTGGTGCATAGAGAGGAAGCGCATGCGCCTGGCCGGTTCAAGATGAGAAAAGTTCGGATCCTAAAATTTCTACTTCTGAGCTATTAGACATGGATGATGAAGACTTCGCTTTATTTGTGAAGAGATTCCAGAAGTTCAGAAAATTCTCAAAACCCGGCTCATTCAACAAAGCTCAATGATCTACCAGCAGAGCTCCTCCAAAGTTCACAAGGAGCAGTGATTTTAAAAGAAAAGAAGACCTTGTTTGTTTTAATTGCAGGAAACCTGGACACTTTGCATCAAATTGTCCAATTCCTAAATTTGAGTATATGCAGAAGAAGAGCAGCCATACTCCCAAATTCACCCCCAAATTCACTCGTCACAAGGGAATGGTTGCTGAAGAAGAATCACCAGTAAATGAGAATAACACATGGATTGAAACAGACTCAGACGAGAGCGATGAAGATTCTGATGATGGACTCGTTTGTTTGGTGGCAAATAATGATGAAGTTGATACTTATGATTCTAATGATGATTACTCAAAGGATGTTCCTGATATGAATGTCTTAAATAAACCTATCAAGAAATATGCAGGTTTTAAAGAAGTGAAAAAGAAGAAAGGACCAACCATCAGCGAGCTCGTTGAATAAGGATTTCTCACTCCGGCTCAAAGCGATGGTGGATTGTTATTTTCTAGATGTGATCTGAGTGCTAGAAGCAAACTCCGAAAGAGTGAATATTTTAGACCTCAAGTTGCACCTATTCCTACAATCAATCATGATGAGGACATTCTAAAGCAAGAAAAGTTATTTCAAAGAGGCTGAAAAGGTAATCAGTCGTTTTAATGATATGAAGGAAGCTTTAGCACTATCATGTGATGAAATTTCCCAGCTTAAGACCGAGAAATCTCTACTTAAATCTGAACTCACCCTCCTTAAGGAGCAGATAAAGAGCATGACTCCTCTTACTGTTAAAAATACTTATCTAACGGAACAGAACTCATTACTTAATGTTCAAAATGATGAATTGGTTACTCAAATTACTGATCTTAAAAAGATTACAAATGAGTGGTCCAATTCTCGTGTCACTATGGACGGTATCTTTGAGTCCCAAAAATCCAGTGGTGATAAAAGTGGCTTGGGATTCACATCATCAACTAGTGACAACTTTAAATGTGATGTTTGTGCTGAAAGAGACAGTGATTTTACAACTCAGCAAACTCATGAAATTCCCAAGGAAAAATATTCTAATTCAATGGGTAAAGGACAGGAAAAAGTCAAGAGACAAACATTCCATTATGTCTACCCAACGAAACAATTTGGGAAAGCTAAAGAGAAGGAAGTAGCTACAGATGAATCATCTTCTAGCAAAATCATTCTTGAAACAAGGCGCGCTCCTTCTCCGAGTGCTCATAATGCGCCTAGGAGCCACGCGCCTCACCACCGTGCGCCTCCTAGCCCTATACGCCCTCTAAGAAAAAGCACTCCAAAATTTCAAAAGATGGATTTTGTTAAGGTTGGCTCATCTGACCCAAAGAATAATACTATCTCAAAGAAAAGTAAAGAGTTTGTAAAAACTCATGTGATTGGTGGCTTTCATCATTGTTCTATTTGTGATTGTTCGGGACATAAGGACGTGGAATGCCTTTTAAGATTCACTCCTAATGCCAAAGGACGTAAAAATCCTAAGGTCAAGCAAGAGTGGGTCGTCAAAAGTTACTAACTCTAGGACCCAAAAAGGAATAAAGGGGACCTGCTTTAAATGTTTATATTTCAGGTTCTTTGCTTCATGGATGGATCTTCAAAAGCTAAAACGTATGAATGGATTCTCGATAGTGGGTGTTCACGACACATGACTGGAGATGAATCCTTACTTGAAGATGTTCATGAAGAAAGAGGTCCCTCCGTAACATTTGGTGATAACAACAAAGGTCAAATTGTAGCTTATGGAAAGCTCAAGAAAGACAAAGTGTGCATTGAAAGAGTCTCTCTCGTTGAAGGACTCAAGCACAACTTGTTATCCATATCTCAATTCTACGACAAAGGATTAGAATGCCATTTCACTTCAACGCAATGTCTTATCAAGAATGGCAAAACTGGAGCTACATTACTCATGGGATATCGTAAGACAAATATTTATATTATTGATTTCCATAGTATGAACTCTAGTACTAATCTTTGTTTTGTAGCTAAAAGTGTGAGCGAAAATAGTTGGCTGTGGCACAAGCGCTTAAGTCACTTGAACTTCAAGTATCTATCTAAACTCAGCAGGAATAATCTTGTTAAAGGACTTCCCAAGGTTGCTGATCATCATGACAAGAAGTGCGCCGCGTGTCAACTTGGCAAACAACCCAAAAAGTCTTTCTCCAGCAAGACAAATACTTCAACTTCTAGATGTTTGCAACTGCTGCATATTGATCTATTTGGACCAGTCACCACCGCAAGTATTAGAAGAAACAAGTATACTCTAGTTGTGGTGGATGATTATTCAAGATATACATGGGTGGAAATGATGATCTCAAAAGATGATTGTTATGACATTTTGACCACCTTATTCATATTGCTCCAAACCTAAAAAGAAGATGACATCGTTAGTGTTCGATCCAACAATGGAACAGAATTCAAGAACAACGGTGTTGCTCGATATTGCGACGATCATGGGATAGATCACAACTTTTCAACAGCTGGAGTTCCTTAACAAAACAGCGTTGTGGCAAGAAAGAATAGGACGTTGATTGAAGCGGGAAAGACGATGATAGCTGAAGCTAAATTGCTTAAGTACTTTTGGGAAGAAGCTATTAACACTGCGTGTTTTACTCAAAATCGTTCCCTCATCAACAAACTTCACAACAAGACCCCGTATGAACTTTGGCATGGTAGAACTCCCAACATTGCATTCTTCATGATCTTTGGTTCCAAATGTTATATCCTCTACAACGGAAACGAACATAGAGGTAAATTCGATGCTAAAGCCGACAAAGGTATCTTTGTTGGGTATGCCAAACATTCTAAAGCTTTTCACGTTTTTAATAGATCTACATTAGTGATAGTTGAATCTGTACATGTTATATTTAATGAACATTCTCTCCTTGAGCCACATTTGGCTCCAAATGTTGCTGATGATTTTGTTGAGTTAAATGAGACAGGTGCTCCTATTTATGTTGCGCCTACACAAGATCAAATCTATCAACTCAAGTAAATCCATCTACATCAGTTGCGCCTAATTCTATTTATGGCGCGCACAATGAATCTTCAGTTGCACCTTCCTTGAATGATGCGCCTCTAGATTCCTCTCACGTGCCTATATCTACTGTTGCATCTGGTGTTAACCCTAGTTTCAATTCTGAACCAATTGAAGACCTTCAAATTTCTACAACCCAACCTAACTTAAATCCTGAAATTCGTGAAGTTAGAGGTCACCCAATCGCTAATATCATTGGTGATCTATAAGTTGGGATTCGTACAAGGAGAGCTACAAACTTTGATGCTTACACTGTTTTTATCTCTCAAATTGAACCGAAGAAGGTTGATGAAGCGCTCCAATCAATTTGAACGATGTAAGGTTTGGACTCTAGTTCCAAGACCAACTGATCAAGGAGTGATTGGTACGAAATGGGTGTTCAGAACAAGATGAATGAGAATGGAACCATCACAAGAAACAAAGCAAGGTTGGTTGCACAAGGCTATAGGCAAGAGGAAGGAATTGATTACGATGAAACTTTTGCGCCCGTAGCAAGACTTGAAGCTATTAGACTCTTTCTAGCTTACGCTACTCACAAGAACTTCAAGTTATATCAAATGGATGTGAAGAGCGCGTTTCTAAATGGTGAACTCCAAGAAAAAGTCTTTGTAGCTCAACCACCTGGGTTTGAAGATTCACAATTTCCAAATCTTGTGTACAAACTCCAGAAAGCTTTGTATGGACTCAAGCAAGCGCCAAGAGCATGGTATGATACACTATCCATGTTTCTCATTGAGAAAGGCTTCACTCGTGGTAAAATCGATACTACTCTTTTCATTACCAAACATAATGGTCATAAATTACTTGTTCAAATTTATGTAGATGATATTATTTTTGGTTCTACTAATGAATTGTTGTGCAAGCGCTTTGAGAAACTAATGAAGAGCAAGTTTCAAATGAGCATGATGGGAGAACTCACCTTCTTCCTCGTGCTTCAAATCAAGCAAATGAATGAAGGCATATTTATCATTCAAGCCAAGTATACAAGGGATCTAATCAAGAAGTTTGGACTTGAGAATGCTAAAGCATACGACACTCCAATGGCTACCGGCAATAAACTTGACAAGGATTTAAAAGGTAAACGTGTTGATCAAACACTCTATCGAGGTATGATTGGCTCACTCCTTTATCTTAATTCTAGTAGGCCTGATATAATGTTTAGTATTTGTCTTTGCGCTCGTTATTAGTCTGACCCTAGAGAAGCGCACTTAATTGCTGTAAAACGTATTATACGATATCTCTCCGGTACTGTTAACCTTGGACTTTGGTACACCAAAGATTCGAATTTTAAACTTGTAGGTTATTCAGATGCAGATTATGCAGCGTGCACCATTGATAGGAAAAGCACTAGTGGCACGTGTCATTTCCTCAGATATCGACTTGTGTCATGGCAAGTAAGAAACAAGCTTCACTGTCTGTATCAACAACGGAAGCAGAATATATCACTGCGGGAAGTTGTTGCTGTCAGATTCTATGGATGAAGCAGCAATTGGTGGACTATGATATAGTCAAAAAAAATTGTCCCATCTACTGCGACAATACATCAACAATTGCGGTTTCTGAAAATCCTGTCATGCACTCAAAAACCAAGCACATCGACATCAAATATCACTTTCTCAAAAACCACGTGGAAAAAGGCAACATTCATTTGGAACACGTGGGAACCGACTTTCAAATTGCCGACATTCTAACGAAAGAACTTGACGCGAAACGGTTCATCTTTTCTAGAGGTGAAATGGGTATGCTTGAACTCAACTAGTCAATATAGTTTTGTTACTACTAAATAATTTTATGTCTCTTTGAGTTATGTATATCCCAGGTCTTTAAAAGTTAAATCACTTTCAAAGTTTCAAGGAAACTTATATGCGCTTGTTACGCGCCTCAATCACTCACTACACGCTCAAATGCCCTACGCGCCTAAATCATCTTTGCGCGCCTATGAGTTGATGCGCCTCCCATGCGCCTATTTATGATTGCGGCTCAATCAATGCTTCCAAATTTAATATTTCAAATGATTGAACGTATTCAATTTGTCACAAGTACCAGGTAAGTTAATTCTGATCATTTATTATGGGGAATCTTTGTCTTTTGACATTCCATAATTGTTCAAGGGTACTTGGGCAATTAATTTTCCCTCGTTTTTTATTTTTCAAAATTTTATTTTCTGGGGATATATTTCTTGCACCCCAAACTTACACCAAAACAGATGTTTTTGGGGTTTATGCAAAAAATTAGTCAAAATTGCTCATACACTTATCAGGGAAGTGGAGCAGTTTTTCTTTACCCAAAATGTCACATCAAAGTACTTTGGGTCATTCAGTTTTTCTTTACCTTCTCCTTTTCTAGAAAATCTAACCTTTATAAACTAACCTTACACCTTCCATTTCCTTTTTCATCATCACCTACTCTCTATCTCTCTCTCTCAAACACTTCCTCTTCCAGTCTCTCTCTCTCTCTATCTTCTCCATTTCTCTACTTTTTTTCTTATATATATACTTTAATGGGTCCTAAGAAATATTCAAAAGCATCACAAGATGAAATGGTATGTATTTCTAACCTTTATCTCATTTAATTTCTGCAAATTCCATTTTTCGTCACTATGCTAGGTTCCTCCTTTTTCGAAAACCGAAAAACCCATTTTCTTTGTTTGATCTTGTTTTAGTTCTCCATTTTCAAAATTGTTTGTTAGGTTTTGTTCAATACATGATTTCGAGTCTTTTAAACTAAACTTTTTGACGATCAATTCGTTATATTTTGCGAATCTGAAGATTTTCCATTTTTGAAGTTTTCAAATTTTCGGATCTTTGAATCCATTTTCTGGATTCATTGTTGTTTTGTTCTTGTTTTGGTTTGCATATTTGTGATCCTTGTCTTAGTATGGTTATTTTGATATATTGTATGCTTGATTTGGTGAAGTTTTATGATTTTTGTGTTCTTGGTGTTCTTCGAGCACTCAAGACATGTTCGTCGTGTTCTTCATTTTCTTGCATGACTTGGGTTTCAAAATTTTCAAAACTTGTTTTTCAAAATTTTGCATGTTTTATTCATATGTCTTTCATGTTAATGATTTTTACTTTTTTGTGATATTTTGTGTGTTTTTATGCTAAGTACAAATCATTTACATAGTTATGCGCCTAACTATGAATCCATGTGCCTAGTTTATTTATGCGCCTTTTGATATTATGCGCCTCAGGTGATTCATGCGCCTAACATGTGTATACGCCTCTGGCTATTACAAATGTTATGCGCCTCAATCATTCATGCGCCTTATAACATTTTGCGCCTAAATATCTTATGCGCCTCAATTCACACTTAGTCAATTTTTCTATGTTTAAATTTTTTCTTAGTATTTTTTAGAACCATAGAATGCGCCTTGTATATCTATGCGCCTCTTAAATTTCATGCGCCTACTACAATCATGCGCCTTGAATCATTGCGCTATCTTATGCGTCTATGATTCTCTGCGCCTGATTCTTCTACGCGCCTCAAATTTCTTGTGCGCCTATTCTATACTTTGCTCATTTTATGATTCTATGTGCCTAAATTCACTTATAACTTAAATCATCATTGTTTTTATAGGATATTGCAAATTTTAGGCACGGTGAAACAATTGATCTAGCTGAGCTCTCATTAGATCCTATAGGGTTTAAAATCATCTCAACCCTTCACACTGCTGGACTTTCTTCCTTATTCACGCTGGATCAACCTTTCTACTCTCAACTTCTTATTGATGAATTCTTCTCCTCTGCTACTCTCGTTGAGATACCTGCTGAAGGATTCGTGCGCTACAGGATACACGCCACTGTTTAAAATGTTGATATAACCATTTCTGTTGGTACAATCAAGAACATAGTTAGTTTCAGTACTACTGGCCCTCAAAGCGTAGCAGGTCAAGCAAACACTTACTCATTAGCTGCGCAGAACATTGTTGCGCGTACCTATCTCAATATCCCCACTCTTCTGAATAACATAAAAAATGTTGAGATTAGGGATGGTGGTGATCTGCTCGCTCATATAGCGCATCTCATAGATACTTCTATCATGTTCAAAACCGGCAACGTGAACAAATTCACGGTGGAGCAGTGGGAGTATACTGCTGCCATTATGGGAAAGGCTAAGTTAAATTGGCCTCAAATCTTGTTCAAGACCTTGTCAGAGCAGATAACCAAGTATAACAAGAATAAGAGTGAATGAAAGATGAAGTTCAAGACTCACTGCCGTATTCTTACGAATATTTTTCTCACTTACTCAGCTCTTGCTCAGTTCCATCATGAGAATCCCGTCTATAAAACAGACGATGTACCAATTTTTGGTAAGGATAGCTTAGTGCTAAAAAGGCGCAGAAGCGCATTGCTAAGCGCGTGCCTCAAGTCAAGGGTGCTCAGTTGGTTGATGAAGCCACTGAGTCAAATGAAGGAAATGATGATGGCGCTGCAGAACGCGTAGCAGATGGCGCAGAAACTGAAAATGCTCCTGGCGCTGGAACTGGCGTAGGGACAGATAAAGGCAAAGGGATTGCAACCGTTGTTGAACGAGAGGGCAGACCACCTAAGCGCCCCAGAATTGAAAAGGATGATCAGGAAGCTATCAAGCGTGCTCAGGCAACTAGTTTAGCTGAAGCACAGAGAAAAAGAGATGAAGATTATCAACTTAAATAGGCTGCTACTTTGGCACAGAAAGAAAAGCAAAAAGGCACAGGATCAAGCGCTGATGTACGCGCCCCTGCTCCCTCTGCGCCTATTCCTCCTCTTAATGTTCGTGCGCCTCCATTAAAGCCAACATCAAAATCAACTGCGCCTGCCAAGAAAGTTACCATTGTGCCTGCTCCTGTTATTAAACCAACTCCAGTTCCCCTTACTGCTGAACAACAACAAATCAGGGATAAACTATCTTTTGAATTATTTGGTGACCTTAGTGAGGATCAAGTTGAGGGGGAGCCAGAACCTTTAATCCCGTGCAAATATACTCGTGCGCCTGTGGCTCCTGTGCCTCCCCTTACTACAGAAGAACCTAGTTCAAGTACTGAATATCTTCCTTCTCCTACTGCGCCTCAACACTCTCCTGCGCCCCAGTCCACTCTTGCGCCTACTCCTCCCACTCCAGATACTGAGTATGGTAATCTCTCTTCTTCAAAAAATCCAGCAGGGTCAAGAACGCCTTGAATCTCAATTTGAGCTTCATACTTCTATGATCACGAATCAGGCAAACGAGATTGCTGCCATTAAGGGGGAGATAACGCGCATTGGCGCTGACATCAGGGACAAGCATTTCCTAACCCCTCAGTAATGGAGCGATGCTATAGCTCAAATGAATGACATGTTCAAAGACACGATTGCTGAGCTTCGGGAAAGAATTGCAGGAGGTATCAAGCTCACTGATGGTCAAGCTTTTATTGATGCTATTAAGCAAATGGAAACCAGTGTTGCAGATGATATTAAGAAGTTGCTTGACTTAGTCACTGGTGAAAGTAATAAGTTAGTGAATGTTATGGATAAGCTCAAGGAGATCAAGGATGAGCTTGAAAATTCTTCTAGCGCGCGTATGGATTATGTGCCCTCTTCTGTGCCCTCTTCTAGCGCAGGGATTAGCGCGCCTCTTAGCTCTCGCTCCTTGCTTTCAAAGTTAGATGTTTTGAAGGAGCTTATTGTTACTCATTTCAATGCCGCACATTCTAGTGCTGATAGGCGCGCAGGGAGATCTTCCTCTGACATTGTTTCCGTGTAAGCTGCTATTGAAGCAAACCTGCAAGTGATCGCTGAAAATTTTTCTCAACAGCAAGCTATTACTCAACGCTCCATTGATGAGTATCAAGACATCAATGTTGAGCATCTGCGCTACCTCAGAGATGGTGTTCAAGAGACTTTCACAAATGTGAACCGTACTCTTCAAATTTCCAAACAAATTCAACGCTCGGTGACGGAGATCGAAGAAGGTTTGAAGGAAGATGATGCGCCTCCTCCCAACCCTTAGTGATTTTCTTTGTTTCTAAGTTTGTTAAAATCTTTTGTGATAGAAACTTTTTTGTTAGTTATTTATTGCTTACATGTTTTAGCACATCTTTTTTTTTTGTTCTGTTGAAAACTTGTGATCAACTCTTATATTTCGAGTTTTAATGAGAACAAAGCATCACTATTTCTCTCAAACCTTGTTCACTCAAACTTCTTGTTTGTAGAACAATGAATGTTGTTTAAAATCATATGCATCATATTTGAACTTCTTCATATTTCATGCATTGAGTTTAAACTTTGTTTAAACACATTTCAAAACCAAAACTCATATACATTTTGAATGTGTTAATCTGTTGTTTCTATCTTTCCACTTGTAATGTTTTATCTTTATTGGAATAGATTAGAAATATATATCTTGGACTAGTGTGTGCATTAATCTGAGACATGATTTACCAATTTCATTTATTTGGACATGTTATTATCAAGTATAATGTTTGTCCCTGATATAGTAGGTAATGGCATCAATCAAATAGGGGGAGATTGTTGGGTATGCCCACATATATCTCAGTTTTAATGTAATAGGATTGATTAGATTTGATTGATCCATCACCTAAGTTTTATTTCATGGACTTTAGACCCATATGTAAGAAGTATTTATACTTCATTTTTTTAGGCATTCCATTTGAATAGACTAGGCTTAGGAATAGGGCAAGATATCAAGATTCAATAAAAATCAGTGTTGACTCAAGCCTCGCGCCGCGCCATGCGCCTATGCGCTATAACTCATTGTGCCACGCGCCCCATCAGGCGCGCGCACAAGTTATGCGCCCCTTGGCTCACGCGCGCCTCTGTGCTCGCCTCATTAATTATAATTCAACACTTGGTGATTTATTGAAGACATGAAGACTTGAAGAAATTCAAACTACGCCAATGATCCAACGGTGGTTAAATAACACGTATGCACCCGCATCTAAGGACACCTGTCCATAACAGTCATATTTGTGTTATGTGTCTAACAGCTATAAAGGACACGTACTCCACTCAATGAGCGACAGCACATCTGCCCTTTAACCTTATCCACAAGGGATTTCCAACGGCTAGTTTTTGGGGCTCTACTATAAATACCCCATAAATTCAAACGTTTTGAAGTTGCTAAAAATCTCTAAATTTCTCTCTCAAGCATTTGTTAAAGATTTGAAGATTGCCTTTGATTGACCAGAATTCTCAAGAACATCTTCATACCTTCATACTTAGCCCAGATCCTCAAGCAAAAATTCTTTAGTTTCCTTGTGCTCTCAATCTCAAAGATCTATAGAGCCTTGAATCTAAAATCACACACGCGCCTCTTTAAGTTTGATCACTTAGATCTTTCTTTAAGAGATACACCGGTTTTATCTAGGATTTGTTCTTTCATAGAATATTAGATCTTGAGTTAGTGTATAAGCTCAAACGTTGTAATTTGTAACACTCACTCATATTATAAGATCTTCATTAGAAATCCAAGACTAACCATCTTGGTAGAGGATGTAGATCATTTCCCGATCGAACCTCTCCAAATAGCGCGTATTAATTTCTTGTCATTTACTTTCAAGTTATTAACTTATCTCACTATTTGCTTGTCCACTCTTTGTAGATTGATTGGATTGAATTGCGTTGTGTTGGTTATATCATTTGCCTTAGTTTCATCTTTCACTCACTTTGAGCCAAAATACTTAGAGTGTGTGTTGCGCCTACTTTACTTAACTATTCAGCTGTGCATTTCTCTCACTCACTTAGGCGTATTTCATAACGCTTATTTGATAAAGTGCACATTTGCTATTGAATTTTCAAGGGTACGAAAAGAATTTTAAAACAGCTATTCACCCCCCTCTAGCTATTTTCCATACTCTTGTTTCCCTTTGGGACCAACAATCATGACTGCGATTCCATCAAGTTGTCATCAGCGGTTCCAAGAGAGATTTGAAAAACGGTTCATCAAAGCCGCAGAATGCGGTTTGATGAAAGATAAGTGACTCCATGCTGGCGGTTCTAAGATGGCACGAATGCGGTTTTAATAATTAAACCGCTAAGTTAACCAAACTAAATACTCAGCCTAGACAAACAAAAATCTAGAAATTGACTTATCTAAAAATTGAAGTATAACTTCATTACATGTGGTCCTAAAGTCCATAAAAAGACACGTGGCATGGATCAATCAAATTAAGTGGGTGTACTAACAATGAATCCTAACAGGATCTAGCAACCCAGATCTAGAATCGTTCTAGATATTCGTTCGCGTGTGGATACACATAGAGGGAATTGATTTTAATTCCTTCAAGTTCATGATTCATCATTTGAAGTTTTGTTCCTGTGATCGTGATTCAAGAACGCGAAGAACAAATATTAAAGATTCAAAAATTTTAAACATCATCACGGTTAGTATTCTAAATTCAACTCATATTGATTTAATCATCTTGAATTGATCTAGGCTTTTGGGTTTAATTCCGCTGCGCGTGATTTTGAAAAACCCAACAAAATTGAGTTTACATTGTATACGTATATTGTTTTTTAGAACAAGGTCTGAAATTTAGTTAGTGAAAAACATAATTTCTTAACTATTGCATTATGCTGTAAAATACACAGAAATATGATTTAAGAGAAAGAAGAGAAAAAAAAATATTGCCGGTTAGATAGATATCTAAACCAACCATAGGAATGGTAATGTAATGTTCATTCCTCCACTTATGGATAAGCACATGCCAAACATGAGAATGAGAATATTTAATTCCCACCATTCTTGGATTTTAAATACCTAGGTAATACATCTCCATTCCCACACACACATTCCCATATGCCAAACAAGGCTTTAAAAGAAGGGTCTGTGTCATTGTCATTTTCATTATTTGATGGCAAAGTTTGCTAATTTTTCAGAGTATTTAGTAATTAGGGATGGAAAAATGTGTTGGACACGTTTTTTCTCATTCTCACCCCTATTTATGATCAGAACAAAACCCATCAGGTGTTTTTCCTAGTAATTTAATGTTACAGTTAATTAACCCAGTGTATTTAAATTGTATAGGTTTTTTTAAAGTGGGTAGAATTGGAATGTAAGTGATTATAGTTACTAAATAATGATTTTTATCTTTTTAAAATTTGGGTAAATTCACAATGTGGGCATACTTACCAATTTGATGGGTGTGTATATAATTTCTCATATATTATCTCTTTCCTTACCTTAGTAGACTCGGAATAAAATTATATTCTATTATGTATCTATATTACAATAGAAAATGATAGTAACCACTGAGACAAAGAGCGGCTAGGATTCGTCCTTAACTACTGTATCCCCGACGGCCCAAAATAGTTTCACTCAATCAACCAAATCCCCACTTTCTTCTCACCTCCTCCCAAATAACACACCTTGAATCAGACCATCCATCATCTGCTTCTCCATGGTCTCTTGTGTTTCTTCATCAAATCACTAAAACAAGCGCCTTTTTTGTCATCTTCACAGCAGTTACATGAAACCATGGAAGCCAGCCAAAGTAGGGGATCAAAAGAAAGGGGTGACAAAAAACAAAAGATGCTGAGTATTTACATGGGGTAATGAGAGGTGAATCCTCAAATCCTAATCTTCGATGGGAAAGGGATTTGCTGGATTTTTTATTGGGATATTAACTAATTAGCGGGAGGTATGTGTTGGGCTTTGAGGGATCATGCGCAGCGGGAAAAACATATGAAAACAAAACCCTAGAGCCCCGAATCCGTTCATGGTGATTAAATTAAATATAAGATGAATTTAGAATACTAACCATTGTTATGCGTTAATTACTTTGGATCTTCAAATCTTCAAGCTTTATGATTTGATCTCCTTCACTTTCTCCAGATCACGATCTCAAAACACACGAACTTGAAGATGCTAAAGAAAGAACCCTCTATGTGTATCCACACGTGAAAGAATATCTAGAACAATTCTAGATCCGGACTGCTAGATCCAATTATTAGAAAACGATTTTCTACTCTTCAAAGGCTATATGAATTTATTGGTGTTTTTGAGATTTTGATACTCAATCTAAATTCAAGAATATGTTTCTCAAACATATGGAGGCTACCAATATTTATTAGATTGAATAGAGGGTTATTTATGCTTATTAAACCTTAACCATTAAGGAGAAATAACCTCAATCCCGTATTCTCCCGTGATCAGGAAATCATCAAAATTAGGCCCAGCCTAGCAGGTGCACGGCCGAGCACTTTAAGGTGCACGACCGAGTCATTTGAGGTGCTCGGCCGAGCTTCACGGCCAAGTACTTTAAGGTGCATGGCCGTGCACTAGCACCAGATTTCTGATTTCTTTATGTCCTTGTATGCTTGGCTGAGTCATATGATGTGCTCGGCCGAGCACCACCTGAAACTCATTTTTAGCCTTAAAATTGAATCTTTCTTTTGTGTGTGACCCCATAGGATTATATTATATTGGCAATGAGTCCGACCAAATTCATTCCCATAAATCATGAGCGGACTCTAGCAAGCCATCATGATTACCCAAATAATATAACTTATCAAAGTTTTTTTATCCTCATAGATTATATCACAATCCCTTTGCACTCAGGGGCAAATCCACGTTATGATACGGGGGGTCAATTGACCCCCCTGACTTTTCCCTTTATTCTAGTTTCACCCTTTCAAGTTTTATATGTTGGTCCCAAAGGGCAACAAGGGTATGAAAAATAGCTAGAGGGGGGGGTGAATAGTTGTTTTAAAATTCTTTTCGTACCCTTGATAAACTCAATTGCAAATGCGCACTTTATCAAGTAAGCGTTATGATATGCGCCTAAGTGAGTGAGTGAAATGCACAGCGGAATTTAGTAATGAAAATAGGCGCAAAGTGTGATAAAAGGGGCGCACATACACTCTAAGTATTTTGGCTCAAAGTGGGTGAAATAAGAAACTAAGGCAAATGATATAACAAACACAACACAATTCAATCAATCAATCTACAATAAATAAACAAGCAAGTAGTTAGATATGATATGAACTTGTAAGGAAATAGCAAGATATGAACAAGAGCTATTTGGAGAGGTTCGATCAGGAAAATGATCTACGTCGTCTACCAAGATGGTTAGTCTTGGATTTCTAATGGAGATCTTATATAATGAGAGAGTGATACAAATTACAATCGTTTTGAGCTTATACACTAACTCAAGATCTATTTCTATGAAAGAACAAATCCAAAACAATAACCGGTGTATCTCTTAAAGAAAGATCTAAGTGATAAAACTTAAAGAGGTGCGTGTGTGATTTTAGTATCAAGGCTCTTTAGATCTTTGAGATTGAGAGCACGAGAAAACTAAAGTGTTATAGCTTGAGGATCTGGGCTAAGTATGAAGTTATGAAGATGTTCTTGAGAATTCTGGAAATAACAAAGGCAATCTTCAAATCTTCAACAAATGCTTGAGAGAGAAATTCTTGAAATTCTTAGCAAAACTCAGCAACTTCAAATGGTTGAAGTTATGGGGTATTTATAGTAGAGCCCCAAAAACTAGCTGTTGGAAATCCTTGGTGAGTCAGAGAAAAAGACGGATGTGCTGTCGCTCAATGAGTGGAGCACGTGTCCTTTTATAGCCGTTAGACACATAACACAAATATGACCGTTATGGACAGATGTCCTTAGATGCGGGTGCATACGTGTTATTTAACCACCGTTGGATCATTGGCGAAGTTTGAATCTCTTCAAGTCTTTGAATCCTCAATAAATCACTGAGTGTAAAATCAACAATGATGAGGCGCGTTGAGCCATTAGAGCGCATGGTCCATTAGAGGCGCGTAACAAAGCGCGTGGATCTTTGAGGCGCGAGGCTATATGCGCGCGCACTGAAGGGCGCATGGCGCATGGCATGAAGCGCATGGCGCGTAGTTCAAATTCACGGAGTGATTTTCTTCAATTTTGATCTTCTTTCCCTATTCCTAAGCCTATTCTATTTCATTGGACGGCCTAAAAAATGAAGTATAAATACTTCTTACATGTGGGTCTAAAGTCCATGAAATAAAACTTAGGTGATGGATCAATCAAATCTAATCAATCCTATTACATTGAAACTGAGATATAAGTGGGCATACCTAACATTATATAATTTGGACTTTGACCCCCCTGAAAAAATTCAACTGACCCCCCTCAAAATTTACATTGACACAATGATACCCTATCTATATAAAAACAATTACACAGCAGTCTTGGGTTCCACTTCGCGATTTACAAATTGCGCTCTCTCTCTACGGAAAGAGACCTGGGAGAGAAGTGATCGATGCTACTTTGGAGACGACACAGGAGGAAGTCGCCACCACTCCGCCACCTGCTTTGCCACTTCACACAGGTATTCATTCCCCTTCTCTCCATTCATCATCGATTTGTTATCTTTCTATCATCTCAAATCCCCCAAAATTCTAAAGCCCTAACAAATTAGGTCTTAAAAATTGGATATTCTTTTTCAAATGCCTTGATTTTTAGGGATCTATTCTCATTTTGTGTTGAAGATAGTGAATAGAAGTGTAATTTTAGGGTTATTGACTTGTGTACTTTATATTTTATGTTCTGATTTCTAGGGATTTATTCAAATTAGGTCTATGTATATTGATTTCTACTGGAGAAAACTTCTACCCTTGAGCTAATTTTAATCAAAATAATTGAAAACCCCTTCCAAAGCCCTGATGTTATGTTTTTGTTATTCATTCTTAAAAACAGTGTATTTCAATTATTTCTTGTACCATTCCTCCATCCCGAAAAGATATTCCCATTTGACTTAATACTCAACTCACTTTGATCAAAGTTTTGTTCATATACTTTGAAGAAAATGTACTTGATGCATTACAAAGGATACTATGAATATCGGCTTTTTTAAAAGTTAGTGACTACTCAAATATAAATTGAACTTTGATCAAGATTCAGTTTAGCTGACCACCAAAAAATCAAATTCAAACTTTGATCAAGATTCAGTTCTGAAACAGAGGAAGTACTATTGTTATAGTGCAAAAATTCTTTTTCTTTTGTTTTTTGTTTTATTTCTCTGTAAAGAAAATATTGTAATTAGTTGGTTATGAGGCAATTGCTTTTGTTACATTAGTTTTGAACATGTTTAATTGTTGTGAAAATCTCGAGAAAAACTTGTTTTAGATTCGGTTTAGTGTAAAACTTGTTTTCATCCCTTTATGTAAAACAAAATCTCTTAATGCAAAACAAGTTTTACACATTGATTAGTGTAAAACAGGTTTTTCATAAGTCTGACTCTTAATTGTATGATACAGTTAAAGTGATCATTGATTGTTATAAAGTGAATATTGTTTTTCTTTTTTTATTTAATTCACTTTGACAATTGAAGCTCAGCTGGTCTTATTAATAAAAATGGGTCCCTATCCTTGAGGATGGAAAAGAAATGAAATTCCTATCACTAAATCCAGCAAGCCACTGTCCCACATGTATGAAACTCTTAACCAAAATCTTCCTTGTTGTTTCTTTTTCTTATAATTTGAGTTTATCAAGTAAACAATTAAGTATGTTTATGGTTAGTATTTTTAAGTGACAATGAATAAAAATAGGCTCATATGTTTCGTTAAGTTGTATAGAAAATGCTTTTAATTTTTTTGTCACGTAAAAGTTTTGACCCCCCTGACTATGAATCCTGGATACGCCACAAGATATCATATTGGACATAGGTCATGGTCCACGTAAACTTATATTTTCCAATGCTTTCTCGATCCTGAGTAGATTGATATGAGCAAATGACATCGAACACATAAATTCATTTGAGCATGGCCACGCATTTTGATCAATCTCACTCTTCGAGTGGCCTAAGCAGATATTTCTGTTGAGAGATTGACAAATCTCATCTTGACTTATCATTCTTCCCTACAAGAATCCGATTATGCCAATCATAGCCTTTATAACTACCTGGTTAAGGGTAGCATTTGACTACGTCAAACATAACGTTCATCATGTGGAAGATCATGATAATCTCAGGTCTAAAGATTCCAATGATATAACTATATGAGATTTAATTATGACATTTGACCATGACATAAATCTCATAATGGGTCATGTCCAGTACCTTGTTCACCAAGAATTACCTATAAGTTTAATTGTATCACACACACATAATCATCTCATGATTATCGATTAAACTTATACTAGTCCTTTATAAGTAATAGGGATAGAGATTATTATAATAAACATGCAAAATATATAATAACCTAAGTTGTTATCTCTATAACAAATGAGAACATGACATAACAGAAGACCTTTCTCAAGGGTCTAAGGCATAATCTCCAACAATCTCCCATTTTCACTAGGCCCAATCAACACATATCCAATACCCATTGAGCTTAGCTTATGACCATGATAATAACATGTGGAAGAACTTATGTAAGTAGATTATCCTTCTTATTGTCATTTGGTATTTTGTATATCTTGACATTTGTTGGGTTTCGTGCAATCATGCCAGCGGAAGATATTTCATGAATAAACCCAAAGCCTAGATTCGCTATGATCAATAATTCATATTATGTAAGATGAAAGAAACTAATCCTTTTAGATCGAAATATGAAACCTTGGACTTAGATGCTAAGATGAGCACCCTCTACCGGTGATCCACACGTCGAGCGAATTCAAGAACTCTTCTTGACTTGACTGCTAGCTCCTTCGGATTGAAAAAAACTTGATGAAGAACGATTCTTCAATTGCTCCCTTTGATTATTATTGTTTGATGATTGAGAATAATCAAACCTAATAACCCTAGTATAATATGTGTATTTTTCTCTCCAAGAAAGAAGTTGTGATTTCATAAATCAATGTTATGGTACTGAATCCCGGCTGTACATATTATATACTAGAGGTATATAAGATCCTTTAGGGTTTAGAACTTCTTGTCCAACAAGAAAATCGTAAAATAAACAGCAGTGCGCCGCACCAGCCGTATGGCTCCTATGGAGCCGTATGGTTCCTGTTCCATACTGCCTTATTTTTTGTTCCTTTTAATTATCCGCTCTGTGTGTCTGAACCAATAGTATTATACTAAGTTGGCAACGAGTTCGAACCATTCAGAACCCGTAAGTCATAAGCGGACTCTAGCAAGCTATTATGACTACCCAATTAGTATAACTTTGAAATCTAAAGTTTCCTAAATAGAACATAACACAATCTCTTTTTTATATGATGTCTATTGAACGTAAGCCATGGTCAATGGTCAAGTTACTTTGTTCAATGATTTCTTGATCCCGAATGTATTGATAATATAAATGACATTGATCCAATCAATTCATTTGATCATGGCCATGTATTTCATCAATACCATTCATCGAGTGGCCAAAGCTTGACATCTCACTTGACGAGGAACAAATCCCTTCTTGGCTTATTACTCTTCCTTACATGATTCCGAATATGCCAATCATATCCTTTATAGCTACCCGGTTAAGCGTAACGTTTGAATATGTCAAACATAGTGTTCATCATGTGGAAGATTGTAATAACTTCAGGTCTAAAGATTCAAGTGATATAACTATATGAGATTTAATTATGACATTTGACAATGACATAAATCTCATAGGGGTTAGTCCAGTATTTGTTCTCCAACATATACCCATAAGTCTAATTGTATCGCATACACATAATCATCATATGACTATCCATTAAACTTATACTAGTAATTAATCATAATTACTAGGGATGTAGATTATTATAATAAACATGCAAAATATATAATAATCAAACATTTAATATCTTTATTAAAGAGTAAAGCAAATGATAGCATTAATCGTTCAAATAACGTGCCTATGGCATACACACCAACAACATCTCCCTTATCAACGATTTCTCGTAGAGATGGAAACGTCTGAGTGTGTGTTTGGATCATTGATGAGTCCTTGGCACCATAGGTTATGAAATAATCGTTATTGTCACAATAAAGGTCCAAAGGATCAGTGATACCAGAAACTATATCTAGTTATACTAATAAACATCTTTATCCAAACTATACCCCTAGTTACATCTCATGTAACTATTTACTCAATTTTATTTGTAGAATTATTTATTGTATATTTGTTTGAAACTATTCTAACTAATAGCACCTACATTAAACATATGTCCATATTGTGATCTTTAATTATTCTTTTCTATATGGAAGCTAGCATCTTTGTAACAATTTACAAGATCATCTTCTTTTCCGACAAGCATAAAGAATGCATCCTTAGTTTCTATCAAGTATATAAGGATGTTCTTGACCTATATATAGTGACTTTCACTAAGATATGATTGGTATATTCTCGTCATACTCCAAGTATACGAGACATCCGGTCTAAGTATATAACATGACATACATGATTGATCCAATTGTCAAAACATTTGGAACCTACTCATATATTCTTGCTCATTAGTCTTCCAATAAGACTAAGTATTGTTTGTGTATACTCCCTCTATCCCAGCACAAGTGACACTTATTTCCTTTTCGGTCTGTCCCAACAAAAGTGACACTGCCTAAAATGGAAATGTTTTAACATATTTATATTCAACCAACCCCACTATTTAACCCCACTCATTCTCTATCTTCATTTTTCACCACTCATTTTATTCAACCAACACTACTATTTACCCCACTCATTCTCTCTCTTCATTTTCTACCACACATCAGCAACCTTTCGTTAATCTCCGTGTCCCAAAAGTTGGTGACACTTTTGCTGGGATGAAGGGAGTATTCCCTAGGCACGTTATTTGAACGTTATTTTGTTATCATTTATTCATTATATAAAGAGATGTTTTAGATTATTATTGAGTAAACCACATTTTTGACATCCGTACTATGGCAAGAATATCACTTTAACCTCTGTACTATCTAAACAACAAAAGGAACCTGCGTACTATTGATTAATTAGTAAAATAAACCAAAATCGTTAAAAATTATAATGGATGTTACTAGGCGTTAGAAACTTAACAAGCTAACTAACTGGTTCCTAATCTATGCATTTGTTTCCGTTTTCATCCTAAAAACTTGATATTTTTCGTTTTAGTCATGTGCACCATTATTGTTAAGAACCTCCATTTTCAGTTACCTTGCAATTTTTTCTTTCTAATTAAACAGTTACAAACTAATTTAAAAAATAAAATTAACCAATTACTTATGCTAAAATATCACAAAAAGGCGTTTTTTTTAAAACAATTGAAAAAACGGGTTTTGGCAAAGAACGGCCGGCTTCGATGCCAGCAACTACGACGCCACATCAATCGCGTCCAGAGCTAGGGTTAGAAAAATTGATCTACGGAGTCCATGGGGTTGAGTGAGATGGATCGATCGACTCCTTGGGCGGCTGATTTGGCAGCTGATTTGGACAACCATCGGCAATGGTGGTTTCCAGTGGTTCATTGCCGGTTCAGAAACTAAGCAGAGGTGTTGTGATCCCGATCTGTTAAATCAATTTGTTCCATGGGAAATTTTTATGGATTTCACTTTGATCAAAACCCCATTACTAGTTATTCAAATCACTACCTTCAGTTGCGGGGGATTTGCCGGCTGTCACTTTTCTGTGTTCCCATCTCTTGGTCGACGTATTTTGTTATAGCAGATTCATTATTGAGGAATCCAAATCTTCAATTTTTTTGAAATTCAAATCTAAACCATAAAATTGAGAATCAAACTCGAAAAAAAGTCATTATTGAGGAAGGAGAAAAGTCAAGATTCGGTAAATTGTAAGAGAAATAAGTGGGTGCGGGGGTGTGAGAAGAAGAAGAAGAAGAAGGGTGGCATCCATGGTAGTTGGGGATATCAAGGTTGATAAATTTTAGATGTACCCCTTTTAGTAGTCAGTTAAGCGAGTTATGAATTTGTTTCATTATGGGGGCAAATTGAAGATACTGAAAGTAATATCCATTAAATTGCTAACGCTCAATAACGTTCATTAACGGTTTTGGTTACTTTTGCTAATTTATCAATAGTACGCATGTTACTTTTGTTGTTTCGATGGTACAGATGTAAAAGTGAAAAAAACTGAATAGTACGGATGGCAAAAATGTCGTTTACTCGATTATTATTTGTTGTTACATGTTTTGTTATAATAATCTCCGTCCCTAGTACTTATGAAGAACTAGTATAAGTTTAATTAGATGATCATTTGATGATTATGTGTATGTGATACAAATTAAACTTATGTGTATATGTTGGTCAACACATACTGGATTTGACCCACCTATGAGGTTTATGTCAAGTTCAAACGTCATAATTAAACCTCTTGATAGTTATATCATTAGAATCCTTAGACCTGAGATTATTATGATCTTCCGCATAATGGAGATCATGTTTGACATATTCAAACGTTACTCTTAACCAAGTAATTATAAAGGATATGATTGGCATGATCGAAATTATGTAGGGAAGTATAATAAGTCAAGATGGAATTTGTCCCTCTTCATGAGAGATGTCAAGCTTGAGCCCCTCGATGGATAGTATTAATGACATGCATGGCTGTACTCAAATGAATTAATATGATCAATGTCATTTGTATTATCAATGTATTTGGAATATAGAAAAGTATTGCACATTGTAAATTAACTATGGACCATGGACAAAAGTATTGTGATATATTTTATTAAGGATTCATGAACATTAACAAGTTATATTAATTGGATAGTCATGATGGTTTGCTAGAGTCTGCTCATGATTTATGTTATCAAATAGTTTTGATCTCATTGCCAACTTAATATAATCCTATGGGGTCACACACAAACAAACGAATTGCAAAGATGCTAAAATTGGAATTTCAGACGGACTTTAAAATGAGATTTTAAAGGAAAATCCAGAACGAGCACCAAGAAAAAGATCTGGCCGGCCCCCTATGTGACCTGGTCGAACCATAGGGTGATCCGGTCGGACCCCTATGGTGACCCAGTGTGAGTACGCCCGTTAAGAAAATTGAGAGTCGCCACGTTGTTTTATTTGTAGTTAAAACATTGACAAATCCATTTATGAGAATAATAGGGTTCGGGGGTCAAATTACAATAAGAGAAGAATATTCATGTTATCACTCCTATTGCCCAACGAATCGGTCTTTCTATCATGATCAATGTGTGTGTATGTGTGTTAGTGTTTGAGACCGGATCCGAAGATTTCCTACATTCTTCTCATCGTGAGAAGCTCAGGTCGGTGTAGTTCATTGATGAATTAGAATGGGGAGAGATGAAGCGGGATCATGCATATAGAAGGGGAAGATTAGAGTTAGAAGTAGTTCCTAGATCGTATTAGGGTTTGATAAAACCCTAGGATCTTCATTGGCTATGTCATGTGCACATAAATAGGGATTACAATCCTAGATCTAGCATATAATGTATGTATAAGACTTAGATCTAGCATAATAACAAGAACATCATAAATATATATGAATGAACACATTAACATGAAGATCGCTACCCTAAACATGGCATATATTATGAATCTAGACTAAGAACATGAAGAACACATGAAGAACATATGAATATGGATGCATAAACATAATGAGAACATGCATAAAATAGATCTATCCTAAGAACATAATAAGAAAAGTAAGAGGACTTACCTTGAACGGAAAGAACTATGATTGAAGCTTCTTGAAGATTCGAATAGGCTTCGAGGGTGCCGAAAAGGCTTAAACTAAGAGTTTTCCCATCAGTTTTGACTCTGAAACTCGTAGAATGAATTGGTTATCAATCTCTGGAGCTGGAGGCACCTATTTATAGGGAATAGGAGTCGAAGGAGTGGCCACGCGGAAAATTCCCACACTGGCCGTATGGCCAGTGTTGCTGGATTGCGTGGTTATCTAGATCTCAGTGAAATCTCATCACTTTGTTCTCGGGATCAGGTCAATATCCTAATAAATTTCGACCTATAACAGATTTCGTCAAACTAGAACTCCGGGAAGCTGTTGGATAGGTCCCTGTCAGGTTTTTCTTGCCTAAAAGGTCCTCGAAGGCTCCTAAACGTCTAGGAAGTCCTCAAACTTCAGATTGGTTACTAACAGTAGCCCCTCGGTGACGCTTGAGAAAAGAACCGGTCTGAAACAAGTGTTCCAAATCGAGGGAAAGGAAGTAAACGGTGACCAGGTTGGTCAAACGGCTGAACCTATGTCAGGCTACCTACGTATCCAAAGGGAATCAAGCCAATCATAGTTCAAGAACTGGGGAGAAAGAAAAAAAGACACTGTCTTTTGCTAGAGATAGACAAATATTCGTAAAGCAATAAAGTCGCGTGGACCCTACTGGGGAGAAAAGGAAAAAAGAAATGATACATCAGCCTACTGCTGGCGATAACAATCCTACGGGCACTATCCTGTATGAAGGCCGAACATTCGTAATCAATAAAGTCATTGCAGATGGACTCTATTGGGGAAATGGAGGAAAGGCCATACGCACGGTATGATAAGAAGTTTTTAAGAATCGAGAACAGAGTAGGGATGGATTCTAACTTCCTTTAGAGCGCGCGTAGTCGATTTATAGATTAATTTTAAGGATTAGGGTTTACGGAGGATTCCGACCTTCAATTTATAATCATTTAGGGATTAAGGACATTTTTGACCTTTAATTATAGATTGATTTGGAATCTTGGAGGCCTTCCGGGCTGATTTGGAAACTTGGAGGCCTTCCGGGCCGAATTGAAACTTGGAGGCCTTCCGGCCTGGGTTGGAAAGTTGGAGGCCTTCCGGGCCGGGTTGGAAACTTGGAGGCCTTCTTGGCTTAATTGGAAACTTAGAGGCCTTCCGGGCTGGGTTGGAATCTTGGAGGCCTTCCGGGCCGGGTTAGAAACTTGGAGGCCTTCCGGGCTGGGTTGGAAACTTGGAGGCCTTTCGGGCCGACTTGGAAACTTGGAGGCCTTCCGGGCCGAATTGGAATCTTGGAGGCTTTCCGGGCCGGTTTGGAATCTTGGAGGTTTTCCGGGCCGGTTTGGAATTTGCTTTGGTAAGATACCCTTTTGTTTAGGTTTTAAGCATTGAGTATTGTTGTTAGAGGAGTTTTATATGTGAATTTCTCAACATGTGGGGGTTTAAGTGAATTTTGTAGAGATTTAGTCGTATTTTACCCATAGTTTGGGGTTCAAATGATTTTTCTTTAATCGTAAAAATTTGGATTATAAACGACCCAAGTTTGGGGTTTAAGTTAATTTTTATTGATTTGTAAAGGTCGTAATTGTAAGTTACCCAAGTTCGGGGTTTTAAATATGTTAACACTAACCGCGAGGGATTTGTTTGCAGAATTATTTTGAGGGATTTGACTGTAATTTACCTTGAATGAAGGGTTTGATCATTAATTACTTCGAACGAGAAGGTTTGATTGTTAATTACTTCGAACGAGAAGGTTTGATTGTATGTTATTTTAAGGTATGAGGTTTTGATTGTAAATTACCCAATGTATGGGGCTTGGATTTGGATGATATTAACCTTGGAGGGTTTTGATTGTAACTTATTTTGAGATGAAGGACTTGATTGTAATTTACCTTGAATGAAGGGTTTGATTGACGTTTACCCAAGGCATGGGGTTTAATTGCAATTTACCCAAAGTGACGGGGTTTGGTTAATTAATTTTGTACTTAGGGTTTAATGACCTTAAATTGGGGTTTTCATGAAACTTGTAGATTTCGACCCAAGTTGATTGATTTATTTGTGGTATGTATAATGTATTGATTTTGGTGGTTTTGTTAAAAAAACGCAATTTTTTGTGTTAAGTAATTTGTGATCCAAAAATGTTGTAATCTTTGACCGATCTTTGACTTGGTTGACTTTGTTAGAAGTGCTTTTTTGTGTTGTTTGACTTTTGTTAGAGTGTAATATACATTAGTATTTCGTTGAGAAAGCTTATTTTGGATGAAGTTACATTTTTTTCCGTTAATTATTGAAATGTTTTGGACTTGTTCTGAGTTGACTTGTCCTAGGTAGACTAGGGTTATGATTGTGATATGTTTATAGTATTCTTTGGGAATTTCGGGGATTCTCCTAATGCAACAGTTTATATTTACACATGTTTATGAAATTAAACTGCTAGGTTAATCACATACATTTACTGTGTATACCTGTTTGTGATTACAGGTTGTATTCCCCCTTTGAAGTCGAGGGGATCGTGTAGCGTTGTGCATAGCTTGTGGGAGAGGAGAAGTCAGAGACTGTTCAGAGCAGGGTGTGGGCCACCGGCTTGGTTTATACTTCGAGAGTTTGTCTGGCTAGGGAAAGTTGACCAAGAGTACCAATCTGTTCATGGCACTGCGGGAGCATTTGTGGAATACCACCCATACGTTCCACTTTGGTTGGGGAGAGGTTATGGTGGTTCCTTCAGACTTCATTGATCTTACCGGGTTGCGGTTCACAGGTAGCCCTAGTGTGGAGTGATGATACCTTGCTTGCCGATGGGAGTGTGGATGGACTTCCGAGCTTGATCGAGTTTGATTGTACCGATAACAGGAGCGGGTATGTTTGGACGGCCTTAGGAGGCGGCATGAGGATATGCTGATGGATTTTGAGGACGGTGGAGATGATGTAGAGGAGGCCGCCTAGGTATTCATTTGGTATGGATTGTCATAGACCATTTTTACTAATGTCGGTACCACGGCGATGATTCCACTGCTTGGATGTCTGGTGGACTTCGATGCAGTGGGCCGACTTGCGTGTGGGAGCTATTGGGTCGGCAGAGTTGTACCATTCCCTAGATCAGATTTGTAGATCACAATTGTGCTTGAGGCAACGGGCCAACGGAGGTTGTTGATTGGATATGGGGGAGATTTCTTTTACTTGAGTGAGAGAGTCTGATGGGCCAATGGAGTAAGTATTGTGTACTTGGTTCCGGTGGATCCTCCGTGGTCCATGATTGTTTCAACGTCTTTTTCTGACCGGGGGTTAGGTTGACTGAGGGCCTTGATGCTAGACAATTTGTTGTAGATGGAGCCTTGTATGATGACTTTGTTAGGACGCGCCTTTGGGGCTCACGCGCTGTGATTGAGGAGAAACTGCGGAAATGAGGCAGAGGCATGTTGAGTCGGTGGCACTGAGCCCAGCAGGTCCTTCCTTTGACAGGATTTTTGGAGTCCCTTTGTATGACTATACAGATGACCACGGTAACCCTCAGTGGGTGCATTATGAGGAGGGCGAGATAGTTCCGGAGTTTCGAATCCCGACGGGTCGTGTCAGTGTATGTACTTTTACCCCTTCTTTTGTCGATCCCTTTCCTTGTCTTTAGTCATTCCTTTGTTCGGACTCGCTTTGACATACTCGTGTTGCCTTTGTCTTAGGTGACTAATTAGACATATGAGGTCATGGCTTGCCCCGAGTCGGGTTTGCGGGTAGTGATCTGGAGATTGCACAGGAAGGTGGTGAAGGGCCTCCGCTAGGTGGCAGAATGTGGCGGTTCTCTTCTTTCTAGTGACGACAGTGGTGCTTTAGGCAGACGCCCTTAGAAGAGGATTCGAGGCGATGTCAGTGGATCGGCTTCTTAGATCTGCAGTTTGTTAGCGTAGAGCACAGACAGTAGCATAGCATATATTTATGGATGACTATCTAAACATTTATATTATGATATGTACAGTAGCATGTAGTACGCAGAGTAGCAAGTAGCATATAGATAACATGTAGATAGCATGTAAATAGCATGCGAACAGTCTAGGAGCGCATTGTGCAGGCCAAGGGTACCCTAGTTGGGTTCAGGAACTGCTGCCTAAAGGATATTTAGGGATTTTGATCTATGGGAGAGGGATGCAGGATCCAAGGGTGTCCTGAGGTGTAGGACCGAGTCAGTTAGGACGTCACGGAGACGAGACAAAAGACAATTTATAAATTAGTGGAGACCGAGTGTGCGGGTTTACAAATAACGTGTCATAATAGAAAACACTTTGAAAACGTAATTTACTTTATAAAGATGCCTTATAATTAATTACAGTCTAATTAATTCAAGTACTTGTCCTTCGTTAGGTTTGTTGATTAGGGTAGCCTTCAGGTGAGTGAGATTTCATCGTGTTGTCGGTGATTTTTGAGTAGTCAAGTAGTTGACCTAACTTGGTTTGGAGAAGCCCCAGTTTGAACAGGGGTACTTGAGAGAGGTGAACCATGTTGAACTTTGATGAGGAGATAACCTTTCATGGAAAGTGATCCTGTTGGCGTGTCGATAGTCGGTCCAATTCCATTGGGACAGCCCCAGTTTGGTGAGGACATTAGAAAGAGGTCATCCATGTTGAGCTTCGATGGAGGGATATGACTTTCTGCGGGGAATGATCTTGTTGGAGCATTAGTACTTGGCCCAATTCCACTAGGGTAGCCCCAGCTTGTTGAGGGCATAAGGTGGGGAACGCTACCTCCTTTAGACGCACCATATTTTTTCTCTAGACCAACCTTGCGGGTTTTCAATCTAGATGGGTATATTCTTTTAGCGTTGTTTTTTTTATTATTATTTTTATATATATTTCAGTCGACTCAAAAATAAAGAAAAAGGACAGAAACGTACAGACGACTTGCAGGAGCCTTTTGTTAAGAGAAGCGAGAGAGAAGGAGTTCTCACATTAAGACCTTACGGGAAGTATGCGTATAAAAGAAAGGAAGCCCCTGCTTGACAGAAAGTAAGTGTTTAGCTCTTTCCTAGATTGTAGAATAGAAAACTTGTCGAGACATTTGAAAACTGTTTTATTCGGAATTGTCTTTTGATTGCTCGACAATGGACCTCGTTGATTAGTTATGTATCTTATGATAATGTTTTAAACAAGTAGTCTCGAAATAATAAACTCTTTAACTAATCGAAAAATAGAATAGAAATTATGGTGTATGGGGAAGAGAGAAACGAATGAAAGTCGGCTCGAGGTGGGTTGTATATTTTGTGGACCGGACCAAGAGGTTGCCTACATTCCTCTCGATGTAAGAGGCTCAGGTCTGCGTAGTTCGAGGATGATCCGGTTTATGATGATACCAGGTTTGAGTGGTGGTTGCTCCATTGTTGCTTGTTGCTTTGGACCGCTTTGTTTGTAGTTGTTGCTTCGGACTACTGCCGTCGAGTTGAGTTGGATTCTTTGGAAAGAAAGAAAAATAGAAAAATACGAAGTGAAAAGAAAGTGGGACTTTTAATTTTCTATGATGATAGCCCCTTGTATTTTTCTTTGCTTTGATTTATTATTATTTTTTTATGCACACCCTTATTTTTGCCTAGGCCGCCCTTGCGGGTTTTCAACCTAGCGGGCTTCTTTTTTGTGCATTTGCTCTAATTTTTGCCTAAGCCGCCCGTTGTGGGTTTCGACCTAGTGAGCCTCTTTTTTTTTATACCTTTACATATTGAAACGTGGGGCAAGATGAGCCCCTAGTTCGCCGCTTTCGCCTTTGGGAGGTAAAACTTGTGGAGGGGGTTTGAATAGCCCCTTGCATTTCGTTGACATCTTCGAGGAGGACGGGCAGCCCCAGTGCATCGCCATGGGATCGGACAGCTTCTATGATTGTGCGGGCGCTTCTTCGATGGTGAGCGGCTCTGCAGTCATCGTCTTCTTTAAGGGAAGGTGGAAGTGTATATGGGGAGTATTTACTTGGTGCACTCAGTAGGTGTACACGAGGAGGATATATATGGAGGGTGTACACAGTGGGTGTACAGGAGGAGTATATATATGGGAGGTGCATATTGTGGGTGTACACAAGGAGGGTATGTAGAGGGTGTACACGAGGGATATATATGGAGGGTGCACACAGTAGGTGTACACGAGGGATGTATATGGAGGGTGCATACAGTGGGTGTACACAAAGGATATATATGGAGGGTGCACACAGTGGGTGTACACAAAGAGTATATATATGGGAGGTGCATACAGTGGGTGTACACAAGGAGGGTATGTAGAGGGTGCACACAGTAGGTGTACACGAGGGATATATATGGAGGGTGCACACAGTGGGTATACACAGGGATGTATATGGAGGGTGCACACAGTGGGTGTACACGAGGAGAGAGGGTATATAGAAACAAGAAAACGATTCGATTGATCAAAGCGTTTGTTATTTTAAGACTAATTATTTTGTTAAGTTATGTATGATGGTTTGTGGGTCTATTTACCTTTTAATGAGTCTTCATTAACAAATATATTTGGGATTAATTCGTCATATAAAGATATAGCAATCAATTGTCAATTAAGATTAATACAATTTTCATGGAGTTGATGTATATGCAAGATTATGTCTCAAGTCTAGAGAGAAAAGAAATAAAAACACTTTTATTAAAGACTCAAATTGACTAGTTCGAGGTGGACTTTAACAATCTAACTAATGTCCGAAGTGGACTTTTGCTAGTAAAAAGTAAAAGACTAATGTCTGAAGTGGACTTTGACTAAAAGACTCTCTAGAACCTACAAAGACTGAAAGACTCTTCTTTATTATTATTTTTTAGAAGGAGGTATCCCCGGTGTAGACTTTGCTCATGCCCATACATTCCTTTGGCGGGTGATGGTTCCACTATCGATAAGGCTTTGGATCCTTTTCTTCAGTCGGAGGTAATCTTCGGTGTCATGCCAATGTATTGGTGATACTTGAAATATTTGGAGGGATCCAAGTCTTGTCTTACATTGATTGGTTTGAAGTCTAGGAGAGGAGATAACTTGCTAGCTTGAACTAGACTTTTGAAGCATTTGTCTAATGGCATACCCAAATCATCTTTATCGTGCTCATCCTTTTTGCCACGAACCATCTTAGAGGGAGGTCTAGGCAACAGTATTCCTTGCAGATGGGTAGTTATAGGAGGAATCCCAAAGGGGAGAGTCTGTGGTGGTGGCCCATACATTTGAGGAGCGTATGGATGTGGAGACTGAGCAGGAGGAGGAGCGCGGTTGAGGTGCTCGTAGATTCCATGAATATCAGACTGGAGACGTTCTTCGTGTTAGTATTGGTGCCCTAGGCTCGTTTGTAAAACATTGTGATTGTTATCATTTTATTCATATTAATAAAGAGATGTTTTGATTATTATTATTGTTCATGTTTACTTATAATAATCTCCGTCACTAGTACTTGTTTGGTACTAGTATAAATGCTAAATGATCATGAGATGATCATGTTAGATTTATGGGTACTTTTTTGGAACAAGGTACTGGACATAACCCACTTTATGAGATTTATATCATGGTCTATGTCATATAAATATCTCATATTAGTTATATCATTTGAATCCTTAGACATGAAGTTATTATAGTCTTCCACGTGATGAACATTTTGTTTGACATATTCAAACGCTACCTTTAACCGGGTACTTATAAAGGGTGTGCTTGCCATAATCGGATTCATGTAGGGAAGAATAATAAGCTGAGTTGGACTTGTCCCTCTTCGGAGAGATGTCAAACTTGGGCCTCTCGTAGGAATGACGTTGATGAAAATGTTCGCCCGGACTCAAATGAATTGATTGAATCAATGTCATTTGGATTATCAACATATTCAGGATCGAGAAAAGTATTGAACAATACAAGTTGAGTTGTTGACCATGACTTGTGTTCAATGACATCGTGGACAAAGAGATTGTGACATGTTCTAAAAGGAATGCGAACTTGTATCTAAGTTACACTATTTAGGTAGGTATGACGGTTTGCTAGAACCTAATCATATCTTATGGATCAATGTTTGGAGCCATTTCCAACTTAGTGTAATCCTAGAGGGTCACACACGAATAGAACGAATCCTAAAGGACTGAATTGGAATTATGGAAATTTGGGCCTTTCCTGGTCTGGCACGACCGTGCCGATTATAGGGCACTACAATGCCAATAATCGGCAAAAGGGAAGCATGGCTCGAACCAGTTGGCACGACCGTGCTGGTTATAACGCACGACCGTGCCAATTAACAAGCACGACCATGCCATTAATCGACGAGAGGAAGGCAGGCTCGACCCTATTGGCACGACCGTACCAGATATAGGGCACGACCATGCCAGATCTGCTGTGCCAAATAGACTTGCCTTAATTAAGGGTGATGGGATTTAGGTTTCCTAGGTCCTTAAGGGTTAAGTACTAGGACCTATATAATCATCTTTTCACCAGCCATTAAGCAAGTAATTCCAAGCCTCTTAGAATATTGGTATCAGAGCCCCGTTCATGTTGGTTATTTCAATACTAGATCATGTTGTGTGTATATAAATTGTTTATGTGCTAAGCATGGTATGAATATTGGGATTATGATGTTTATGTGTTATATGCATTTTATGTGGTTTATTATTTTATAAACTTTAATCGCACTATTCAATCGCAATAAAAATTATGGTGGATTTTAAAATTGTTGGATTATCAATTTTTGATTGGATCAAAGTTTTGATAATCTAGAGATTCATGAATAAATTGTTTATTCAAGGTTTTGATGATCATAGTGATTGGATCACCAAGAACATCAAACCCTAATTGAATCGGGGAAAAACAATTTTGAGATAAAATTTCGAACTTTAAAAAAATTTAATTTTTCAAGGAGGTCCGACTGGACCTAGCGTATGACCCGGCCGGACCCTCGGGTTTTGGCGCGGGCGTGCCTAGGGGTCGGGGTGGATCTCGGGGTTTAATTTTCCTATTTGTTTTGATCTTGTGATTCTGAGATTGGATCAAGTTTTGGATGGCTAGCCTACGTTCATCGAGACTTCGTTTCTCAAAATTGATTGCAATCAAAGATTCAAAGATAAAACGAAGTTAGAATTATGAAGAGTTCATAATTGCTAAAATTGAGAAACAAAGTTCTTGATTCAAGTTTGGAGATCCATGTGGAATTGTGAATGCAATTGGCCTACGTTCACTGAGACCATCTATTGCTTAGTTTCGGCCACATGGACTACTTACTTGGTTTCTTGAATTAGTGCGGAATTGTGGTTGCCTTATGGCTTAGTTCGGCCGCACTTCTTGTTGTCTTGATTTGGAGATGATAACCAAAGTTCAAATAGTCTCATCCTCATAATTATAAAGAAACTAATAACACATAAATATTATGCTTAAATTAATGGAGATTAATTTAGTGACTAAACTTGATGCACAACATGTTTATCTTATGTGCTCATAAATATGTTGTATGCTATATGTGTTGAACCTTCATGAAAATTTTAAGTCGTCTTGCCATGCCATGATTAAAACACTTGTTAGTATATGGGTAATTTTAATGTAGATTCGCCCTAGCGAGGTGCATTAACCTTATTCATGTATGAGCAAGATAGATGATGTGCGCTCGCTCTAGCGAGGTACATTGACTATACGTTTAAAATGGTTGGACTTAATTGGGCGTCAAAACCAGTTTTGGGCCTTAGGTAAAGATGAGATTAAAACATGCTTTTTGAAATTGGATTTCATAAAGAATCTCATAAAAGGATCTAAGAATCATATTGGATATTATTGACAAGAGTTGTCTACCTAATTAATTTAATTTTATGTAATCCGCCTTAGCGGACTTGAAATTAAATTAAAGTTGGATCTTAGCCCATTTAAATTATATTATACATTGGATGTATAAGAAGGTTATATAATTTAGTGGGAGTATTTTTTGGAAAAATACATTATTTATCTCTTTAATGAAAATTGGTACTTATTAATTATTTTGCATAATTGTAAATAATGACTACCAACACTCAATCAATTTCATTGCGATCGATCCTTGAGAAGGATAAGAGAGTGGTAAAAATTTCATGGATTGGATCCGAAGCCTGAGAATTGTTCTTAGGCAAGAAGATAAATTGTATATTCTCGACGGGCCTATTCCTGAAGAACCCGCAGCCACTGCCCCTAGGGCAGAGAGAGACAATCACAAAAAGCATCGTAATGATTATAGAGATGTGAGTTGTCTCATGCTTGCGACTATGTGCTCAAAACTCCAACAAATTTTAGAACATTTGGAAGCCTATGAGATAGGCGTGGAGTTAAGAGACATGTTTCAAGAGCAAGCTAGGCAAGAGAGGTATAAAATCATTGTTGCATTCAATTCTTGCAAAATGAGGGAAGGGCAACAAGTGAGTCCTCACATGCTTAAGATGAAAGGCTACGTGGAGCACCTTGAGAAACTTAGCTATCCAATTCCATTGGATCTAGCCACGAATCTCATTCTTAATTCATTGCCTAAGAGTTATAATCACTTTGTGATGAATTATAACATGCATGGAATGGATAAGAATCTCTCTGAGTTGCATAATATGCTGAAAACTGCAGAGATGAAGATTGTGGAGAAAGGTTCTCCTGTGCTCATGGTTCATGATGGAAAGAAGGCTGGTGCCAAAGGAAAGGGTAAGGCAAAGGTTGTCAAACCCAAGATTAGCAAGGCAAATGTTGACAAGGCTACTAGTGCAAAACCCAATGCACAAAAGGATGCAATCTGTTTCCATTGCCAAGAAATTGGTCATTGAAAAAGAAATTGCAAGGCTTTTATGGAAGAGCAAAAGAAGAAGAAGAGCAGTGGGACTGCATCGACTTCAGGTATCTATATGATAGATATTCTCCTTTCTACCACTAGTTCTTGGGTATTAGATACCGGATGTGGTTCTCACATTTGTTTAAATGTGCAGGGACTAAAGAATAGGAGACTACTTAAAGAAGGTGAAGTAGACGTGGGAATGGAGCAAGAGTTGCTGCATTAGCCGTAGGGACATATAAAGTCACTTTACCTTCCGTTTTAATACTTGTTTTGAACAATTGCTATTATGTACCGGATTTAAGTAGAAATACTATTTCAATTTCTTGTTTGGATAATGAAGGTTTTAAATTTCTTATTGAGAATAAGAGATTTTCTATTTATTTAAATGATGTGCTTTATGGTATTGCTAATTCATTTAATGGCCTTTATGTCTTGGATGTCAAGAATGAAAATAATGACAATGTCTATCATATAAATAAGAAATCTAAACCTAATGATGTAAATCATGCTTATTTGTGGCATTACCGTCTTAGTCATATTAATGAGAAGCGTATCTCAAAATCCATAAGGACGGCCTTTTGAGTGCATGTGACCTTGAGTCATATGATACTTGCGAGTCGTGTCTTCTTGGAAAAATGACTAAGACACCTTTTACCAAGTTAGGTGAAAGGGCGAGCGACTTATTGGGGTTGATACATTCCTATGTGTGCAAACCATTAAGTAGCAATGCTAGGGAAGGATTTCAATACTTCATAACCTTCACTGATGATTATAGTAGATTTGGGTATGTTTACCTAATGAAACATAAAAGTGAAGCATTTGAGATATTTAGAATATTTTAAAATGAAGTATAAAAACAACTTGGCAAAAGTATAAAAGCACTTCGATCGGATCGAGGTGGAGAATACTTAAGTCATGAATTTGACGATCATCTAAAGAATTGTGGAATAGTTTTACAATTGACTCCACCCGGAATACCACAATGGAACGGTGTGTCCGGGAGGAGGAATCGGACTTTGTTGGACATGGTTCGATCAATGATGAGTAAAGTTGATCTTTCAATATCCTTTTGGGGCTATGCGCTAGAAACCGCTGCTTTCACACTAAATCAAGTTCCAAATAAATCGGTTCCTAAGACTCCATATGAGATGTGGAGCGGAAAGAATCCTAGTCTATCTTTCATGAAGATTTGGGGTTGTGACGCTTTTGTCAAAAGACTTGTCTCAGACAAACTTGCACACAAATCTGACAAATGTATTTTTGTGGGATATCCTAAGGAAACTAAAGGATATTACTTTTACAACCGAAAAGACAATAAAGTGTTTGTTGCCCGGACTAGTGTCTTTCTAGAGAAAAAGTTTCTCTCCAAAGAAATCAGTGGAAGTAAGCAATTCTCAGAGAGGTTCGAGACCCAGAAAATGACATTGAACCGATAGTGGAACAAGAACAAGTACCACAAGGAGTTGTGGAACCTGTTCAAAATACACAAGTAATTCGCAGATCTGGTAGGTCACGATCTGAGCCCAAGAGATATGGGTTTCTCATAACGGATAGTGATGAGGTGGAGATCAATGAGAATGATGAACCGACCACCTACCAAGAAGCGATGTCATCTCCTGATTCGGACAAGTGGCTTGGAGCCATGGAATCCAAATTGCAATCCATGCAACCCGAAGGTGTAAAAACCATAGAATGCAAGTGGTTCTTCAAGAAGAAGACTGACATGGATGGGAAGGTGCATACTTATAAAGCTAGTAGCGAAAGGTTATAGGCAGATTCATGATATTGACTATGATGAAACCTTTTCACCCGTAGAAATGATCAAGTCTATAAGAATTTTGCTTGCCATTGCCGCATATCTTTTTAAAAAAAAAATCAAATTTAATTCATAGTTGAACTCAATACATAATCATCAGCAGAAGCGCCTATATGGCAGATGGACGTCAAAACCGATTTCCTTAACGGAAACTTACAAGAGGATGTGTATATGACATAACCTGAAGGTTTTGAAGAAAATTCTAAAGTATGCAAATTGCAGAAATCCATCTATGGATTGAAGCAAGCTTCTAGGAGTTGAAATCTACGTTTTGATGAACCAGTCAAAGAGTATGGCTTCATCAAGAACGAAGATAAACCTTGTGTATACAAGAAGATTAGTGGGAGCATTGTGATATTCCTTATTTTATATGTGGATGACATATTGCTCATTGGAAACGACATTCCTACACTTCAGTCTGTAAAGACTTGGTTAGGAAAGTGTTTCACAATGAAAGATATGGGTGAGGCCACATATATCCTTGGCATCAAGATCTATAGAGATAGATCAAGGAAGCTAATTGGCTTAAACCAAATTACATACATTGACAAGGTCCTTAGAAGATTTCGTATGGAAAATTCTAAGAGAGGGAACTTGCCAGTGTTACATGGAGTTTCTCTAAGAAAGACTCAATTTCTTAAGACAAAAGATGAACGTGAGAAAATGAGTGAGATTCCATATGCTTCGGCAATTTGATCCATCATGTATGCTATGATATGTACTAGGCCGGATGTATCTTATGCTTTGAGCATGACGAGTAGATATCAATCCGACCCCGGTGAATGTCACTGGATGGCTGTAAAAGCGATTCTTAAATACTTGAGAAGGACTAAAGATTCGTTTTTTATCTATGGAGGAATGGAAGATGATCTCGTTGTAAATGGTTACACATATGCAAGCTTCCAAACCGACAGAGATAATAGTCGATCGAAATCGGGTTTTGTGTTCATGTTAAATGGTGGAGCTGTAAGCTAGAAGAGTTCCAAGCAGAGTACAACCGCTGATTCTACAACTGAGGCTGAGTATATTGCTGCATCGGATGCTGCAAAGGAAGCTGTTTAGATTAAGAAGTTCATTGGTGAACTAGAAGTGGTTCCTAGTATTGCTAACCCAATAGACCTTTATTGTGATAATAATGGTGCTATTGCTCAAGCAAAGGAACCAAGGGCACATCAAACATCCAAACACATACTCAGACGTTTCCATATCATTCGAGAAATCGTGGATAGGGGAGACGTTAATATATGCCGAGTACCTACAAATGATAAAGTTGCAGACCCGCTAACAAAGGTACTTCCACAAGATAAACATGATGGTCATGTTAGGTCCATGGGTATTATATACATGGGAGATTGGGCCTAGGGCAAGTGGGAGATTGTTAGTATTGGTGCCCTAGGCACGTTTGTAAAACGTTGTGACTGTTATCATTTTATTCATATTAATAAAGAGATGTTTTGATTATTATTATTGTTCATGTTTACTTATAATAATCTCCGTCCCTAGTACTTGTTTGGTACTAGTATAAATGCTAAATGATCATGGGATGATCATGTTAGATTTATGGGTACTTGATTGGAACAAGGCACTGGAGAGCTTTATGAGATTTATATCATGGTCTATGTCATATAAATATCTCATATTAGTTATGTCATTTGAATCCTTAGACATGAAGTTATTATAGTCTTCCACGTGATGAACATTATGTTTGACATATTCAAACACTACCTTTAACCGTGTAGTTATAAAGGGTATGATTAGCATAATCGGATTCATGTAGGGAAGAATAATAAGCTGAGTTGGATTTGTCCCTCTTCGGACAGATGTCAAACTTGGGCCTCTCTTATGAATGATGTTGATGAAAATGTTCGGCCGGACTCAAATGAATTGATTGAATCAATATCAATTGGATTATCAACATTGTCACGCCCCGAAAACCCGTCTCTATTTTATTGATAAATAATTAATTATTTATTTATTTATTTGATTTAATTATTTATGTGCGCATTTTATATATCATAATATTAATTTGTGTCTAGCATTATTTGGTTGATATTGTGTTAATTGGGTAGAAGGGTGATAGGGGTTTATTTGTGCTAGCTTAGTGAGGAGGGGGCCTAGGTGTAAGTTTTCAAAATCATTTTAACTACTCCCTCCCTACTCCTCCTCTTCTCCCTCGCCTCTCCCTCATATCTCCCAGCATTCTCTCTCTCTTCCTAGCTCAAGAAAAAGGGTAAGTTTCTCTCTACCTTCTCTCTTCAATCTAACCATCTTCCTCTTGTTATTTCTCATTTCTTAAAACATGAATCTTGTTTAGATCGTCGATAGGATCGTAGAGGGCTAAAAATATTCGAGTTCCGTCACCTTTCATAAAATCCGGGTAAGTTGCTTTTCCCCCATTTTTATGCTAAAATGTTCATAACATGTTTGTATGATGTTTTGTTGATATATATGGTATTTTGGTTGAGTTTAGAACTCATTTGGGTTTTTGATTGAATTTTTGTGATATTATGAATGTTGGAATTGAAATCTTGACTTAGGCCTCTAGATGTTGTTGTTGAGGTCCTTTCCTAGTTTGTATGTTGTTTTGGTTCATTTCTATGCCTATTGGGAGTCTTGGTTTTGAGTATTTGGGAATTGTTGAGGATTTTGTGTTTTGGGTAAGAACTTGATGAACCCAGCTCTGTTTTCCCGGCTTGAAACCAGACCAGGCGCCCGCCCGGGTTGGACCAGGCGCCCGCCTACCCTACTTTTCCAGCGGCCAGACCTTCTGGTCAAATGAGCGCCCGCCCGCCCCAGGCCAGGCGTCTGTCCGCCCCCTGTTCCAGAATTTTGCCCTTTTGCTTGGTTTAGGACTAATGGCTTAACAAGTTTAGGTTTTATTCTTCTAATTAACTTAAGTTAACATCGTGCAACAATTTATTAATTGGAATTGATTCTTTGTAAATAATTATGTTATGGAATTTGATTAAATATCATTTTGGGAATGTGGTCCATCCTTGATGTGTTGTTTGGATTGGTTTACCTTTGTGGTAATTTATTTGGATTGATTCCCTACTTTGGAATCCTTAGTTGTTTATTTGAGCTAGTATTTATTACTTAGCATTTATTTGAAAGTCCAGCTGGTATTTGTGGTTGTGTCGGGCGATGCGAGATATTGTGATGGCACCGGCCAAGTCCATTATGGTGTCGACCATTGTTTTGCCCTTATTTTCCTCTTCCAGATCGGCCTTGGTTGAGACGTTTGGAGCATGACTTTGTGGCATGGCTCCCGCCCTTTGTGGCACATTACTTTGTTATTGGTTCCGGTACTGGGATTTCTCTTCAGCTTTCATGCTATTATGAAGATGATGATTTGTTGGTTATTGAAGCTGCGCAGCGACCTTTATTTGGTTATATCAGTTTGGGAAAACCTTGGCTATATCCTTTGTTATGTGTTTATTTCCGCTGCTATCTGTTATGTGATAACTGCTATGTGCTATCTATGATTTATTATTGTATATTGCATCATAGCATGTCATGTAGTTGCATTATTAACTTATTGAGATTTATCTCACCCCCTTTTCTTTTTATCTTTGTTTTTCCTTAACCCCCCCCCCAGGTGGAAAGGATTAGACTCGCTGATCACGAGACAGGACGTCGAGTGGGTTCGAGCTTTTGGGGCAGTTTGATATTGGTGGGTTTACATTATATAAATGTGTAACCTTTTTGGGATATTTGTACCAAACATTGACGTCATTAGGATTTGTATATTTTATAACTTTGGCGTATAAGCTTATGGAGTTTATACTAGTTTTATTTTGTTGTTGTTAAATTGTTTTCCAAAACCTTGTGTTATCCTCTTTTGGTATAAGAGGGAATTTTTATCTTCATTATTTTAGAGTTTATTGTTTAAGTCGACGTGCAGCTCGCGATCTCGGACCCGCGGGGTTCGGGGTCGCGACAGTTGGTATCAGAGCCATGGTTTGGCTCTAAGTATAAGTCTAGGTGGACTAGTATGACCTAGGTGGGTAGTTGTGTTCGGAGTGAGTAACAGTTGATGTTTTATGCAGGTAATTGTTCTCAATGGCTAGAAGAAGGACAGGTGAAGGTTCTAGTGGGGCTCAGAATCAGAATGATCTTCGGGAAGAGAACCGTGCCATGTTCCAAGGCATGTTTGAGGCGGCCATGAAGGCTATTCATGACCAAGGACCGAGAGTAGAGCAAGCACCACCACCCCGATATGGTTTGGAGCAATTCTTGAAACTGAAACCGGCAGAGTTCGATGGTGAGCCCGATGTGAAGAAGGCCGAACTATGGGTTGAGTCTATGGAGAAAATCTATGATGTGTTTGGGTGCACGGACGAGGATAGGGTCCGGTTCGCGGCTTATAAGCTTGTGGGTGCCGCCGAGCATTGGTGGAAAGGGGTTAAAGCTAGTTGGGATGACACTCACACAGTGTATGCATGGGAATTGTTTGTGCGGAAGTTTAAAGAGCATTTCATTCCGGTAGTGGATCAGAACCGAAAGGAGATCGAGCTTCTCAACTTGGAGCAAGGTTTGTTCTCTATAGCTCAGTACTCGGCTAAGTTCACAGAATTAGCCTGGTATTGTGACTATCTTGTGAGGACCGAAGAACAGAAGGCTATGGATTCATCCGGGGTTTAAAGACTTCTATTCGTACTCAGTTTATAGCCCAGAGGATTGTGACATTCCAGGATGCGGTGGACCGTGCCTATCTTATAGAGCAAGATATTGGGGAACATAAGAGGAAGACCGAGGTAGCTAACCCGAGTAAGCAAGGAGCGCAGAGCAAGTCACAACCAAGGATTGATAACCGAGGTAACTTTGGGGGACAATCTCATTCCCGAGGGCAACCGATTCCAAGGAACCCGGGTACTACTTCCGAGAACCAAGGGAACCAAAATAGGAGACTTTGTTCCTATTGCCAAAAGGAAGGCCATTCAGAGGACCGGTGTTGGAAGAAACAGGGAAGGTGTACCAATTATGGCCAAATGGGGTATTATATGAGGGATTGTCCGAGGAATAGAATTCAACTGACTGGGGTAGGAGCTGAGGCTCCTCAGGGTCAGAAAAGGGACGCTACAGGAAAGCCCAAGGTCCAAGGGAAAGTGTTTGCAATGAATCAACAACAAGCCACAGATGATCCCACAGTTATTGGAGGTATTATTTCTATATCTAGTATGAGCGCGCGTACGTTAGTAGATCCAGGATCATCTCATTCTTACATTTCTGTGCAATTTGCTTCTTTGTTAAATGCTGCATCTGAGTCTTTGCCCTATGTTTTAGAGGTGTCAACTCCTATGGGAGAATGTTTGGTGACCGATAGAGTCTTCCGTGCTTGTGACGTGCTTATATGTGGTCATGTCTTGTGTGCGGACTTGGTAGTCCTTCCTATTCAGGACTTTGATGTTATTTTAGGTATGGATTGGTTGAGCAAGTTTCATGCTTCTGTCGATTGTCATAGAAAGGTCGTTAATTTTTCCATCCATGATGTGCCTAAGTTTACTTTTGAGGCTATGCCTTTTGGTAGAAATTTTCGTATCATTTCTTATGTGAAAGCGAGAAAATTATTGCACCGTGGTTGTGAGGGGTACTTGGCTAGTGTGCTTGATACTAGGAAAGAATCCCCTAGTTTGGAGAGTGTTCGGGTAGTTAGGGAATTTCCCGATGTTTTCTCTTCTGAATATGATATGCCTCCCGATCGTGAGATAGAATTTTGTATAGATCTTTTGCCGGGTACAGCTCCGATTTCAAAGGCACCGTATAGGTTGGCTCCCGTAGAGTTGAAGGAACTAAAGGTTCAATTGCAAGAGTTGCTTGATCGAGGGTTTATCCGCCCTAGTGTTTCCCCGTAGGGAGCACCGGTTTTGTTTGTGCGGAAGAAAGATGGTTCGTTTAGATTGTGTATTGACTACCGAAAGTTGAATCAGGTTAAAGTTAAGAACAAGTATCCTCTACCTCACATTGATGATTTATTTGATCATCTTCAAGGGTCCGTTGTGTTTTCCAAGCTGGATTTGAGGAGTGGGTACCATCAGTTGAAGATTCGATCGGAGGATATACCGAAGACGGCTTTTCGCACTCGGTATGGTCATTATGAATTCTTGGTTATGCCGTTTGGGTTGACTAACGCGCCTGCAGTGTTTATGGATTTGATGAACCGGGTTTTCCATCAGTATCTTGCCTCGTTCGTGGTGGTCTTCATCGATGACATCCTTGTCTATTCTAAATCTCGAGAGGAGCACGAGCAACACTTGAGGATAGTTTTATCCATTCTTGCGAGAGAGCAATTGTTTGCGAAGTTTAGTAAATGCGAATTTTGGCTCGAGAAGGTTTCATTTCTGGGTCATGTTATTTCTAAAGACGGGATTTCTATGGATCCTTCAAAGATAGAAGCTATAGTGGATTGGAAGAGACCCGAGTCAGTGACCGAGATCAGAAGTTTTCTGGGTTTAGCCGGTTATTACAGAAGATTTATTGAGGGGTTTTCGAGGATCGCTACTCCGATGACTCAGTTGACGCGGAAGAATGTACCGTTTGAGTGGACCGAGAAATGTGACAAGAGTTTCGAGGAGTTGAAGAAGAGGTTGACTACCGCTCCGATCTTGACTTTGCCTAATGGGAGCGATGGTCTAGTGATTTACAGTGATGCCTCGAAAGAGGGTTTGGGTTGTGTTTTGATGCAGAACAGGAAGGTGATTGCCTATGCTTCGAGGAAGTTGACCCCTAGTAAACAGAATTATCCTACTCATGATTTGGAGTTAGCGGCTATTGTATTTGCGTTGCATAAGTGGAAGCACTACCTTTATGGGGCGAAGTTTGAAATTTTTACCGATCACAAGAGTTTGAAATACCTTTTCTCCCAGAAAGAGTTGAATAATAGGCAACGCCGATGGATGGAATTGTTGAAGGATTATGATTGTACAATTTCTTATCATCCGGGGAAGGCGAATGTGGTAGCCGATGCGATTAGTAGAAAATCTTATGTGGCTTCGATGATGGTCCGTGAGTGGAAAATGCTCGAGGATGTTTGAGATTGGTCTCCTCGTGAATCGAGACATGGGGCTATTTTTGCGAATATTAGGGTGTCTCCGACCCTAATTCAAAGAATAAAGGATGCTCAAAAGGAAGATCCCGAGTTAGTGAAAGTAATGGGTAAAATGAAGGAAAGGAATTTCGAGGATTTTTCTATGAGTTCGAATGGGGTGTTGACTTTCTGTTGTCGTTTGTGCGTACCCGATGTTGGTGGAATAAAGAGGCAAGTTTTAGATGAGGGTCACAAATCGAGGTATACTATTCATCCGGGTAGTACGAAGATGTATCAGAATTTGAAACAACACTTTTGGTGGAACAACATGAAGAGGAAAATAGCCGAGTATGTTTCGAAATGTTTAACTTGTCAGCAGGTCAAAGCCGAGCATCAGAGACCCGCAGGACTACTTCAGCCGTTAGAGATTCCGGAGTGGAAATGGGAGCATGTGACTATGGATTTCGTTACGGGACTACCTCGTACCCGTAGGAAGTATGACAGTGTTTGGGTGATCGTGGATAGATTGACCAAGAGTGCACATTTCTTGCCTATTGACATTAGATACTCGATGGAAAAGCTTGCGACCCTTTACATTAATGAGATTGTGAGATTGCATGGGGTTCCGATTAGCATCGTGTCAGATCGAGACCCGAGGTTTACTTCTAGATTCTGGAAGGCGTTCCAGGAAGCTTTGGGTACAGACTTGCGATTCAGTACAGCTTTTCACCCTCAGACTGACGGTCAATCCGAGAGGACCATTCAGATTTTGGAGGATATGTTGCGAGCTTGTTCGATAGACTTTTCCGATTCTTGGGATAGACATTTACCATTAGTGGAATTCTCTTAAAACAACAGTTATCAGGCTAGTATCGAGATGGCACCTTATGAGGCCTTATATGGGAGAAAATGTAGATCGCCTATCTGTTGGGATGAGGTCGGTGAAGTGAAGATCGTGGGTATTGATTTGCTGCAGGATTCAGTTGAGAAAGTTAGGGTTATCCGGGATCGATTGAAAACAGCCCAGAGTCGACATAAGAGCTATGCAGATAACCGAAGGCGAGATCTTAGTTTTCAGACCGGTGATTTTGTGTTCTTGAAAGTATCTCCGAAGGTGGGTATTCGAAGGTTCGGGAAGAAAGGTAAATTGGCTCCGAGGTTTATAGGTCCGTTTGAGATTTTGGGGAAAGTGAGACTTCTTGCGTATCGACTTGCGTTACCGCCATCTTTGGACCGGTTACATAATGTTTTTCACGTTTCTATGCTTCGGAAGTATATTCATGATCCATCACACGTTTTACCGAGGATACCGGAGGATATTGAGCCCGATATGACTTATGAGGAACAACCGGTTCGGATTCTCGATGCCAAAGTCCAAGAGTTGAGAAACAAAAGCATTCCGTTGGTTAGAGTTCTTTGGAGGAATCACAATATTGAGGAATCGACTTGGGAGCTTCGTGATGAGATAGAGAGGAAATTTCCGTGGCTTTTTAATTCGGGTAAGTCTCGTTAAAATTTGGGTCGAATTTTCTTTAAGGGGGAGTGAATGTCACGCCCCGAAAACCCGTCTCTATTTTATTGATAAATAATTAATTATTTATTTATTTATTTGATTTAATTATTTATGTGCGCATTTTATATCTCATAATATTAATTTGTGTCTAGCATTATTTGGTTGATATTGTGTTAATTGGGTAGAAGGGTGATAGGGGTTTATTTGTACTATCTTAGTGAGGAGGGGGCCTAGGTGTAAGTTTTCAAAATCATTTTAACTACTCCCTCCCTACTCCTCCTCTTCTCCCTCACCTCTCCCTCATCTCTCCCAGCATTCTCTCTCTCTTCCTAGCTCAAGAAAAAGGGTAAGTTTCTCTCTACCTTCTCTCTTCAATCTAACCACCTTCCTCTTGTTATTTCTCATTTCTTAAAACATGAATCTTGTTTAGATCGTTGATAGGATCGTAGAGGGCTAAAAATTTCGAGTTCCGTCACCTTTCATAAAATCCGGGTAAGTTGCTTTTCCCCCATTTTTATGCTAAAATGTTCATAACATGTTTGTATGATGTTTTGTTGATATATATGGTATTTTGGTTAAGTTTAGAACTCATTTGGGTTTTTGATTGAATTTTTGTGATATTATGAATGTTGGAATTGAAATCTTGACTTAGGCCTCTAGATGTTGTTGTTGAGGTCCTTTCCTAGTTTGTATGTTGTTTTGGTTCATTTCTATGCCTATTGGGAGTCTTGGTTTTGAGTATTTGGGAATTGTTGAGGATTTTGTGTTTTGGGTAAGAACTTGATGAACCCAGCTCTGTTTTCCCGGCTTGAAACCAGACCAGGCGCCGCCCGGGTTGGACCAGGCGCCCGCCTACCCTACCTTTTCCAGCGGCCAGACCTTCTGGTCAAATGAGCGCCCGCCCGCCCCCTGTTCCAGAATTTTGCCCTTTTGCTTGGTTTAGGACTAATGGCTTAACTAGTTTAGGTTTTATTCTTCTAATTAACTTAAGTTAACATCGTGGAACACTTTATTAATTGGAATTGATTCTTTGTGAATAATTATGTTATGGAATTTGATTAAATATCATTTTGGGAATGTGGTCCATCCTTGATGTGTTGTTTGGATTGGTTTACCTTTGTGGTAATTTATTTGGATTGATTCCCTACTTTGGAATCCTTAGTTGTTTATTTGAGCTAGTATTTATTACTTAGCATTTATTCGAAAGTCCAGCTGGTATTTGTGGTTGTGTCGGGCGATGCGAGATATTGTGATGGCACCGGCCAAGTTCATTATGGTGTCGACCATTGTTTTGCCCTTATTTTCCTCTTCCAGATCGGCCTTGGTTGAGACGTTTGGAGCATGACTTTGTGGCATGGCTCCCGCCCTTTGTGGCACATTACTTTGTTATTGGTTCCGGTACTGGGATTTCTCTTCAGCTTTCATGCTATTATGAAGATGATGATTTGTTGGTTATTGAAGCTGCGCAGCGACCTTTATTTGGTTATATCAGTTTGGGAAAACCTTGGCTATATCCTTTGTTATGTGTTTATTTCTGCTGCTATCTGTTATGTGATAACTGCTATGTGCTATCTATGATTTATTATTGTATATTGCATCATAGCATGTCATGTAGTTGCATTAGTAACTTATTGAGATTTATCTCACCCCCTTTTCTTTTTATCTTTGTTTTTCCTTAACCCCCCCCCCCCCCAGGTGGAAAGGATTAGACTCGCTGATTACGAGACAGGACGTCGAGTGGGTTCGAGCTTTTGGGGTAGGTTGATATTGGTGGGTTTACATTATATAAATGTGTAACCTTTTTGGGATATTTGTACCAAACATTGACGTCATTAGGATTTGTATATTTTATAACTTTGGCGTATAAGCTTTTGGAGTTTATACTAGTTTTATTTTGTTGTTGTTAAATTTTTTTCCAAAACCTTGTGTTATCCTCTTTTGGTATAAAAGGGAATTTTTATCTTCATTATTTTAGAGTTTATTGTTTAAGTCGACGTCCAGCTCGCGATCTCGGACCCGCGGGGTTCGGGGTCGCGACAAACATATTCAGGATCAAGAAAAGTATTGAACAATACAAGTTGACTTGTTGACCATGACTTATGTTCAATGACATCGTGGACAAAGGGATTGTGATATGTTCTAAAAAGAATGCGAACTTGTATCTAAGTTACACTATTTGGGTAGGTATGACGGTTTGCTAGAACCTAATCATATCTTATGGATTCATGTTCGGACCCATTGCCAACTTAGTGTAATCTTAGAGGGTCAGACACGAATAGAACGAATCCTAAAGGACTAAATTGGAATTATGGAAATTTGGGCCTTTCCTGGTCTGGTACGACCGTGCCGATTATAGGGCACGACCGTGTCAATAATTGGCAAAAGGGAAGCATGGCTCGAACCAGTTGTCACGTCCGTGCTGGTTAAAACGCACGACTGTGCTAGGCATGACCGTGCCGATTAACAAGCACGACCGTGCCATTAATCAGCGAGAGGAAGGCAGGCTCGACCCTATTAGCACGACCGTGCCAGATATAGGGCTCGACCGTGCTAGATCTGCTGTGCCAAAAAGACTTTCCTTAATTAAGGGTGACAGGATTTTGGTTTCCTAGGTCCTTAAGGGTTAAGTACTAGGACCTATATAATCATCTTTTCACCAGCCATTAAGAAAGTAATTCCAAGCCTCTTAGAGAGACAATATTCTTGATTAGAGATTTAGAATCCAAGATCAAGACATTCTTAATTCCATATAGTCATTATAATTGTGAAAGTGTGTTTCATAATTTTGGTCTAGCAACCAAGATCAAGTGTTCTTGATATTCGTTCGTGGTGTGGATACCGCTAGAGGGTGAAATTCATCATCTTCAAAGTTCGTGATTCTTGCTTTGTTCGTGATCAAGATTTCAAGCCTCGACCGAATTCAAGGTTGCTAATTCAAAGTCATCAAGGGTTAGTATTCTAGTATTCATTATGAAAAGTATTTTATATAATCACTTGAATGGATCTATGGCTTTGGGTTTCATAAAATTTTAAATGCTAAATTCCGCTGCGCATGTTACTTGGAAACCCAACACTTCGGTGTCCTTTAGCGCCTTGTACACCACTTTCTGGAAGCGGTCTGTTCATTTGAGGAGAACAGTCTGAAAGAAGACTTCTTGTTCGTCGAGAAGAGTTCGGGAGCGGGTTGGTTGCTCCTTGAAGATGGTCTCATAGTGGGCCGCCTGCTTGTTGAGGATAGTCTCGTAGAGGGCCGCTTGCTTGTTGAGAGCGGTGTTAAGATGGACCGTTTGCTCGTTGACAATGGCGGTGAAGTGGGCTGCTTGCTCATTGAGAACTGTGTTGGGGTGGAGAGTTGTCTCTACATCTTGGGTGGCAGCTTCGATTGTGACTGTGATGTTCCCTTCGGCAGACATGATGCGGGATTCTGTAGTTGTTGGTGGAGAAGTTAAGTCTTTGAATTGAATTAGACTCATAATTAATGACAAGGCACCGTTATAAAATCATTTTTTTTATAAAAAAGACTCGATCTCCGTATTTTTGAAATGTTCTTTGAATGAAAAGACTAAGAGTTTGACCAGGCCAGTAGCTGCCTACGTTCCCCTTACCATGCGGGAGAGGCCCCACACGATGAGAGGCTCAGGTCACCATAGTTCGGGTTAAGTAAAACAAGCGAGAGAGTGACCGCAAGAGGTCAGTGATTTTGAAAACCATAAGTATTAGAAAATGACCGTAGAGGTCTAAAAGTAAGGGGAGATGACTCGGTCTTTGGTTAGGTATAGGTGGAGGGACCCTAGGCAAGGTGGCTTTTTGACTTGAAGTCGGGTAAGGTTTGACATGGGTAGGCCAAGAGGTAGGTCGTCTAAGATCGGCTAGCTTGGCTAAAGGTGGGGTCAAGATGAAGGATTGACCTAGATGGGTTAAAATGGCGGGTTGACCTAGATGGGTCAAAATGGCGGATTGACCTAGATGGGTCGAGGTGGAGGTTTGACCTAAACGGGTCAAGGTGACGGGTTGGCCTAGATGGGTCGAGGTGACGGGTTGACCTAGATGGGTTGAGGAGATGGGTTGACCTAGATGGGTCAAGGAGACCGGTTGACCTAGATGGGTCGAGGACGGATTGACCTAGATGGGTCGAGGATGACGGTTTGACCTAGATGGGTTGAGGACGGATTGACCTAGATGGGTCGAGGATGATGGTTTGACCTAGACGGGTCGAGGATGACGGTTTGACCTAGATGGGTCGGAAACGTGTTGACCTAGAGGGGTCGGAGACGGGTTAACCTAAGTTGGTTGAGGTAGGGTTGACCTAAGCGAGTCGAGACATGGGTAGATTAACCTAGATGGGTCAATGATAGGTAGGTTGACCTAGGAAGGTCAGAGATTAAATAGGGTTAACCTAGATGGGTCAAGGGTTGACTAGAATTGATCTAGGGTAGACTAGATTGACCTAGACGGGTCAAAGGTTGACTAGAGTTGATCTAGGGTAGACTAGGTTGACCTAGAAGGGTTGACCTAGATGGGTCGAAGGTTGACTAGAGTTGATCTAGGGTACACTAGGTTGACCTAGACGGGTCTAAGGTTTGACTAGAGTTGATCTAGGGTAGACTCATGCAGCATGATGAATGATTTTAGTTAAGATTAAGATTACTTGTTTTGATAAGTGTTCTTAACTCGATCAAGGTGCATGGTTTAGAAATGAACAAGGATTAACCTCAACCGCTCATAAGTGAAGACGGTGAGTTAGATAGCCCGGGTGCCACGAAGATAGAGGCGACAGGATCACCAAAATCTGTGCACTCAGCGAAGTATCCAGTAGGGTGTGCAGTGTGACACGGACTAGTGGTAGTGTGCCATTTAATTACAAATTTTTAGGAATGATATGCAATGCACGAGAGAAGTCTACTAGCATAACAATTCATAGTAACAGAGTTTAAACATGAAAGAAATCTAAGCAAAGAAGATCTATAATATTTAAACATGCTATGAATACCAAGAACCTTCAGGAAGCTGTTAGAAACATATTTGCAGAAAAAGGGTGCGCGGGGCAGTTAGAACACACAAAATCGTGAAGTTAATGAAAGTTAGACCCTCTTCAGTATTGAAAAAGGTTTTCAAAAACAAGTCCTCAGCAGAGTCGCCACTGTTAGTACACCCGTTAAGAAAATTGAGAGTCGCCACGTGGTTTTATTTGTAGTTAAAACATTGAGAAAACCATTTATGAGAATAATAGGGTTCGGGGGTCAAATTACAATAAGAGAAGAATATTCATGTTATCACTCCTATTGCCTGACGAATCGGTCTTTCTATCATGATCAATGTGTGTGTGTGTTAGTGTTTGAGACCGGATCCAAAGATTGCCTACATTCTTCTCATCGTGAGAAGCTCAGGTCGGTGTAGTTCATTGATGAATTAGAATGGGGAGAGATGAAGCGGGATCATGTATATAGAGGGGGAAGATTAGAGTTAGAAGTAGTTCCTAGATCGTATTATGGTTTGATGAAACCCTAAGATCATCAATGGCTATGGCATGTGCACATAAATAGGGATTACAATCCTAGATCTAGCATATAATGTATGTATAAGACTTAGATCTAGCATAATAACAAGAACACCATGAATACATATGAATGAACACATAAACATGAAGATCGCTACCCTAAACATGGCATATATTATGAATCTAGAGTAAGAACATGAAGAACACATGAAGAACATATGAATATGGATGCATAAACATAATGAGAACATGCATAAAATAGATCTAGCCTAAGAACATAATAAGAAAAGTAAGAGGACTTACCTTGAACGTCAAGAACTATGATTGAAGCTTCTTGAAGATTTGAAGAGACTTCGAGGGTGCCAAAAAGGCTTAAACTAAGAGTTTTCCCGTCAGTTTTGACTCTGAAACTCGTAGAATGAATTGGTTATCAATCTCTAGAGCTGGAGGCACCTATTTATAGGGAATAAGAGTCGGAAGGAGTGGCCGCGCGGAAAACTCCCACACTGGCCGCGTGGCCAGTGTTGCTGGATTGCGTGGTTATCTAGATCTCAGTGAAATCTCATCACTTTGTTCTCGGGATCAGGTCAATATCCTGATAGATTTCGACCTATAACTGATTTCGTCAAACTAGAACTCCGGGAAGCTGTCGGATAGGTCCCTGTCAGGTTTTTCTTGCCTAAAAGGTCCTCGGAGGCTCCTAAACATCTAGGAAGTCCTCAAACTTTAGATCGGGTACTAACACCCGGCCGGACCTTGAGTCCCAAGAAGGCAGGTTTTGATCTTCGATTTTTGATGGGTTTTAGGCCTTATTTCCTAAACGGTTTGGGACTTCTAGGTTTAAATACCCCTCTCAAAAACCCTATTTATAAGCGATTATTAGAATCAATATTAATAGTCTCCAAAGAGAGAAAAACTATTCTTGTTCTTAGATTCATCATCAAATAACAACAACCCTAGTTTCATATAGCCTCTATAATAGAAAGAGTTTCTATTAGATCTAGCAATCTAGATCTAGAATCGTTCTAGATATTTGTTCACGTGTGGATACACATAGAGAGCGTTGATCTCAACTTCTTCAAGTTCGTGATTCATCAATTGAAGTCATGTTCCTGTAATCGTGATTCAAGAAGCGCGAAGAACAAAGATTGAAGATTCAAAAAATTTAAAGCATCATCACGGTTAGTATTCTAAATTCAACTCTACATTAATTTAATCATCCTGAATTGATATAGGATTTTAAGTTTATTCTGCTGCGTATTATAGTGCAAAACCCAACAGTGGTATCAGAGACCCGTTCATCATGATTATTTTAATAATAACATATTGATGATATAATTTGATTATATATGTTAGCATGATATTTGAATTTAAATTCATGATGTTTGTTCATAAAATCGCACCGTTAATTGGATTAATATATTGTTATGTGGGATCTAAGATTGCAATATTAATTTGATGGGTAAATTGCAATTTGGTTCCTGACATTTACAAACTTTTGCAATTTAGTTTCCAACAGTTTTTTTTCGCCAATTGGTTCCCAACATTTACATTTTTTTGCAATGTGGCTATTAAAGTAACTGGGCGTTAGTTTTCTAACAGATTTTATGTCATGTGACTAGCACATGACGTTTTAAGATATTCTTAAAGCTACACATATCTGATTAATATGATTCTTCTTTTAAATTGAAGCTAATATTTAAATCTACAATATATATTTTTTTGGAAATTTATTGGGTAGTTGGATTATTTTTACATTTAATCTTAATTTTAAATATTAAAAAAAATAGAAAACACGTAAAATATAATCTAAAAAAGATATTAGCCCAAATATGTTCCATATGAAGTAAATTCTATATGTAGATTATCAGTTCGTAAAAATCTTTGATAGAAAAAAAAAGGAAGAAGAAGAGGACGATGAATCGAGGGAAGAGTGTATGTGGAATGGGTGTTGCGGGAAAGTGGCAGAGCGGTGGAGAAAAATAAACTTTAGGAAACATACATATAGAAATTACTTCATATGAAACATACTTGGGCTAATACCTTTTTTAGATTATATTTCACGTGTTTTTATTTTTTTAATATTTAAAATTAAGATTAAATGTAAAATATTTTAGGTACCCAACAAATTTCCAAAAAAAAAATTATGTTGTAAATTTAAATATTAGCTTCAATATAAAAAAAGAATCATATTAATCGGATATGTGTAGCTTTACGAATATTTTAAAACGTCATGTGCTAGTCACATGACATAAAATCGTTAGAAAACTAACGCCCAGTTACTTTTATAGCCACATTGCAAAAAAATGTAAATGTTGGGAACCAATCGGCGAAAAAAAAACTGTTGGGAACTAATTTGCAAAAGTTTGTAAATGTCAGGAACCAAATTGCAATTTGCCCTAATTTGATTAATATGTTCCTTGTTATCATCAAAGATTAATTGGATTAATTTATTGATGATCATAGATTCATGAATAAATTGTTTATTCAAAGTTTTGATAAACATGGTGAATTGATCATCATGAACACCAAATCCTAATTGAATCGGGAAAGCAATTTTGGGTTAAAATTAAAACTTGAATCAAAGTGTGTTTTTGAAACTTAAGGATTTCTGAAGTTGAATTTGTTTTTCAGATGGCTTGTTTTCAAAACCGTGTTTCCTGATATTAAATCTCAATTCAGAATGTTAAATTGATGAGACAAATAATTTAGAATTGGTTCAATTCTGTACGGAATTGTAGTTGCCTTTTGGCTTAGTTCAGGCGTACAAATTGTCCTCTAGATTTTTAAATTATATATGGGATTGTAGTTGCCTTTTGGCTTAGTTTGACCGTATTTTTGGGCTCTCATTTTATGAAATTTCATACCTAATTGTGGTTGTCTTTTGTCTTAGTTCAGCCGTATGAATTGTTCTTTCATGATTTTGGATTTTTGGAAATTCCAAAAGTTTTAGATTTATCCCCATAAACAATGCAATAAATCACATGAATATTATGTTTTAATTAATTAAATGAATAACCGATGCTTTACATGTATATATTATGTACGTATAAATATGTTACCATGCTATATGTGTTGAACCTTCTTGTAAAACTTGAATCATGTGCCAATCCATGATTAAAACACTTGTGATTACAAAAATAGTTTTATGTAGGCTACGCCCTATCGAGGTGCATTAATTCTATTTTGTAAAAGCAAAATGAGGAAACAATAATTCCTATACATTTAAAATGGTTTGATTTAATTAGAATATCAAAACAGTTTTGGGCCTAAGGCACAAGATCAGATTAAAACATGATTTTGACTATAATGTCTAAAAAAATCTTATAAAAGGATCTAGTAATCATATATGATATGATTTACAAAGAGTTATCTACCTAAATAATTTGATTTTGAGTCGTCGTGCCCTAGCCGGCTCAAATTTGAATGAAATATGGATCTCAACCCATTTAAATTATATTGTACATTTTGTATTTGAATGTTATATAATTTAGTGGGAGTATTTATAAAATACATTTATTTATCTCTTTATGAAATTGGTACTTATACTTATTATTATATGTTTTAATAAAATTGTAGATAATGGCTCAAAACACACATAATCCGTCTTTGCTATCTATCATTGAAAAGGAGAAACTTCAAGAAGGTGGAGCTAATTTTTTGGAATTGATCCGAAACCTTAGAATTGTTCTAAGGCAAGAAGATAACCTCTACATTCTTGATGATCCCCTTCCTAAAGAAGAACCTGAAGCCACTGCCCCTAGGGCGGACATGGATGCTTACAAGAAACATAAAAATGATTCTCGTGACGTCAGCTGTCTTATGCTTGTTACCATGTGTTCTGAACTCCAAAAGACTTTGGAACACTTGGATGCCTATGAGATAGGCAATGAGTTGAAAGATATGCTTAAAGAGAAAGCTAGGCAAGAAATGTTTGATACCATGACTGCTTTGATGTCATGCAAGATGACTGAAGGGCAGCAAGTGAGCCCTTATGTTTTAAAAATGAAAGGCCACACTAAGCACTTAGAGAGGTTGGGTTATGCCATCCCTGTTGAGTTTGCTACCGACATGATTCTTAACTCACTACCTAAAATATATAATCAGTTTGTAATGAACTTTAATACGCATGGTATGACTAAGACTTTGTCAGAGTTGCATGGGATGCTTAAAACTGCTGAAAAGAAAATCGTTGAGAAAACCACTTCTCATGTGCTCATGGTTAATAAAGGTAATAAAATTGTTGCTAAACCTAAAGCAAGCAAGGCAAAAGTTTCCACCGCTGCTGTAGTGGCTAAACCATACACTCAAAAGGATGCAATTTGTTTCCATTGTGGTGAGACCGGTCATTAGAAGAGAAATTGCAAAGCCTATATGGAAGAAAAGAAGAGAGCAATGAGATTGCTTCTACTTCAGGTTTCTATGTTATAGACATACTTCTTTCTACTTCAAGTTCCTGAGTATTAGGTATCAGATGTGGATCTCACATTTGTCTAAATGTGCAGGCACTAAATAATAGAAGACTAGTCAAGGATGGTTATCGCGCCCTCGAACCCGCGGGTCCGGAATACGCGAGCTGGACGTCGACTTAAAACCAAAACTCTAAAATATAGAAGTTAAAAATTCCATTTTGAACCAAAAGATGATAACACAAGGTTTTACAAATCCAAGTTTAAATCAACAAAGTGCATCTAACATAAGCTCCACAGCTTATACCAAAAAGAATAAAATATACAATTCTTAATGACGTCAATAATGATAAAACTATCCCCCAAAAGGTTATACATTTAAATAATGTAAACCGATCCATAACAACCTGCCCCAAAATCTCAATCCTCTCGACGTCCTCCTCGATCCGCGAATCCTAATCCTTTTCCTCCTGGGGGGGGGGGGGTTAAGGAAAAACAAAGATGGAAATAAACGGGGTGAGATAAAATCTCAGTAAGTTACTAATGCAACTACATGACATGCTATAATGCAATAAGCAATAAACAATGATAAATATCACATAGCATGAAACAATTAACAGTCAACAGGTAGCAGCGGAAAGTAAACACATAACAAAGGATATTAACCAAGGTTTCCCAACTGATAGAGCCAATAAAGGGTCGCTGCGCAGCTTCAACAATCCACCAATCCATATCTTCACGGTAGCATAAAAGCCGAAGAGAAAACCCCGGTCAGAAGCGACCAATCAACCCATCAATCAAACAAACCATCTTCATAGTAGCATAAAAGCTGAAGAGAAACCCGGTACCGGAACCAATAACAATGATAAAGTGCCACAAGGGGCGGGAGTCATGCCACAAAGTCATGCTCCAAAACGATTAGCTAGAATACCCACAATGGAGCTAGCTCATCCCAACCAAGGCCAATCTGGATGAGGACAGAAGGACCAATGGGCGATGCTATACTGGACTTGGCTCGTGCCATTATAGGATTATCCATTGCCTGACTCGATACACAAATAACCAGCTGGACTTTCAATAATGCTAAGTAATAAAATACCAGCACGGTAAACAGCTAAGGATTCCAAAGTAGGGAACCATACCAATTAATCACCATAAAAGATGCAAACGATTACTCAAGAAGAGTTCAACAACAATAGCACAAGGAGTTTCTCATAAAAGAGTCCAACAACAATGACCATTAAAACATAATGATTCCAAGATAAGGTACGTACCAAATACATCCTAAATATGATACCTACAAGTTAGTGATAAAGAGCACAACCCAAACGGTCGCTCCCTAATGGTACAATGACTATTACCAAAATGACCATAAACATTTACTCAAAAGATATACTAGGACTATGAACTCAACCATCTCATCACACCTGGAATTCCAAATAAGAAATCCGAATGAATACATCTTAAGGTTAATCAAACCGTAGGTACCCAATTGCCAATTCACGCTTTATCTCCGTTCATAACGAACCCATTCTAAACACCCCAAACGAATCCGAAAGGTTACCCTTATTAGAACATGATCACGATAGGACTAAACCCTACACCTTGGTGTTCAATAACAACCCTCTAGGTACTATAGGACATCGCCTAAAACCTAGACCAAGTCTTACGCGAAATTCAATTCGGTTGGGACAAACACGAACACATCATAAGATGCCCAAACAATACTTGATCAAATTACATAACACTATTGTTCACAAAGGAACCAATTTTAATTACTAAAGTGCTCCACGGTGTTATCTTAAGTTAATTAGAAGAAGGTACCCTAAACTAGTTAAGCCATTTAGTTAAAACAAGCAAAAAGGACAAATTCCTGGAACAGTGAGCGGGCGGGCGCCTGGCATGGGGCGAGCGGGCGCCTGAATGACCAGAAGATCTAGCCATCAGGAAAGGGTATGCAGGCGGGCGCTTGGGTCCAGGCGAGCGGGCGCCTGGTCTGGATTCCAGTCGGGAAAACAGAGCTGGGTTCATGATGTTCTTACCCATTTCTCACCACACTCAAAATCAAACACAATCAATCTTCCACCCAGCATAAATATGAACCCAAAACAACTTATAACTAGAACGGGGACTCAAATAATACCATTCATCAACCAAGATCAAGATTCAAACCCAACATTCCTAAAATCACCATTTTTTACCAAAACTCCAAATAATTTCCAATTAAACTCCAAACTCAACCAAACTTCAAATATAACACATCAAGCATAATATAAACATGATATGAACATTTTAGCATAAAAATGGGGAAAAGCAACTTACTTGATAAATCCCAAAGTTGACGGAATTCAATTCTTTTTGGTTCTACGCGATCCTATCGACGATCTAAACAAGGTTCACGTTTTAAGAAATGAGAGATTATGAGAAGAAGATGAAGAAAATGAAGAGAGAAGTGAGAGGAGAAAACTTACCCACTCAATGGAGAGAGAGAGAAATTTCTGGGAATGGGAGGGAGTAGGGTGAGGGACAAGGTGAGGGAGGTGAGGGGGAGTAGGGAAATTATTCAAAAACTTACACTTAGGCCCCCTCTCTCACACTACACACAAATATTTACACTCCCTACTAACAATAAGACTCAACACTTCTACACTAGCACAAATGACCCAAATAAATGCTAGGCATAATTATTATGAAACATAAAATGCACACATAAATATTTAAATAAATAATAATTTAGATAAATAAATAAGCAATAAATAAATAATAATTATTTATTACCAACAAAATAGAGCCTAGTTTTCGGGTCGTGACAATGGTCAAGTAGACCTACGTGTGGGTAATGGAGCAAAAGTTGTTGCATTAGCCGTAAGGACTTATGAGGTCACTTTACCTAGTGGTTTAATTATTGTTTTGAACAATTGTTACTACGTTTCGGATTTGAGTAGAAATATTATTTCAATTTCTTGTTTGGATAATAAAAGTTAAAGATTTCTTATTGGGAATAAGAGGTTTTCTATTTATTTAAATGATATGCTTTATTGTATTGAAAATTCATTTAATGGCCTTTATGTCCTTGATGTTGGGAATGGAAATAATGATAATGTATATAACATAAATAAGAAATCTAAACCTAATGATGTAAATCACACTTATTTGTGGCATTGCCGTCTTGGTCATATTAATGAGAAGCGTATCTCTAAAATCCATGGGGATGGACTCTTGGGCTCATATGATTTTGAATCATATGAGACTTGTGAGTTATGTTTACTTAGAAAAATGACCAAGATACCTTTTACTACGAGTAGTGAAATGGCTATTGACTTATTGGTCCTAATACATACTGATGTATATGGACCATTAAGCAGCAGTGCTAGGGGAGGATTTCAATACTTCATAACCTTCATCGATGATTTTAGTAGATATGACTATGTCTACTTAATGAAAAACAAAAGTGAAGCATTTGAGGTATTTAGAATATTTCAAAATGAAGTACATAATCAACTTGGCAAAACTATTAAGCCACTTCGATCCGATCACGGTGGTGAATTTAAGCCAACAATTTAACGATCATCTTAAAAATTGTGGAATTGTTTCAAAATTAACTCCACCCGGAACACTACAATGGAATGGTGTGTCCGAGAGGAGAAATCGAACTTTATTGGATATGGTTCGGTCTATGATGAGTCAAGTTGATCTTCCTTTATCATTTTGGGGTTATGCATTAGAAACTGCTTTGTTCAAACTAAATAGAGTTACAACTAAATCGGTTCAAAAGACTCCATATGAGATATGGACTGAAAATAAACTTTGTCTTTCTTTCTTGAGGATTTGGGATTGTGAGGCATTTGTCAAGAGACTTGTGTCTGACAACCTTACACACAAATCTGATAAATGTATTTTCTTGGGATATCCTAGGGAAACCAAAAGTTATTAATTTTACAACCGGACGGACAACAAAGTGTTTGTTGCTAGAACTGGTTCCTTTCTAGAGAAACAGTTTCTCTCTAAAGAAATCAGTGGAAGTAAAATTAATTTCGAAGAGGTTCGAAAACCCAAAAATAACATTGAACCGATGGTGGAATCTGAACACGTTACACAAGGAGTTATGGAACCCATTCAAGATACACAAGATTGTCGCAGATCTAGTAGGTTGCTATCCGAACCTGAGAGATATGGATTTCTCGTGACATATAGTAATGAAGTAGAAATCATTGAGAATGATGAACCTATTTCCTACCAAGAAACGATATCCGCTCATAACTAAGATAAATGGCTTGGAGCCATGAAATCCAATCCATGTATGATAATCAAGTTTCGAACTTGATAGATGCGCCGGAAGGCGTAAAAACCATAGGATGCAAATGGGTTGTCAAAAAGAAAACAGACATGGATGGAAATTGTTGGGTTTTGATGTATCATGCACAGCATAATAAACATATAAAATCAAACACCCATGAGCCATGGATCCGTCCATATTGATTAGATTAAATACAAGATGAAAGAAACATACCCTTGAAGATCGAATCCATGAATATGGACTTTAAGGTGCTAAAGCAAACACCCTCTATCGGTATCCCCATGTCAAACGGACTCAAGAACACCTTCTTGATTGATTGTTAGATCCAAAGCTTGATGAAGAAACGATTTCTTCATAGGAATTATTTTGCTATTTGATTATTGAGTTTTGATGATTCTAAATCTCAAAACTAATAATCCTACCTCTATATATTTTATTGTTTCTAAAACAATGTGTTGTGATTTCCAAAATCAACATTAGTGGCTGTCAAACCCGGCTACATATATTTATACGAGGGTTTGACCTAATTCCGTTTGGGATCGGGATTCCTTGTCACACAAGAAACCTTAACAAACTGACCAGAAACGGGATGGGCTCCGTACGACTCCATAGGAGCCGTACGCCAGCCTTAGAGCCATACGGTGCCAGTTTATTAATTCCCAGATTTTCAGCCTTTTCAATCTGTTCTATTGTGTGTGACCCAATAGGATTATACTAAGTTGGCAACGAGTCCGAACCATTCAGAACCCATAAGTCATAAGCGGAGTCTAGCAAGCCATTATGACTACCCAATCAGTATAACTTTGAAAGTCCAAAGTTACCTAATAGAACATATCACAATCCCTTTGTCACGCGATATCATATTAGACATAAGTCATGGTCCATGTCAACTTATGTTGTCCAATGCTTTCTTGATCCCTAGTAGATTGATATGAGCAAATGACATTGATCACATCAATTCATTTGGGTATGGCCATACACTATCATCAATCTCACTCATCGAGTGGCCAAGCAGATATCTCTCTTGAGAGAGGGACAAATCCCATCTTGACTTATCATTCTTCCCTACAAAGATCTGATTATGCCAATCATAGCCTTTATAAATACCCGGTTAAAGTTAGTGTTTGACTATGTCAAACATAATGTTCATCATGTGGAAGACCATGATAATCTCAGGTCAAAGGATATCAAATGATATAACTATTATGAGATTTAATTATGACATTTGACCACGACATAAATCTCATAATGGGTCTATCCAGTACCTTATTCTCCAACAAGTACCCATAAGTTTAATCTGCATCCTATGCAGCATAATGATCATATGATTATCCATTAAACTCATGCTAGATCTTCATAATGTTAGTAGTGGTGCCCTAGGCACGTTTAATAAACGTTGTAATTGTTATCATTTATTTCATATCAATAAAGAGATGTTTTGATTATTATTGTTGTTCATGTTTACTTATAATAATCTCCGTCCCTAGTACTTGTTAAGCACTAGTATAAAGGCTAAATGATCATGGGATGATCATGTTAGATTTATGGGTACTTGTTTGGAACAAGGTACTGGACATGACCCGCTTTATGAGATTTATGTCATGGTCTATGTCATACATATATCTCATATTAGTTATGTCATTTGAATCCTTAGACATGAAGTTATTATAGTCTTCCACTTGATGAACATTATGTTTGACATATTCAAACGCTACTTTTAACAGAGTAGTTATAAAGGGTATGATTGGCATAATCGGATTCACGTAGGGAAGAATAATAAGCTAAATGGATTTGTCCCTCCTCGGAGAGATGTCAAGCTTGGGCCTCTCGTAGGAATGATGTTGATGAAATGATCGGCCGAACTCAAATGAATTGATTGGATCAATGTCATTTGGATTATCAACATATTCGGAATCGAGAAAGTATTGAACAAAACAAGTTGACCGTTTGACCATGACTTGTGTTCAATGACATCGTGGACAAAGGGATTATGACATATTCTAAGAGGAATGCGAACTTGTATCTAGTTATACTATTTGGGTAGGTATGACGGTTTGCTAGAACCTAATCATATCTTATGGTTTTATGTTTGAACCCATTGCCAACTTAGTATAATCCTAGAGGGTCACACACAATAGAACGAATCTTTAAAAGGACTACATTGGAATTTTGGAAATTCTGGACTTTCTGAGAAGTGGGCGACCGCACAGTATGGACTGGGCGGCCGCACACTTATCTCAGTTTTGTACCAGTTTTGCTTCAGATAGTTGTGCGACCGCACAAAGGCTTTTGGGCGGCCGCACAGTACTGTCGGGTGGCAGATTCCTAATTTGATTAGGAAACGAATTTTGGACAGATTTTAACACAAGTTTCCTATTTGGAATAGGTCATACTTGTGTATAAAAGACCAAAATTCGGCCAGCACTCAATGCTAATGATTTTGTGAGTCTCAAAGAGTTTGAGAGAGGGTTTATTTTGTTCCAAGACATTCTTGGTTGAGGAACAAAATAATACACAAAATAAATTCCATATAGTTCTTTTGATTGTGAAAAAGTGTTTCACAATTTGGTCTAGCAACCAAGATCAAAGAAGCTCCTTTGACATTCGTTCGAAGTGTGGATACCGCTAGAGGGTGAAAATCATCATCTTCAAAGTTCGTGTTCAAGCTTTATGATCGTGATCAAGTCTTCAAACCTCCACCAAAGACCAAGAGAATTTGATAGCCATCAAGGGTTAGTTTATTCCTTTATTCTCATGTCGTATTTGGTTTAATCATATGAACGGATCTATGGGCTTTGGGTTTCAAAATTTTAAATGCTAATTTCCGCTGCGCATGTTTGATCGAAACCCAACAGTGGTATCAGAGCCCCGTTCATGTTGATTATTTCAATACCTAGATCATGTTATGTGTATATAAATTGTTTATGTGCCTTGCATGATTTGAATATTGGAATATATGTTGTTTATGTGTTTTGTGATTTTATGTGGTTTATTGTTTTGCAACTTTAATCGCACGATTCAATCGCAATAAATAAATTATGGTGGATTCAGAATTGTTGATTATTAATTTTTGATTGGATCAAAGTTTTAATAATCGGGGAAAAACGATTTTGAGACAAAATTTTCGAACTTTGAAAATTCTGCACATTCTGATGGTACTGGGCGACCGCACAAAACGCCTTGGGCGGCCGCACAGTTTTGGGCGACCGCACAAGGGTTTTCTGGGCAGCCGCACAATTTGATCAGAAGGTCTGATTTTGGTTGAAAAACCAGAATCTGGAATTTTTCGAAAGATTCAACAAAACCAGTAACAGAACCAGTCCAGACTTGCTGATCTGGAATGGATTTTGGGTAGTTGGTTTGTATGTGGATTTTGGGGTTTGATTTTCCTATTTGTTTTAGTCTTGTGATTCCTAGATTGGTTCAAGTTTTGGATGGCTAATCTGCGTTCATCGAGATTGTGTTTCCCAAAATTGATCGCAATCAAAGTTTCAAAGATAAAACGAAGTTAGAATTATGAAGAGTTCATAATTGCTAAAATTGAGAAACAAAGTTCTTGATTTAAAGTTTGGAGATCCATGTGGAATTGTGAATGCAATTGGCCTACGTTCATCGAGACCATCTATTGCTTAGTTTCGGCCACATGGACTACTTTCTTGGTTTCTTGAATTAGTGCGGGATTGTGGTTGCCTAATGGCTTAGTTCGACCGCACTTCTTGTTGTCTTGATTTGGAAATAATAACCGAAGTTGAAATAGTCTCATCCTCATAATTATAGGGAAACTAATGACACATAAATATCATGCTTAAATTAATGGAGATTAATTTAGTGTCTAAACTTGATGTGTAACATGTTTATATTATGTGCTCATAAATGTGTTATATGCTATATGTGATGAACCTTCAAAGAAAGTTTTAAGTCTTTTTGCCAAGCCATGATTAAAACACTTGTTTATACATGAGTAATTTTATGTGGGCTCGCCAAAGCGAGGTGCATTGATTTTATTCATGTTTGAGCAAGATGAGTGAATAAGATTTTCCTATGCGTTTAAAATGGTTGGACTTAATTAAGCGTCAAAACAGTTTTGGGCTTAAGGCAAAGATGAGATTTAACATGCTTTTTGAAATTGGATTTCTTAAAGAATCTCATGAAAAGAACTGAGAGTCATATGAGATATGATTGACAAGAGTTGTCTACCTAATTGATTTAATTTTGAGCGGTGCGCCAAAGCGTACTCAAAATTAGATTAAAGCGGGATCTCAACCCATTTAAATTATACTATACATTGGATGTATAAAGAAGGTTGTATAATTTGGTGGGAGTATTTTGTTTTAAAATACATTATTTATCTCTTTAATGAAAACCGGTACTTATTAAATTTTGGAAATTTTTGCATATTTGTAGATAATGACTAATAACACTCAATCAATGTCGTTGCGATCGATCCTTGAGAAGGATAAGCTCGAAGAGAATGGTACCAACTTTATGGATTGGATCCGTAGCATAAGAATCGTTCTTAGGCAAGAAGATAAGTTGTACATTCTCGATGGGCCTCTCCCCGCTGAACCACCGCCTACTGCCCCTAGGGTAGAAAGAGACAATTACAAGAAACATCGTAATGATTCTAGAGATGTAAGTTGTCTCATGCTTGCTGCTATGTGTTCAAAACTCCAACAAAGTTTGGAACATTTGGAAGCCTATGAGATAGGCGTGGAGTTGAGAACCATGTTTCAAGAGCAAGCTAGGCAAGAGAGGTACAAGACCATTGTTGCATTCACTACTAGTAAAATGAATGAAGGGCAACAAGTGAGTCCTCACTTTCTTAAAATGAAAGGTTATGTAGAGCACCTTGAGAAACTTGGCTATCCAATCCCATTGGAGCTAGCCACGGATCTCATTCTTAATTCATTGCCTAAAAGTTATAATCAGTTCGTAATGAATTATAACATGCATGGAATGGATAAGAACCTCTCTGAGTTGCATGGGATGCTCAAAACTGCAGAGATGAAAATTGTGGAGAAAGGTTCTCCCGTGCTCCTGGTTCATGATGGGAAAAAGCCTGGTGCCAAAGGCAAGGGTAAGGCAAAAGTTGTCAAACCCAAGATAAGCAAGGCAAAGGTTGCCAAGGCTTCTGAGGCAAAACCCGATTCACAAAAGGATGCAATCTGTTTCCATTGTCAAGAAATTGGTCATTGGAAACGTAATTGCAAGGCTTTCTTGGAAGAGCAAAAGAAGAAGAAAAGCAGCAAGGCTGCCTCGACTTCAGGTATCTATATGATAGATATTCTCCTTTCTACCACTGATTCTTGGGTATTGGATACCGGATGTGGTTCTCACATTTGTCTAAATGTGCAGGGACTAAAGAATAGGAGACTGCTTAAAGAAGGTGAAGTAGATCTACGCGTGGGGAATGGAGCAAGAGTTGCTGCATTAGCCGTAGGGACTTATGAAGTCACTTTACCTTCCGGATTAATTCTTGTTTTGAACAATTGTTATTATGTTCCAGATTTAAGCAGAAATATTATTTCAATTTCTTGTTTGGATAATGAAGGTTTTAAGTTTCTTATTGAGAATAAGAAATTTTCTATTTATTTAAATGATGTGCTTTATGGTATTGCTAATTCATTTAATGGCCTTTATATCTTGGATGTCAAGAATGAAAATAATGTCTATCATGTAAATAAGAAATCTAAACCTAATGATGTAAATCATACTTATTTGTGGCATTGCCGTCTTGGTCATATCAATGAGAAGCGTATCTCAAAACTCCATGGGGACGGACTTTTGGGTTCATGTGACTTAGAGTCATATGATACTTGTGAGTCGTGTCTTCTTGGAAAAATGACTAAGACACCTTTTACCAAGTTGGGTGAAAGGGCAAGCGACTTATTGGGGCTGATACATTCCGATGTATGCGGACCATTAAGTAGCAATGCTAGGGGAGGATTTCAATACTTCATAACCTTCACTGATGATTATAGTAGATTTGGGTATGTTTACCTAATGAAACATAAAAGTGAAGCATTTGAGATATTTAGAATATTTCAAAATGAAGTAGAAAAACAACTTGGCAAAAGTATAAAGGCACTTCGATCAGATCGAGGTGGTGAATACTTAAGTCAAGAATTTGATGATCATCTAAAGAATTGTGGAATAGTTTCACAATTGACTCCGCCCGGAACACCACAATGGAATGGTGTGTCTGAGAGGAGGAATCGGACCTTGTTAGACATGGTTCGATCAATGATGAGTCAAGTTGATCTTCCAATATCCTTTTGGGGTTACGCCCTAGAAACCGCTGCTTTCACACTAAATCGTGTTCCAACTAAATCGGTTCAAAAGACTCCATATGAGATGTGGAGCGGAAAGAAGCCTTGTCTATCTTTCATGAAGATTTGGGGTTGTGAAGTTTTTGTCAAAAGACTTATCTCAGACAAACTTGCACACAAATCTGATAAATGTATTTTCGTGGGATATCCTAAGGAAACTAAAGGATATTACTTTTACAACCGAGAGGACAACAAAGTGTTTGTTGCCCGAACTGGTGTCTTTCTAGAGAAAGAGTTTCTCTCCAAAGAAATCAGTGGGAGTAAAATAAATCTTGAAGAAATTCGAGACCCAGAAAATAACATTGAACCAATAGTGGAACAAGAACAAGAACCACAAGGAGTTGTGGAACCTGTTCAAAATACACAAGCATCTCGCAGATCTAGTAGGTTACGATCCGAGCCCGAGAGATATGGATTTCTCGTAACGGATAGTAATGAGGTAGAAATCATTGAGAATGATGAACCGTCAACCTACCAAGAGGCGATGTTTTCTCCTGATTCGGACAAGTGGCTTGGAGCCATGGAATCCGAATTGCAATCCATGCAAGACAATCAAGTTTGGAATTTGATTGATGCGCCCGAAGGTGTAAAAACCATAGGATGCAAATGGGTCTTCAAGAAGAAGACTGACATGGATGGGAAGGTGCATACTTATAAAGCTAGGCTTGTAGCGAAGGGTTATAGGCAAGTTCATGGTATTGACTATGATGAGACCTTTTCACCCGTAGCAATGATCAAGTCTATAAGAATTTTGCTTGCCATTGCCGCATATCATGACTATGAAATATGGCAGATGGACGTCAAAACCGCTTTCCTGAATGGAAAACTACAAGAGGATGTGTATATGACACAACCAGAAGGTTTTGAACAAAATTCTAAGGTATGCAAATTGCAGAGATCCATCTATGGATTGAAGCAAGCTTCTAGGAGTTGGAATCTCCATTTTGATGAATCGGTCAAAGAGTTTGGTTTCATCAAGAACGAAGATGAGCCTTGTGTATACAAGAAGATTAGTGGGAGCATAGTGCTTTTCCTTGTTTTATACGTGGATGACATATTGCTCATTGGAAACGACATTCCTACACTTCAGTCTGTGAAGACTTGGTTAGGAAAGTGCTTCGCAATGAAAGATATGGGTGAAGCCGCATATATTCTTGGCATTAAGATCTATAGAGATAGATCAAGGAGGCTACTTGGTTTAAGCCAAAGTACATACATTGACAAGGTCATTAGAAGATTCCGTATGGAAAATTCTAAAAGAGGGACCTTGCCCATGTTACATGGAGTTTCTCTAAGCAAGACTCAATGTCCTAAGACAAAAGATGAGCGTGAGAAAATGAATGATGCTCCATATGCTTCGGCAATTAGGTCCATCATGTATGCCATGATTTGTACTAGGCCGGATGTATCTTATGCTTTGAGCATGACAAGTAGATACCAATCCGACCCTGGCGAAAATCACTGGATAGCCGTAAAAGCGATTCTTAAGTACTTGAGAAGGACTAAAGACTCGTTTTTGGTCTATGGAGGAATGGAAGATGATCTCGTTGTAAATGCTTACACGGATGCAAGCTTCCAAACCGACAAAGATGATAGCCGATCGCAATCGGGTTTTGTGTTTATGTTAAATGGTGGAGCTGTAAGCTGGAAGAGTTCTAAGCAAAGTACAACCGCTGATTCTACAACAGAAGCTGAGTATATTGCTGCATCGGATGCTGCAAAGGAAGCTGTTTGGATTAAGAAGTTCATAACTGAACTTGAAGTGGTTCCTAGTATTGCTAATCCAATAGACCTTTATTGCGATAATAATGGTGCTATTGCTCAAGCAAAGGAACCAAGAGCACATCAGAAATCCAAACACATACTTAGGCGTTTTCATATCATTCGAGAGATCGTTGATAGGGAGACGTAAATATATGCAGAGTACCTACTGATGACAATGTTGCGGACCCGCTAACAAAGGGACTTCCACAAGCTAAACATGATGGTCATGTTAGGTCCATGGGTATTAGATACATGGGAGATTGGGCCTAGGGCAAGTGGGAGATTGTTAGTAGTGGTGCCCTAGGCACGTTTAATAAACGTTGTAATTGTTATCATTTATTTCATATCAATAAAGAGATGTTTTGATTATTATTGTTGTTCATGTTTACTTATAATAATCTCCGTCCCTAGTACTTGTTAAGCACTAGTATAAAGGCTAAATGATCATGGGATGATCATGTTAGATTTATGGGTACTTGTTTGGAACAAGGTACTGGACATGACCCGCTTTATGAGATTTATGTCATGGTCTATGTCATACATATATCTCATATTAGTTATGTCATTTGAATCCTTAGACATGAAGTTATTATAGTCTTCCACTTGATGAACATTATGTTTGACATATTCAAACGCTACTTTTAACAGAGTAGTTATAAAGGGTATGATTGGCATAATCGGATTCACGTAGGGAAGAATAATAAGCTAAATGGATTTGTCCCTCCTCGGAGAGATGTCAAGCTTGGGCCTCTCGTAGGAATGATGTTGATGAAATGTTCGGCCGGACTCAAATGAATTGATTGGATCAATGTCATTTGGATTATCAACATATTCGGAATCGAGAAAGTATTGAACAAAACAAGTTGACCGTTTGACCATGACTTGTGTTCAATGACATCGTGGACAAAGGGATTATGACATATTCTAAGAGGAATGCGAACTTGTATCTAGTTATACTATTTGGGTAGGTATGACGGTTTGCTAGAACCTAATCATATCTTATGGTTTTATGTTTGAACCCATTTGCCAACTTAGTATAATCCTAGAGGGTCACACACAATAGAACGAATCTTTAAAAGGACTACATTGGAATTTTGGAAATTCTGGACTTTCTGAGAAGTGGGCGACCGCACAGTATGGACTGGGCGGCCGCACACTTATCTCAGTTTTGTACCAGTTTTGCTTCAGATAGTTGTGCGACCGCACAAAGGCTTTTGGGCGGCCGCACAGTACTGTCGGGTGGCAGATTCCTAATTTGATTAGGAAACGAATTTTGGACAGATTTTAACACAAGTTTCCTATTTGGAATAGGTCATACTTGTGTATAAAAGACCAAAATTCGGCCAGCACTCAATGCTAATGATTTTGTGAGTCTCAAAGAGTTTGAGAGAGGGTTTATTTTGTTCCAAGACATTCTTGGTTGAGGAACAAATAATACACAAAATAAATTCCATATAGTTCTTTTGATTGTGAAAAAGTGTTTCACAATTTGGTCTAGCAACCAAGATCAAAGAAGCTCCTTTAACATTCGTTCGAAGTGTGGATACCGCTAGAGGGTGAAAATCATCATCTTCAAAGTTCGTGTTCAAGCTTTGTGATCGTGATCAAGTCTTCAAACCTCCACCAAAGACCAAGAGAATTTGATAGCCATCAAGGGTTAGTTTATTCCTTTATTCTCATATCGTATTTGGTTTAATCATATGAACGGATCTATGGGCTTTGGGTTTCAAAATTTTAAATGCTAATTTCCGCTGCGCATGTTTGATCGAAACCCAACACATAAGTGCTAGGGATAATGATTATTATAATAAACATGCAAAAGATATAATAATCGGGTTTGTTATCTCTATAACAATGAAGCTATGATGTAACGTATAGGCCTTTCTCAAGCTCTTAGGGCATAATATCCAGTAATCTCCCACTTGCACTAGGCCCAATAAACATGTATCCAATACCTATTGAGCTAGTTATGATCTCCATCATTATTGCAAGCGAGCTTATGTAAGATGATTATCCTTTGTTATCATCATATGGTATTTTACATATTTGACATCTCCCATCTTTGACGATTTCTCGAATAAGATAGAGACAACCGAGTATATGTTTAGATAAGATATTAATCCCTTGACTTGTGCAATAACGATTATTCTCACAATGAAGGTCCATTAAATTAGTGACACTAGAAACGATTTCTAGATTACTAATTAGTATCTTAATCCAAACAATTTTCCAGTTGCATCCCATGCCACTAGATACTAAACTTTTTGTAGAATAATAATGGTGTATTTAGAACTCTTCTAACACCATTATTAAACGTAAACATGTATTTATACTGCAATATTTTCTTTGTTGGTTTGTAAGAATGCATCTATGTAACCATTACAAGATCATCTTTGATTCCATCAAAGATCAAGAATGCATCATTTAGTTCTTCACAAGTACATAAGGATGTTTCTTAACTAGTGACTTTCACTAGAATCCGATTGGTATTATCTCATTATACTCCAAGTATATGAGACATCCGGTCTTAGTACATTAACATGTATTACATGATAGATCCAATTGCTGAAGCATATGGAATCCTAATCATGTACTCTTGCTCATCAGTCTTCCAGTAAGACTAAATCTTGTCAAGAGTGATGCCATTAGACATTTTCAAGTAACCTCTCCAAGAGTCTTGCATAGTAAAATTTTCACTATCTTGTCTATATTAATACCTTGACTTCGACCAATTTTAGATTTATCTCCATAAATCTATCTTCCAAGGATATAAGCGGCTTTATCCAAGTCTTGCATTTAGAAACTCTTTCAAAATGAATTATATGTCAACCACATATATACATAAGACTAGGATTGTTATTACGCTCCCACTAAATTTATTGTAATCACAAGTCTCATCTTTGATGAATTCAAACTCTTTGAATACTACATCAAAATGAAAATTTCACTCCAAGTAGTTTGCTTCAATCCATCTCATGGATTTCTGCAACTTGCATATTTTATTAAAATTTTATGGATAAAAACTTTTAGGTTGTATCAAACACATCCTAAAGTATGTTCCTATTAAGGAATATAGTTTTGACCTCCATTTGTCATATTTCATATTCGCAATATGAGGTCATGACAATTATAATTCTAATAACATTAAGCATGACTACGGGTGATAAAGTTTCATCATAATCGATATTATGAATTAACTTTTCTCAAGTAGTCTTGGTTAATAAGCATTCACCTTGCGATCCATGTCCATTTTCTCCAAGAAAACTCATTTTTCTACCTTATGATTTTTAAGCCTTCGGGTAGAACAATCAATTTCGAAACTTGATTATCATACATGAATGGCATTTTTAGATTTTATGACTCAAAGTCATTGATCTAAATCCGGAACGGACTCTGCATCTTGATGGGCGATAGGTCAATCATTCTCAATGATATCTTCCTTATTACTTTCTATTACGAGAAATCAATATTTCTTATTTATAGATAGTATCCTATCATATATGCAAATAACTTGTGTGTACTTGAACGAATTTCCACAACTCCTTGTGAAACTTTATTCAACTTCCATCTTAGGTTCTATGTCATTTTCTGGGTCTCGAACTCTTCGAGATATATTTTACTCCCACTAGTTCTTTAGAGATAAACGATTTGTCTGAAAAGTACTATTTCGAGCAACAAACAATTTTTACTAGGGCGTAAAATTAACATCATTAAGATATCCCATGAAAATACATTAACTAGATTTAGGTGTGATTTTGTCCAAGACAATACTTTCCGCAAAAGTGTCACATCAAAATCTTTATGAAAGACAAACTAGGTTTTCTTTCATTCCATATCTAATATGGTATCAGTCAAACCTCCTTAGATGAAACTCAAATTAGTGTAAGCACAACTTTTTCCAGCACATAATCCAGAAGGCTAATTAAAGATCAATTTGACTTATCATGAGGTGAAAAACAACAGTTTGCAGACAATCTGCAGATTTCTATAACAAGAGCCGTACGGCTCATCTCTAGGCGTACGCCTAGTTTGCAGCCGTATGGCTGTTGTTTTCAGATTCTATGTTTCTTATTCTGCAGACTTTCTGCAGAATTCTCATCAAGTCCATGATTCAAATATTTATTACCTTGATCAGATCAGAGTACATCAATATTTTTTCCATGTGTTATCAAAATCCTTTCTAGCATCGTTACTTTAATGAACTACATACATCAAAATGTATTAGTCCAAATGAGTATTTTTGTTTTAATACTAATTAGTAAGAGGTGTCTTTGATCAATTTTTAAGATTCACATATATCACATGATTCGAAATCATGTGAATTTAAAAGTCCGTCCCATGGAATTTTATATATGTGTTTCTTATCATTGATATAGACATCAATGCTTTAAGAATGTAATACTTACATCCTTAGATTCAGATTTCCATTATTTATGTTATACTTATTATTTTGTTCTTCCAAGATAATTATATAAAGTCTCATTATATGATTAGCAATACAATAAAGCAAATCATATTTAATGGAGTACTTCCTTATTCAAAATAAGAAATATCTATTATCTTTTAATGAAGGAGCCAAAATAATATTTCTACTTAAAGTAGGAACATAACACCATTTTTTCAAAACAAATATGAACCTACTAGGTAACGATACTTCGCAAGTTCCTATGATTAATGTCGCAACCTTTGCATCATTATTTTCACATAGGTTAATATTTACCCTTTTAAGTAGTCTTTCTATTTTTCAAGTTTTACACATTTATTTATTTTTTGGGTAGAGTTTTACACATTTATACAAATGTGGGATGCATATCCGGTATCTAATACCTAAGAACTTAGAAGTAAAAGATAAACATTAATACTTGAAGTGGTAGTCCTACTACCCTTCCTTTTGATCTTTTAATTCAAATTGTAATTTCTCCTATGGTCACTCACATTGCCATAGTAGCAGTTACATCCTCAGGAATTTTGGTTTAGCCACAAATATTTTCTTTAGGCTTGACAACTCTTGTCTTGCCTTTATCTTAAATCATTTTCTTTATTAACCCTTTTTGAGTTTGAGAAGGTTTCCATTTGATATTAAGACTTAGCATTTTAAACATCAAATGTCGCTTATGAATTAATATCAAATCCGTCTGTTAGTTCCAAACTAACTTGATAACCAAGCCATCTAAGGTAATTAATATATCTCTCCATGTTCAAAACATGAGAACTTATTAACATACCTTTCAGTCATCACATGAAAGTTGGGCTCTAATAAATCTCAAACTTTTCCTGCGTTTCTTTCTTGTAGGAACGCTTCCTACATGATTGCTTATCACATAAGCATTCATATGTTTCAGATACTTTTAAAGTTCTAAACATTTGGTAGCAAGTCATAAGACAATTGACATCTATAGAATCATCCACATATTTCTAATTAATGTCTATGTCCGTCCTTGAGGCATTAGGTTTCTTAGGAATAGGATTTATTAAGAATGCATAACTTCCACTCTTGCTTAAGAACAATTCTTAAGCTCATGACTAGGTCGAGGAAGTTAATCTTATTCTTCTTAAGTGGGTAGATCAAAGTAATTATACATGATTATAGCTTAAGATATTCTACAAAATATGCAAATAAATATACACATATATTTCATACTATTATCATTTAGAGATATATAATGTATTTCATAAATACTCCCACTAAATTATACACCTTCAAATACAACTCTTGTATAATATAATTTAAATGGGCTAAGATCCATGTTTCACTTGATTTGTGAGTCTACTTTGGCATGAACCTCAAAACCAAGCTATTTAGGTAGATAACTCCTTATCAATCATATCACATGTGACTCTTAGATCCTTTATGTAATTTGTGACATCTTATGTCTTACATGTTTTAATCCCATCTTATGCCTTAAGCCCATAACCGTTATGATAGCCTAATTAAGTTTGACCACTTTAAACGTGTAGACAACTTTTGCCTCATCTTGCTTCTCAATGATAGAATGATGTGCCCTGCTTTGGCAGATAAACCACACCAAATGATCAAGGTACTTCACAAGTGTTTAAATCGTGGATGGCATAAAACATAAAATTTTGGGAATGTTTATTTTATATAGAGACATGCATCATATATTTAATTATGTCAAATATAATATAATATAATCTTTACATAATCTATGTTAACTAATCAAATTAATTAACGGAAGCAAAATCTTGTGATTTAATTATGGAGAAACCTTATGGGGGCGGATTCTAAATTTTCTGTAAACAATTTACAGATTGGATATTTCATCCGTGTGTCCAGAAACAAGGCATAAGCCCGCCATTGACCCTTACGATGAATCAATCCAAATTTAATTTCCTTCTCTGCAAACAATTTGCACTTTGTTTATAGGGGTAAATTCTGAAACCTTTTGTTTCCGCAGAACATCTATAGATTGAGAGCACAAAACGTACGACCGAAACTAAGCCAAGAGCCATCCACATTTCCGTATCAAGATCAAGAAACCAAGTAATTATTTCATACGGACGAAACTAAGCCAAGAGACATCCACATTTCCGTATAGAAAAGTAACTTGTTTCAAGATCATTCATTGTCTCATCTATTTCATAAATTACAGCAATTCTGAACTCTTCAGAACTCTGATTTCTGTAATTTTCTGGATTAAATCATATTTCAAGAAACACGGTTTAAAAAACCAGTCATCTGAAACCAGATTCGAATTCTGTAAACGATTTACAGAACAATCAGAAAACCAGAGAAAAAAAAACAAAACTGCCAGAAAACCATGTACGGCTGACCAGGAGGCGTACGCCGCCTAGGGCGCCGTACGGCGCCTTAGTCCAGATTTCCAGAATTTCTTAAATTCGATCAATTCCATTATCATGTTCATGCATTAATCAGATTAAACCAACATGGATTTACAGATTATGAATTTAAATAGATCTAATCAATATCGTGAATAACTAATTTATTACATATACAAATTAGATCTAATTTATCAATACAAATAATCCAATTATTTATTGATAACCTCAACATGCAATTATTCATATAGATCACATCAACATAATAATCACACAATCCCCATATTCATGCTTATAAACCCTAATCACATATTCATCTTTATTATCATGCAAAATCATATAATCGAATTAAATAATTTAAACATGATGTATTAAAATAATCAACGATGAACGGGGCTCTGATACCACTGTTGGGTTTTGATGCATCATGCGCAACGGAATAAACATATGAAATCAAACACCCATGAGCCATGGATCCATCCATGTTTATTAGATTAAATACAAGATGAAAGAAACATGCCCTTGAAGATCGAATCCATGAATACGGACTTTAATGTGCTAAAGCAAACACCCTCTATCGGTATCCACACGTCGAACGGACTCAAGAACACCTTCTTGATTGATTGCTAGATCCAAGGCTTGATGAAGAAATGATTTCTTCATAGGAATTATTTTCCTCTTTGATTATTGAGTTTTGATGATTCTAAATCTCAAAACTAATAATCCTACCGCTCTATATTTTATTGTTTTTAAAACAATGTGTTGCGATTTCTAAAAACAACATTAGAGGCTGTCAAACCGGGCTGCATATATTTATATGAGGGTTTGACCTAATTCCGTTTGGGATCGGGATTCCTTGTCACACAAGAAACCTTAATAAACTGACCAGAAACGGGATGGGCTCCGTACGACTCCATAGGAGCCGTACGCCAGCCTTAGAGCCATACGGTGCCAGTTTATTAATTCCCAGATTTTCAACATTTTCAATCCGTTCTATTGTGTGTGACCCAATAGAATTATACTAAGTTGGCAACGAGTCCGAACCATTCAGAACCCGTAAGTCATAAGCGGACTCTAGCAAGCCATTATGACTACCCAATCAGTATAACTTTGAAAGTGCAAAGTTACCTTATAGAACATATCACAATCCCTTTTGTCACGCGATATCATATTGGACATAAGTCATGGTCCACATCAACTTATGTTGTCCAATGCTTTCTCGATCCCGAGTAGATTGATATGAGCAAAAGACATTGATCACATCAATTCATTTTGGTATGGCCATACACTATCATCAATCTCACTCATCGAGTGGCCAAGCAGACATCTCTCTTGAGAGAGGGACAAATCCATCTTGACTTATCATTCTTCCCTACAAGAATCTGATTATGCCAATCATAGCCTTTATAACTACCCGGTTAAAGGTAGCGTTTGACTATGTCAAACATAATGTTCATCATGTGGAAGACCATGATAATCTCAGGTCAAAGGATATCAAATGATATAACTATTATGAGATTTAATTATGACATTTGACCATGACATAAATCTCATAATGGGTCTATCCAGTACCTTATTCTCCAACAAGTACCCATAAGTTTAATCTGCATCCTATGCAGCATAATCATCATATGATTATCCATTAAACTCATGCTAGCTCTTCATAAGTGCTAGTGACAATGATTATTATAATAAACATGCAAAAGATATAATAATAGGGTTTGTTATCTCTATAACAATGAAGCTATGATGTAACGTATAGGCCTTTGTCAAGGGCCTAGGGCATAACATCCAACAGAATGTGCATACTTATAAAGCTAGACTTGTTGCGAAAGGTTATAGGAAAATTCATGGTATTGACTATGATGAAACCTTTTCATCCATAGTAATGATCAAGTCTATAAGGATTTTAATTGCCATAGCCTCATATTTTGACTATGAGATATGGCAAATGGATGTCCAAACAGCGTTCCTTAATGGGAACTTACTTGAGGATGTGTGACACAACCTGGAGGTTTTGTAAATCCAGAAAATTCTAATAAGATATGCAAGTTACAGAAATCTATCTATGGATTAAAGCAAGCCTCAAGGAGTTGGAATATTTGATTTGATGAATATGTCAAAGAGTTTGTCTTCATTAAGAACGTAGATGAACCTTGTGTATATAAGAAAATTAGTGGGAGCGTAGTATTATTTCTAGTACTATATGTTGTTGACATATTTCTCATTGGAAGCGATGTTCCTACACTTCAGTCTGTAAAGACTTGGTTAGGAAAATGCTTTTCAATGAAAGATATGGGTGAAGCCTCTTATATCCTTCGTATTAAGATCTATCGTGATAGATCTAAAAGATTGATTGGTTTAAGTCAAAGCACATACATTGACAAGGTTCTTAACGGATTCTGCATGGAAATTCTAAGAGAGGTAACCTGCAAGTGTTGCATGGTAAAAGTCGCAAGACTCAAGTGTCCTAAGACAACTGATGAGCAGGTTATGCATGAATCTAGCTAGAATTTCTATATTGTCAATTCTGTTGTGCACGACCTTAGGAAATTCAACAGTATTCTTGTTGCAGAAGTTAGTAGATAAGGTGTACTACCTTGTACAAGAATTAACAGTCATATTCAAATTTGAAATTTGAGTTCTGCAACTGTATAGTTTAACCAAAGGTCTGAACACAAGTTTGACCATGGTTAAAAATATACCAAACTTTTCTTCAATGTCGATCTTTAGTTTTGGGGCGGCAACCTTGAGTCTTGCGGCAACTTTGACGTGCGACAAGTTTCAATCTTTGCTTGGTGCGGTCAGTGGTAACTTGACCAGATGCGGTTAGTTGGGCCAAATGGCTGTTCTTGCGGCAACTTGTAAACTTCAGATTTGAGGGGCCAATCTTCTCAAGCCAAAGCATACCCAACATGATTACTCCTCTCACTAGCCATAAATAGCTCTGCGCTCGGAGTAAGGGGCCACTGTTGAGCCCGCGCCTCGCGGACTGGGCTTAAAAGTCTGAACCATGACCAACCGGTCTATCCACACACAAACCGAGTAAGGCTCATCCCAGTTCCAGAGTCAATCTTAGCTCGCCTCGAGCTCACCTGACAAACTCAATTCTTGAGCTTCCCAGATGACACCTGGCACGAGACTACTATTCGAGTTCACATGTCTCGAGCTCACCAGCCCGAACTCATGACCTCGGCAAGTTCGATAACGTGCAAGACGTACGATGCTGTCAAATCATATTAAATGGTCGATGGGCTCTCCTGACCACCTGCTACCGTCCGTACGGTGTGCTTCTCATCACGACATCCGGTGGTTACATACTCTCCCATCCAGACTACTAACCAACCAGGAGCCGCCCCGTGGCCTGACAAACCATGTCTTTAACCGGGTCAAAGACTACCTTTACACATCAATTCAGAGTATATATATATATATATATAACTCTCTCTCTCTCTCTCTCTCTCTCTCTCTCTCTCACACACACACACACACACACTCACATCCAAGGTACGTCCTAACCAAAACACACACTACAACACACAAAGAACCTTAATTCTCTCCAAGGCATTCCACGCTTTGTTCTTAGCTTCCTCAGAAATCTTACTCCCATACCCGATGGCCTAAGCTGGAATCAACCCATCTTTGGTATTAACGGTGTTATTTGTTGTGTTGTGATCACATGTTCGTTGACTACAAAGCCAGATATCCATCCATCCACAGTGACCCAGAAAGCCAGGGCGTCATCCATCACTAATACAATTTTTTTTATACAATGTGACTCACTTATCGTATCGTATGCACAACAAATATCCATTACTATTCCCTAGCCACTCTCTTTCTCCTACCTCATTTTACATACTCACAACACGCTTTAATAATTTTTGAAAATATATATTCTCTCTACTTAATTCCTTTACACATTCAAAAGCATACACAAAATTGTGCACAGGAAGATACTAGTCTTTTTTTTTTTGAAAGCAGTTTCTTGTCCCCGCAGTCATAGTTTCCTTCCTGTCCCAATATGCACTTGAGAAGCATAGTTTTAGAATATTGATGTCCAAACATGCACTTGCAAATGTAAAGGGAGATAAAAGAATATAGATATTTCCTTGAAATAATAACCTAAGCCAAATAATAACCTAAGCCACAATGAAATGGTTTACTATACAAAATAAATAGTAACCAATGTCATAAACTAGAATATTTATATACTCCAGAAGCTCACCAGAATGAAAAACATTTATTTATTCATGAAATACAAAATGTCCATATGTTGTCACTTCCCCTGGCTAGCTGTACCTTTTGTTAGTCCAACTACACAGTCAGATATCATAAGTTTGCCTTTCTCACTGTTTCAATATATCAACATAAACTCCATGGATTCACGTCCGCTGAAATCAAGAGACATTCTTTAAAAAATCAACGGCTGAGAATTTCCAGCGAAGTGAGAGCTCGATATGCCTATAAGTTAAGCTCTGACGCAAGACTCTGACGAGACATTTAGATGCCCAGAATGTATGTTTCTTCAAGAATTAGTAGCAGAAAAGGCAAAGTATTCATCAAGTTCAATATCAGCAGGATCTGCAATCCATGGCTTTCCTTCTCTCCATTGGAACTTAATCCTTAACTTTCCATTTGCATCTACGCCCACAACTTTGCCTTTGCTCGAGTGTGTCTCCATCCCCCATCCCCATCGTGGGGTCACCAGCCCTTTCTTTATCCGCACTCCGTCCCCAACTTCAAAAGGCCTAATCTTTTCCATTTCCAAGGCCTTGCAAAGCCATAGCTTTTCAAGAAAACAGAAGGCTACCCAAAGATCCTCACTTTCTTTTCGGTGCACAACTCCTATGCTGGAATGAGTCACTTCACCCCACTGATGAGTCGGAGTTGAAACTGATGCTTTCACTCTAACCCAGTCTCCGATTCTTAGTTCCTCTTCCTCCACGGGGTCCACTTCAGACGGGTCCAGCATCCAAGATTTTGTGCCAGCTGGCGTAAAGACTCGTACTTTCCCATCTGCATCAATTGCAGAGATGACCCCTATGCTTGAATAGCTGTGACCAGACCACCCAAATCGTGGTTGTTTCACACATGTTTTAACCTTAACACGTTGCCCGATTGTGAGCTTGTCTACTCGTTCAAGATGGGTGGTGGGGCCCACCCATTGATCTTGCTCCCCGCAAAACCCAACAAGAACATTCTCATTCCATTCATCTGATTCATATCCAATACCTTGTACAACTCCAATGCTACCTGGCATAACCGATTTCCAACTGTCCGCCTTCTCTCTCATTCTTACCCACTCTCCCACTTCAAATGTCTGCTCTAACTCCAAATCTGCAGGATCTCCTCTCCACAGCCCTGACAAACCATAGAACACCACCCTCACCTCTCCATCAGCATTTACATTGGTTATGACACCTCGTGAATCAGGGCGGGCCCCTCTCCACCCCCATCGTGGCTCGACCAGTCCAACTCGGAACCTGACATGCTGCCCTATTTTGAAACCGGGAACCTTTGCAACATCTGTGTAATGTGTCATTAATTTACCTTTACGGAAACAGCATGCTAGTTCTAGATAACCAGTTTCCTGTATACAATGCACAACTGCTAAACTGTCTTTCCCAATACTGTTCCAATCATAACTCGGCCTAGTCCCCAGGATCGGCTTAGAACGCACCCAATCACCTACTTCAAATCCTGAAAGCCCTTCAGCATCTCCAGGGGAAACTCTCCATAGCGTATGTCGTCCAGGCACTTTAACCTAATAGTGTATATACAAAGAGCGTTTGTTAGCAACTTAAAAGAACAGCAGCAAGCAGAAAGCAGGTTTTGCTACAGAAACCGGCTGCAAACTACAATGTGTATTATATAAATAACTATCCTCTTAACTATAGTTTTTCAGGAATCAAGACTTTCTCAATACTAGACAAGTATTAATGTAATTAAGAATCAGGTCTTATTCGCCTCTGCAGCTCATTTTGAGGTTTATATTCTTAGCATGATTCTCTATCTCTCTCTCTCAGAGACACACACCTTCAATCATAACAAAGCAACGGGGGAATAATGACAAACTACAAAATGAACTGTGAATCCAAACAAGACATTAGTTTCAAAGAAAATTATGTATTAGGACAATCTATTAGAGTAAACGAGTTTGAAGAATATAACTACATAGTACAACATCCAGAGTATATGACTTCCAAATCATAGCTACACAGTACTCTGTCCATCCCAAAATGAGGACCCTCTGCACGTTTTTGCTAGAATTAAGGAAGTGACTTTTAGCTCATTAAGGAGTACATATACATGAATGCCCTTTGCATCCATTCCAAAATATTGGAAAGCTTATTCAGAGATAATAGGTCACAAAAGGTGAATTCAAGTGGCCAAAATTTTTTAACACTAATTTTGAGTGTAGTACATTTAATACCCCCTCCGTCCCAAAATGATCTTCACATTTATTTCAATGTTACCACGAAGAACTTTGAGCAATGATTTTAAGTTGATTCAATTATCCTAATGAAAATCTAAAATTTGTTATTGAGACACTATCAACAATACTATCAATAACAATTTTAGATTTTCATTAGGATAATTGAATCAACTTAAAATCATGGGCTAATTGCACCATACTACCTCTAAGTTTACCCAGAATTGCAATGTGGGGCATATTGTACCAATAGTTGCAATTTAGTACATTGTGTTCACTCATTGTTGCAATCCGAGGCAAATTTGGATGGCAATGGACGGACGTTGGTTTATGGACAAGTCAATGAATTAGTTGGACAACATGGTCTTTTCCCACATCAAACAAAGGGCTGATTTTGTTAATATATTAAACGTAAGGGTTTAATTAAACAAAAAAAGTGTAAACCCTACGCCCAATGCCGCTTCTTCAACCTCTTCTCTTCTCTTTTCTCCTCCACGCCTTCTCACATCTGGCGCCACCGTCTCCCTCTCATCCGGCCACCGACCCGCCCAAATCAACCATCATTTTTCGTTTCCTCTCTATAAGACGTCATCCTACTCACCTCGCAATCCCTTTTGTCCCCTCCCTCCACCATCCTCTTCTTTCATCGTCGCCATTTTCGACCACCCCCAAACAAATTTTTAAAATCAACAAGGCTAGGGAAATGGTCAGTGGTGGAGAGGACATAGGAGAGATGTTTGTAGTCGTTCAACGCATCTCCACTTCGCCAAAGATCAAATTTCATAAGGCATATGATGATCCGGTCACAATTTCATTTTCGATTTCTGCGTTTTCTTCTGGTTTCACTTTCAAATTCTGGGTATTTCTCTGCATGGCCGATGACGAAGAACTAACAATCACAGCCACTTGGAAAAAATGATTATTTCCGTTGTGTTTTTGTGTTTAACATTGTAATGGGTTTCCGATGTGGATTTCAGAAAATTCAGCAAATGCAATTTGGGTTACAAATTGGGTGGCGGGTATGTCAATTTCGCGTTGGTAGTGGTATTAGTTTAACGGTAGTTTGTGGAATTAATGGTGGGTGGATTAAAGAAGGATATTAAATTGATGGTAATAGGCGGAGTGGCCGATGCAATGGAAGAAAGCGACGGTAATGTTCAGCAATGAATTTGCCTCTCCAGCTGCTTGAGAAAGAAGTAAGGCAGATGGTGGTGGGTGTGAGAAGAAAGGAGGAGTAGGTGGACATGGTGGTTCGCGTGGGGAAGAAAGAAGGGAGGAGGTGGACAGTGGTTGAAGATGAAGGGGAAAAGACAGTTCTGGCAACGCAAAAATCACGTGACTTGCACGTGAGGTGGGGTCCATCCATTATATTTAACAGACATCCAAAATTGATTTGAATTGCAATTTTTTGTGAACATAGTGTACTAAATTGCAATTTTTGGTGCAATGCGCCCTACATTGCAATTTTCGGTAAACTTAGTGGTAGTACAGTGCAATTTTCCCTAAAATCATTGCTCAAAGTTCCTTCGTAGTAGCGTCGAAAAAAGTGTAAAGATCATTTTGGGACGGAGGGAGTATGAGGCTGAAATGCATATTAGGAATATACGTGCTACCAACAAAACAGCGGCACTTAATGAAAATGAGATTATCGATCAGATTTTTTAACTGAATTAATATACAATACTACCTCCCTCCCAAAGTAGAGTAAACGACCAAAATGACCCGCGTACTATATGAATCTAACCAAAATGACCCGCGTACTATCTAAACTACCAAATCAACCTGCGTACTATGCATAAATCAACCAAATCAACCCAAATAGTTAGCATACGTTAATAAATGTTAACGAATGTTAAATATTTAACGGGTATTGTTGATTTTTTAGGTTTTAAAAATTTGCAGTATTGTTTTTGCAATCATTAAATTTAGCAACTTTTAAGGAAAAAGAATTCAGTTGTTTACAGAACGTGATTAACTTGCTGTCTGTTTAACATCTTCCTTTTCTAGAAGTTGGATGTGGAAAATACCCAATTTGATTCTAGTAACTGGAAAATACCAAATTTGATTTGATAATTTGGGTTTGAAATTCGAAGGTAATTCATTCCATTGGAGTAATTGAAAAATACCCTGTTTGATTTGATGAATTGGGATTGAAAAAAAAAATGGCGGAGAAGGTGTAGAAGTTATAACAATGGCGGCGCTGGTTCCAGGGGTGTTATTAAAGCTGCTTCAGCATATGAACACAGATGTAAAAGTCGGCGGAGAGCACAGATCATCTCTTTTACAAGTCGTCGGCATTGTTCCGGCGTTAGCCGGCGGCGAGCTCTTTTCCCGACAAGGGTTTTACCTCAAGGTATCTGATTCATCTCATGCCACTTATGTATCTTTACCTGATGAACATGAACTCATTCTTAGTGATAAGATTCAATTGGGTCAGTTTATCCATATCGAACGGCTCGAATCAGCTTCCCCTGTGCCCATACTTCATGGAGACTCGATCCAGAAGGCCGTTGCCAGAGGAGAAGCTCGTTGCCGGAGGCGAAGCCGTTGAAAGGAAAGGGGTGAAGGCTGGGTACGGGGAAGCTAATGAATTAGGGTTTTCTTTTTACTTTTTCTAAAAGTGAAAGGGGAACGGAGGAATTTGTAAGTTTAAAAGGGATGAGGGGGTGTGGTTGTAGATTATATTTCAATTTTCAATATCTTTAGTTTAATAATTAACTGAACCCCTTTTGATTGGAATTGCTGTTAAGTTTTTAACATTCGTTAACATTTTTTAACGTATACTAACGATTTGGGTTGTTTTGGTTGATTTATGCATAGTACGCATGTTGATTTGGTAGTTTAGATAGTACGCGGGTCATTTTGGCTGTATTCGTATAGTACGCGGGTCATTTTGGTCGTTTACTCCCCAAAGTAAGACTCTTACTTTCCTTTTTAATCCGTCCCAGAGAAAGAGTCTTATTCCTAAAATGGTAAGAGATGAATAATGTTTTGGACAACTTTATCCTTATGAAGCTTGCATAATTACAAAAAAACCAACACTAACTAACTTTTACTTACTTTTTACCCACTTGCATTATGAAGAGTGTTTTGGACAACTTTATCCTCAAGCCACTTGCAATGTTTATCAATTTTCTATTGTTTCCTTAATAAGCGTGCAAAACCAAGGTAAGACTCTTACTCTGGTACGGAAGGAAAATATTCTAAATATATTTGAGTGGTGTACAATATTGATTATTTGAGAAAGACTATACCGAGGACTAACTTTAAAGCAAGCATCAAAACCTACTTTCATGCTCTATGATATTGATTTTTAAACATTGTCGACCAAATAGTGAGACAATTTTATGCTTTTAATCAATTTGATATTTCCAATCTTCCATGACTATTAATCATTAGATTAGTGATTGGAATTCATGATGAAAATGTGCATCTTCTCCCTTAGCCAGAAATTTGGCAACATCCCACACCCCAACATGGTAAGAAAGAGAAGAGTAACTTACATTTAAAGCTCCATCCATGTCAATTCTCTCAATTTTGCCCACAGTTGCAGAAGTTTGATTTGACCACTCAAGGCGTGGCTGAGAGACAGATGGCATCATATGGATATCTTGACCCACTTCAAAAGGAGGCACCTTCTCCACATCAGTAGCAGAACAAGAGAATGGTTTGCTTCTGAAGCAATAGGCAATTCCCATATCACCATCTTCCTCCAAACTGTGGATCAATCCTATGCTATTCCGAGTGATATCTTCCCACCCATATTTTGGAGAAGATACGGAAGCTTTCACCCTTACCCAGTCTCCAACCTGTCAATGCTCAAACATGTGAAGAAAGAGAGAGTATTACAAATATTTTTTACGCATACCTTCAAAAAAACATTAGAAGAATTTATACTCCCTCCGTCCCACCTCACTCGATACCAACTTGGTGGGCACAATAACTAAGGAATGTAGGAGAGAGAATTAGTGGAGGAAGTGGTGTGAGTGGGAAAAGTAAAGTAGGAGAGAGAATGAGTGGAGGGAAAAGTAATTTGATTGGTGTTGTGAGTATAAAAACATTTTGGGTAGTATCAAGTGAAGTGGCATGGACCAAAATGGAAATTGGTATCAAGTGAGGTGGGATGGAGGGAGTGTGTTACCTTGAAATCCTCCACCTTTTCCATGTCAGAAGGATCAGCCTGCCATGGTATGGGCCGATTTGGGATTTCAATTATCAAGAGACCATCACTCTCTATCTCAATTATTTTTCCAACACTGTGATGTGTTTCACCACCCCAAGCATATCTAGGCTCTGCAACAGAGCGCTTCACACAAACCCGATCACCAATCTGCAAAATTTATTAATTATTTAAATGATAAAAAGACTGGTCAATGCATAGGAAAAACAGGGAAATATCATTTCTTGTACGTACCCTGAATGGTTCAACAGGTTCAACTTCCTCAGGTTCACAATGCCATGGATTAGGAAGATAGCTCAGTTCCAACAACAAACTGTTATCGGGTCTGATGCAATATACTATTCCAATGCTTCCTGGTGTCACAGATCCTAATCCATGCTTAGCTGTGGTAAGGGAGGGCCTAATGCGGACCCAGTCTCCAACTTTAAATTCTTCGACCCTAACCATTTCAGCTGGATCAGCTTTCCATCCTCTAGATGCTCCAGGAAACCCAACACGTAGAATCCCATCATCATCAACACAGAGAACAGTCCCGATGCTATCAGGTGACTGACCACGCCAACCAAATCTAGAAAGAAAACAATTATCACTCATAGAATTGCATGGACATTCGAATAAAGAAGTTGCTAAATAAACTTGAAAAAAATGGATTTGTAATTAAGGGAGAACTAAAACAGTGGTTAATAAGATGGTCATATTAAGGCTATTGACAATCTCCTTTCGGAGAGCTTTAAATACATTATAGTTACAGACTCGCAATGTCATTTTCTGAAAGGTGAACAGGGTTTGAGAAAAAATCTTGGAAGCATCTTTACTTAATATTGTTAGGATAATTGGTGAACTAATGTTTAATTTAGATATTCATGACTAGAAGCATCTTCGCAGGAACTCCTTTAGTTGAATTTGCATTTCGAGAGACAGAGATGGGACGGCGTTTGACTTCATCCGTAAAGGATTTCAGTTTCCAAAATAATCGTTTAAAGATTTATATTTTTCATTCTTTTGGTATGATAAAAAATGAAGTATGCATCCTAAGGTAAATATCAGGTGATAAGAGCAAACTTTTACAAGGATAAGTCATCCTACTTGCTCAGTTTACAAGGGCAATTAAGGTTTTTTTATCGCTCTCCATCCAAATATGCTATTGGACTTGGATACAGTAACCATTTTAGCTGCAATATTGTACTAGGAAAAAAATTTAGTCAAACCTTGGTTCCTTGATATCTGGTCTAAGTTGCACATGCTGCCCCCTGTCTAAAGGAATCACTTTTGTAACTTCACTTCCCAGTACACGAGCATCTCCAGAACAAAATGACACAATAAGATTATCCCTGTCTAGTACGCTCTGCACAAAACCAACACTCTTGTGCTTTGCACCTTGCCACCCATATGTTGGAGTTGTCACAGTTCTTTTAAATTTCACCCAATCACCTACTTGATAACTATAATACAGTTCACAGACAATAGTTAAAACTCACCCAAAAAAAAAAAAAAAACAATTTCTTTCCTAGAAAACAAATACTCTCTCCGTCTCAAAATGATGTTCCCACTTTTTTTGTCGTTATCACGACTGAACTTTGAGTAATAACTTTAGGCCATTTTAATCATCCTAATGAAAATCTAAATCTTGTTATTGATACACCATCAATAATATTATCGACAACAAGATTTAGACTTTCATTAAGATGATTGAATTAACCTAAAATTATTGCTCAAAGTTCATTTGTGAAAACGACCAAAAAAGTGGGAACATCATTTTGGGACGGAGGGAGTATACAAAATATACAGTATAAAGAAACAAAGAGGGGTATACTGACATCGTTGGAGACAACTGAACTCCCTTATTTACGAGTGCCTCCATCAGATCTTCTGAAATCCATTCTCGAGGAAGGGCTTCTAAGAAGTCACGGAATGTCTTGCCACTGTAATCCACCATAAATACATAAACTCAGCAGTAAAACTCTTGGAGCATCAAGTAAAACTCCATGAATCACTAACAGGATGACAAACTAATATTTTTAACAGTAAATGAGAAAACAGATCTTTTCGCCATAATACTTGCTAGCTTAAGCCAGGTACATTTCTTCTAGCTGAAACTTGCCTGTGATTCCTAACATCCAGAGCCGCCTCTGGTATCTGAGCATAGTGATGATCCACTCAAGATTTTCACGAATCATCTTCGCTGAATCAGCAGCTATATGAAAAGCATTGTCACCTTCATCATCCTGCAATAAGTGAGAAAAACTGCATGTTAAGTGTAAAGCAGATCAACTCTTCATATCAGAAGAAAGAAACGAAAATGGATGTTAAATTTGGGCACTTCAAGGTAATAGCTGAAGTGCCCAAATTCAACATGATCACAAAAAACTGCGAACACTCAGTTAAGTTGAGTAATAATTGTGGCATACGCGCATGGTCACAGAAACACTTATGGATTTGTTAACACATATAAATTTCAATGGCTTTGTAATTTTTGGTAAGTAGATATCTTTTGAAGAGTGTGGATGTTTTTGGTTATTCTAATAAGTAGTGGGGACTCAATTATTTTGTAGGTTGGTAATTATATGTTGACGATAAGGTAAAATGGGCAATCTAGAAAAGCAGACATTTGAGCCTCCTACTTCATAATAGTAGTAATTGATTATGGGCCTCGATCCATACAAAGAGTCACTATTCCATTTTGAAGTTCCACTTCAAGAGTCCACTTTGAAAAAACATATACTTTCATTCTCCATAATATTTCAAATTTAGCCTTCACATTTATATAAGCATCTTGTATACACTGACGCCTTCTCCAATGATGACCAGCTTCAAGAATACGAGTATATCCCTCAACTCCTCAAGTCTTAGGCTTTCCACACATGGACTCTTTGGGTGGTACAGAGGGAGAAAATAACTTCCATCCTATGGCTTCATTTTTATTAGACTTCGGAATGGGGGTAATACAGAGATGTCTTCGTGGCATAGGCTTTGGCCTAGAAATTAGTAAAAATTCAGAAAATTGCAAAATCAATAAACCTGGCGAGTCTTGAAGATTTTCCTATTTTTAACATGAAAAGGTATGATGTCTAGCTCTAGCAATGTCCTCCATAAAAAACAAAATAAAATCAGGGAAGGGAAGGGAAGGGAAGGGGACACGAGATTATCACTCTTCCGGAAAGAATCGATCAACTCCCCGTGTACATAGAGCGCATAAGTGAAGATTTACAACCCCCAACTGTTTCCTCATTTTTGGTTTTCTTTGTCCATCATAACACCAAATTGTGGAAAACTGAAGAGCTATCTGCCCGATGAAAGAGAGAGATTTATTAATGAAATCCTATCTCATTTGGCAAAAAACACCTTCCCAAAATAAAAATGCTGCATTTTTATATGTTTAGTAAGTAGGGTCATTACAACAACACAGAGCAAGATTGATCTTGGTGACCACTGTAGCACGCATGTACATATAAAAGAGTAGGGGTCAGCATAACAGAAACTCTTGATCAATATGCTTTTAAGCAAATGCTTGGTTTTGTCTTTATTTCCTTTCGCAACGTGTTATGTATTTCTGAGAAATTTATTTGCTTTTAGTGGGTGCAGGATAGCAGCACAGCTCCTCACACACCCGGAGACAGAAAACAAACACAAAATATATACAAACAAATAGATGTGCTTTTGCTATTATTACTACTACCTTTTATAACTTGCATAACTATAATAATAACAATAATAAAGGGAACGCCAAATGCAAAAGCACCATGGCAGAAAAGAGCAAGAGTGAAACCTGCAAATTACAATTAGCCCCTGCTGAGAGAAGTAACCCAACACATGCCTTTGCACCTCTGGCCAATGCAACATGAAGAGGAATCGTATTGTGCACATTCCGTATATTCACATCAACTCCAGCATCAAGAATAATCTGCTCAAGCAAATTTTACTACACCAGTTACATAAGTCCAAATAAAAGCACATGAGCAGAAATATCATGTGGGAGGATATGTTTAATTCTCCATGCAAATAAGTTCTAGGGTTAACTACATTGGAATAATTGCCATGTTGTCAGTCCCTCGGGTATAAACTGATCAAAGTTTGCCTCAATTTACTCTACATGTAATACCAAATTTCCCCAGTAATGACCAGGGTGCACGATTCGTAGTTCGTCCGATTTGAATTCGCGATACGAATTCGTGATTCGCTCCACCCATGGAATCCTATGTAGAGTATTACAATTATTGCGATTCACGAATTCGCAATATTAGTACGTTTAATTTAAATAAATAATAAAAATATATAATAATAATAAACTTATTTTTCATAGAAAATCAACATTTTAACGTTCTATTACATCACTGAAAAAAATGTAAGTATAATAAGCTTACTTTTCATAGAAAATAAACATTTAATGTTCTATTGCATCACTGAAAAAAATATAAAATTGTAATAAGTCTTACCTTGACCAACTCAATGTCATTAATCATTGCAGCGGTATGCAAAGCTGTTCGCCCGTGCTGAGTATCTTGAGCAGTAGCATCTGCTCCGGCAGCAAGCAGTATCCGGACAAGTTCTCTACCATCTGAAGAAAAATAAAATGTGTAGTGATTCTATATCTCCCCTTTCGAGGACATCTGAAATTAAAGCGGGTAGACTGGTAGGTACTCTATAAATTGACTGGTAATCAATACTGAAGCAAACAGAAGTAGCTCCGAACAAAACAAAAAGATAAGAATTAAATGCACAAGCTAAGCAGTCTTAGAATTTTGATAGTTAAATGGATCTAATATCATAAGATATAAACATTACCAGTTTCATGGTTTTTCTTCAGAGAAACTGTCATGCACAAAGCAGTACCAACAGGACTAGGTATATCTATAGCACTAGCAATCTCTTCGGGCGTTGCCATTTCAGTCCATTTTTTTACAAGAGCTACATTCCACGTTGACACACATATATGCAGAGGCCTGCAACATGAAAAGACTAATTACTGCATCAGAAGGCAATTGATGAAACCAGCTGAAAGCATGTAACATCACTTGCTTACTTAATGATATGGTACACAATTGATAATTAACGAGTATATTTCCTTCAGAAGATTGAGTCAACCTTTTAAAAGGTTATGCCTTTTTCTCAGCCTTAGCATCTAAGTGAGGTCACTTATCTCGTGAACAAATTATGTCTTCCATCCGGCATCCGCAGAATGCCTGAATCTGATATAAGTACATGTTCTCCACAACAAGTCCTCGTTTTCACTAGTATTCGCTCAAGGAACTAGGTTCTTGAAAATCACCGAACTACTTGTCTCCACTAAGTATTACATTGACTAAAATCGGTAAAAGTATTAGCTCTTTCCTCATAAGAGAAATGAACTTATGCCTAAACTGCTAGCTTGTTACATTAATATTGAATCAATCTAAAAAAGAAACAAATACATTAATATTGAATCAAGTTGCAAAACTAATGATAGTACTTACGTCAATTTTTTTGAATTCATGATACCCATAGATTTGCATCCGCCGTTTTCCAATATGACGAGAGCGCAATCTGTATACTTCTTAGAAACAGCTCTATGTAGCACAGATTCACCTTCATCATCCACTGCATTTGGATCAGCGCCAGCAAGTAGCAACTCCTGTTGTAACCCAAATTCAAAAGGAAACCATTGGAAAATGGCATTGCAGGGTAAGCAAATCAATATTTTCCCCCTCTTAATGATTCATTCACGTAAGCTGGTAAAGTTATCACTTGAAGATTTAGCCTTGACGAAAATTTTACGAGTACCAGTTTGGGTGTTACTTCCATTAGATATCCAACACCATACTTTATAATTCATATCCTCCTTCTATTGCAACTAAATTCTGGTTGCTATATACATTCGACTTGGACAAAAGACATGATATCTACTCCCTCAGTCCCACCACAAGTGAGACCAACTTTTTGGGCACGTAGATTAAGAAAAAAAGTATAATATTAAGAGTGAATGAGGGGTTATGAGTATGAAAAGTAAAAGGAGAGAGAATGAGTAGCAGGAATAGTAAGTGGATTGTTGTGTGAGTGGGACGGAGGGAGTATATATCGATGAGATAAACTTACACGCATGCAATCTGGTTGGCCATGATAAGCACAGACATAAGCAACAGACGGACCAAAGCCTTCTCTCAGCCTAGATCTGACATTAGCATATCTGCTAATAAGAGCACGAACGCATTCTGGTGATCCAGTGGCCAGAGCAAAAACTAGTGGAGGATCCCCATCTTTGTCTAGGACGTCAACATTTGCCTCTTTGTACTCCAAATGGCCTCAACCAGTTCAGCGCTACCCCGTCTGCAAGCAAGGTGAAGAGCAGTTTGGCCATCCGCGTTCTGTGCTTCTAACAGAGAATATAATGAGTTGCCATTATTTTTTGAAGCAGCTTTTGCAAGCAATCCTCTGCATTGGAAAATGGTAAACACAACATGACTTACAGAGCATGAATTTATAAAAATCAAGAACCTAAAAGTTTTATAAAAGCCGCTATTCACCTAACACCGTCTACGTTTCCTTCAGAAACAAGTCGGTGTAGAAGGTGTGGGTTATCCTGGATGACTTCAGGCTCGGATATTGGAGCTGGCGCTATCCCATTGGCTCTGGGACCATTGACCACATCACTACGAACATAGACAAAACAAGAACATTAATTAAATATACCAGTCAAGTATCTAGCAGAAATATAAAAAAGATAATAACACTAAAATTTAATAAACAAACTTTATGTAAAAGCATCAGCATAATGGAAATAGAACACATGAATTCAAGCATGTTGATATAAGCCGCACAGAGAAGCTCAGAAGTTGAGTGCATTATGCTTTAGCAGAATCACCAATATGCTAACCAAGTCAAGGAATTTGGTTCTTGAATCTAATAACAATTATAGCTACAATATTTTTGTTCTTACTTGTTAGGACTTGCAGGAGGACTACGGGGTAAGTCTTGTAGATGTCGTAGGAATATTGCTAACATTGCACTGAAAGTCGGTCTTTTAGATGCCTTGAACTGAAGACAGTCACCAATCATTTTCCACAGCTCCCTTGGTATACCTACACCTACTACACTTGCATATTGTGGAGGCTGTTTCCTTGCCTTGATTACAGCACGGTATATTTCCTCCGAACTTAAGCCAGCCCAACTACACAACATTCAGGTCTTATTAAGTTCAAAATCTTCTCACTTTTTTATATTTTGCAGGGGGTTGGGTGCAGAGGGAGATCCCTGCTACCCCCCCCCCCCCTTTCAAACTAAAGCATAATGAATATACTCCCTTTGTCCCAACCCATTTTCCGTTTCTCATTGTCCCAAAAACTTCTTCCCATTTCTACAACTTGGGCTTAAAAGTTCATAAACAAAACATGGCTACTAAAGCAAGTGTTCATATCCTTAAAAAGTTTGAATAGTAAATGGGAAGATCATTTTGGGACGGAGGGAGTAAATAAAACAATATAGAGGTGCAACTCAACGTACGGAACAGAACCAGTGCACATTTCCACCAGCGTACAGCCAAAGCTCCAAGCATCTGATTCAGAAGATATGCCAATGGCATCATCCCAAAAGGGATTCAGAGACTTCCTCACGGGCTCCCACGCCTCTGGAGCTGTATAGTTTGGGCTCAGCATTGTACAATCCATGCATGAATGCACTTTTGATGAGTCACATTCTGACCTTGCTTTACGACAACTAGGTTTCTTTAAAATTGCTGGAAGTCCATAATCAGATACTACAGCACGACCATTTTCATCCAAAAGAAGATTTGATGGTTTTACGTTCATACAAACAACACCTGCTGCATGAAGTTCGGCCACCCCTCGAGCAATGTCTGCCCCATACCTACGGTTGGAGAGAAAAGAATGGTTATGGCCGCGAATAGCTACTTATTAACATGAAATTGGTGTGAAGCATTTGTTAAGTATCATAAAAATTGCAACAAGAATCTAATCAGATTGGAGAGAAATTTGTTTGTAGCGATTGGAACAGCCAGAATTCAGATAGTTTCAATCATGGAAACAGTGGAACAAGTTACAGCAAGATGCTGAAGAATAGAGTTCTATTCTATCCTAGATTTATTAAAAAAAAAAAAAAAAAAAAAAAAACAACTCGTGTGCATATGAAAGAAGAAATTATAAGATGAGAAAAAAGATACAAAGTCGTGGGAGAAGCGGTTACTTATAACCAACTTGACAAGAAGAGGGGAAGTGATGCAAGATTGACACATGGAAATTACTCTATTAGTGAATACAATATTTTATAACTATTTTAGCCAGCACACTCTACATGATATCATCCATGAATATTTATATTTGTGAAATTTGTTGTCTTCTTCCTTTTTGAGGATAATAAAGGTTTAATTAGGGAAAAGTAAAGGATTAATGTTGGTCAATTACGTCATTGAAGTCATAGCACACGCATATCAAATAAAATTAAAAAAAAAAGCAAAAGATAACTTTCCATTAGACTACAGCTTTTCATATTGATCTAGTAGGTAGTTTCTTCATAGCCTTTAAGAAGGGTCACCCATATCATCTGTTTGGAGTGACCCACCGAACTGGCAAATGAAGCTGTAAAAAATTGAAGGGTGAAAGATGATCCATGAGCCTGCTTGTAAAAATGTTGAAGGGTGAAAATCCATCAATTAAATACGAGACATCCCACTCTAGACTCCAAGCTAAAAGCGCTCCATTTTACTCTGACGATGTTCTACCATTTACTGATTCAGGTTCAATTCGGGTAAACTTGACAATTTTTCAAAAGGGTAACAACTTCAAGAGTTGGCTTGTCGAAATTCGAGCACATCAAACAAATCTTTGTCTGTGACTATTGTTAGGCGAGCAATGCTAGGGGCACAAAATAAGTTCACAAGATCTTGCTCACAAAATGAGGTGGCGATATTTTATTGGTTACATCGATAATGGATCCGCCACACTCTAATTAAAAACACCAATAACATCATTACACATAAGATTTTGTGAGCAAGTTTTTGTGACTTTTTTGTGCCCCTAGTATTATTCTTGTTAGGCACAGGGATATAGCTACTTTACGGCACAACTATTGGCTACTTAATACAACAATAACAACCTGAATACTCATCAATAAGCCAATTACTCCTTAATTACTTAGACGATTTTCTACCATTAACTGATTTTAGTTCAATGTGTTAAGTTATATTTGTAAACCTAAAATTTTATATTTATATATATATATATATATATATATACAGAATGGCTCTTATGCGCATCAGTCCGTACGGACTGTGAGGAAAGAAATGCTGATTGACTATTTTACCCACTCAGATACACGGCTCTTCCTTTTTCTTCATCTCTCGAGAAAACACTTTGCCTTCTCAATCTTTCTTCCTCTTCTTTCTTCACCTTCATCAAGAGGATATTAGTTTTTATGAACCCAGAAAAACTATTTCAAACTGAAATTTAGTGTTATGCTAAGTTTAGGGCACAATATGAGGTTTCATTATTATAAAATCTGGGTTCATATGGAGACCATATTTCACTTGAAACTAAAAAACGGAGGATTTTTACTGTTCATCAGAAGGTCAATGCTTATATAAAGAACGAATTCGTTTTGACAAAACCCAGGAAGAAAAGTAGGGTGGACTCTTAATTTTTAGGAAGAGCGTGAAACAAATCTCCGTTCACGTCTATTACTACTTTGACGACTTCTACCATCTAATAATTTTCCCATATTTGGTTTAATGTGTAAATTTATGTGTGTAAACTTGACAATTTCAAAAAGGTAAAAATTTGCCGAGAGTCGCTTTGTAGAAACTGAGCACGTGAAACATCTCTTTTCATGACAATTGTTTGGCACGGGAATACTGCTACGTATTGTAACTATAGGCGCTTGATCACAACAATGTCAATCTGATTTACGCACGAATAATCCAAATCACATTGAAATATATATATATATATATATATATATATATATATATATATATATATATATATATATATATATAATAACACAACAACAACACAACACAAAGCTTAGTCGCAAAATGATCTGGGGTTGGCTAACATAAATCCTCCACATTGAGACAAATGTTTATGAAAATTGTTCAGCATGAGGTTACTACATTATTCTAGGGCATCACTACAGGCAACTTAATCACAACAATGTCAACCTGATTACGCACGAATAATCCAAATCAAATTGAGACAGCAAATCATAATAAGGTCTACAGAGAAGAATATATCCCTGACCTCAAGATTTGCTCGAGAGTAAGCCGCCCTTCGTTCCGCTGCATCTCAGTCTGCAACGATACACTACACCTATCCATAACAAGAGAAAGGCAACCATCCATCTTAGTAGCACCATGAAATGTACAAACATTCCTACACCACATTGAAGCTCGCCTCAAATTCTCTAGCTGGTTCTGCACCCAACCCAAATCAGTATCTTCCCCAATCACCAACTTCTTCACCGCCACACGGTGGTGGCACTTCCCAGACCTACCGGACGAAACTGCCGTCCACGTTTCCACTCCGACCACCCTCCGTTCCCCTCCCTCCCCAATCCGCCGTATCAACCTCAAGTCCGGGTGCAAAGCAAGCTCAATTAAACTACCACCAGTTCCACCGGCACAGCCAGTGCTCGAACTGGCGGCCGAACGCCGGCGACGGTCAAGGTCATAGTCAAACCCGTCGTCATTATTATCCTCATCATCGTCGTCGTCTTCGTCAGTGAAATCAGCCAGAGAAGAAGACGAAGTAAGCAAACCTAGGATAGCGTAATTTTTAGGGAGAGCGTGAACGGAGTTACCGACGACGGAGACGTGACGGCAACGAGGGCAAGAGAGAGAAGTATCGGAGGAAGCTTCAAACATTCTAAAAAGACAGTCTTTACAGAATCCATGGCCGCATTGAAGCAAAAGTGGACATCTTTCCTCTTCATTGTACCGATTCTGACAAACGGTACAGCACGGAATCTTCATCTTCTTGGACTTCAATTCAATTCAAGAAACACTTTTCTGGGTATAGAAATTTGCAATTGGTTGAAGAAAAAAAAACTAAGAAGATGGAGAAGATGTTAGAGGAAAGGAAGAATTAGATCCATGATCTGAGGCTGAGAGAGGGATTGATCGATCAAATGGAGTTGGGAGGAAGTGATTTTTTGTTTTTATTTTGATTTCCTTTTCAACTGAGATTCTATCAGCAGCTGAAGAAGAAGAACATAAATGAGTATCGAAGCCGTTTGTTGCGGCCTGAATTTAGTGTGAAAGAAATGAGAAATGATGGGTGTGTTATGTCAACCTATGCGGCTCCTTGCCCCCACCCCGATTCATTCGCATATGGGCTCAAAACAAAGGCCATTTACCGCACATAAGCTGTTTTCTCTTTCTTTTTTGACAAAAATCCGACACGTGAGACAGATCTTCACGAGAGAGTAAATGGTTGGATAATGATATGTCTAGTGAAAACTCATAGTGAAACACTGTAATCCGTTGGATTGTAATAAATGTTTGTGAACCCCACTAATAAAACTCATCTAATGGTTTAAAATGTTTCACTATAAATTTTCCTTTGAGTTTTCTCTATGTGTATCATTGTCCTAAATGGTTTGCCCCCTTATGGGCGGGGATGGGTAAACCATTTCCTCTCTCAACAAGATTCGTCTCACCGTGTGAGACCGTCTCACACAAGTCTTCCTCTTCTTTTTTTTCTTTCTTTTTTAAGTAGAAAGGAAAGGAAAAGGTATGGGTAGGGGTTTGGTGGACCCGGAACCGCTCCACCCAAATTAGCTCCACCCCTCCACCCAACGGCTCCGATCAAGGCCACATAGGCGAGTTCATCATCTGTGAAGCTAAAATGATTTCAATTTTTTGTGGGTCCTATCGAGCTCGGACACATCTCATCGGTCGAACAAAAAAAATGAGGTGGCTCTAATCTCCACCATTAGGTGGACCGGGATGGAGCTAACCGCTCGGTGGAGCGGTTCGAAATCCGGGTGTTCAACATGAGACTTCTCAAAGAGGAATGCTAGGGGTACAAAATAAGATCACAAAATGAGGTGACAGTATTTTATTGGTAGCATCAATAGCCACACTCTAATTAAAAACACCAATAACATCATTACACCTAGGATTTTGTGAGCAAGTTTTTGTGACTTTTTTGTGCCCCTAGTATTATTCATTCTCAAAATATCACCCATCCTAATATTATTCTCGACAACTGAGCTTAACAACGGAGTTTTGATGAGGTCCAGTACATTAGTGTTGTTGGTATAATGGCACCCTTATGGCTAGGCCTGGCAATTGTGGCCGGTTACCCGCTAACCCGCCCGACCCAACCTGCTAATTTACCCGGCCCGTTTAAGTTAGCGGGTTAAAGCGGGTCACTCATTTCAACCCGCGAAGCTTAATGGGTCGACCCGACTCAACCCGCCCGTTTCAACCCGCGAGAACAAATAGCTTGGGTCGACATCCTAAGGTAAAAAAAATAAAAATAAACGGATCGACCCGTTTGACCCGTAAAATTAAATGGGTTGTGGCAAGTAGACCCGTCTTAACCCGCTAGAACCCATCCCGTCCCGACCCGACCCGCACAATTGCCACGCTTACTTATGGCACATAAGCTGTGTACGTAGTTACGTTTTTTCCATTCTTGATTGGAGTAGATTTCTCCGGCACAACACAATGGTCATTTTCACTCGTTTCGCTTTGAAGAGTCCTGACTTTTCTGTTATATTAGTATACATCTTTATACACATTCTTATACATATTATATTTATATCAAAGGTGGGACCACTAAAAGGACAAATTGTTTGCATCCGAGAAGAAACCTGCTCTACCTTTTTTATTTGAGTCGAGAGTCGCCACCATGTTGTTGAACGGAACACGGACCGTGAGATTCTTGAGTTCGGGGGTTAAGTTATGGATTGGGAAGGTCAAGGAGCACCCAATCCACCCAATCTAGGATTGGTCTTGCTTAGGTGTTTTTAATCAAATAAAGAACAAGTAATTAAAACAAATAAAGCCAATAATTAATTTCTTAATTATTGGAATGTCAGATCATGTGCTTCGAGACCATCTCCATGGATTGAAGACGCTCTAGGCTGATCATTTTGATGGGACTACACTACTCAAAAAAACAAAAAATGAGATGAGAAGTAGAGATTAAAAGCGTAGGAGTTTACCTAAGGCGTTCTTGAGATTCCAATTGATGGTCTTGACTAAGGCCTTGATGATCCAAGAGTTTTATGATGATTTTGGCTTGAAAATATGAGTTTTTGGTGGTGTTTTGGTGTGAGGGAGGAGTAAAAACGGGATTCTTTAGAGATTAGGGGGTTGTTAACCCCTTTTTGGATGATGAGGAACCATTAGGAGAGTCTAGGGTTGAAAGACTCTTTATTTATAGGTTTAGATTGCTTAGGGACCAAGTTTAGGAATACTAAGTTTGGTAGGTGATAAAGTCCTTATTTGGAGAGGTTAAAGGAGGTAGGAAATCAGTAGGAAACATCTAGGAAGTCTCCTATTAGATATTCCCCGAATTAGGAGAGTGTTGCCAAGAAAGAGATCGGGACGGAAAGGGAAAGTGACTCTAACTCGCAGACAGAGGAGATGTCTCGTACGAGACATTGATGTCTCGTACGAGGCATCCAGTGTAAAATTACTGTTTTATCCTTGTCTAAAGTTATGTTGTTCAATTTAGCCCCTAACTAACGGAGTCAGTCAGAAACTTAACTAAACATGTCAAAACTAACGAGTTTTCATCAAAACACGAAGGCGAGACGCAAGAGTAGTGTAATAGTAAATTTCAGTTCAAAATGGGGTGTCTACAGAGCCCTCGGCGATGATACTGTTGGAGATTATGCCCTAGGTCCTTGAGAAAGGTATTGCGTTACATCATGTTCTCATTTATTATGGAGATAACAACCTTGGGTTATTATATGTTTTATATGTTTATTATAATAATCCCCGTCCCTAGTACTTATGAAGGACTAGTATAAGTTTAATTGATGATCATATGATGATTATGTGTATGTGATACAAATTAAGCTTATAGGTACTTGTTGGAGAACAAGTACTGGACTTGACCCGCCTATGAGATTTATGTCATGGTCAAATGTCATAATTAAATCTCATAATAGTCATATCATTTGATATCCTTAGACCTGAGATTATTATGGTCTTCCACATGATAAACATTATTTTTGACGTACTCAAACGCTACCCCTAACGGGTGGTTATAAAGGCTACGATTGGCATAATCAGATTCTTGTAGGGAAGAATGATAAGTCAAGATGGAATGTGTCCCTCCTCAAGAGAGATATCTGCTTAGGCCACTCGTAGAGTGGGATTGATGAAATGCGTGGCCGCGCTCAAATGAATTGATGTGATCAATTTCATTTGCTCACAATCAATCTACTTAAGATCGAGAAAGCATTGAACAATATAAGTTGACGTGGACCATGACTTATGTTCAATATGATATCGTGTGACAAAAGGATTGTAATATGCTCTATGAGGATAACGAACTTCGTTTAAGTTATATTAATTGGGTAGTCATGATGGCTTGCTAGTATCCGCTCATGACTTATGGGTGTGACCTGTTGGTTTTCGTAGTAATGCAGCGCCAGCGGAAATTAAGCATTTAAATTTTAAAACCCAAGCCCATAGATCCATTCATATGATTAAGTTAAATACACAATAATGAAATACTAGAATACTAACCCTTGTTGCCTTTGATTTTACAACCTTGAATTCGATGGAGGCTTGAAATCTTGATCACAAACAAAGCAAGAATCACGAACTATGAAGATGATAAGTTTCACCCTCTAGCGGTATCCACACCACGAACGAATATCAAGAACACTTGATCTTGGTTGCTAGACCAAATTATGAAACATGCTTTCACAATTGTAAGAACTATATGGAATTATGAATATTCTTGTTCTTCACTTTTGGGATCTTAGAACAAGAATATTACCTCTCAAAACCATATGGAGGCACTCACAACATCATGTCTAATGGCTGTCAAAAGGATCTTTAAATAGGTCCTAATCCTTAACCCTAAGGACTTAGGAACCTAAATCCTCGTCTAAAATTAGGCAACAAGGAATTCTGGCCAGACTTGACTGGCACGGTCGTGGCCTACAATCTGGCACGGTCGTGCCATCTAGTCCGCGCGAATTCTCCAGCCGCCCATTTTCGGCATGGTCGTGCTTGGTATATTTGGCACGGTCGTGCCAATCATGTCGACAGGTTTGCCTTGGTTTGGATTTATGGCACACGACGTAGCCATTTTATAGCGCACGACCGTGCCCCGAGCCAAACACTGATATTTTTTCATACGTCCCATTTAGTCCTTAACGATTCGTTCTATTTGTGTGTGACCCTCTAGGATTACACTAAGTTGGCAATGGGTTCAAACATGAAGCCATACAATATGATTAGGTTTCTAGCAAACCGTCATACCTACCCCAAATAGTGTAACTAGATACAGTTCGCATTCCTTTTAGACACATGTCATAATCCCTTTGTCCACGATGTCATTGAACACAAGTCATGGTCAACAAGTCAACTTGTATTGTTCCATACTTTTCTCGATCCCGAATATGTTGATAATCCAAATGACATTGATCCAATCAATCCATTTGAGTTTGGCCAAACATTTCACCAACATCATTCCTTCGAGGGGCCCAAGCTTGACATCTCTCCGAAGAGGGACAATCCATTTTGCTTATTATTCTTCCCTACGTGAAATCCAATCATGCCAATCATACCCTTTATAACTACCGTGTTAAGGCAGCGTTTTGAATATGTCCCCAACATAATGTTCATCAAGTGGAAGACTATAATAACTTCATGTCTAAGGATTCAAATGACATAACTAATATGAGATTTATATATGACATCGGACCATGACATAAATCTCATACCGCGGGTCATGTCCAGTACCTTGTTCCAAACGTACCCATAAATCTAACATGATCATCCCATAGATCATTTAGCCTTTATACTAGTGCTTAAGAAGCTCTAGGGACGGAGATTATTATAAGAAAACACGAGCCATAATAATAATCTTATTATCTCTTTATTATTATGAATAAAATGATAACTTATACAACGTTTAACAAACGTGCCTAGGGCACCAACACAACAATCTCCCACTTGCCCTAGGCCATTCCCTAGGTATCCAATACCCATGGACCCAACATGACCATCATGTCTTAGCTTGTGGAAGTCCCATTGTTTAGTGTGTCTGTAACGTTATCATTAGTAGGTACTTTGCATATATGTACGTCTCCCTTATCAGATTTCTCGAACGATAAGAGAAGCCTAAGTTGTGTTTTGGATTTGGGATGTGCTCTTGGTTCCTTTGCTTGATCATAGCACGACTATTATTGCTAATAAAGTCTATTTGATTAGCAATGCTAGGAACACCTCTTAAGTTCACCCATGAACTTCTTAATCAAACAATTTTCCTTTGCGGCATCCAATGCAGCAATAATACTTAGATTTTAGTATGTAGAATTAGTGACTGTACTCTGCTTGGAACCATTCCAACTTACAAGCTTCACTATTGTTAATAAACTCAATTGCGATTTTTATCATCTTTGTCAGTTTGGAAGTATGCATCTGTGTACCCATATACACCGAGATCATCTTCCATCCCTCCATAGAACATTCATAACATTCTTAGTCCTTCTAAAGTACATTTAAGAATTGTTTCACAGCCTTCCAGTGATTCTCACCGGTTGTCGGATTGATATCTACTCGTCATGCTCCAAGCATTTAGATATATCCGGCTTTGGTACTTATTATGGCATGATGGATCCAATTGCCAAGCAAAATGGCATCCCATTCAGTCTTCTCATGCTCATCATTTATCTTAGGACATTTGAGTCTTTGCACATGAAAACTCCATGTAACATTGGCATGGTCCTCTCTTTAGAATTTTCCATGCGGAATCTTCTAATGACTTGTCACTTTATGTACTTTGGCTTTAACCAATTAGCCTCCTTGATCTATCTCTATAGATCTTAATGCCAAGAACATATGTAGCTTCATCCATATTCTTCATTGCGAAACACTTCTTTAACAAAAGTCTTTACAGATTAACGTGTAGGAATGTCGTTTCCAATGAGCAATATGTCATCCACATATATTAAATAAGGAATAGCACTATGCTCCCACTAATCTTCTTGTTATACTAAGGTTCATCTTCGTTCTTGATCAAATCAAACTTTTGACTTATCGAAACGGAGATTCCAACTCTCAAAAGCTTGCTTTAATCTCTATTGGATTTCTGCCACTTACATAATTTATTGAATTTTCCTTGACTGTCAAATCCTTTAGGTTGTGTCCAATACATCCTTAAGTGAGTTCCCATTGAGGAATGCTTGTTTGACATCAATTTATCAAATTTCATATTCCAAATATGAACATGTGACTATGAATTTTAATAAGTTTCTTGCTATCCATGTAAGTTTTTCTCTAAGAAAAGTCATTCATATCCTTTGGTTTTTACACCTTAGGTTAGAATGATCAAGTTCCAAACTTGATTATTATACACGAATTGCCTTTTAGATTTATGACTCCAAGCTTAATCTAAAAGTGGAGTTGATATTGCACCTTTGATAGGTGGTAAATATTTCATTCTAAATGAACTTTACCTCAATACTTTCTATTTCGAAATATCCAATATTTCTTCTAATAGATTGTATTTTATCATGTGTGCAAGTACTTGTATATCTTGAACGGATTTCACAACCCCTTGTGAAGACTTGTTCAACTTCCATCATAGGTTAAATACTATTTTCTAGGTCTCGAACCATTCGAGATATATTTTACTCCCACTGATTCTTTTTGAGATAAAACCTTTATCTAGAAAAGTATCATCATAAGCAACAACCCATTTGTTTCTCATGAGTAAAATTTTATCCTCAAGTTTCCTTAGGATATCCCATGAAAATATATTTATTAGATTTAAATGTGAGTGTGTCCCAGACAACTCCTTTCCAAAAGGGTCTCACCATCTTAAATCTTATGAAAGACAAACCGAGTTTTCTTTCACCATTTAACCTCTCTTGATGAAATTCAGATTAGTATAATTATAGCGGTTTTAAATACATACCCCCAAAATAAAATAATGGAAGATCACTTTGACTTTGTCATCCAACGAACCGTATCCAATAAGGTTCTTATACTCCACGCAAGACATATCATTTAGATGATATTCTTAGTGAAGTTAATTTGTGAAACCATTTCACAACTTTAATGATGACTGTCAAATTTTGGTGTTTAATTATTCATCATCATGATCCAATCATAATTTTTGAATAGTTTTTACCAAGTATACCAAAATTCTCTTTTAGCATTTCTTCTTAATAGAACCATACACATTGAATGTATTAGTCAATTAAGACATTAGCCTTTTTACCAATCATAGTAAAAGATGTCCTGATCCAAGTAAATAAGATTTGCATAACTCATGTGATTCTAAATCATATGACTTAAAACTCCGTCCATGGAATTTAGATATGCATTTCTCATTATTTGATCAAAACAATAATGCATAAATAATTTTAATTATTTATGTTATAGTCTTTATTACTTGTTCTTCAAGTACTTGGATATAAGATTTATTTATATATGACACAATGAAGTAAATCATAAATATTATAAGCACTTTTCTTATTCCAAATAAGAAATTAATATCCTTCATTATCTTATACAAATAATATGTTTTCTACTTCATCATAAAGTCACTTTACAAGTGTTCTACGAACAATGTTGCAACCATTGCATCATTACTGTTGTAAGATAAAACTTTACTATAAGTAGTCTTTCATCTTACTAATTATTCTGGTATCCATACCCAATAATTAAATTTAGAAGAATAATTTTAACATAAAATCTCAAGTGGTAGTCCCACTACCATTCCTTTTATTGATCATCTAGAATTTTGACTACTTCTAAATGGTCAATCAATTGCCATTTTACCAAATGCATCTATTAGAGTTATTATTATAACCAAAATTATTTCCTTTAGGATTGACACAACTCTTGTCTTACTTTTCTTTTGCATTTGGCCTCTTTCCATCATGAACTATGAGCATTGGAGAACCATTCTCCAATATCTTCATCTTCGCAGTTTTTCAGCATGTTATGCAATTCGAAGAAATTCTTATTCATTTTAAGCATGTTATATTCCATCACTAAGTGATCATAACATTTAAACAATGAATCAAGAATGAGATCCATGGCTTGCTCCAATCCAATTGGACAACCAAGTTTCTCAAGATGCTCTACGTAGCCTTTATCTTAAGCATGTGAAGTTTCATTTATTGCCCTTCACTCATTTTGCAATGAGTGAATGCAACAATGGTTTATATACCTCTTTTGCTTAGATTGCTCTTTGATACATGTAACTCAACTCCACACCTATCTAATAGGCTTCTACAAGTTCCAAACTTTGTTGGAGTTTAAGAGCACATAATCGTGAGCATAAGGCAACTCACATTCCTAGAATCATACTCATGATTCTTGTGATTGTCTACTCCGGCATTGGTTCTTTTAGGAATAGGTCCATCAAGAATGTACAACCCATCTTCTTGCCTTAGAACCATTCTTAGGCTCAGGATCCAATCCATGAAGTTTGTACCATTCTTTTGAAGCTTTATCCTTAACAAGGATTAATCGCAACGATTTTAGTTGTCATCTACAACTTATGCAAAATTTCCAAAATTTTACAAGTACCAATCTCATTAAAGAGATAAATAATGTATTTTCCAAAAATACTCCACTAAATTATAATACCTTCTTATACATCCAATGTATAATATAATTTAAATGGGCTAAGATCCAATCTTTAATTTGATTTTAAGTCCGCTATGGCGGATTACACAAAACCAAATTAATTAGGTAGACAACCCTGTCAATCATATCCAATATGACTCTTAGATCCTTTTTCTGAGATTCTTTTAAATTGGGCTAAGATCCATCTTTAATTTAATTTCAAGTCCGCGGAGGCGGATTACACAAAATCAAATTAATTAGGTAGACAATTTTTGTCAATCATATCCAATATGATTCTTAGGGATCCAATTTTAAAAGCATGTTTAATCTCATCTTTGCCTAGGCCCAAAACTGTTTTGACGCCTTGTTAAGTCCAACCATTTTAAACGTATAGTTAATGTGCCTCGCTAGGGCATGCCCATATTATCTATCTTGCTCATACATAAATAAAGTTAATGCACCTCGCTAGGGCGAAAACTACATTGAAATTACTCCTATACTAGCAAGTGTTTTAATCATGGCATGGCAAAAGGGACTTAAAACTTTCTTGAAGGTTTATCACCATATAGCATACAACACATTTATGAGCACACAAGATAAACATGTTACGCATCAAGTTTAGCCACTAAATTAATCTCCATTAATTTAAGCATAATATTTATGTGTCATTAGTTTCTCTATAATTATGAGGATGAGACTCTTTGAACCTTGGTTATCATCTCCAAATCAAGACAACAAGAAGTGCGGCCGAACTAAGCCATTGGCAACCACAATTCCGCACTAATTCAAGAAACCAAGAAAGTAGTCCATGTGGCCGAAACTAAGCAATAGATGGTCTCGATGAACGTAGGCCAATTGCATTCACAATTCCACATGGATCTCCAATCATTGAATCAAGAACTTCGTTTCTCAATTTTAGCAATTATGAACTCTTCATAATTCTAATTTCGTTTTATCTTTAAAACCTTGATTACGATCAAGTTTGGGAAACACAATCTCGATGAACGTAGATTAGCCATCCAAACCTTGAACTAATATTAGAATCACATGACTAAAACAAATAGGAGATTTAAACCCAAGATCCACACCCAAAACCCAAACCCTACCCCCGCACCAAACCCTAGGTCCGGCCGGGTCAAGGCTTGGGTCCGGTCGGACCCCTTGCGAAAAATCCAAATTTTTAAAGTTCCAAAATTTATCTCAAATTGTTTTTCCCGATTCATTAGGATTTGGTGTTCTTGGTGATCCAATCACCATGATCATCAAAACCTTGAATAAACGATTTATTCTTGAATCCCTAGAATATCAAAACTTTGATCTAATCAAAAATTGATAATCCAAACAATTTTAAATCCACCATAATTTTAATTGCGATTGAACAGTGCGATTAAAGTTTGTAAAACAATAAACCACATAAAACGCATAGACCACATAAACATCATATCTCAATATTCAAATCATGCTAGGCACATAACAATTTATATACACACAACATGATTATGTATTGAAATAATCAACATGAACGGGGCTCTGATACCACTGTTGGGTTTCGTAGTAACATGCGCAGCGGAATTAAGCATTTAAATTTATGAAACCCAAAGCCCATAGATCCATTCATATGATTAAGTCAAATACAACATAATGAATACTAGAATACTAACCCTTGTTGCCTTTGATTTTACACCCTTGAATTCGATGGAGGCTTGAAATCTTGATCACGAACAAAGCAAGAATCACGAACTATGAAGATGATAAGTTTCACCCTCTAGCGGTATCCACACCACGACGAATATCAAGAACACTTGATCTTGGTTGCTAGACCAAATTATGAAACACGCTTTCACAATTGTAAGAACTATATGGAATTATGAATATTCTTGTTCTTCACTTTTGGGATCTTAGAACAAGAATATTACCTCTCAAAACCTTATGGAGGCACTCACAACATCATGTCTAATGGCTGTAAAAAGGATCCTTAAATAGGTCCTAATCCTTAACCCTTAAGGACTTAGGAAACCTAAATCCCGTCACCAAATTAGGCAACAAGGAATTCTGACCGACTTGACTGGCACGGTCGTGCCCTACAATCTGGCACGGTCGTGCCATCTAGTCCGCGCGAATTCTCCAGCCGCCCATTTTCGGCACGGTCGTGCTTGGTAATTTGGCACGGTCGTGCCAATCATGTCGACAGGTTTGCCTTGGTTTGGATTTATGGCACGACCGTGCCATTTTAAGGCGCACGACCGTGCCAGAGCCAAACACTGATATTTTTTCATAATTCCCATTTAGTCCTTTACGATTCGTTCTATTTGTGTGTGACCCTTTAGGATTACACTAAGTTGGCAATGGGTTCAAAATGAACCCATAAGATATGATTAGGTTCTAGCAAACCGTCATACCTACCCAATAGTGTAACTAGATACAAGTTCGCATTCCTTTTAGAACATGTCATAATCCCTTTGTCCACGATGTCATTGAACACAAGTCATGGTCAACAAGTCAACTTGTATTGTTCAATACTTTTCTCGATCCCGAATATGTTGATAATCCAAATGACATTGATCAAATCAATCCATTTGAGTTTGGCCAAACATTTCACACCAACATCATTCCTTCGAGGGGCCCAAGCTTGACATCTCTCCGAAGAGGGACAAATCCATTTGGCTTATTATTCTTCCCTACGTGAATCCAATCATGCCAATCATACCCTTTATAACTACCGTGTTAAGGCAGCGTTTGAATATGTCCAACATAATGTTCATCAAGTGGAAGACTATAATAACTTCATGTCTAAGGATTCAAATGACATAACTAATATGAGATTTATATATGACATCGACCATGACATAAATCTCATACCGCGGGTCATGTCCAGTACCTTGTTCCAAACAAGTACCCATAAATCTAACATGGTCATCCCATGATCATTTAGCCTTTATACTAGTGCTTAAGAAGCTCTAGGGACGGAGATTATTATAAGCAAACACGAGCCATAATAATAATCTTATTATCTCTTTATTATTATGAATAAAATGATAACTTATACAACGTTTAACAAACGTGCCTAGGGCACCAACACCAACATGACCTTGGTTTGACTCATTACCAACGTAATATAATTCTATGGGGTCACACATAAAAGAACGAATCAAAGAAAAGGCTAAATTGGATTACGTAAAAGAGCGTAAAAGTCAGAATCAAGGAAAAACAGAAAATCAGAGTTCTGGGAGGGATTCGGTCGGACCTTTGATAGGACCCGACTCGGTCGGGCTCTTTTCAAGACCCGACCGGGCAAACTGATTTCGGGCCTGTTTTTCTTAGGTTCAATTTGAAGGGATTTGGACTAAATTTCCTAAATGGTTTAGGACTTTTGAGTTTAAATACATCTCTATTTACAAGGTATTAACATAATCAGAATATATATCATTATTGGTAGCCTCCATGTGTTTGAGAAACATATTCTTGAGTTTAGATTATGAATTAAAAGCTCAAGAACACCAATTTTTTCATATAGCCTTTGAAGATTAGAAAAGCGTGTTTTCTAATGGGTCTAGCAATCCAGATCTAGAATGGTTCTAGATATTCGTTCGCGTGTGGATACACATAGAGGATGTTTGCTTTAGCATCTCAAGTTCGTGTTCATGTGATCCTGATTCAAAGAACGCGAAGAACGATGAGATCAAATCTTAAAGCTTGAAGACTTGAAGATTTGAAGATCCGAAAATTTTAAACGCACAACATGGTTAGTATTCTAAATTCATCTTGCTATTAATTTAATCATCATGAATAGATCTTGGGGCTTAGGGTTTTGTTTATTTCATATTGCTTTCTTCCGCTGCGCATGTTGCCTCAAAACCCAACAGATACTTATGGAAGAAGTAACGTCGTCGATAGAAAAGACACCATTTAGAGCTTTGGGTATGGTCGTGCTAGAAAGCTGCCTACGTATCATCCGGAAAGGAATCAGACCAAATGTAGTTCGACTCCAAAAACACACAAAAACGAAAGCTTGAGGTATTTTGAAATCATTTTGAAAACAATACTGCAGTAAGTAAAGTTTAGAGTTTAGAAAGAGCAACCCATATTGAGGAATCAATGTCCTTGACCTAATTCTAAATATACCTTCTGTTGTTGATATAGCGTCACGATTGACGGTGTTGAAATTGCTGGGGAATATCCTCTTTCAATGCTCCTACATTAAAAGTACTGGATATTATCCTTCTCTCAATGGCCGAAGCTGATCGAGAGTACTGGATCCCTAGATATTCTCTTCCAATGGATGCGGCTGATCGAAAGTACTGAACATGTCCTTTTCCAATTCATCATTGAAAGTACTGGATGATTTGATGCCGATCCTGGACTTTATAGAATATCCCGAATATCTTCTCTCAATAGCCGTAGCTGATCGAAAGTACTGGACATTATCCTCTCTCAGTGCTCTTACATTGAAAGTACTGGATGCAGAATCTCTTCATTTGATGTAGATTTGTAGAATATCCTAAATATCCTCTCTCAATGGCCATAGCTGATCAAAAGTACTAGACATTATCCTCTCTCAATGCTCTTACATTGAAAGTACTGGATGCAGAATCTCTTGATTTGATGTAGATTTGTAGACTTCTGAATATCCTCTCTCAATGGCCGTAGCTGATCGAAAGTACTGGACATTATCCTATCTCAATGCTCTTACATTGAAAGTACTGGATGCAGAATCTCTTGATTTGATGTAGATTTGTAGACTTATGAATATCCTCTCTCAATGGCCGTAGCTGATCGAAAGTACTGGACATTATCCTCTCTCAATGCTCTTACATTGGATGCAGAGGTGTCTGAATTCTTGGGGGGATCATCTGATCGCTACTGATATATATATATATATATTATATATATATATATATATATATATATATTAGCATAGATTGGTTTTTATACCTGTTAATACAACAAGTAGAACCTATTCTAGCAAGCAATTTAGCTTTGATTTTAATTTATAATTGGACTCATATGGCGGTGACAAATTTATGTGCATGCCCGGTTGGTCAACCTTGGTGTAAGTAGTGTGAATAGCATGGATTCATGATGAGATATTTATTGGTGATGAACTTGTATGTGTTGATTTGTGAGTGTGTGTGGGGACAAGTGTTTGACAAGTTGGGACCTAATCAGGTTTTCTGCAGAGATGATGCTACGGAGTTTCCTTGATGGTTGTCTCGAGATGATCCGTCCAGATCGTTCCTTTGGTTACGTCGTGTCAAGGGAGACGACTATTGGCCCGACAATCATTGATGTGGAAGCTCTTAGTAGGCTAAGCATACTTTTGAATCACTCTAGAATTCCATGCCCAAAAGGTCTCCGGTGAAGGTGATGAGAGACGTTATCTATTCCCCCAAGTTTATCTCATGTGTGGTCTAAGTCAAGCCCCAAGAATCTTGTACGTTGTAGATGACTTCGTGAACAGGCTTATGAGGTTGTTTGATTTGAAGAAGAGTGCTCTCCCGCTTGACGGATTTGAGGAAGGTTAAAGAAGAAATGATTTGAAGAAAGTCCTCCCTATATATATATAAATTTGTGACGCACCCTGATTTTTTTCCTATACCGCCCTTTCAGGTTTTCAATCTAGCGGGCATCTCTTTTGCGTCTCTTTTCATCATTTTTTTTTGACAGAGTATGTACTCGAAGATGGCTAAGAGGGGAGAGTAGTTTTGTCTCTTATTGGGGGGAGAGACGTGCAAGATTTTTGGGTTTGAATGTATTAGGCATTTTAGCTATCGACTTGGATTTTTGGGAAGTTGTTCCAAGCATCGACTCAGTGGGGATAACGCACTTTGTAATGAGAGTTAGAGGCGAAGAGGATAGCCCCTAGTGCGGATTTACTTTGACGAGTTCGTACGTTTCGAGAATGAATAGACTAGGGAAGGAAAGGGTCAAAAGCCCCTAGCCTTGATGCTTGGATTTGTAGAAGGTTTATGAGAGTGGGGAAGAGGAAGCCCCTAGACTCAACGAAGAACTCTTCTTGGCTCAAATACTAGAAATATAGTTCTACCTTTAATGGACCGTAGTATTTATTTTTGATGTCTTAAGTGTTTGTTCAATTATTTTGCAAGTGAATCATCTAGAAATGTCTTGACAAGTTTTGAGGAGAAGGCCTACTCATTAGTGCGCTCTTCGAATTTCTTCATGAGTGATATCTACGGATGATGGAGACGGTCTTCAAGTTAGGAGTCTCATTTTTTTCTTCATTTGAATTTGATCTTCGTTGTAGGAGGAGATGAGATGCCTCATTTTTTACTTCATTATGTGTGGTTAAAACTCCTTCTTTGTGGGGTTGTGAAAGCTTGAGAGTTTTTTTTTTTTTTTTACTCTCAAAGCTTGAATTGAGTAGCCCCACTTTTGTTTGGGAATGATAATGCCTTTGACCTTCTTCGATTGTGGTCCTTCGACTTTTTGACATGAGCGTGGTGATAGTAATGTGTAGCCCCTAGGCCTTCTCACTTGTTTAGACATTTTTATTATCAATTGCAAGGTTTTAGATTAATGACAATTATTGTTTGCGGATCTATTTCATGAATTAGAGAGATATTCAAAAGGTAGAGCAACCTTAGAGAAGTGTATGGGAAATAAGAGTGACTTTTATTAATGACTGAATTCAAAACAGACTCGATAGTTGACACAGACTAGAGAAGGGGGGAGATGGACTAGAATGACAGAACGACTATTCGAGTTCATACTAGGAAATTTAAAACCAATAATATTTCTAAGGAGAAAGGGAGAGGATAGTTGTAGCCCCAAAGTGGTTGATCTTGATTTCTCCTTGAGGCTTCATTCTTCTTTGTGTAGTTAAGGGATAGGGTTGATAGTAACACTTGGTATCTCTATTTCCTTCTTATCAATAAGGTCTTGGATGAGGTCCTTCAAGCGGTGACAAGAGTTGGTGTCATGGCCGGGATCATTGTGAAACTTGAAGAATGAGGGGATACGATCGTAGTGATAGTTCATCTTGTGAGTAGTCCCTTTTCAAGGATGTATTTTGCTTTCCTTTAAGAGGATGTCAAGGAGACCCTCTTGAGTAACCCCTTCAATATTATCGTAATGCCTTGTCGTTCCCATCTTAGTAAATTTGGATATATTAGGGTCACAGAGCCGCCTCTTCTTCTTAGGCGTGGTTGTTTCACAAAGGGCTTCAGCCTCCTTTCTATAGAACACCTCTTGAGTTTGTAGACAGGTTTGGAATGCCTCAATCTCTTTCTTGTAACACTCTTCTTGGGCTTGTAGGCGACCATGAAGGGTTGAGACTTCTTTCTCATAGTAATCCCCTTGGGTTTGTAAGCGAGTCATGAATTCTCCCTCCATTTTTCGCTTGAAGTCAGTGTATAGGGCAGTGGTGCCTACTTTAACCATTTGACTTACTTCCCTTTCTAATCGAGTCTTGAGATCATGGGCCTCTTGCATAGACTTGGTGTCGTACATGGTGTTGGAAGAGTTCGGAACGATCTAGTTGTGATTCGGACGGACCTAACGGTATAGAGTTTGCGTTAAACCCAGATTAAGGTCCCAACAAGTCGGCTTTATGAGGTGTATAGGCTTAGGAGTGAGTGAAGGTTGACCAAACAAGCACAGCACAGAAACTGACACGGACAGAAGAGGATGCCTCGTACGAGACAATGATGTCTCGTACGAGACATCCAACACAAATCACAGAAAATCAGTTTTTTAATCCTAATTTTGGTCTGACGGAACTTAATCCGTTTTGGAGGGTTTCTATCTAATATCCTGGAATAGTGGATTCTGTCACCCTAGAATATGAGCCCCTTGTTTTTCACCTGTATTGCACTCTCCCAAACGGACAATTTGGGCAAAGGTCTCATATTCTCATCGGAATCCACCATTCAATTTAGCCAAACCTAAGCGATTCCGTAATTGTTTGCACATTGTTAGACAACTTCGTTTATGCAATCAAACCTTATGAATTCTTGTAAGGGACAACCGAAATGGACTTTGTCAAACATAAGATCTTGACGGTGAAAGATACTAGACTCGAATCCTCGTAGAAAAATTCTTATTTCACCATCGCAATCCTTTGTTCAACAATTTTCTGAAGGGACATTCGTCAAGAATTCATGAAGGGAGGATTATAGATTGTATGAAAAGCGTTATCTTGGGCAAAGATTAAAACAATCCTAAGAATCAAACCGATCGGTCACAAGGAGTGTCTTATTGACTATTATGTATGCATGAGGTTGATGCAGGGCTTACGGCTAAGGCTCCCTATGGGCACGATCGTAGGAGCGTGGCATGGAGTGGTGTTGGGTATGAAAATTATAAACCACTCCTATTACCTAGATTTGATTGATCCCATAACCTTATTTTACTTTTTGTGGACTTTAGGTTTAATTGTAAGAAGTTTTAAAACTTCATTAGTTAAGTCCATTTTTAGTTTAGCTAGGCTTAGAAGATCAGCCCCTCAAATTTTGAAGAAATGCTGATGCTGAAAGACTTCTGCGAAATTGGCCAAGTCTGCCAATCTCACCTAGGCGACCGCACATAGGCGACCGCGCTGGTGACCGCACTAGTAACCGCACTAGTGACCACATACCTTGGCGACCGCAAATCCAAGTAAAGACCACTTGATTTGAACGTTACAAATTCAAATTTGAATTTGGTCGTACAAGATAGTACATCTGGACCACTAACTTCTGCAACTACAAGACAAAGATATGAGCTCCAATCACTCCAATCAGAATGTGACAGCTCATCATCTTCCAACAGCTATCTATCTCACCCAAGGCTATAAATAGTCCTTACTTTCTTCATTGAAAGTGTGCTGAGATTCAAAGAGAGAAATTGCTGTCGAAATACTTGGTGATTGAAGATCATACTCAAGATTTCCAGAATCATTTGAATCTTCAAGCATTCGCCTTCAAATCTTCAAAGATCCCCAGCAAGCCTTCAAGAACATCAAATCTCAAGCCCAGCAACACTTAAAGATTCATTAGGCTCTCAATCATTTAGATTATATAGAGCTCTTGATTCTTTACACACACACACCCCGATTGATCAATCACATAGATTGCATCATTAGGGATACACCGGTCTAAGTCTAGGATTTGTTCTTCATAGAAAGTAGGTGTTGATTCAATACTTCATCTTTGTAATTTGTACTCAAGAAGAATCAATATATCCTCCATTCAAAATCCAAGACTGACCATCTTGATAAAGGACGTAGATCTTTTAACAGATCGAACCTTTCCAAATCATTGTGTCATTTACATTCTACAAACTTACATTCTGCAATTGTTCTTATTGTTCATATTGACTTTGTTTGTCGTTTAGTGTTTTGATCTTTCCAGATTATCATACGATTGTGAATTGTGTTTGTTGCTTGCCTATTGCCTAAGTTACTACTTCTGACTACTTATCTTTTGCCAAAACTCACTGACACAAAACTTCATTTTCAACCTACCTCGTCTGTAACCTTTGCCGACCGCATATCGCTGACCGAAAGGTTACCTTGCCGCTTTGCTTGCCGCATTGCTTACCGCAAATTGAACCTTTCAAATCTCCATCTTTGCCGACCGCAATATTGCCGACCGCAATATTGCCGACCGCACTAATTGCTTACCTAGCAGTTTTTAACTTCAAAACCAACTCTACTTCGTTTTATCGAAAACTTCCGCTGTGCATTTTACTTTGAACTAGTGGTTTTTACTTGACCACAAAATTCAAGAGTAAGCATAAGGTTGAATTTTGAAAAAGGGTTGATAATTTTAAATAGGCTATTCACCCCCACCCTCTAGCCTCTTTTCATACCCTTATTGTGTCTTTGGGACCAACAAGTGGTATCAGAGTAAACACCTTTATAAAACCTCTGTTTTTCAAGCTTAACAGCTTGGGTGCCGATTCAAAATGGCAAGTCAGAAAACTATGGCAACGGTTAACTTCACCCACGTTCCAGTGTTCGACGAAGATAACTTTGACGTATGGAAGCACAGCATTCTAACTCAGTTCTACTCCATGGAAGAGCAGCTCGGCGATTGTCTTACCATTGGACCATACTTCCCAATGAAAGCAAATCCGAATCCAGAAACCAATGCAGACACACCGTCGATCAAGAAGCCAAAAGCTGAATGGACAGATGAAGAGAAAAGACTAGTTGGAATGGATGTGAAAGCTAAGAGCATACTCCTAAGTACTTTGAGTACATCTCAGCGTCGACAAATCATGGAATGTGCTACCGCAAAAGAACTTTGGGATACAATTGAAGATTACATCGAAGGAGATCAAGCTTGCAAAGAAAGCAAAAAGTTTGCAATTCAAAGAAGATTCAACAACTTTGCCAAAATCCCCGGTGAATCACTCAGATATGATCGTTATTGTGAGATCGTAAGTACTTACACTGCACTTGGGAAGAAGCTTACCAAGAAATAAATCAATGTTAATTTTCTAGCCGCTCTTGGTTCTCAATATCTTCATAAAGGAAACACTCTTGAAGATACCAACTTACTAGATGATATGTCACTCAGAAGCCTCTATGCCAACCTCAAGGTTTTTGATATCAAGCTCCACCACATTGAAGAAATGGAAGGAAAAACAAAGAACTTGTCGTTGGTCGCTAAAAAGGAAGAAATGGTCGAAGAAGAAGATCCAAAAATCTCCACGTCTGAATTACTAGATATGGACGATGATGACTTTGCTATGTTCGTGAAAAGATTTCAAAAGTTCAGAAAATCAGCAAGGCCCGGATCATCAAGCAAAGCTCCTGCAAGGTTTTCAAGGAGCAGCTCAACAAGTAAGAAAGAGTACTCCAACTTCTCCAAGAAGAAAGAGGATCTCGTTTGTTTTAATTGCAGGAAACCCGGTCATTTCGCATCAGAATGTCCAATTCCCAAATTCGAGTACATGAAGAAGAAAAGCAACTTCACTCCTAGATACTCAAAGCAAAAGGGAATGGTCGCTGAAGAGGACTCTGCCACAAAAGAGTTAGCTACCTGGATAGAGTCAGACTCTGATGAAAGCGACGAGGATTCTGAAGAAGGTCACATTTGTTTGGTCGTTCATTCCGATGATGAGGATGAAAATAAAAATCGTCGCTCACCAAATGCAAAACCTAAACGGATAAGCTATACAGCTGATGAACTTGCTGAAAAGGGATTCCTAACTCCAGTTCAAAGGAATGGCGATCTTCTATTTTCTAGATGTGATGTAAGTGCAGCAAAGAAGGCTCAATACAATTCCAAGGTGAAGGAAGTTCTGCTTACCACTCCACAAGTCAAGTTTGACATTTCCCCCGATGAACAAGAAAAGATGTTTATGAAAGCTGAACAGGTAATTAGTAAGTTTTCTGGCATGAAGGAAGCTTTAGCACTTTCAACTGAAGAGATTTCCCAGCTTAAGACGGAGAAAACTCTACTAAGATCTGAACTCACCCTCCTTAAGGAGCAGATCAAGAGCATGACTTCTCTTACTAATCGAAACCGTTTCTTAGAAGAACAAAATGTCATATTTAAAGTTAAAAATGATGAATTGGTTGCTGAGATAAATGACCTTAAACGGATCACCAATGAGTGGACCAATTCTCGTGTCACTATGGAACAAATACTAGAATCCCAAAAGTCTAGTGGTGATAAAGAAGGCTTGGGATTCCAAACTAGTGACAACTTTAAATGTGCATCTTGTTGTGAAAGAGATGAGAAATTTACCCAGCAAACTTTGGAAGAGTTGAAGGCTAAACATCATGTTTCAAAGGGTGTAGGACAAGAACCAAAGAAGAAACTAGTATTCAATTATGTCTACCCTAAGAAACAAACTGGCAAGGCAAAGTTGAAAGGTATTGCCATGGATGAACCTGCTGCTGCTGCAAGCACCAGCAAGGTCGCTGAGTCTCCTTACCACACTCACTTACCGCAAGGTCAGTCGACCGTACCAAGGAAATAGCTACCGCAAGGAAACCGATGACCGCGGGTAGTGGCAAGGCGGCAAAGTTCAAGTGGATGAATTTTGTAAAGGCGACCTCATCCATACCTGTAAATGATGTTGTGCTGAAGACTTCAACGAAGTTTGTTAACCCTCAGTTGGGTGGCTTCCACCATTGTTCTGTGTGTGATGATTATGGTCACAAGGCTGCTGAATGTCTTTTAAGATTCACACCCAATCCTAGAAGGTTTAAACCACCCTCTGTGAGGCAAGTGTGGGTTGTCAAAAGCTGCTAATCTTTAGGACCAAAAATAATAAAGGGGACCTCGATCTTAAATGTTTATTTTGTAGGTCCTCTGCCTAATGGCCGGTCACTCCAATGAAACTACAAGTTTATGGTATCTCGACAGTGGATGCTCAAGGCATATGACTGGAGATATCAACCTATTGAAAGTGTCCGTAATGAAAAAGGTCCAGCAGTTACTTTTGGCGACAACAGCAAAGGAAAGACCATCGGTTATGGAGTCATCAGAAAAGGAAAAATAACAATCCAAGATGTTTCTCTAGTTACCGGTCTAAAACACAATCTTCTCTCAATCTCACAATTTTGCGACAAAGGATTGCAATGCCACTTCACTTCAACTCATTGTCTTATCAAAGATGGCAACTCCGGCGTCACTTTGCTCAAAGGGATTCGTAAGAAAAATGTTTACATTGTTGACTTTAATTCTACTTGTATTTCTTCTAATCTCTGTTTTGTAGCAAAGAATGTTAGCGAAAATAGTTGGCTTTGGCATAAACGACTAAGTCACTTAAACTTCAAGTATCTCTCCAAGATTGGTAGAGAAAATCTAGTTCGTGGTCTACCCAAGGTAGCTGATCACCACGATGAAAAGTGCTCAGCATGTCAACTAGGCAAACAACCAAAATCGTCTTTCTCCATCAAGACGACTCCGTCAACTTCAAGATGTTTGCAGCTACTACATATGGATTTATTTGGACCTGTCACTACCGCAAGTATCGGAGGCAACAGATATACATTAGTTATGGTAGACGATTATTCAAGATATACGTGGGTTGAAATGATGATCTCCAAAGATGATTGTTATGACATTTTGACCGTGCTCTTTAGACAGCTCCAAACTCAAAAAGAAGACGACCTAGTCAGTGTTCGATCCGACAACGGAACAGAATTCAAAAACAACGGCGTCGCTCAATACTGTGACGACCACGGTATTGACCACAATTTTTCAGCTGCTGGAGTTCCACAACAAAATGGTGTTGTGGAAAGAAAGAACAGAACGTTGATAGAGGCAGGAAAAACTATGCTTGCTGAATCGAAGCTACCTCAATAGTTTTGGCCTGAAGCCGTCAACACAGCTTGCTTCACTCAAAATCGATCCCTCATCAACAAGACTTACAACAAAACACCCTATGAACTTTGGAGAGGAAGAACCCCCAACATTGCCTACTTCAAGATTTTCGGTTGCAAATGCTTCATTCTCTACAACGGTAAAGAACATCGAGGTAAATTTGCTCCTAAGGCCGATGAAGGTATATTTGTTGGGTATGCTAAACACTCAAAATCTTTTCGTGTATTTAATAAAACCACTCTTAAGATAGTTGAATCTGTCCATGTTACTTTTGATGAACATTCTCTCCTTGAGCCACATATGGCTCCAAATGTTGCTGATGATTTTGTTGAGATTAATGAGACAGGTACAAGTCGACCTCAAAATCAGTCAACTCAAGGAAATCCATCTACCTCAACAACTCCTCCACCTCCCTCCCATGAAGCACCAGAAGCTACCACATCTGCTGCTACCTCAAATGGAGTTGAAGTTGAAACACCCATCAATGTTGAAGAACCTATCCCTCAACTTACCTATGATTGGGATGGCACAAATGATGTACCACTAGAAGATTTACAACAACCATCAACTCAACCAGACCTACCTCATGAAGTGCGCGAGGTCAGAGATCACCCAATTCAAAATATCATTGGTGATCTACATTCCGGTGTTCGAACAAGACGATCAAATTATGATGCTTTTACCGTATTCATATCTCAAGTTGAACCCAAGAAAGTTGATGAAGCACTCCAAGACTCAAGTTAGGTTGTTGCCATGCAAGAAGAGCTCAACCAATTTGAAAGATGTAAAGTTTGGAACTTAGTTCCTCACCTAAGGATCAAGGAGTGATTGGTACAAAGTGGGTGTTTAGAAATAAGATGGATGAGAATGGAAGCATCACAAGAAATAAAGCTCGGTTGGTTGCACAAGGATATAGACAAGAAGAAGGCATTGACTACGACGAAACTTTTGCCCCCGTTGCACGACTTGAAGCTATTAGGATATTTTTAGCATATGCCTCTTACAAAAGATTCAAGCTTTATCAAATGGATGTGAAGAGTGCATTTCTCAACGGCGAACTTCAAGAAACCATCTATGTCGCTCAACCGCCAGGATTTGAAGATCCCAAATTTCCACATCATGTTTACAAACTTAAAAAGGCTTTATATGGACTCAAACAAGCTCCACGGGCATGGTATGATACACTATCTAAATTTCTCCTAGATAAAGGTTTTAAGCGTGGTAAGATCGACATAACTCTATTCATTGCTAAATATCATGATCATACTTTACTTGTTCAAATTTACGTCGATGATATTATTTTTGTTCTACTAACGAATTGTTGTGTAGCGGTTTGAAAAGCTAATGAAAAGCAAATTTGAGATGAGCATGATGGGAGAATTGACATTCTTCCTCGGACTTCAAATTAAACAATGTGCTGAAGGCATCTTCCTCAACCAAGCAAAGTACACAAAAGATCTCATAAAGAAATTTGGACTCGACAATGCAAAAGCATACGACACTCCTATGGCTGCTGGTAACAAGCTGGATAAAGACTTGAAAGGTAAGAAAGTTGATCAAACCTTGTACCGAGGTATGATTGGCTCTCTCCTATACTTAACTGCTAGTAGGCCCGATATCATGTTTAGTGTTTGTGCTCGCTATCAAGCGGATCCTCGAGAAGCACATCTTATTGCTGTAAAACGTATTATTCGATATTTATCTGGGACCATTAACCTTGGACTTTGGTATTCCAAAGATTCAAATTTTGATCTTATAGGTTACTCAGACGCAGATTATGCAGCATGTACCATCGACAGGAAAAGCACAAGTGGAACTTGTCATTTCCTCGGAAATCGACTCGTTTCATGGGCAAGCAAGAAACAAGCATCAGTTTCCGTATCTACCACAGAAGCTGAATATATAGCTGCTGGAAGCTGCTGCTGCCAAGTGCTTTGGATGAAACAACAATTGGTCGACTACAGAATCAAAGAAGAAAATTGTCCAATTTATTGTTACAATACATCTACCATTGCTGTGTCCAACAACCCTGTCATGCATTCGAAGACCAAACACATTGATATCAAATACCATTTTCTCAAGGATCATGTCGAGAAAGGTAATATCCATCTAGAGTATGTGAGTACTGACAATCAAATTGCAGACATTCTCACCAAGGCTCTAGACTCCAAGAGATTCAGGTTTCTCAGAGGAGAAATGGGTATGCTAGAACTTTAAAATCTTGTCCTTATGATATTTGTACTAACGTTTTGGTTTCTCCAAGTTTTCAATAATAAGTAGGTACCTAGCAACTCTATCGACCTCATTGCTTCAATCGACCGCATTGCGTCGACCGTTCTAATCAAGCCAATATCATTTATCTTGATAAATGTCGACCGCAAGTTTCAAGGTTGCCGCTAGTACCTACCGCATTTAGTCGACCGCTTGGTGGCAACCTCAATGTAGTTTATACCTACCGCATTCTTCATCGACCGCACCATACACGGTCGCATTTACAATATTTAGACCGCATGATATACGGTAACTTAACTCTATTACTTACCGTACTCGTGGATTCCAGGTAAGCATTCTAACCTTAGAGATTTTTAGGAGTGTTGATTTGACTTCAAGGGCATTAAGGTAATTTTTATTATTCCCTCGCTTTTATTTATTTCAAATCATTATAATATTTTTGCTCCGCCGTCATTGGCTCTCTTTTGAAAAAAAAAGGACTCTTTTCTCTATCATATCTGATCTGCAGAGTTAACTTTCCACTTTTCCACCTCTCCACATCCCCATAACCGCCTTTATACCCCTTCCCACTTACACTCTTCCCACTCTCTCTGCTCCACTCTCTAACCCTCTTTCTCTCTCTACATTTTCTCTCTCTATACTCTCTCTCTCTGTCTACCCGTCTCTCTCTCCATTTACTCTATAAATTCATGGGTCCAACTGAGAAATCCCTCAAGAAATCATCCTCTCTCCATCCCTCACCTTATCAATCGCGAATGGTATGATTTCGGCCCTTAAATCTCTACATTTTGATGAATTTTTTTAATTTTTGGTGTTCTAATTTTTTTTTCAAAATCTCTTCATATTCTTCCCATTATCTCAGTTTTTGTTGATTTCTATGCTTATGTGATGCTCGATTCATGCCTTAGTTCACATTTACTAATATCTTTGTGCGTTATTTCATGATTCTTAGGCTATTTTTCATTTTTTTCACCCAACTGGGTTTCCGGGTTTCGGACCCCCTCATTTTGTTCTCGTCGATTTCGTGTATTTTGGATGATTATTTCTTGAAATTGATGTGATTTTCAGCTTTAATTGGGTTTTTCGAGGCATTCTATATAAATTATTTTTTTTTCGAATTTTTGGCACTGTTCGTCATTTCTGGGTTTATGCTACAGTGTTCTTCTTCGTGTTCATGGGACTGTTCTTCGTGTTCTTGAGAACTTACCTTTTTGATCCATTTTACTTCGTTACACACACTTGCAAGGTGTTTGTGTGTGTTTTGATTTTCTGAAACTCCCCTCTTTAAAAATTCCTTGTTTTTCAAAATTTTCTTGCTATGTCTGTCGACCGTATGTCTTACCGCAATTTTGTCTTACCGCATACTCTTTCAAATTCATTGTTTGTAATCTTATTCTGTCGACCGCATAATCTTGACCGTATACCTTACCGTGATTTACTTACCGCATGCTAGTTCTTCCTTGCCGCATCCTTAGTTGCCGTGCTATGCTTACCGCATGTATCCCTTACCACATTCTTCCTTACCGTGTCCCTTGCCGCACCGTCATTGAAATCGACCGCAAGTTTTACTTTTCTGATTTCTAAATTTTTTTCAGGATACTAAACACTTTCTTCCTGGCCTTCTAATGGATGTTGATGATTTGCAAGAAGATGCCATTGGAAGAAATCTTATTAAGAGATTTGAGAAGACTGGAATTCTGCCATTCTTCACATTTGATCAGGACTTCCATGTCCCATCTTTTGTCGATCAATTCTTTGAGACCGCTACTGAAGAATCCGGTCGAAGCAAATCTGGGAAAATAGAAGTTTATTCATGCTGAAATTGAAGGTCATGAGATGACCTTAGATGTGGTTAATATTGGTGAAGTGTTGGGAATCAAAAAGAAGTCTGGTGTTGTTTATGCCACGACCGTGGCTGATGATGAATTGAAGGCTCTTGCAACGCGCTTGGTTGGTCATACTCATGTCACCAAAGTTCCTCGTAAGGAATTTGATGAAGTCATGTACCATATCGGTCACCTAGTTGGACACTCTATTCATTGCAAGACAGGTAACCAGGCAAACTTCAATACCTCCCAATGGACTCTGTCTGCCGAAATTTATTTATGTAAGGACATAGACTGGTGTCAGGTCATCTATGATGCCCTGAAAGAAAACATCATTGCTTACAATAAAGCAAAGGACAAGGTCACTATCAAGTACCGCACTCACAGCAGATTCATCACCTTTCTCATGACTCACATTAAGGAAATTCGCAAAATCATGTCGAAGAATCGCGAACTTCTGCTTTCCATTTCCAAGAGCAAGCTCTTTACCATGTCTACCATGAAAACCAATTTCCGTTCTCGATTTGGAAATCGTCTTTATAAGATCTATCTTGCTAAGGATCCTCATGAGCCATATGAGTCTCCTTCCAAGCACAGACCTCCTCTGCCTACCGCTAGTGATGACGACGACGATGAAGAAGAGTATCTCCCTGCCGCCCCGGTAAAGGAAAAGGAAAGGGTATTGCTGTTGAGCCTACCGCAAAGAAATCATCAGTTGCCGTCGGTATCAAGTTCAAGGAACCGACCGCCAAGTCTACTTACTCCACTTCCCCTCCTCGCAAGTCGACTGCATCATTGAAGTCACTTGCCGCACCATCTCTCAAACCCTCAAAGACTCCTTCGACCGCAACTGTTCAGGGGGAGAAAAAGAGAATTCACTCCCTCAGTCCGGTCAAGGTTGTCAAGAAAGCAAAGGTTGCTGCATCTCCAGTCTTTACTCCAACTGGGTCTCCTCCTCTTACCACTGCCGATGTAGTTGATGTTGCTCCTACATTGAAAAAGGTTGCACGACAAGTTTACTCTCTAAGGGATGAATCAGATAGTGAGGAAACTGAATAAGAAGTTTCAAGTGATTCAAAAGTTGAAATTGTTGGAAGTGGTGAAGAAGGTGATAATATTGATGCTGATAAACAAGTTGATGTTGGTAGTGAACATGGTGACAGTGATGACAAGGCCAAGGATGGGGATGTAAATGTTGATAGTCCTACCTTCGACCGCCCAGAGACTGCCGCCCAAGAAGTCACCACAGTAGATGCCACCGACCGCACTGTCGACCGCACCCCTGTTGTTTCTCCTACCCACTCTCATATTCCAACTCCTCCCTCTCTGGTCAAGAACGATGACATTCCGGCGACCGCAGGACAGGTTGCCGCCCTCCTGACCGCGGTTCAATCCTTGACTAAACTTCAATCTGAAAACCAATCTGCCATTGCTCAGTTGACCGCAGAGGTAATTGATCTTAAGTCCACTCAGGCTGATTTGAAGCTAGAGCTCTGCTCTCTTCCCTCCAAAATGATTGATACCATTAAGGGGGAGACAGTAGCTATAACAAAGACAGTGAAAGACATTGTTCGTGGAAATACAAGCTCAAGTTCTGCTCCCATTCAACCTGCCGCACAAACTCCTCCGACCGTCTCAACTTCGACCGCACTCTCCACTGATTTCTTGGTTACTCCTCGATTTTTAAAGGAGGCTCTGACTATTCAAACCAATGCCCTTAACCATGGGCTTTCTCGTGAAATCTTGGATGCATCCATTGAAGTCCACAAACAATTGGATTTTGTTAAAAACGACCTGACTCTTGAACTGAAGAAAATCAAATTCAGTTTGGAAAATAGTGTGGATGTTGCAATCAAGGCCTCTCTTGAAGATCTAACTGAAAATCAAGCGAAAAAGCTTGAAGCAATCAAGGCTGCATATGCTACTCTCAAAACGCCACTTGAGTATCAGGGCTCCAGAATTGAAGAACTGACCAACACAGTTGTTGGTTCATTTCAAGTCGTTGAAAAGAAGTTGGATACTTTGGAAGAGTCTGTGCAAAGATTAGTTGGAAGTGCAGTCACTGAAGGATCCATTCAAGTTGCAGATGCTGGTCATGGCAATGTTCACTCACAAGCTGAAAATGATGATGGCAACAGCATTGATTTCCCTACCGTGAACAGTTTCGATTATATGCTTGCCAATGCATTCACTTGCCCTATCATTCCAGAATTTGAGGACGAAGTGAAGATTCCTGGATTGGATATGTGAGCTGACCGCTCTCCTGACCGCCTGCCCGACCGCATCTTTTGATGACCGCACGATTATTTCTCTACTGTTGTTTTATTTTGATAGGCTGGATGCCTTGAAACAATTTTATTTCTGTTTAACTTTTATTTGGGTTTGTAAAACAACTATTATTCTCTCTTTTGTTTGTACTCTTATTCGTCATCGCTTAAGTGATTCAGAGTACCGGTTATGCTTGTGTTGTTTGATGCTATTCATTTCCCTCATATATTATCTCTTTGAATTGCATCAAAAATATTTCTATTTCCTAGGTTTAGACTTTATTTTATTTTTTAGGAATATAGAAATCTATAACATTGACTTACTGCGTGTGCATTGACTTGGGGCATGAACTTAATAAAATTAATTTCTTAAAACATGTTATTACCAAGTACAATGAATTTAGTCTTTGTTATAGTAGGTAATGGTCTCAATCAAATAGGGGGAGATTGTTGGGTATGAAAATTATAAACCACTCCTATTACCTAGATTTGATTGATCCCATAACCTTATTTTACTTTTTGTGGACTTTAGGTTTAATTGTAAGAAGTTTTAAAACTTCATTAGTTAAGTCCATTTTTAGTTTAGCTAGGCTTAGAAGATCAGCCCCTCAAATTTTGAAGAAATGCTGCTGCTGAAAGACTTCTGCGAAATTGGCCAAGTCTGCCAACCTTACCTAGGCGACCGCACATAGGCGACCGCACTGGTGACCGCACTAGTAACCGCACTAGTGACCGCATACCTTGGCGACCGCAAATCCAAGTAAAGACCACTTGATTTGAATGTTGCAAATTCAAATTTGAATTTGGTCGTACAAGATAGTACATCTGGACCACTAACTTCTGCAACTACAAGACAAAGATATGAGCTCCAATCAGAATGTGACAGCTCATCATCTTCCAACAGCTATCTATCTCACCCAAGGCTATAAATAGTCCTTACTTTCTTCATTGAAAGTGTGCTGAGATTCAAAGAGAGAAATTGCTGTCGAAATACTTGGTGATTGAAGATCATACTCAAGATTTCCAGAATCATTTGAATCTTCAAGCATTCGCCTTCAAATCTTCAAAGATCCCCAGCAAGCCTTCAAGAACATCAAATCTCAAGCCCAGTAACACTTAAAGATTCATTAGGCTCTCAATCATTTAGATTATATAGAGCTCTTGATTCTTTACACACACACACCCCGATTGATCAATCACATAGATTGCATCATTAGGGATACACCGGTCTAAGTCTAGGATTTGTTCTTCATAGAAAGTAGGTGTTGATTCAATACTTCATCTTTGTAATTTGTACTCAAGAAGAATCAATATATCATCCATTCAAAATCCAAGACTGACCATCTTGGTAAAGGACGTAGATCTTTTAACAGATCGAACCTTTCCAAATCATTGTGTCATTTACATTCTGCAAACTTACATTCTGCAATTGTTCTTATTGTTCATATTGACTTTGTTTGTCGTTTAGTGTTTTGATCTTTCCAGATTATCATACGATTGTGAATTGTGTTTGTTGCTTGCCTATTGCCTAAGTTACTACTTCTGACTACTTATCTTTTGCCAAAACTCACTGACACAAAACTTCATTTTCAACCTACCTCGTCTGTAACCTTTGCCGACCGCATATCGCTGACCGCAAGGTTACCTTGCCGCATTGCTTACCGCAAATTGAACCTTTCAAATCTCCATCTTTGCCGACCACAATATTACCGACCGCAATGTTGCTGACCGCACTAATTGCTTACCTAGCAGTTTTTAACTTCAAAACCAACTCTACTTCGTTTTATAGAAAACTTCCGCTGTGCATTTTACTTTGAACTAGTGGTTTTTACTTGACCACAAAATTCAAGAGTAAGGATAAGGTTGAATTTTGAAAAAAGGTTGATAATTTTAAATAGGCTATTCACCTCCCCCTCTAGCCTCTTTTCATACCCTTGTTGTGTCTTTGGGACCAACAAGTGGGTACACCATCTTCGGAGAAACCGGCAAGGAAGTGCTGACCGTCATCCGTCCTCCGATTGGGACCCGGGTTTATAGGATATGTAGTGCAATTAATCTACATGCGTGCACGTGTGTGAGAGTCAAGTTCTAGGTGTCAAAGGAAAAATAGAGAGTTTTTTTTTTTTTTTTTTTTTTTGTTTTGAAAGGAAGTAAAAGATTGACCGGACCAAAGTGGTTGCCTACGTTTCCCTCAACCTTCAGAAAAAGAAAGAGAGACTCAGGTCAACGTAGTTCGAGTTTGAAAAGATTTTTGAGAAGAGGAGGAGCACATAAGCACGTAGGAGCACGTAGAAGAGAGGGATAGAAGTACTCACAGTGCTTGCATTACCCATTAATGGGTGCAAAATAAACTAGGGAATGAGTACAGCAGTCATCCCTAATTTATTCATTTTTTATACCCCGCTGCAAAAGATGTTAGTGCAAAAACAAAACATGTATATGACATAAATCATTTATTACACATATGGGGACGGAGTAAAACAAGCAAAGAAAAGAGTTGTTTTTTTTTTAAGTCCAGGGACTGATCTGCAGTTTCAGAAGTGCAGGGATTGATCTGCAGTTTTTTGGAAATTTAGGGACTGTTCTGTAGTTTGAAGTGTAGGGACTGTTCTGCAAATACTTGGTGGAGAAGGAATACCTCGTACGAGGGATCTGATGTCTCGTACGAGATATCTCTCCCAGAACCCAGATTCAAGACAGAACAGATTCAAAAAAAAGAGCAGTCCGAAAATTCACAAAAAAAATCAGAAAAAAATCATTTTTTAGCAGAAAATTACAGAGATTAAAAACATATAATTTGCACGAAAGTCTAACCCACTTAAATCTCCCCAGCGGAGTCGCCACTGTTTGCACACGAGAAGAAGTTGATCCTTCGCTCTACCTTTTTGATTTGAGTCGAGAGTCACCACCATGTTGTTGAACGGAACACGGACCGTGAGATTATTGAGTTCGGGGGTTAAGTTATGGATTGGGAAGGTCAAGGAGCACCCAATCCACCCAATCTAGGATTGGTCTTACTTAGGTGTTTTTAATCAAATAAAGAACAAGTGATTAAAACAAATAAAGCCAATAATTAATTTCTTAATTATTGGAATGTCGGATCATGTGCTTCGAGACCATCTCCATGGATTGAAGAGGCTCTAGGCTGATCCTTTTGATGGGATTACACTACCAAAAAAAATAAAGAATGAGATGAGAAGTAGATATTAAAAGTGTAGGAGTTTACCTAAGGCGTTCTTGAGATTCCAATTGATGACCTTGACTAAGGCCTTGATGATCCAAGAGTTTTATGATGATTTTGGCTTGAAAAGATGAGTTTTTAGTGGTGTTTTAGTGTGAGGGAGGAGTAAAAACGGGATTCTTTGGAGAGGGACTGATTAGGGAGTTGTTAACCCCTTTTTGGATGATGAGGAACCATTAGGAGAGTCTATGGTTGAAAGACTCTTTACTTATAGGTTTAGATTGCTTAGGGACCAAGTTTAGGAATCCTAAGTTTGGTAGGTGATAAAGTCCTTATTTGGAGAGGTTAAAGGAGGTAGGAAATCAGTAGGAAACATCTAGGAAGTCTCCTATTAGATATTCCCCGGATTAGGAGAGTGTTGGCCAAGAAAGAGATCGGGACGGAGAGGAAAAGTGACTCTGACTCGCAGACAGAGGATATGTCTCGTACGAGACATTGATGTCTCGTACGAGACATTGATGTCTCGTACGAGGCATCCAGTGTAAAATTACTGTTTTATCCTTGTCTAAAGTTCTATTGTCCAGTTTAGCCCATAACTAACAGAGTCAGTCAGAAACTTAACGAAACATGTCAAAACTAACGAGTTTTCATCAAAACACGAAGGCGAGACGCAAGAGTAGTGTAATCATAAATTTCAGTTCAAAATGGGGTGTCTACACAAATATACACACCCCCTTGATGGAGAAATCTCCTTCTTATTAAATTACCCTAAAAAGTGGACTAGTCACTGTGAGAGCCCGCGCTCGAAGCCGCCCCGAAATGATCGCTCGCGAGGGTGATTCGAGTTGTGTCTCGTGCCAATGCGCTTTTGGAAATGCGCTCAGTTTCTCACAATGGTTTCCTCTCGAAGTTTTAATTAAATTGAAGAGTCGCCACCTCACTTTATTTTAGGAAAAATGAAGACAAAACCCTTTATTTTGAGAAAGTGGGTTCGGGGGCTATGTTACGAGAAGAGAAGGGGTTAGGCACTCTCCTCGCCCGTAATGGTCTCTAGCATGCATGACTCTTAAGTTCATTTTATGCCTTAAAAATGGTTATTTTATATACAAAGAAGTCTTCCTATTCTAGGTATATTTGCTTAAACTCACAAATGAGAGTCGGTTTGGGTGGACTCTCACTTGGTTTTGAGCATTCATATCAAGTAAAAGAAATCACAAAAGGGGTGGGGGATTATTATGCACAATGGTGAATAAATGGGAGACAAATCCCATGTCAAAATAAGTGTCCAAGTTCATGTCCATGTCCAGTTTATGGACTGCTGTCCATTCTCTTTGATGTACCTGTCTCAAAACTCATGCAATCTAGGTTGTGCTTCTTTTGCTTCCAAGGGAAGAATTTTTTGGTTTTTCTTGAAGGTGATTGTGCTTGTGTTTGGATGAGTTGTTTGATGTGAGTTGTTTGGATTGGAAGGTGTTTCTATTAGTGTTTGAGGGTTGTTTGGGGGGGGGGGTGGGTTAGGTGGTGGTTAAGTGGTGGTTGTATGGTGGTGTAGTGGTGGAGTAATGATGGTTTGATGGTGGGGCTATGAGTGTGTGGAGAGAAGATGATCAATCTTGCTCTTTTTTGTTCTCTCTTGTGCCCTCTCTCCTTCAAATAGGATTAAGAGTGGAGTATATGGAAGAGGGGGGTGGTTCTTCTTGACCAAAATGCCCTCTAGTAGGGGTATGTAGGGGTGGTGCTGAGTTGATGGCCGGATGGAGGTGATTTGAGGGGTGATAATGGTGTTGGAGATAAGGAGCAATTTTCAACCAAAGCTGATACAAGACAGGGGAGCCGTACGGCTCCATTCTAGCCGTATGCCTGGAATCTGGCCATACGGCTAGGGGTTTAAATCTGGGCAATCTTGATTCGCCACTTGTCGCTTCGTGATTGGACCATTGCTATTTGAAGTGACCAGCCCCCTTTAGCCATTTGTTGGATGTGGGCTGGCTATAATCATGAAGTTTGACTGCAATATCTTGCTCCGGTATTGGTTCCGCAACAGTCCAAGTTTTGTCCGTGTGTGCGCGCTCCGGTGTCCCGGTTGTCCGCGGCCCCAACATGAAAATTGCTTCAAATAATTTTATGGTTGCGTCCATCTATCTAAAACATTTTTATGAGCAAGGGATGACAAATATTATTTTTTAATGTACAGAATGGACGGTAACGAGCAATTCTAGGGGTGCGGGCCCCGTTTCAGGTCCCGCAGCTCAAAAATTGAAGTACATGCCTGTTTACTTGTTTTTTCGCTCTAATCATGAATTTAAAGTCCATTAATCTATTCGATGCACCGATAAGGCTCACGGCACTCCCGTGTAGCCAAATCGAGGGTTCTAGGTCAAAAAGGGTTTGTTGGGGGGTGCGAGGTCGGGGTGTCTACAGTCACCGTTATAGTAACTTACCAAAATAGGGGTCGAATCACAAGGACTTGAGGGATTAACAAAATTGTAAACTAAACTAAAACAGGAAAGTAGAAAAGAAGGGGGTTTTGTGTTTGATTGATTAAACTAACTAAACAATTAAAATAAACTAATTATTAAAGTTGCAGAATAAAAGCAAAGTTGCAAAATAAAAGCAAAGGGTTTATTCAAGAAGGTTAATAGCAGTTCACGGATTGGATTACACAATTACGATCACTTTATGCTATTTTGATGACTAATAGAATAATCTTGTTTTAGGGCTCATTCACTTATTTAAGATTTGGGACGGCTAGGTGGCTGAGTTGAAATCCTTTTACTCTATAAATATTAATTCTTCAGCAAGGTCAAATTAATATACAAAGAATTTACTAAGCATATAAGAATATAAAAACCTAGTCTCTCTCAGTTTTTGCAAGGCCCAAGATCAAAACTATTCAACACAACAAAGTCTACGTTTAACTCTCCACGCAAGTGCAAGAAATTTAAACCGGATAGTTAAAGAGCCAACAATATCTTAACATAAGATTGAAACTCAAAAACGGAATTAAAACTATTGTGTTAAACCACAACAAAAATTACATAGAAAAATTAATATCTCATAGCATAAAGATCACGTAATTGTTTACATTCAATCCGCAAACAAAGATGTTTAGCTAATCATACTCATACTCATACTCATAAATACAAGATCAATAAAAGAATTCATAAACTTGAAATTATGTTTGAGGATGAAAAACTTCCAATCTTGATTACAAACCTAAAACCTAAAAAATAAAGCCTATAAAATAAGCTTAGAGTGTTTCTTTTATACTAGGGTGAAAAAAATCCTAAAACTTTGGGAAAAAGATACAAAATCAAACTGAATAAGGAAACTAAAATAACTTAGCGGGATTTTCATGTGGACGCATGGTCCAAAGCGTGCGGCGGCATGGATCTCCAATCTCTGTTCTGGAAATTGTGAAAAGTAGTTGGCGGGCGCATGGTTCAGGGGACGTGGCCGCATGGTGTAAAGTTCTTCAGCACTGGAATCTGAAAAGCGGGGTGGCACCCGCATGGTATGAAGGATGCGGGCGCCCCCTTGCTGAAGCTTAGATTTTCCTTATTTCTTATACTCTTATGCATGCTTTTGTACTCCGTCCCCATTTTGCACTCTTTTTCTTTCGAAAATCCATTTTCCTGTTTTTACCTGTTCTAAAGAACACTCACAAATGCCATCAAACATAACTTTACTCAAGGACTAGTAACAAAATAAAGCCCAGGAGTTCATCTTTTGGATGTGTAAAAACACATCCATCACCCTTCATATAAATAACCCACCAGCAACTCATTGAAGGTTTGCTCAATTGGGTATTCTCTCTCCCTACAATATACTCCACTACAACAAAAATGACTTTTACCGGCACGTAAAAAAGTGCCGGAAAAAATGGTGACCGCAATACTTTCCGGCACTTTGAAAGTGCCGGACCGGCACTTCCGCTAATTTCCGGCACTTTTCAAAAGTGCCGGCATTTTTTGGCACTTTTTAAAGTGCCGGATTTTAAATAAAAATATTATTGAACTTACCTGGATTCAAACACAAGACCTCTTACAAACAAAGCACACCTTCTACCGCTAGGCTAAATCATTTTTTGTTATAAATTTTCATATCCAATTATTTATTACAAAAAAAAAAACTTATATTAGGGAATTTCTATTACTATAGTCCATAAAATCTAACATAAGTAACATATCAAAGCAAAGTTACATGAAAAATAATATTAAATTTAAAAATTAAATAAATATTTCAAAAAAACATCTTGTTTTTTGCGGCACTTATAAAAAGTGCCGAAAATTTAGCGGCACTTTTTCATAAGTGCCGCTAATTCCCGGCACTTTTTCAAAAGTACTGCTAAATTGCCGGCACTTTTTCATAAGGGCCGCTAATTTCCGGTACTTTATAATAAAGTGCCGAAAATTTAGTGGCACTTGTTAAAAAGTACCAAAATTAGCGGCACTTATGAAAAAGTGCTGGAAATTTAGCGGCACTTTTGAAAAGTGTCAGGAATTAGCGGCACTTATGAAAAAGTGTCGGGAAATAGCGGCACTTATGAAAGTGCCGATAAATAAGTGTCGGGAAAAGCCATTTTTGTTATAGTTCTCTCTCTAGAGTTCTCTCTTTATACAGTTTTCTCGTATACACTATACTAATTCTCACACCCGAGGTTATCGAGGGGCACCCCACCCCCCCCCACCTTAACGGTGTGCTCATTTTGTAGATATTCCTAGCTAGATATCCGACCCACTCGATGATTATGGGAGCACTCTCTGTATACTTTGGTCACCCCATAGGATCCCGAATTTCATGGCGTCATTATGATTAATAAGAATAATTATAAAATAGACATGGACAACCCGCACTCGGACTCATGCTGACCCGTGAAACCGAACCCGTAAGAACCATACCAGTGCCCGACCCATAAGAACCGTACCCATTAGGCTGTACGTGTTTAAGAACAAAATACTTGCACTTGCATAGCCTTTTTGAGTGATAAATATCGTCAGTCCATTTAAAGAATACCAATGCATGTGTTTAAGAACGCCACTTTATGTGTTTTGGAGTGCCAATGCATATGTAATTGAGTTTATGTGGTTTTTAACAGTTGTGGTGCATTATATGCCAACGCATTTATTTTAATGGTACCAATTCATGTGTTGAAGAGTGTTAGTCTGTATATTAAAAGGTGTTACTTCGTGTCTTTAGAATGTCAGTTGCAGTTTTTAAGAGTGTCGGGAGATTTGAGAAGTTTTAATTACTTACAAAAATATCCTCGTGCATTCTTAAAAAGTGTTCCAATTATTTGCAAAAATGTAGTTCAAGCCCGTTCGAAAAAATGTTCTTCCTAAACATCCAAAAAAGGTGTTTTTCCTAATATTTTCACTTCAGAGGAATAAAATTTATTCCACTTCAAAGAAATTAAATTTATTCCACTATAGCAGATAATTTGGATAAGAGTCACGTATGTCTTTTTTTATGGACGGTGGAGATAATGATTATGAAAGAAGTTTTCATTTAGATGCCCTTTTAATTTAAATCGGGTTAATTACAATTTAGACCCTGAAGTATGCCACCCTTCCAATCGTGCCCTGACTGTCTTTATTCATCAGATCAGACATTGGGGTAATTCATTTTCAGAAGTTAGGGTCTTTTTAACGGAATTTGTTAAAAACTCAGTTAAAAATCATGTGCCATGCACGTGACTAACTGAATTGGGTTGTTTGAAGTTGATGTTTCTTTTAAGAGGCTTAGTGAAAATTCCAAACTTAAAAGGCCTGAAAATTAAAATAGTTATTAAAATAGTAAATAAAAGGGTTTTTAAAGTTTTTTTCAAAATATTAATAAAAAATAAAATTAAATAAGAATTTTATTTTATAAAAAAAAAACCAATTTTACATTTACCAAAAAAAAACACATCCAATAAATATTCAACATTTTATAATTTATAATAGAAAAAAATAAAAAAATTAAGACATTAATATATTTACTTTTTCTTCACCCACATAATTTAATGTTTTTTATTCAATCCTTATTATTTATCATATTAACAATATCAAAATTAATAAAAATATAATATTTTTGACAAAAATATATTAAATTATTAAATAGGAAATCAAGCATTACTAGTAGTATTTTTTTTATAAATTAGCTCAACAAAACAAAAAAAGAAAAAAAAAACAAAGGAAGAAGAAAAAGAAAATATTCAACCCTTCTTTCCCAGTTTCCTCCCCCACCCCATATACATCACCCCATGGTCATCCCCCTAAAAAAAACAAAAATGGAAACATCAGTAGAAATGGACGCGTCTCTGCTTCTCCTTTCTCCGGCGGAGATTAAGGGGGTTTTCCCGATTTGATGCGTTTGGCCGGAGAAGAAGCTCTAACCGGTGTTCATTTCAGCGGAGAAGGATCTAGAGAGAGAGAGAGAGATCTGGAGAGATAGGCGGATCTGGAGCACTCTGGATGAGGTTTCCGAACAGATTTGGGGGGGGGGAGCATTTTCGCCGGAGACGGAGCTTTGTCGGAGAAGAAGTGGAGCCGACTGCGACGGGGCACTTGGGGCGCTAGAGAAAAGAGAAGCAGAGAGGCGTTGCCGGCGACACCGACGGGGCAGATGGGGTGCCGGAGAAAGGAGAAGCTGAGAGGAGTTGATCTCCATTGCTACTTGTGATGCCATTTTTTTTGTTTGAGGGGGATGAACATGGGGTGATGATGTATATGGGGTGGGGGAGGAAACTGGGGAAGAAGGGTTGACTATTTTCTTCTTCTTTTTTTTGGTTGAGCTAATTTATAAAAAAAAATACAACTAGTAATGCTTGATTTCCTATTTAATAATTTATTTTTGTCAAATTTTTTTTTTTTTTTTTTAATTTTGATATTGCTAATATGATAAATAATAAGGATTGAATAAAAAACATTAAATTATGTGGTGAAGAACAAGTAAATATATTAATGTCTTAATTTTTTTTTATTTTCTATTATAAATTATAAATGTTGCATATTTACTGGATGAAGATTTTTTTTGGTAAATGTAAAATTTGATTTATTTTGTTTATAAAATAAAATTCTTATTTAATTTTTTTATTAATATTTTGAAAATAACTTAAAAAACTCTTTTATTTACTATTTTAATAATTATTTTTATTTTTAGCCCTATTAAGTTTCGAATTTTCATTAAGCCCCTTAAAAGAAACATCAACTTCAAACAACCCAATTCAGTTAGTCACGTGGACGTCACATGCTTTTTAATTGAGTTTTTATCGAATTCCATCAAAAAGGCCTTAACTGGCGAAAATGAATGACCCAATGTCTGATCTGATGAAAAAAGACAGTCAGGGCTCGATTGGAAGGGTGGTAACATACTTCAGGGTCTAAATTGCAATTAACCCATTTAAATCATCCATACTAAAACTCAAAAGAGGTAGGTGGGGGTGTGTTCTTTACTCAAGTTGGGTGGTAGAAAATTCTCCCTCCGTCCCAATTTAAATTTCAAAAAACTTTTGAGTTCAAGAATTAAGAAAAAAGTGATGTATTGTGAGTGTAGATGGTTTTGTAGGAGAGAGAAAGTGGGGTAGAAAATAGTTAGTGGGTAATTGTTATAAGTATGTGGGGGCCCATAATTAAAGAAATATAAAAACTTTCATTTTCAGGTTTTGAAGTTTAAAATGGGATATCCAAAATAAAAATTTTTGAAGTTTAATATGAGACAGAGGGAGTATGTAGGAACAACTCTTTGGTAGCAAATACTCTATCTGTCCTACCCCACTCAAGCCTAAGAGGTGGGCACAATAACTAAGAGAAAAATAAAATAAGAAAAATATGTGGTAGCAAATGAAGAGAGAGAATGAGTAGGGTAAATAGTAGTGTTGGTTGAATAAATTGAGCGTGTAAAATAAAGAGAGAGAATGAGTGGTGAGGTTGATTCAATATAAAATTATTAAAAGTTAGCTATTTTGGGGAGGTCTTAAGTGAGGTAAAACGTACCAAAATGCAAATAAGTTTCAAATGAGATGGGGTGGAGGGACTCCCTCCACCCCATCGCCTTCTTTCTGGTAAGTCCACCATCGCCATTGTCTTCTATCTATTAATTTTCCGTCCATCGCCTTTCTCTCTCTCTATCTATTCGATTCGACCTTTTACAAGCATTCATCCACTGGTTTATATAGTGGTTTTACATACCCTTTTACAAGCAGAGATTGGATGATGGACCATTGGTTGCCCAGCCAATGGGAATAGTGGCTTTGGTATATTAAGTGACAACGGCCTGAATCGAGTACCTAAAAGAATAAAATCAAACTTACTCAATAGTCAATAGGGAAACAATGCATTTCATAAAGGACGGATTGACACCAAAATCAAATTCACATTACTGGCTTCTATGTTTGTCAAAAGGTTATGGGGGGCTAACATGTTTGTATATTTTTGTGTATTTGCGCAGGATGTATTGCGAGATACAGAGGATCATGATCTTGGACTTGCAATTTCTCACTTTTTAAACTGTTTCTTTGGAAATTGTCAAACTGCTGCTGGAAAAGTTGCAAATTCACAATCGAAATACCAAAAGAAGGTTAGATTACCCCTTTTTTGGCTATTCGTTAGTGTTCATAGTTAGATGATCAGAACTTTCGGGAATTCATGATCACCAAGTATTTTTCTCTGTCCAGTGGTGTATGCGGCAATTTGACATAGGTACATAGGAAGAGATTATTGTTCATGAAAGTGAAGTTATATATTTCATATTCGAAGTAAAAGTCGGATTTTATGGACCCAGCTGTTAAAAGGAAAGTTAGTTATAGTTTGAATTTGTAAATCCATACTCTTGCAAACTCTTCAGGATCAGTCAAGCCATGGTTCAGGAAGGTCTAACAAGGTTGATCCATAATTATTCTTTTGCTTTGTTCATTTCAGAAATGGCATCTAGCTCGGTTAATCGAAGTATCAATGTTGATGACAATGAAGATGAACATGGGGACATAGAAATCACTGAAGCTACTCAAACTAGTGAGCAACCTAAGGTTGAGTCGGGTAAAAGAGGTAAAGAATATTCTGAGGTATGGAGTTATTTTAAGAAACACTTTGATAACCCAGATAAAATTCCAAGGGCCAAATGTATAGCGTGTGGCCAAGAGTATAAGTGTGGTGGGAAAGGATATGGGACTTCACATTTGAAGCGTCATCTTCCAATATGTCCTAAGATTAAGTACAATGACTTAGGTCAAATGGTTATTAATTATGAGGGGAAGATTAAAACCACAAAACTTGACCAAAAGATTGCACGTGACCTATTAGCAGAGGCAATAATTAAGCATGATTTGCCATTTTCTTTTGTTGAGTATGATGGGTTTCGAAGGTTTGTGAAGTATTTAAATCCTGAATTTCGTTGCATCTCTAGAAATACTGTTGTTTCGGATATTAATGCTATATACTTGAGAGAGAAAGCGAAACTTAAGAAAGCCTTAGAAAATACTCCCAATAGAATTTGTTTAACTTCTGATTTGTGGACAGCATTGAGTAATGAAGGTTATATTTGTTTGACAGCTCATTTTGTTGATGTTGATTGGAATTAAATAGCAAGATTCTTAATTTTGATCATATGCCACCTCCACATTCAGGAGTCGAAATGGCGGCAAAAGTGCTTGAGTATTTAAAGGATTGGGGAATTGAGAAAAAGGTTTTTTCTTTGCCATTAGATAATGCATCAAGTAATGACAGTATGCAAGAAAACTTGAAAGAACAACTTGGTTTTTTGGATGATTGTCTCTTTTGTGACGGTGATTTTTTTCATATCCGCTGTTCTGCTCACATATTAAATTTGATTGTTCAAGAAGGTTTGAAAGTAGTCAATGTTGCTTTGCAAAAGATAAGGGACTCTGTTAAGTACCTTAGATATGAGAGTAGGATGAAAAAATTTGAAGAATGTGTGAGACAAGTTGGTAATATTGACACACGGGTTGGTTTGCGTTTTGATGTGTCTACTCGTTGGAATTCAACTTACTTGATGTTAGATAGTGCCATTAAGTATAAAAAAGCTTTTACCCTTCTTCAGTTGAATGATAGGAATTATAAGTATTGTCCTTCAATGGATGAGTGGAGTAGGGGAGAGAAAATATGTGAATTCCTTGAGCCTTTCTATGACACTACAAACTTGATTTCAGGCACTTCTTATCCTACGGCTAACTTGTACTTTATGCAAGTTTGGAAAATTGAACGTTTATTGAGAAAAAACATGTCAAGTGAAGATACGTTGATAAGTGAAATGAGTAAAAATATGAAAGAGAAGTTTAATAAATATTGGGCTCACTATAGTACGGTTCTTGCATTTGGGGCTGTTCTTGATCCGCGGATGAAGCTTACAATGTTGGAGTATTTTTATTCAAAGACGGAGAATAATCCTACTGAAACACAAGAGAAGATGTCACTTGTGAAGAGAAAATTGTACGAACTTTTTGGTGAATATTCTAAAGAAAAGATCAATAATGATTTCACTACTAGCATTTCACAACCACATACTTTTGTCACACCTTCAGAAATGGAAAAGAATGGAGGATTACGTAAGAGTAAGGGCAAGCGAATATTTGATGTAAGTATTAATCTTTTTTCATCATTTTTCAGTTTTTCTAATATACTCCCTCTGTCCCGGAAAGTTAGTCATTTTTTTTTTTTTTTTTTATTACGAATGAACTTTAAGTTTTATAATATTTTTAGGAATGTTTGGAATATGAGAGTGAAACTGTTGTTATTGCGGGAAAGTCTCAATTGGATCTTTATTTGGAGGAGCCAAAGCTTGAGTTTGCATTTTACGGAGATTTAGATGTCTTGGAGCATTGGAAATGTCAGAAGCATCGTTACCCAATTCTTGCGCGTATGGCATGTGATGTTTTAGCTATTCCCATTACTACTGTTGCATCAGAGTCGTCATTTTCCATTGGTGGTCGTATCCTTACCAAGTATAGAAGTTGCATACTTCCTCGAAATGTGCAATCTCTCATTTGTTCTCGAAATTGGTTATATGGCTTTGGTAATTTTTTATCTCCTTCTATACTTAATGATTATTTAAATGTATTGCTTTATTTTCTTTTACTTGACAATTATCTTCGTGTTTTTATTAAAATGTAGGGGAAATCAATGAAGATGAAGATTTTTTGAAAGCATCTTTATCAAGTTTATCAAGTGAAGGGTCCAATGTTGTTGAAGTCGAGGATGGGTAAAGAATGTGGTTTCAGTTTGTGTTACTTTATTTGTTCGTTTCATTTGTGTTGTCGGACTTAACTGAATGGTGTTTGTCAAGTTGTATTGAACTATTATTGATGTTGGTTTTGTTGGTGGTACTCATTATGTTTTGTGCAATGTGTTTGGTGCACTGTAAGTCTATAATATGTAATATCATGTAATGTAAGTTATGTTGCTTGTGAAATGTGCTTGGAACACAGCAGGCTTGTGAAATTGGTTATATGGCTGTTGCTGGATGGATCATGCCATGTGCCTTTTTTTTTTTTTTTTTTTGGAACACAGCAGGCTTGTGCGTGGAACTTGAAGACTTGAAGTGGAACTTACTGGGCTGTTGTTGCTGGGCTGGATGGATCCTTCTCTTTTTTTTTTTTTTTTTTTTTTTTAACTAGCATGTGTATTGGGCTCTTGGCCCGCCTGGCCCACTAACCCAAGGTGGGGTGGGTTGGGTTGGCATTTTCTCAGCCCGCCAAGAATTTGGGCCAGCCCGCCCCGCCCCGTTTGAAGGTGGGCTTTGGTGGGTTGGGCCCAACCCACCCCGCCAGCCCGTATTGACAGCTCTAGGAGGGAGTATGTAGAAACAACTCCATGTTAGGTTACATGTCCACACTTTGTAGACAAATACTCCTTCAGTCCAATTTTTTTGTTTGTAAAAATGAGGTTATGTATGAGAATTAAAGAAAAAGTTAAAAAAATGATTTATTGTAAGGGTAGATAGTTAGGTAGAAGAGAAAAGTGGAATATAAAATAGTAAGTGAGTATAATAAATAGGTCTTATTGATTGAAAAATATTATAAACTTTCAATTCTAGGCTTTTGCAATTTGAAATGAGATACTAAAATTGACAAATTTTACAATTTGGAATGAGAATGTGTCCATTTTGATCATGGTAGGGTATGAGTACAAATTTGTGAGTTATTTGACATTTTGATCATGGTAGGTTTAATTGTTATATTCTTTTTGTCTCATAATCATATGACACAAAACTGAGAGTGTACAAAAATCAATGAGGGAATATATGTTGGGTTACGAGGCACCATGCGCAGCGGAAGCGACACACGAAAACAAAACCCAAGAGCCATGGATCCGCTCATGTTGATTAAGTTAAATGCAAGATGAAAGAAACTAACCATTGAAGATCGAATCCATGAACACAAACTTTAGGTGCTAAAGGAAACACCCTCTACCGGTATCCACATGTCGAACGGACTCAAGAACACCTTCTTGATGTGATTGCTAGATCTAAAGGTTTGATGAAAATACGCTTTCTTTGTCTATGTTAGTACTTTGACTTTAACCAATCATCCTTTTAGATTTATCTCCACAAATCTAAATTTCAAGGATATAAGCGGCTTTTCCCAAGTCTTTCTTTGAAAAACTCTTTCAAAATGAATTATATGTCAACCACATAAATTAGACTAGGAATTATGTTACGCTCCCACTAAATTTATTGTTATCAGAAGTTTCATCTTTGATGAATTCAAACTCATCGAATGCTTCATCAAAATGAAAATTTCACTCCAAGTAGTTTGCTTCAATCCATCTCATGAATTTCTGCAACTTGCATATTTTATTAGAATTATATGGATCAAAACTTTTAGGTTGTATCAAACACATCCTAAAGTATGTTGCTATTAAGGATATTAAATAATATAACTATTATGAGATTTAATTATGATATTTTGACCATGACATAAATCTCATATTGGTCAATCCAGTACCTGTTCTCCAACAAGTACCCATAAGTTTAATCTGCACCCTATGCACCATAATCATCATATGATTATCTATTAAACTCATGCTAGCCCTTCATAGGTTCTAGGGACGATGATTATTATAATAAACATGCAAAATATATAATAATCGGATTTGTTATCTCTATAACAATGAAGCTATGATGTAACGTAAAGGCCTTTGATCACCAACAATCTTCCACTTGCACTAGGCCCAGCCAACATGTATCTAATACCCATTGAGCTAGTTATGATCTTAATCATTATTGCAAGCGAGATGATGTAAGATGATTATCCTTGTTATCATCATTTGGTATTTTGCATATTTTCACATCTCGCATCTTGACGATTTCTCGAATAAGATAGAAATGTCTGAGTATGTGTTTAGATAATATATTATCCCCTTGGCTTGTACAATAATGATTATTATCACAATGAAGGTCCATTAAATTAGTGACACTAGAAACAATTTCTAGTTTACTAATTAGTCTCTTAATCCAAACATTTTTCTAGTTGCATCTCATGCTACTAGATACTCAACCTTTTGTAGAATAGTGATGGTGTATTTAGAACTCTTCTAATACCATTATTAAACATAAACATGTATTCATACTGCGATATTTATCTTTTTTGGTTTGTAAGAATGAATCTATGTAACCATTACAAGTTCATCTTTCATTCCATCAAAGATCAAGAATGCATCATTTAGTTCTTTTCAAGTACATAAAGATGTTTCTTATCTAGTGACATTCACTAGTGTCCAATTGGTATCATCTCATCATACTCCAAGTATATGAGACATCCGGTCTTAGTACATTAACATGGCTTGCATGATAGGTCAATTTGCCAAAGGATGTGGAATCCTAATCATGGTCCTTGCTCATCGATTGTCTAAGGACAATGTGTCTTACAAAGAGTAATGTCTTTAGACATTTGCAAGTAGCTTCTCTAAGAGTGTTGGGTGATCCCTTGATCTCAAGTTCGACTGACCATGCTTTCAGAGAAGTGAAGTGGCATAGTAAACTTTTCACTATTTTGTCTATGTTAGTACTTTGACTTTAACCAATCATCCTTTTAAATTTATCTCCACAACTCTAAATTTCAAGGATATAAGCGGCTTTTCCCAAGTCTTTTTTTGAAAAACTCTTTCAAAATGAATTATATGTCAACCACATAAATTAGACTAGGAATTATGTTACGCTCCCACTAAATTTATTGTTATCACAAGTTTCATCTTTGATGAATTCAAACTCATTGAATGCTTTATCAAAATGAAAATTTCACTCCAAGTAGTTTGCATCAATCCATCTCATGAATTTCTGCAACTTGCATATTTTATTAGAATTATATGGATCAAAACTTTTAGGTTGTATCAAACACATCCTAAAGTATGTTCCTATTAAGGATTAACAAAATTATAAGTTCATCAATGAAGATAGCTTGATCTTTCTGTAGAGTATCTTACAGATTGTGTAAGAACTCCCCCTTTAGTTTTTTTTTTTTTTTTTTTTTTTTTCGGTGGTTAAGGCTTCCTTGTCCCCCACCATGTTTTTGTATCTATTCTTTTATCATTTATAAAATCTAGGGAGCTCCGTCTCCTTTCGCCAAAGATAAAAAATAAAATATTAAGGATTGTTGTTTTGACATCTATTTTTCATATTTCATATTCACAATATGAGGTCATGAAAATTAAAATTCTAATATCCTTAAGCATGACTATAGGTGACAAAGTTTCATCATAATCAATATTATGAATGAACTTTATTCAATTAGTCTTGCTTCATAAATATGCACCTTGCGATCCATGTCTGTTTTCTCCAAGAAAACTTATTTTTCTCCTTATGGTTTTTAAGCCTTCAGGTAGAACAATCAAGTTCCAAACTTGATTATAATACATGAATTGCATTTTAAATTTCATGACTCCAAGTCATTGATCTACATTCGGAGCGGACATTGCATCTTGATAGGTGATAGGTCAATCATTCTTAATGATATCTTCTTTATTACTTTCTATTACGAGAAATCATTATTTCTTGTTATAGATAGTATCCTATCATGTATGCAAATAACTTATGTATACTTGAACGAATTTTCACAATTCCTTGTGAAACTTTGTTCAACTTTTCATCTTAAGTTCTATGTCATTCTCTGGGTTTCGAACTCTTCGAGATACATTTTACTCCCACTAGTTCTTTAGAGATAAACGATTTATCTAAAAAGTACTACTTCGAGTAACAAACGATTTGCACTCTTAAAGGGATGTAAAATTAATATTTTTAAGATATCCCATGAAAATGCATTTACTATATTTAAGTGTGATTTTGTCCAAGACGATACTTTTCTTAAAAGTGTCACATCATAAATCTTTATGAAAGATAAACGAAGTTTTCTTTCATTCCATATCTCATTTGGTATATTCGAACCTCTTTAGATGAAATTTCAAATTAGTGTAAGTGCAGCTTTTCCAGCATATAATACAGAAGGTTAATTAAAGATCATTTTTACTTACCATAAGGCGTAAAAGTGCAGTTTACAGAAAATTTGTAAACTTCTAGGACAACGTCCGTACGGCTGCTAGGCAGGCGTACACCTCCAGGCAATCCATACGGTTGCTGTTTTCAGATCACGTTTTTCTTATTCTGCAGACTTTCTACAAAATTCTCACCAAGTCCAAGGCTCAAATATTCATTACTTTGATCAGATCAGAGTACATTAATACTTTTGCCATGAGTTATCGAAATCCTTTCTAGCATTGTCACTTTAATAAACTACATACATCAATATTTATTAGTCCAAAAGAGTACTTCCTTTCACTACTATTAGTAAAAGTTGTCTTCATCAATTTTCAAGATTCGCATATATCACATGATTCAAAATCATGTGCAATTAAAAGTCCGTCTCATGGAATTTTAGATATGCGTTTCTTATCATTTGATATAGACATCAATGCTTTAATAATGTAACGCTTACATCCTTAGATTCAGAGTTATATTATTTATGTTATACTTATTATTTTGTTCTTCAAGATAAGGATATAAAGTCTCATTATATGATTAGCATTACAATAAAGCAAATCACATTTCATGGAGAACTTTCTTATTCAAAATAAGAAATGTCCATTATCTTCGAACGAAGAAACCAAAATAATATTTCTACTTAAAGTAGGAACATCACAACATTTGTTCAAAACAAATATGAACCTACTAGGTAAAGACACTTCGCAAGTCCCTATTATTAATATTGCAACATGTGCATCATTATCAACGCATAGGTTAATCTTTACATTTCTTATGTAGTCTTTCTATTTCTTAAATCTTACACATTTGTATAAATGTGAGATCCATATCCGGTATCCAATACCCAAGAACTTGGAAGTAGAAGATTAACATAAATACTTGAAGTGGTAGTCACACTACCCTTCTTTTTGATCGTTTAATTCAAATTGTAATTTCTTCAACAATCAATCTCATTGCCATGGTAGCAATTACATCATTTGAATTTTAGTTTTAGCCATAATTGTTACCTTTAAAGCTTTATAACTCTTTTCTTGCTTTTACCTTAAATCATTTTCTTGATTATCATTGAAGTTTGAGAAGTTTTCATTTTGATATTAAGACTAGAATTCTTAAACATCCAATGTTTCTTATGAATTAATATCAAATTTATTGTTAGTTCCAAACTAACTTGATAACCAAGCCTTTTAAGGTGATCAATACGTCTCTACATGTTCAAAACATGAGAACTTATTAATATACCTTTCAGTCATCTCATGAATGTTAGGCTCTTATCAATCTCAAACTTTTCTTGCCTTTCTTGCTTGTAGGAATGCTTTCTATGTGATTGCTTATCTCATAAGCATCCATGTGTTTTAGGTACTTCTCAAGTTCTAAACATATGGTAGCAAGTCGTAGGACAATTAACATCCATAGATTCATTCACATGTTTCTAATTTATGTCTTTGTCCGTCCTCAAGGCACTAGGTCTCTTAGGAACATGATTTATAAAGAATGTATGACTTCCATTCTTGCTTTAGAACAATTCTTAAGCTTATGACTAGGTCAAGGAAGTTAATCTCATTCACTTTAAGTGGGTAGATCGCAGTAATTATACATGATTAAAGTTTAAAACATTCTACAAAATTTGCAAATAAATATACACCTATATTTTATACTATTATCATTTAGAGATATTTAATGTATCTTATAAATACTCTTACTAATTTATACACATTCAAATACAATAATTGTATAATATAATTTATGTGGGCTAAGATTCATATTTCACTTGATTTGTGAGTCTACTTTGGCATGAACCTCAAAACCAAGCTATTTAGGCAGATAACTCCTTATCAATTACATCTCATGTAACTCTTAGATCTTTTATGGGATTTGTGACATCTCATATCTTACATGTTTTTAATTTCATCTTATGCCTTAGGCCCATAACCGTTATGATAGCCTAATTATGTTTAACCACTTTAAACGTATAGACAACCTTTACCTCATCTTACTTCTCAATGATAGAACGATGTGCCCTGCTTTGGCAGATAAACCACACCAAAACGATCAAGGTACTTCACAAGTGTTTAAGTCGTGGATGACATAAAACTTAAAATTTTAAGAAGGTTTATTTATTATAGAGACATGCAACATATATTTATTTATGTAACACATAATATAATATAATCATGCATAAGGTGTTAACTAATCAAATTAATTAACAGAAGCAAAATTTTATGATTTAATTATGAAGAAAAATTATGGGGACGGATTCTAAACCTTTAATAAACAATTTATAAATTACATATTCCATCGGTAGTCCAGAAACAAGGCGTAAGCCTGCCATTGACCCATACAATGAAATAATCCATTATTCAGTTCTCTTGATCCGCAAACAATTTGGAGTTCATAATAAATTGAAGATAGAATCCTAATCTTTCTGCAGACAATATGCAGAAAATCCAGAAATCGAGAGACCAATACGCACGGCTGAAATAGGCTATAAGGCAACCGCAATTCCGTACTAAAATCAAGAAACCAAGAGAATCTTCTATACGACCGAAACTAAGCCTTTGAAAAAACAACAATTCCTATGGAATGACAACATGTTTCAAGATCCTTTATTGTCTTATCAATTTCAAAGACTACAGTAATCCTGAACTCTTCAGAATTCTGATTTCTGCAATTTTTTGTATTAAAATCATATTTCAGGAAACATGGTTTCAAAAACCTGTCATCTGAAACCAGATTCTGTTCAGATTCAAATTGTGTAAATGATTTACAGAACATTCTGAACACCAGAAAATAGAACAGATTCTGGGAAGTACGGGGACCAGTCCGTATGGCTTCACAGAAGCCGTATGGCTATGTTCCGTCGGTACGGATCCAAAATCCGGATTCCCATATGTCAATCCGTTTGATTCTTATTCATGAATAATCCAATTATCATAAAACAGAATCATTGTACATTATGAAAATTCCCAGATTTAATTTATCACCATGAACCATGGTTCTAAAAAGCGCTAGGCGATCGCTAGGCGCAGCAGCATGGCCTAGCGCCTAGGCGGGGTCTAAACGGGACTTAGGCGGGGCTGAGAATTCAGAAATAGTTTATAATATCTTAGGTGGGACTTAGGCATTTCATGAACTCCTAGCGCCTAGGCAGGGACTAGGGCTGTTAAACGAATCGAGCACGTTCGAGCTCGGCTCGGGCTCGGCTCGTTAAAGCTCGGTTCGAATGGGCTCGAAGTGCTATTCGAGCTCACCGAGTTTTTGAGCTCGAATTTTTATCGAGCCGGCTCGTGTTCGGCTCGTTTGTTCGACGAGCTTTGTTCGAGCTCGGCTCGTTAGAGCTCGGTTTGTGTTCGGCTCGTTAGAGCTCGGTTCGTGCTCGGCTCGTTAGAGCCCGGCTCGTGTTCGGATCCTTTAAATCACGCATAACTTGAGCTCGGGCTCGGCTCGATAAGCATTTTGTTTGCGTTTGGATCGAGCTCGGCTCGGCTCATTAAGCTCGAGCTCGACTAAATAATCATCATTATTACTTTTGTAATGAATACAACTAAAATTAATTTATTCTATGACATTCATTATGAAAACGTAGAGATATATACACAATAGTCGGGTTGTTTTTTCAAAACTAATTTATTATTTTCAAATGTACAAATATTTGTCTTATATTATTTTTTCTCATTGAAATAAAAAATAAAATTAACATCTATTAGTGTAGTTATATATGCAAGTATATTTAATTACTCAAATATAGAATAAACAAAATGTTTATCATTTACACATACACACAAATATATATTTCACATATAAATGCGTTTGCATGTAGAAAAATATATATATATATATATATATATATATATATATATATATATATATATATATATAAATAAATATATATATATATATATATATATATATACATATATACACACACACACACATACATATATATATATATATATATATATATATATATATTTACTTATTTATGTATATGGTATAGTGGATATTATATATACATACATGTAACACATATTTATATACATAAATTTATGTATGTATGATATGTGTGTGTCTATATGGAATATTGGATGTTATATATATATATATATATATATATATATATACACATACATATAGCACATATTTATATACATTATTATATACTCCCTCTATCCTGCCTGATTGAGGACATTTTGACATTTTTAGTGTCATACTCGACGTAGTACGGCCAAAAATGGAAAGATAATATTACTTTTGTTTTCATAACCTCCTCCATTCATTCTAGTTCCTCTTAAGTCGGGCGGGACGAAAGCCGTATATGTGTGTGTATGTATGATGTATGTATGTATTATATGTATATATACATATATGTACCATATACTATATTATACACCTAGCGTAGCGTACGTTTTACTAAATACAGTTGACTAAGTATAATAGCGTCATTTAAATGCTATATACTAACCAGAAAGTTTGTCTGACTTTGACTTTCATGGTCAACTCCATAAAACGTTGACCACAATATGAAAACCTACCTATCCCTATGCATTTCAATTTTTTTTATGAATTCACCGTTAGCATACGGTCGGCCTCAACTTTTAAATATAATTGTTAAAACAAATATTTAACTATTATAGTTAAATATAATAGTTAGATATTTATAGTGAAATATAATAGTTAACTATAATTATTAACTACTTTAGTAACTATTTGTTTTTAAAAAATACCATAGTAACTATAATAGTTAACTATAATAGTAAAACTATTTTAATTTTGGTTATGTAGAGTCAAACTATTTGAATTTTGATTAATATTTTATGTAAATTATTAATTTACATAATTTATTAATGATTTAACAACTATTTTTTAATTTTTATGAGAATTAATAATTTAGTGTAAAATATTAGTTAAAGTTTAAGTAAATTTGATAAGTAAATATAAAATTTGGGACAGAAGGAGTATATTACAACCTGATGGTATGTATACGATTCAATTAGTCGTTTGTAATATGAGAAGTTAAATGAACAAGAGCTTTTAAAGAAAAAAGAGTAAACAGGAGATTACATTTGTAAATTAGACACATTTTGAGATTAAAAAAAAAGAGAAAAATAAATAAATAGTGTTTTTGTTCAAAATGCAGAGAATACTTATCAGAGCTCGGTAAGGCTCGGACTCAATAAGGCTCGAACTCGAGCTCGTTTGATTTCATAATTTTCAGAAAAATGTTTAAGCTCGAGCTCGGCTCGTAAAGGCTCGAGTTCGAGCAGCTCGTGAAAAGCTCGCGAGCATAAGGCTCGAACTCGATAAAGCTCGAACTCGAGCTCGCTTGATTTCATAATTTTCAGAAAAATGTTTAAGCTCGAGCTCGGCTTGTAAAGACTCGAGTTCGAACAGCTCGTTAAAAGCTCGCGAGCGGCTTGCGAGCAGCTCGAAACTCGATTCGATTCAAGCTCGAACAAGGTAAATGGGCTCGAGCTCGAGCTCGATAAAAGCTCGAGCTCGATAATTTGTTAACGAACTCGAGCCCAAAACTCCAAAGCTCGCCTCGGCTCGTTTACAGCGCTAGCAAGGACTAGGCTGCCTAGACGGGCGTCTTTTAGAACACTGCCATGAACAACCAATTTATTCAAAAATTAAATCATGATTACCAATAGGGATGGCCAAAACCGGTTCCGGGCCGGTTCCGGTTCGGAACCGCCGGTTTCCGGTTCGTCAAATGGGTGACCCTTAACCGGCCCGCACTTACCCCGGTTCCGGTTCCGGTTTGGCACAATACGGTTCCGGTTCGGTCCGGTTCCGGTACGGTTCCGGTCCGGTTCCGGTCCTCTCCTTTAAAATTATTGAAAAATAAGGGATTTTCGGTACGGTTCCGGTTCCGGTCCGGTTCGGCATATATGTGACCCTGAACCGGCCCGCATGCCTTGCGGTTCGGTTCGTCCGGTTCTGGTTTCCTCCCCGGTTTGCTCCGGTTCCGGGCTTTTCCGGTCCGGTTCCGGTCCGGTTTTCCGGTTCCGGTCCGGTTTGGCCATCCCTAATTACCAATCATATAATCTCATTTAAATTGATAACCCTAGCGTGCAATTATTCATATAGACCTCATCAATATAATAACACACAATCTCCATCTAATCATGCTTATAAATTTTATATCTCATATAAAACTTTAATTACATATTCATCGTATTATCATGCAAATCATATTGAATTAAATAATTTAAACATGATATATAAAATAATCAATGATGAACGGGGATCTGATGCCACTGTTGGGTTTCGAGGCACCATACGCAGCGCAAGCGACAAACAAAACCAAAACCCAAGAGCCATGGATCCGCTCATGTTGATTAAATTAAATACAAGATGAAAGAAACTAACCCTTGAAGATTGAATCCATGAACACGGAATTTAGGTGCTAAAGGAAACACCCTCTACTGGTATCCACACATCGAACGGACTCAAGAACACCTTCTTGATGCAACTGCTAGATTTAAAGGTTTGATGAAAAAACGCTTTCTTCGTAGGAATTATTTTGTTTCTTTGATTATGTTGGGTTTTGAGGGATCATGCGCAGCGGAAACAACATATGAAAATAAGAACAAAACCCGAGAGCCCCAAATCCGTTCATGATTATTAAATGAAATACAAAATGGATTTAGAATACTAACCGTTGTTTTAAAATTTTGGATCTTCAAATCTTCAATTCTTCAAGCTTTATGATTTGATCTTCTCCACGTTCTTCAGATCACGGTCTCAGGAACACAAGCTTGTGATGCTAAATGAATCACCCTCTATGTGTATCCACACTCGCACGAATATCAAGAACAATTCTAGATCCGGATTGCTAGATCCAATAGAAACTCTTTCTATGAAAAGGGCTATATGAATTTATTGGTGTTCTTGAGCTTTTGATTCTCAATATAAACTCAAGAATATGTTTCTCAAACATATGGAGGCTACCAATAATGATACAATATCAACTCATAATGAATACTCCCTCTGTTCCAAGTAAGTTGCAACATTTTGCCATTTAGGGCATTTCATTTAAGTTGCAACAATCCAAAAATGGAAACTTTTTATTACTTTTATAATCCTCCACTCGTTTTCTCTCTTCCTCCCAACTACTCATTATTCTCCACTCATTCTCTTTTACTCCCCACTAATTCTCTCTCTTCCTCACTACCATTCATTATTAATATAATATTAGTATCCTTAATTTCCCAACTTCAAAAGGAATGTTTCAACTTACTTGGAACGGAGAGGGAGTAGGGTTTAGAGAGTGGTATTTATTCTTATTAAACCTAAACACTTTAGGAGAAATATGTCAAAAACCCATCAAAATCGAATTAGGAAAACCTGTGGCCCGGAACCAGTAAGTCCGCCCGGAAGCCAGGTCCACCCGAACCATAGAGAGTTCCGACCGGGGCAAGGCTTGGGTCCGACTGGAACCTGTTCCGTGATTTTTCTTTAAAATCCGATTTAGGCCTTGTTCCAAAATTCCAATTATAGCCCTTTTTCTAATTTGTTCTTTTATGTGTGACCCCATAGGACTATATTAAACTGGCAATGAGATCAAAACCATTTCGTTCTCATAAATTATGAGCGGACTCTAGCAAGCCGTCATGACTACCCAATTAATATAAATTGTCAAAGTTCGTTTATCCTTATAGAATTTATCACAATCCTTTTGTCACGCGATATCATATTGGACATAAATCATGGTCCACATCAACTTATATTGTCTAATGCTTTCTTGATCCCGAGTAGATTGATATGAGCAAATGATATTGAACACATCAATTCATTTGAGCGTGGCCACGTATTTCATCAATCTCACTCTTCGTGTGGCCAAAGAAGATATCTCTCTCGAGAAGAGGGGCAAATCCCATCTTGAGTTATCATTCTTCCCTACAAGAATACGATTATGCCAATCATAGCCTTTATAACCACCTGATTAAGGGTAGCATTTGACTATGTCAAACATAACGTTCAACATGTGGAAGACCATGATAATCTCAGGTCTAAGGATATCAAATGATATAACTATATGAGATTTAATTATGACATTTGACCATGACATAAATCTCATAACGGGTCATATCCAGTATCTTGTTCTCCAACAAGTACCCATAAGTTTAATTGTATCACATACACATAATCATCACATGATTATCGATTAAACTTATACTAGTTCTTCATAAGTTCTAGGGACGAAAATTATTATAATAAAACATGCAAAACATATAATAATCTAAGTTGTTATCTCTATAACAAATGAGAACATGATATATCGTAAGGCCTTTATCAAGGGCCTAAGGCATAATCTCCCACATTCTCCCACTTGCACTAGGCCCAATCAACGTGTATCCAATACCCATTGAGCTTAGCTTATAACCATCATAACAGCATGTGGAAGAACTTTTGTAAGTAGATTATCCTTGTTATTGTTATTTGGTATTCTGCATATTTTGACATCTCCCTTATCAACGATTTCTCGTAGAGATGGAAACGTCTGAGTATGTGTGTAGACTATAGATGAGTCCTTAGCATCTTAGCTTGTGAAATAACTATTATTGTCAAAAATGATCCATAAGATTAGTGATATTAGAAACTATTTCTAGTTTTACTGATTAACATTTTTCCAAACAATTCCCCTAGTTACATTTCATGAAATTATATACTCAATTTTATTTGTAGAATTATTTACGGAGTATTTGTTTGGAACTATTCCAACTAATAGAACTTACTTTAAATATATATCCATTCTGCGATCTTTAATTATCTTTGTCGATGTGGAAGCTTGCATCTATGTAACCATTTATTAGATTATCTTTCATTCTAACAAGCACCAAGAATGCATCCTTAGTTCTTCTCAAGATAAGGATATTCTTAACCACTATCTAGTGACTTTCACTAGGATGTGATTAATATGTTTTCATCATACTCCAAGTATATGAGTTATCATGTCTAAGTACATAATATGACATACATGAATACTAATCATTTATTCTTGCTCATTAGTCTTCCAATAAGACTAAGTCTTGCAAAAAATATTGTAATGAGACATATTTGCAAGTTTCTCTACAAGGGTCTTTCATACTGAACCATTCAGTACTTTGTCTTTACAAGTACTTTGACATAAACTAATCAAATTCCTAAATCTATATCAATAGATGTTAATTCCAAGGATATAAGCGGCTTTTCTTCAGTCTTTCATTAAGAAACTATTTCAAATGAATTATATGTCAACCATATATACTCCCTCCGTCCCAGCACAAGTAGGACTTCTTTCCATTTTAGGCCGTCCCAAAACAATTAAGACTGCCTAAAATGGAAATGTTTTAATATATTTATATTCAACCAATCCCACTATTAACCCCACTCATTCGCTCTCTTCATTTTTCACCACTCAATTTATTCATCCAACCCTACTATTTACCCAATCATTCTCTCTCTTCATTTTCTACCACACATACACTACTTTTCTCTTAATTATTGTGCCCACTCCTCTAATCCTACTTGTGCTGGGACGGAGGGAGTATAAGACTAGGAGTAAGACTATGCTCCCACTAATTTTTTTGTAAACACAAGTTTCATCATTGACAAATTTCAAACGCTTTGAACACTTCATCAAAATGAATGTTTTAACTCCAAAAAACTTGATTCAATCCTTCTCATGGATTTCTACAACTTACATACTTTATTAAAATTTTCTGGAATAGTAAAACCTTAAGTTGTATCTCATACATCCTTAATTTAGTTCTCATTAAGAAACACTGTTTTGATATCCATTTGCCATATTTCATATTCGAACTATAAAGGTATGTCAATGAGATTTTAATATCCTTAAACATGACTATGAGTGAGAAAGTTTTATCATAGTCGATAATATGAATCAACCTTTCAAATTTAGTCTTGCTTAATGAGTATGTACCATGCCATCCATGTTAGTTTTCTCCAAGAAAACTAAATTCTTTTTTTTAGTTTTTACACCTTGGGTTAGAATGATCAAGTTCCATACTTGATTGTTATACATGGATTGCATTTTAGATTTGATGACTCCAAGCCATTAATCTAATATGGAGTGGACTTCCCATTTTTATAGGTGGTAAATTTCTCATTCTCAATTATTTCTACCTCAATACTTTCTATTATGAGAAATCCAGTATTTCTTGTTATAAATCATATCCTATCATATGTGCTAGTAACTTGTTGTTAGTACCCAACCTGAAAATGAGTTATTAGGCATTCTAGAACTCACATGGATTTCCCAGGTATTTACGAGCTGCGCAGGACTTATCCAGAATTTCTCGAAAAGCCCAGATAAAAAGATATCAACGACTGATCGGATGAAGCTGCAAAGATAGACGTTATCTAATCCTTCTCCAGAGTCCAGATTAATCAGAACCTTGGGAATCGAGCTAATCCACCTGGATCGTCCGGACGGTCACTTCTCCCAGATCAAGTTTTCTTATAAATAGATGACCTCAGTTCATAATTCAATACACAATTCTCTCCCCCGAGTTCCACAAGCCAAACTGACGGCAAAACTCTCGCTTCAAGCCTTTCTAGCAATCCCGAATGTCGGCGAATCCGCGCTAGGGATTCGACTTCGTTCTTGTCAAGATTGGTGAGAATTTGTCATGTTTTCTTAGTTTAGATCTGATTGATGCTAGTTTCATCATGTTTATTCATCAATATTCATATAATTCATAACGTGTTCTTCATGTTCTTGCTAGAATTAATAATATGCTCTATAACTAGGGTAGCGATCTTCATGCTTATGTGTTATTTCATACATGTTTCATGATGTTCTTATTATTATGCTAGATCTACGGCTTATCCCATGCATAACGTGCTAGATCTAATGTTTTAATCCCTGTTCATATTGTATAGCCGATGATGATCTCCAAGATCTAGGAACTACTTCTAAACCCTAAACTTTAGGTAATTACTCCCATGATCAGTAACTCTCCAGGGATGAATATGAGGGCTACACATTGATCTTATCGATGGTATAATCATTATTCTAGCATGTGATCATCTTGCATGATTCTTTCTCCTCCCCCTTCATTATGCATGATCCCACTTCTTTCTCCCTATTCCGATTATGTGTGAACTACGCTGACCTGAGCTTCTCAAACGAGAGGAACATAGCCAATCTTCGGATCCGGTCCCAATCAATAACACACTACTAGCACATTCATCATGATAGAAAGTCCGATCTATCGGGCGATAGGAGTGATAACGTAATATTCTTCTCTTGTCGTAACTTGACCCCCGAACCCTCTCTGTTAGCTGTTTCTCAATGTTTTAGCTCGATAAAAACAACGTGGCGACTTTTAATAAATTAAATGCCAACTTGAATATCCTAATCCCATATACAAGATAAAATAAAGATAAAAAAAGAAAGACTTCCCGTGCGTCGCCCGCATCATCAGAAAAGGGTATTCACACTTGTGTAACTTGAACAGATTTTCACAACTCCTTGTGAATGTTCAACATCCATTTTAGGTTCTATATTATTTCTAGGTCTCTAACTATTCGAGATAATATTTTACCCCCACTATTCTTTGGGAGATAAACAATTTATCTAGAAAAGTATCATCATAAGTAACAAACAATTTGTTTCTTAAAAGTAAAATAATATCCTCAAGTTTCCTTAGGATATACCATGAAAATACATTTATTAGATTTAATTGTGAGCTTGTCCTAGACAAATCCTTTTGCAAAGGTCTCACTTTCCCAAATCTTTATGAAAGATAAACTAGGTTTTCTTTCATTCCATATCTCATATGGTACCTTTGAACCTATTTTGATGGGACTAAAATTAGTGTAATCATAGCGGTTTCTAATGTGTAACCCCAAAATAAATAATGGATGATCAATTTGACTTTATCATCCAATGAATCATATCCAATAAGATTCTATTCCTCAATTTAGACACATCATTCTAAAATAATGTTCTTGGTGGAGTTAATTGTGAAACAATTTCATGTTTTTAAAACGATTGTCAAATTCTAGGTTCAAGTATTCATCATTTCGATCAAATCGAAGTGTTTAAATAGTTTTGCCAAGTAGTACCAAAGTTCTCTTTTATCATTGCTATTTAATGGACCATATACATCAACATGTATTAGGTCTAATAAGTTATTAGCTCTTTTACTGCTCCTAGTAAAATATGTCTTGGTCCAAGTAAATAAGATTTGCATATATTATATGATTCAAAATCATATGAATTTAAAAGTCCGTCTCATGGAATTTTAGATTTTCGTTTCTCATCTATTTGACCAAAACAATAATGCTTTAGGAATTTAATTATTTGTGTTATAGCTTTATCTTTTATTTTGTTCTTCAATATTTAAGATATAAGATTTATATATTTAACAATACGATAAAGAAAATCATAGTAGATAAATCACATTCTTATTCTCAATAAGAAATAAATACCCTTCATCATCTTATAAGGAAAAACAAAATAATATCTTTTACTTAATGAGTAAAGTCACTTCATAAGTGTTCTACGACCAATGTTGTAACTCTTACATCATTATCATTCGTAGATCAATCTTTACTTTCATAAGTAGCCTTTCTATTTACTAATTGTTGCACATTTATACAAATATGAGATCCACATCCAATACCCAATACCTAATACCCAATAGTTAGAAGTAGAAAGATTAATTTTATAAAATAAATATCCGAATAGGCACTCTACTACAATTCCCTTTCTTTGATCGTCCAGAATTTTGATTACAATTTTAAATGGTCAATCTATTTGTCATGGTACCAAATTGCATCATTTAGAGTTACAATTTTAGCCACAATTATTTCCTTAAGGCTTGACAACATTTGTCTTACTTTATCTTTAATCATCTTTCCTTTTAGAAATTCATGAAGTCAAAAATTAATTTTTCGACTTAGAGCAACACCTTTCCATGATAATGTTCAGAAATCGAGATCACAACTGTACGGCCGAAATTAAGCCAAAAGGCAACCACAATTCCGTACATCATTTCAAAATTTTAGAAAACAGTCCATATGGCCGAACTAAGCCAAAAAACAACCACAATTCCATATGGATCTGTAGTCAGTTTCTAAATGCATGTCTCATAAATTCACTGATTTCAGCAATCCAGAACAATTCAGGATTCTGACTTTCAGTTTTCTGAATTCTGAATTGAGATCACTTTTCAAGAAACACAGTTTCAAAACCTACCATCTGAAACTAGATTCAACTTCAGATTCATATTTTGAGCAACACTTGGTCGGTCGAGTCTTAGGACCCGCTCGTTCAAGCACCACGAAAAAACAGATTTTTCAATTTCCAAAATTTTACCCCATAATTGCCTTCCTGATTCAATTAGAATTTGATGTTCATGGTGATCGAATCATCATGATCGTCAAAACCCAAAATAAACAATTTATTCATGAATCTAAGATCATAAACAAGTTAATAAAATTATATTTTGATGATCCTACGGAACATATTAATCAAATTAATATTGAAATTTATGTTACTTAGGAATATGATTATTATGAATGTATAATTTTCGTTCTTGCTCAAGAACAATTCTTAAACTCATGATCTAATCAAAGAAATTAATTTCATTCTCTTTTACCTTTGTTCTTTTAAGAGCAGTTCGCAGTAATGATACATAATTAAAGTTTAGTATAATATACTACACAAATATGCAAATAAATTTACACATATATTTCATACCAATTTCATTTAAGAGATAAATAATTGTATTTCATAAATACTCCCACTAAATTATATAACATTCATATACAACAATTGTATAATACTCCATTCGTCCCTTTTAAGAGTAAAAAGTTTCCTAAAAGGGCTTCCCATTTTAAGAGTCAAAATCCTAAAATGGAAAGTGGGTCCTACATGTCATACTCACACTAATTATTCACTAACTCTTCTCTACCCACTTTCTCTCTCCTATCCAACTATCTGTTAGTGTTTATGCCCTAGGC